>CM075662.1:16675000-17875000 GCA_037954105.1 Canavalia gladiata | reverse complement strand
GATTTAACCACACTAGGAAAAGAAGAGTTATGATTGTTAGTAAAATAAATATCCTTATATACAAAGTATAAGAACTTGATCCTTTTCCTCAAAACACTCTTGACCTCCCCTTTGTGAGAAAATACACAAACTTTATTTTCTTTCTTTATTTTTTGATTTTTCTTTCTTTTCACTCTCACTCTTTTTTTTACTTTACTTTTTCTTCACTTTGAATTTTATCTCTCTTTTCTCTTTCTTGATTTTCTAATTCTTTTTCTATCATTTTACATTCTTTTGAAATTTTCATTTGGTTAGAATAAGCCTCTTTTTGTTTAGGATCTTCATTCTCGTTGGACCAACTAAACTTCTATGATGAACTAGAAGCATATTTGTGATATTTGCAAGTGCTCCTAGATTTGAGTTGTCGTTCCACTTGAATATCTTTATGAAGCAATTCATCCATCTCCACATAATGTTGTTGCTCCACCACATCAGATATCTCTCTTCTTACTCTTCTAATGAATCTTGCCATAGTGGCTTCTCTGTCCTCCTCCATATTAGCTCTTATCATGGCAATATCCATCTCCTTGTAATAATCTTCAACACCCATGGCACCTTGAGTAAGACTTTGTAGTTGTTTGGGTGCAAGTCCCTATGATAGTGACTTTACAAAAATCTTCTTCTCATGGTTACTTTCATCTCTTCCCACGTTTGGATAGGTCTCTCTCCACACCTCCTCCTATTAAGGATAAACTGATCCCACCAAATATTAGCATAATCGTTAAAAGAAAAGGTGGCTAGTTTTACCTTTTCCTCCTCTGAGTAATTATGACAATCAAACACATGCTCCACTTTTCTCTCCCACTTTAGATAAGTTTTAGGTTCATTCTTTCCTTGGAATGGTGGAAGGGATAATTTAATACTTTCCAAGTTGTCATTCTTTTCTTGATATCGTCTTCTTTCTTTGAAACTTTCACTGTCTAATTCTAAGTTCTCCCCCTATCTCCTTCTTCATCATGGTGAAATAATCTTTGGGGCCTACTTCAACGAGAAACCTGAGACCTCCTCCTTAAACAACCCTCCATATCATCCAACCTTTTGTTCAATTGTTGGAATTGATCTTGAACTAATTTTATTAATATTTTTAGATCTGTTATATTTTGATGGAGTTCACCACTCATGTTGGCAAAACTGGAAATTGAACAAAATAAATAAGTATAATAAAACCTCACCAATCACTCCCTTAGTGTTTACCTTTTATATTGGCGCTTTTCACTCGTGTTTACACTTGAATTGGCTTTTACTATGATGGTCTGACCAGCTCTTTCCTTTTATCCCTCGATTCTCCTTATAAGCCTTTAAACCAAGAACTTCACAAGTTGATTTTTTATCCCTCGAAATATTTGGTAGACAGGAATTGTAATACTGCAAGAGACAAAGACATAGTTTTTTTTAGAGAATTTATGAGATAGGTAATAGAAAAAATAGACTAAAGCAAAAGATGAACGAGATCAAGAATTTATGGGATAGTGGAAAACAAGAGACACGAATAAAAGAAAGATGACACCTGATTCCAAAATTTGAAACTTTGATGCCAAATGATATGATTCACCCTATGCGAATGAATCGGTATGCGAAAACGATAATGGAACATCTTGAGAATCAGGATAAGATAAGATAAGATAAGAAAGGATAATATAAGATAAAGATAAGATAAGATAAAGGAACTCGACACAAACTACTAGCTACTGGAGAGTACCGAAGTTATCAAGAGGAGCGTGACCCTTACTATAATCTGCCAGAAGAACCAACGTTATCAAGGTAGTTCTTTGCCGAAGAACTAAGGGAATCAACTCACACAGAGATGAAAACCTCTCAAAGAGAAAATATTATTATTCATCAAAATTTGTCTCTACATTGAATCCCTAACTCCTATTATATAGATAACCTAATCTAGTAAAAAGATAACAAATTGGAAATCCTAATTAGATTGCAATTTGAATTGCAACCAATTTAAAACAAATAACTTCTAGATAAATATCAAATCCCAATGTAATCTATAGCAAATTAGAAACCTTATCACTTAAGATCTTCAATGATATGACTACATAAATTAATCCATTTTGGAATTGGGCTTGGATCCATGTAGTCTTTTTCTTGAACTTTCTTGATGAGACCTTCAAGTGCTTGTTCCATACGTTTGATCCTATTTCTCGTCATAGGACCTTCAATTCCTTGTAGATAATCTATTAGATGATCTTTCTTGCTTATCGTGGCACCCACGCTCACATCATCCACCATTGTAAGAAAATCAACAACTTTTAAGCTTTAATCATAAAAAAATGCAAGATAGCATTTTTTTAAAGAACAAAGCATAGATCCACAAGATCTACCCTAGGATCCATCCATCTCCTACCAAGAACACTTCAAAATTTACTCATGACTTCTCAAAACTTCCCAAAACATCTAAATGATTTTTAAAAGAATTTTCACCCATTAAATTTCTTCTAAGTTACTTAGAAGCATTTTAAACCAACCAAACTTCATTTTATTTTTCAAAAATCACTAAAAATGATTATGCATATTTTGAACTATTTAAAGGTAGTTGTAATCCCTCATGAGTTGAAACAAAAGGAGATCTATGTATTTTAGAGAAAGGATCAACAAAAGAAAGAAAACCAACCATAAAAAGTAAGATTAAAGGTTCAAAAGACAAAGTAGAAAATCCTACTTGATGGCGACTTACTGTGGGGTTATGGTGAGTCTGTGGTGGCTGATCTTGGTCTCCCCTTGATGGTCTACAAAGAAGTTTTGGTGAAAGGGATGGAACTTAATGTTTAGAGCTTGATTTTAGCTTAAATCTCAAAGATGGAAACTTAAGCTTAAGGTGAAAGGTTAAGATTTTGGGCTTGGTTCAATTTGGATAGAGTTTGGAGAATTTTTCTAAGTGTTTAGGAAGTAAAAACTGAACCAAATGAGATCCCTCATGTGGCTGAGTGAATTCGGCCAAGCAAGGGTAAAGTTGGATTAATTTTTCACTTAAGGGTATTTTGGTAATATTACATAGAATTTTCATTTTCCAAAATAATTAAAAATGTAAGGAATTATCCTTTTAGACTTATATTAGTGTTAATAAGGCTGATTTTATCACTAATCATGTTTATCTTTCCCTAAGTACGCTTAAGTTTTAATTAATCAAGGTTAATTAGCCTTAACCGTGGTTAAAAAAATCTTAGCATTAATTATTTTTGTCTTTTATGAGTTTATTTGTGTTGACTTTATTTGATGACTCATCATCATGATTTTCACATGTGAATTTCTTGCACATCATGTGGGGCCCACTCTTGGTTTCTTCCTCACACTTTCTTGTCTTCTAGACCTTCTAGGGATATTTTCATGATTTTTCTTAACATTACTAGAAAAATTATCAAATTGTTTCTTTGACAATTTTAACACTTTTTGGTTCATTTCTATGTTAATCTAAGGTCATTTGATATTTTTCTAGGAATTGACTAACTCTGTGCTAAAAGCAAAGCTTTCTAGGGGTGTTTCGGGAGTTTTTTAAGGGCGTTTTTGCCCCTTTTTTTTTTTTAAGTTCTTATCATTACCCTTGATCATTCTTGATGTTCTCCAACCCTCTAAAATGTATTTTCACTCTTATTTTATATTTCTCTTGCACATTATTTGAGTTGCCCAAGTGCATGGATATTTTCGTCATTTGCACCAAATTTTTTAATTTCTCTATTTTTGGTTCCTAATCGTACTTAGTTTCCTTCTAGAGATTAATTGTGATTTGAAAATTTTATTAAGAAAATTTATAGGTGTTACATTGTCGCAACCGTAATTCCAACGAGACGACGAACTCGCTAAAATATTTGAAATGGATTTATTTTGATTTGTGTGGAGCCGCCACCAAATTTTTATTTAAGGGAAAAAGATTTGGAAAAAATCCTGACTTGAGGATGAGATTTAGGTTCGGGAGTCGGTTACGAATGGGGAAGGTGTTAGGCACCCCATTCGTCCGCTCCGAAGAACGGTACCCTTAAACTGAGTGTGTGATTATTCGAAAATGGTTTGATCCCTTTAATTAGAGTGAAAATAAATACTTGATGGAGGTTAGCCTAACAGGACTTGATCCTGCTCCTACGTATTCCCTGGTGCAATGGGAAACTCAAGGCTTACGTAGTTCTGGTCATGTTTTGAAAGCTTGACTTTCGACAGTGTTTGAAAGAGTATTTGCAATGTGCTCGAAAGCTTGATCTTCGGAACTATTTGGAAAGTAAAAAAAACTTGACTATTTTTGAAAACTATTTTTAGGAGGACGATCCTCATCCACATATGCACAGGGCCAAAGACAACTACAGCTGCACTTAGACCTATACAAATCCCTAAACAACGAACAGCAGAAAAAGCTACCAGTTCGCGCTTAGAGCTCGTCGCGTGAGATTAAGAATCGCAAAACAAGATTTTTTTTATCTTGAAAATCGTGGAATAAAATGAGCAGGGTTTTTTATTTTGTAAAAAGGAAATGCATCCCTAATCCACATATGCACAAGGCCCAAGACAACTACGGCTGCACTTGGACCCATATGAATCTCTAAACAACGAACAACAGAAAAAGCTACCAGTTCGTGCTTAGAGCTCGTCGCGTGAGATTAAGAATCACAAAACAAGATTTTTATTTTTGAATAACGATGAATGAAAAGGACAAGACACAAATAATTATTAGAAATTTAGGAGGGGATTTATTGATTAAGGCATTTTATGTTAATTTTTGATAATCTTGAATTCATTTAGGAATTATAGAATTTTTATGAATTATTTAGGAATTTTGGAGAATTTTTATTTTTAATTTTTGGAATTTTTCATTAATTTCTAGAAATTCTGAATTTTTTATTAATTTTCTGTAATTTTTAAATTTTTTATTAATTTTTGGAATTTTTATTTGTTATTAATTTTATAAATTTTTAATTAATTTTATAAATTTTTTATTAATTTTATTAATTTTTTTTAATTTCTAGAATTTTTATAATTTTTTTAATTTCTGAAATTTTTGAGTTTTTTTTTTCTAAAGGATTGGGAAGATGGTACCCGATTTAGCATATGTGGCATTTTGTTATTTTTAGGCCAATTCTTGTTGAGCAACAACAAACAATTCCAAGCTATTATCAATTCTTTACTATGCATAACAGACTTCAAGACTATTCGCCCAAATTAAAACATATAATTACAGTGGTTGGTTCTCTCCTTTTGAACAAAACTTACGGTGGACCTCTCACTCACCTTTGATGGAAAATGGTGTAGATGCATTTACTTGAGCCGTTTTCCTAATGTGTTCAATCTTAAATTCTAAATGGAGGGAGAATGCATGAACTGGCACTAACTACATGTGCTCTGAGAGCCTATTTACCACTCAACAATCAAATCAATTCCTCAATTCATGCAATCATATTACACCTACCAGATCTCATATTCTTGAACAAAGGAAGAATATATGCACTGATGCTAACAAATACGCACTGAACAGAGGAAGAATATTTGCCGCTCAAGAATCAATCACGTTACACAGTAGGATTCCAATTATAGGTGGCAAATAATATGAATTGTGAATTTACCTGGTGAGTGTGCAATGGATTTTGAGGCTATTCGGCTTTGAATGTTTGATGAATCTTAGAGAAAATTCAGAATTCTGGCCAAGAATAGGAATGGAAAGGTTCTGGTTTAAAGAGGAGCTATCCTCCGATTCTCTGATGTCGACCTTCAAAGGCGACGATTCCCCCGAGCCAGGCCCTCTCCTTTACGTAAAGATCAAAGGTAGGGACGCTGTTTCCGATGCAATTAGCGTTGCTTTTCAAGATCCGAAGGCCAAAACCCTTACTCTGAAAGTCACCGTGCAGGTGTTCCTGGAGTCTTCTTCCAATCTCCAGAGGATCCTGATTTCAAAAAAAGAAGCCCAAAAAAACCTCCCCCCTCTTTTCACAGAGCTTCTTTATATAACCCCTTTCCAAAAGAAAAATTTCCAATTCCCGCCTCCTTTTTTTTTTTGGTTTTTTATTTTATTTTATTTTTTTTTTCTATTTTTTAGAATTTTTATTTTTTGTATTCTTCCTTTTCTTTCTCATCTTATAATTTCATATTTTCTTTTTTCTTCATTTTTATTATTTTACTTTTGTTTTATTTTCCTAATTTTCTTCTTCTCATTTTTCTTTTTTGATTTTAATTATTTATTATTGTTTTTTTATGAATTTTTATTTGTTCTTCATTTATTTTGTATTTTTATTTTTCTTTGTTTGTTTGTTTGTTTGTCTTTCTTTTTATTTTTTGCCTATTTTCTTTCTGTTTATTATTTAAATTAGTATTAGTTTCTTGATTAATTAATTTTAAAATGTGACCTCAAACGTAAGTGGGTGTTTATAGTTTGCCCCTCTTTACTTATTTTCCTACCTGATAATGTGAGAAATGATTCTGAATTATCGAGGTAGGAAATGAGTAAAGACGTGAACACCTTATGTCCGAGGCGGTTTTTGAAGAAGTCCGAGTAGCATCAGAAGCCTTGAGCTTAAAGTGGACCCCACGGATGCCTGAGGAGCGGTGGTTGAATGATTTTACCGGCTTCGTGTGCCGATAGGGTTTAAATATACAAAGCTAGATGACATAACCTAAGTAAGCTGAAATGGGTGACAACTTGTTAGGACATGCGTGGAATGCAATGGGATTGCTTGTTAGGACAAGCAAAATGAAATGAAAATAGCCCGTTAAAATGGGCAAAGTAGAAGAGAATGGCCTGTTAAGACAGGCTCAATGGAATGGAAAGGGCCTATTTGAGGCAGGGAAGCGTGCAAGAACTAAAAAGTAAGGTATGTACGAGGTGGCCTGACACTATAGGCCGGAGTGCAGAAAAGAAAGCTCGAAGGAAGCCTGACACTATAGGCCAAAAAGGAGAAAAAAATATTTAGCGATGCAGGAAAGGAAACTTGAGGGAGGCCTGACATCATAAGCCATGACGCAGAAATCTAAACTTGATGAGGCGTGACACTATAGGCCATGATGCAAAAATCTAAACTTGATGAGGCCTAACACTATAGGCCATGACGTAGAAAGGTAAACTTGATGGTGGCCTGACAACATAGGCCATGATGCAGAAATCTAAACTTGATGAGGCCTGACACTATAGGCCATGACGCAGAAAGGTAAACTTGATGGTGGCCTCACAACATAGGCCATGATACAGAAAGGTAAACTTGACAGTGGCCTGACAACATAGGCCATGATGCAAGAAAGGTAAACTTGATGGTGGCTTGACAACATAGGCCATGATGCAAAAATGTAAACTTGATGGTGGCCTGACACTATAGGTCGTGACGTAGAAATCTAAACTTGACGGTGGCCTGACAACATAAGCCATGATGCAGAATTTAAACTTGATAAGGCCTAACAACATAGGCCGTGATGCAGAAATTAAAACTTGATGGTGGCCTGACAACATAGGCCATGATGCAGAAAAGTAATCTTGAGGAGAATCCCGTTGTTGACGGGAAGGAATGCAGATGGGGTCCCGCGATTACCGGGAAGAATGCAAATGAAATCCTGCTGTTGCCAGGATGAATGCAAATGTAGTCCTGTTGTTTCCGGGAAAATGCAAATGAAATCCTGCTGTTGCCAGGATAAATGCAAACCTGCTTGACAGGTGATAGAAAATTAAACATGCTCGAAGTCTTGTTGTTGACAGGAGAATGAAAACGGGGTCCCGCTGTTGCCGGGAAAATGCATATGAAATCCTGCTTGACAAGATAAATGCAAATGAAATCCTACTTGACAAGATGAATACAAATGAAAGTCCTGCTTGACAGGATGTATGCAGAAAATAAACTTGCTTGAAGTCTTGTTGTTGACAGGAGAATGCAAATGTAGTCCTGCTGTTGCCGGGAAAACGCAAATAAAATCCTGTTGTTGCCAGGATAGATGAAAATGAAATCCTACTTGACAGGATGGACAGAAAATTAAACGTGCTTGAAGTCCTGTTGTTGACAGGAGAATGCAAATAAGGTCCCGCTGTTGCCAGGAAAATGAATGAAATCCTGCTACTGCCAGGGTGAATGCAAATGAAATCCTGCTTGACAGGATGAATACAAATGAAATCCTGCTTGACAGGATGTATGCAGAAAATAAACTTGCTTGAAGTCCTGTTGTTGACAGGAGGATGCAAATGTAGTCCCGCTGTTGCCGGGAAAATGTAAATGAAATCCTGCTGTTGCCAGGATAAATGCAAACCTGCTGTTGCCAGGATAAATGCAAATCTTCTTGATAGGTGGACAAAAAATTAAACGTGCTTGAAGTCCTGTTGTTGACAGGAAAATGCAAATAAGGTCCCGCTGTTGCCGGGAAGATGCAAATGATGAAATCCTGCTGTTGCCAGGATAAATGAAAACCTTCTTGATAGGTGGACAAAAAAATTAAACGTGCTTGAAGTCCTGTTGTTGACAGGAAAATGAAAATAAGGTCCCGCTGTTGCCAGGAAGATGCAAATGATGAAATCCTGCTGTTGCCAGGATAAATGCAAACCTGCTTGATAGGTGGATAGAAAATTAAAAATGCTTGAAGTCTTGTTGTTGACAGGAGAATGCAAATGGGGTTCCGCTGTTGCCGGGAAGATGCAAATGAAATCCTGCTGTTACCAGGATAAATGCAGAAATTAAAACTTGAAATCCTACTTCGCAGGATGGATGCAAATGAAATCCTGCTTGACAGGATGTATGCGGAAAATAAATTTTGATGAGGCCTGGCAACATAGGCCATGATGCAGAAAATTTAAGCTTGATGATGGCCTGACATCATAGGCCATGATGCAAAAAGAGTAAACTTGATGGTGGCCTGACACCATAGTCCATGAATGGGAAAGAATGAAGTAGACCTTTTAAAACATGAGACTTTGAAATGGGAGGGATCTATGCTAACTTGAACAGATGGCCTGGCAGGACAAATGAAGCAAGAATGACCTATTAAGGCAGAAAAAAGGAAACAAAGAGTACCCTATGCTATTTGAATAGGTGGCCTATTAAGGCAGGCAAAGGGAAATGAGAAGAATCTATTAGGACAAGTATCAAAGAAAAGCTCTGTTGTTGACAGGAAAGAAATGAGTCTGTTAAGATAGGCAGGAATCATGCGGAGGTCCTGTTGTTGACAGGGTGGAATGAAGATAGATACTTGTTAAAAATGGCAGCCTGTTGATGCAGGCGAGAGAGTGACCTGTGAAGACAGGTGTGAAAAACAAACTTGATGCGCCTTAGGGCATGTGAAAGGGGGGTTATGGACTTCTTCGTCAATTTCCCTCGGACAACTTTATTTTGAAATTTGTTTTTCTTGAATTAAAATAAACTGCTTGATAATTATTTTCTTGAAGAGACTTGGGCAACCATTTTGCCCCAGTTTAGAAGATTCTTGATAATTGATGGATGTCTTGATTTGAAGGGAGTTTAGGCAAGCGTTTTCCCCAGTTTGGAGGATTTTTGGCAATCGAGGGATGCCTTATCTTGAAAGGATTTTGGGCAAGTGTTTACCCCAATTTTGTTCTTGAAATTAAATCTTTCTTGGGAAAATATTTGCCCTAGTTTAGACTCGAACCAGAATCTGAGGATGACCTCAAATTGAACTTTTGTGGGCAAGCGTTTGCCCCAGTTTGGTTTTTCTGACGTTGATGAATTAGGAATTGCCTCAACTTGAATTTTCTGGGCAAAAGCTTGCCCCCAATTTTATTCTTGATTCAGAATTTGAGGATGGTCTCAAATTAAATTTTAGTGGGCAGGCGTTTGCCCCAATTTGAGCTTGACTCAGAATTTGAGGATGACCTCAAATTGGATTTTTTGTGTGGGCAATCATTTGCCCCAGTTTGGAAGTCTTTTAATTATGATCGACTTAGGCAATTTTACCCAGGTCTTAAATAGTTTTTGAAAGATGAGTTCTGAAATGCTTGAATGACAAAATACTTATTGCGATGTTTGAATGAATGAAAAAGAATATGGTATTTGTGACACTTGCAAAAATGATGCGAGGTTCTTGTTTTAATGCTTGAAATAATTATAAAACAAATGCTTTGAATGAATGTAAACCATGAAAAAGTGTAAAAACTTTTTGATTTTCCTGACACATTCTTCCTCCACAACCCCATAGTGGGTGTGAAAGGTATCAAGAATGAAGGCGAGCTGGATTGACTCAGTCTCTTGGTTTATTGGTCAATTTTGGAATCTTCTTTCCAGGATGTTTGAAACCCAACGGTGGTCAGTATTATTGAGTAAGACACACTCCTTCTTTGGTGGCATCATGGTTGGTAGGAAGATGAATCCTTGGGAAACAATCATGTCGCGTTGCAACGGTCGAGGATTCATCCGACTTGTCATGACTTTTCAAAATTAATCCCTTTTTAATTCTTTTTACATTTTTCATGTTTCCTTGTGGCACGTGCATTTTGAGGTGTGCAAAGTGATGCTGGATGGTCAAAAGAAGGAGATAGAGAATTTTGAGGTTGTATGTTTTAAGGTGGTGTACTTGAAAGGAAAAGGATGATGAAATGGGTAGGTTCGATTGCCCAAATGGCACCTTTTGATGAAAAATGTCAATGCTGCTTTTCATAATCTTGATTGTCAAATTAGCCAAATTTTGAGAAATGGAAAAATTTTGCCCCAGTTTTAAGAAGATATGAGGTGCAGAATATCATGTTGTCCTGGAATTCCTGGTTTGACCTTAATTTTTTCCTGGGTTGTTCTTTTGAGTTTTCAACCTAGCAGGTCTTTCATTTTGCCCTAACTTTTTCCTAGGTCGCCCTTTGAGGGTTTTCGACCTAGCTGGCCTTTTGTTTGATCGTGCCCTAACTTTTGCCTAGGTCGTCTTCGCGAGTTTGTTGACCTAGCGGGCTTTTGTTTGATCGTGCCCTAACTTTTTCCTATGCCGTTTTGAGGATTGTCGACCTAGAGGGCTTTTTTATTGCGCCCTAACTTTTGCCTAGGTCTCCTTTGAGGGTTGTTGACCTAGCGGGCTTCTGTTTGATTGTGCCCTAACTTCTGCCTAGGTCAGCCTTTGAGGGTTTTCGACCTAGCGGGCTCTTAATTTTGGTTGTGCCCTAACTTTTGTCTAGGTTGCTTTTTATTGTTGACCTAGCGGGCTTCTATTGATTATGCCCTAACTTTTGCTTAGGAAGCTTTTGATTGTTGACCTAGCAGGTTTTTATATGATCCTTATTTTTTCCTGAATTGCTTTTGGAACCCAGCAAGACCTTTTCTGACCATGACTTTGTTGATTCATCTTTTGAATTTTAACCCTACTTTTGCCTAGATTATTTTTGGCTTCTAATCCAGCGGGCTTCTCTTCTTCTTGAATTTTATGTTTTGACCTTGATTTTGCCTGGATTATTTTGACTTTAATCCAGCGGGTCTTCTCTTTTTCTTGAATTTTGAATTTTGGCCCTGATTTTACTCGGATCATTTTGATTCAATCCAGCGGGCGTTTTTTTCTTTTTCTTGAATAGTTGTCTGTTGATCTTGCCGAGATCTTTTGGTTCCTAATTCAGCGGATCTTATCGTGCATCCCTAATTTTTGCCTGGATGTGAACTTGATTCCAGCGGGACGTTTTTTGTTTGACAAGACACTTTGACTAGGGATCTAGAATCCTTGGGTGTTATTCTACTTCCTCATTGGGCTTTTTTCTTTGAGCTTGATTAATCAGACTTTCAAGATTATTTATTACAGCATTAGCATTATCACCAACAGGTATTTATTGTTTAGATATAGGAATAAGAAGCGGGCTGAATGGATAAAATGAAATTATTATTTTTTTAAGTAAAGCCAATGATGTGAAGCACGTGCTCAAGAAACATGAAAAATGTAAATTTGTATTATTCATTGAGATTTATTTACAAAGATTTATTTGAAAAATATGACAAATTTTTGGATGATCTTCCTCGATTACTTGATCTGTACAAGGCAACTCATTTTATTGCTCCCATCTCTTTCAGCTAGTCGATGGGCTCTCGTGATTTGGCAACGGATTGTTTGCTGTGTTAGGAGAAAGCCTCCCGAAATCTAGCCATTTTGCATCAATCAGGCTTTGTACCTTTCGCTTCAACGCTAGGCAATCCTCAGTAGAGTGGCCGATGAACCCTGCATGGTAATCACATCTGGCGTTTGCATCATACCATTTGGGATATGGTGGCTCTTGATGCTTTAGAGGATAAGGTGCAACCAGAGAGTTTTGAATTAGCCGAGAGAGCAGCTCGATGTAGGAGATTGGAATAGGGTCAAATTGGACGGGCTTCTTCTCCTTTTTCTGGCTTTGGTTGGTATTTTGGCTCATGGCTTGTGTTTGGGCCGTATATGGTGTTGATGGTCTGACTTGTGTTGGATAGTTGTAAGTAGGAGGGTATGGTGTTTGGTATGTAACTGCAATGTAAGGGTGTGGTATGTAGGGTGTGTATGGTGTATATGGTGGTGGTCGAAAGCCAGCTGGACCATACTGTGCCATTTGAGGAATGTATTGGCTTTGATTAGAAGCCACATTGCATGTCTCTCTTGTCTTTTTCTTCCCAGACCCATTGGAAGTATTGGTTGTCCCTGTGGATTTGTGCGTGATCTTTCCCTGGCACATGCCACCTTCGATCCTTTCTCCAATGATGACAACATCAGAGAAGCTAGAAGTTATACTACCGACCATCTTGTCATAGAAAGGATCTAGGAGTGTGTCCACGAACATGCTGACCAATTCCCTTTCGGATAAGGGAGTTTGTACTTGAGCGGCCAGCTCCCTCCATCGTTGGGCATATTTCTTGAAAGTCTCATCCCCTTTCTTGGCCATGTTCTGGAGCTGAGTCCGATCAGGGGCCATCTCTGTATTGTACTGATACTGTTTCGTGAAAGCCTCAGCAAGGTCTCTCCATGAACGGATGCGTGTCCGCTCTAGTTGAGTGTACCAGTTTGTAGCTGCCCCTATTAAGCTGTCTTGAAAGAAATGGATGAGCAGCTTCTCATCGTAAGTACATGCAGACATCTTCCTGCAGTACATAGTTAGGGTTTCTTTGGACAGCTGGTTCCTTGATATTTCTCAAATTCAGGAACCTTGAATTTGGGAGGGATGACCACATCGGGAACCAGGCACAGATCAGCTGCATCTTTGGCTTCATAAGAGTTTCCCTCAATTGCCCAGATCCTGTCCTCTAGACCCTTCCATTTTTCTGTATCCTCAGTTGAAGGATGGCTTGGGTATTCCTCAGGCATGTGGTGGGGATAAGAAGATGGTATGTATACAGGGCGAGGCCCTTGGGTGAACATAGGGTGCGTTCCCCCAACAACTGCTTGGTAGGCTTGTGAGGTGGTGTTTGGAATGGAATAGGGGATGCCTGTGGTGTTAGAGGGTAGGTTGTGTGTTTGGGTTTGTGTTTGGGCTTGTGTTTGAGTTAATGTGTGTGTATGCCCATGAGGAAATCCATAATGAACCCCTTCGGTTTGCGGAGGTAAGGTCAATGGTGGGGTGAAGCCAGGAGGATGTATTAGGTCAGTTGGTTCTCTCAGTAGAGATTCCCTTTCCTCTTTTTGTTTGGATAGTTGCATAGCCTTCATTAGCTTGGCCATCTTCTCTTTTAGAGTCTTGACCTCACTTCTCAACTCCTCGTTTTGTCTCTCCAGCTCATCCATGATTCTTGATTGTGCACGAGTCTTATAAGGATGTCGAGGAAGTTGTCTTTCTCTAATTTTTCTGTTAAAGTTAAAAATTAATTTTTTGAGAAATAATTTGAATGCAAAAATCATGAATGATAAAGATGTTAATGTAAAATGAGTATGATGTGTAGAATGGTTTTTGAGATCTTTCTTTGATGATAAATTTATGAATGAATGCAGGTATGTTATGCACAAATAGATTTTGGAAATTTTTGAAACTTGACTATCTTGAAAATAACTCAGAGTTGCTTTATTTATTTTTTTAGCAATTTTGTGTTTTATGAGTTTTGGTTTTTTTATTTTGCTAGAAAACCTTTGGTTTTGTTTAGAAAAACTCTTTAGTTTCGCTAGAATTTTTCTAGAAAACGTTCTTTAGGTTTTCAAAATTTCATTTTCTATCTATTGAATCTTTTTATTTTTCTAGTATTTTCAAAAGATTGTTTTCCTAATTTCCTATTTCTAAAACGTCCTTTTTAAGTTTTCTTTGGAGTCTTTTCACTATTATCAAAATATTTTTTCTAATTTTTCCTAGGAATTTTCTCCTTCTATTTTGGTTTTCTTGATTTTTATCTTGATTTGATTTTTGTATCTCCCCAATTGTATCTTTCAACTCCCTTTTGCCACTTCGGATGGTTTGGTTCAAATAAATGCCTGCGAGCGATGAACCTTGTATCTTGAAAGGGGTATGTGTGCCCTCTTTGCTTCTTATACGGGTTACCTGTCCTAAGGATCTATGGCCTTTTCATATGAACCTCTCAAAGGTGGTTTGTAATCCTGGGGTGTAGAGGTCACTAGAGCCAAGTTCCAGTCTGTAATGCTTGCCACAACAGCAGAAAAAGCTACCAGTTGTAGGGCATTACAAATAGGACGCACTCTAGCTGGGATTTTCGTGATAGTCAAACAGGACGTAAGCCCCAAAGTGACACCACTAGATCCCTCTAGTCCTAAGTTGCACTCAGACCCGGGTATAAGGCCCCACTCATGATAAATGTATATGCTATGTATGAGGGCACAAAGATTTTTTTGGGATACCTGCAATTGGGAAAATGTACAGATATATATTGCAATTTATGATTCATCTATCCTTGGGTTGTACAAAGAATAGACAAACAAACAACAGATAAATAAACAAGTAAATGAATAGTGCAATCAATAAAACGTGCAAATAAATAGGGAAGAGATCAAACATAATGTACACTCAATTGATCGGGCTTGACTCTCTAATGGTCCCTAGTGGAGTCGCCATTTGTCGCAACCGTAATTCCAACGAGACGACGAACTCGCTAAAATATTTGAAATGGATTTATTTTGATTTGTGTGGAGCCGCCACCAAATTTTTATTTAAGGGAAAACGATTTGGAAAAAACCCTGACTTGAGGATGAGATTTAGGTTCGGGAGTCGGTTACGAATGGGGAAGGTGTTAGGCATCCCATTCACCTGCTCCGAAGAACGGTACCCTTAAACTGAGTGTGTGATTATTCGAAAATGGTTTGATCCCTTTAATTAGAGTGAAAATAAATACTTGATGGAGGTTAGCCTGACAGGACTAGATCCTGCTCCTACGTATTCCCTGGTGCAATGGGAAACTCAAGGCTTACGTAGTTCTGGTCATGTTTTGAAAGCTTGACTTTCGACAGTGTTTGAAAGAGTGTTTGAAATGTGCTCGAAGGCTTGACCTTCGGAGCTATTTGGAAAGTAAAAAAAGCTTGACTATTTTTCAAAACTATTTTTAGGAGGACGATCCTCATCCACATATGCACAGGGCCAAAGACAACTACGGTTGCACTTAGACCCATACGAATCCCTAAACAACGAACAGCAGAAAAAGCTACCAGTTCGTGCTTAGAGCTCGTCGCGTGAGATTAAGAATCACAAAACAAGATTTTTATTTTTGAATAACGATGAATGAAAAAGACAAGACACAAATAATTATTAGAAATTTAGGAGGGGATTTATTGATTAAGGCATTTTATGTTAATTTTTGATAATCTTGAATTCATTTAGGAATTATAGAATTTTTATGAATTATTTAGGAATTTTGGAGAATTTTTATTTTTAATTTTTGGAATTTTTCATTAATTTCTAGAAATTCTGAATTTTTTATTAATTTTCTGTAATTTTTAAATTTTTTATTAATTTTTTTTAATTTCTGGAATTTTTATTTTTTATAATTTATGAAATTTTTGAGTTTTTTATTTCTAAAGGATTGGGAAGATGGTACCCGATTTAGCATATGTGGCATTTTGTTATTTTTAGGCCAATTCTTGTTGAGAAACAACAAACAATTCCAAGGTATTATCAATTCTTTACTATGCATAACAGACTTCAAGACTATTCGCCCAAATTAAAACATATAATTACAGTGGCTGGTTCTCTCCTTTTGAACAAAAGTTACGGTGGGCCTCTCACTCACCTTTGATGGAAAATGGTGTAGATGCATTTACTTGAGCTGTTTTCCTAATGTGTTCAATCTTAAATTCTAAATGGAGGGAGAATGCATGAACTGGCACTAACTACATGTGCTCTGAGAGCCTATTTACCACTCAACAATCAAATCAATTCCTGAATTCATGCAATCATATTACACCTACCAGATCTCATATTCTTGAACAAAGGAAGAATATATGCACTAATGCTAACAAATACGCACTGAACAGAGGAAGAATATTTGCCGCTCAAGAATCAATCACGTTACACAGTAGGATTCCAATTATAGGTGGCAAATAATATGAATTGTGAATTTACCTGGTGAGTGTGCAATGGATTTTGAGGCTATTCGGCTTTGAATGTTTGATGAATCTTAGAGAAAATTCAGAATTCTGGCCAAGAATAGGAGTGGAAAGGTTCTGGTTTAAAGAGGAGCTATCCTCCGATTCTCTAACGTCGACCTTCAAAGGCGACGATTCCCCCGAGCCAGGCCCTCTCCTTTACGTAAAGATCAAAGGTAGGGACGCTGTTTCCGATGCAATTAGCGTTGCTCTTCAAGATCCGAAGGCCAAAACCCTTACTCTGAAAGTCACCGTGCAGGTGTTCCTGGAGTCTTCTTCCAATCTCCAGAGGATCCTGATTTCAAAAAAAGAAGCCCAAAAGAACCTCCCCCCTCTTTTCACAGTGCTTCTTTATATAACCCCTTTCCAAAAGAAAAATTTCCAATTCCCGCCTCTCTTCTTCTTCTTTTTTATTTTGGTTTTTTATTTTATTTAATTTTTGTTTTCTATTTTTCAAAATTTTTATTTTTTGTATTCTTCCTTTTCTTTCTCATCTTATAATTTCATATTTTCCTTTTTCTTCATTTTTATTATTTTACTTTTGTTTTATTTTCCTAATTTTCTTCTTCTCATTTTTCTTTTTTGATTTTAATTATTTATTATTTTTTTTTGTATGATTTTTGATTTGTTCTTAATTTATTTTGTATTTTTATTTTTCTTTTTGTCTGTTTGTTTGTTTGTCTTTCTTTTTGTTTTTTGCCTATTTTCTTTCTGTTTATTATTTAAATTAGTATTAGTTTCTCGATTAATTAATTTTAATATGTGACATCGGACGTAAGTGGGTGTTTACATACATTTTTTCAATAATTCCATAATAGTATAAGTCACTATTTCCATATATATATTTCCTTTAACACAAAATCCACTATTCATGGTTGCTTTATTCATTCAATAACTCTTAGTATGGAATCTATACCCATTAACTATTAAGTCATTATAAGATGTAACAGACTTCAATGGACCATGACTTATCTCTTGGATCATATGATCCTAAATTATGCCTCTAGTAACCGGTAAATCATTAATAGATGGAAGATAATTTAAAATTTAAAATTTAAATTAATAAATATTAATTTATGTGATTATATGATTATGAATGAAACATGACTCACTAGGTGCTTTAATTATTCACTGAAGCCTTTTATCTTCAACCTCCAATATTTGATTATCAAAGATATTGAGATTTTCTATCTTTAGTTAATTCTCAAATTGTCTAACACATATAAGAAATATATGATTCATATTGAACATAATATAATATTTTCAAAAATATAAGGTAACACGTAAACTTATCAGAGATAAGGTTCCATCTCTCTACAATTTATGATCACATATGTCTTAACAATTTGAAACTCTTCATCAGTTAAGAATCTTTTTTACCTTTGCTAATAGAACAACATGGATGCTTGAATATAGATAGGCAGACTTTCATGATTCATGTATCTAGCTCCATCATCATTCTGAGGAACTTGAGTGCCCCTTTTTTTGTATATTTGGATCAAAATACATTAAAACAAAATTTTATATTTCTTCTAAAATATATTCTTTGTAAATAGATCCTTCAACCTTTCCTTATTTCAAACCTTCTTTTCAAGTACAACATGCACCTCTCAAATGGATACATCCACCTATATTGTACAGGTTCTCCAACCATAGCTTCAAATCAAGTCCAATCCTTTTTCTACTTAAGCTCATTCATCTCTTTATCTTTATCATTTTCAAATTAAATTCTTTAATTCTAGGTCTCACGCAATGAACCCTAAGCACGAACTGGTAGCTTTTTCTGCTATTTGATGTTTAGGGATTCATATAGGTTCCAAATGCAGCCATAGTTATCTTGGACCCTATGCATATATGGACTAAGAATTCCTTTTAAATAACTTCAAGAAAAATTAATTTTGGAACCCCTAGTCTCACACGATGAACCCTAAGCACGAACTGGTAGCTTTTTCTACTGTTCGATGCTTAGGGATTCATATGGATCCAAGTGTAGCCATAGTTGTCTTGGATCCTATGCATTTGTGGACTAAGGATTCCCCTTAAAAAAATTTTCAAAACACATTTTTCAAATACTCTTTTTCAAGCACCATCGAAGGTCAAGCCTTCTAATCAAACTAGAACTACGTAAGCCTTGAGTTTCCTATTGCACCAGGGAATACGTAGGAGCAGGATCAAGTCCTGTCAGGCTAACCTCCATCAAGTTATTTATTTTCACATTAATTAAGGAATCAAACATTTTCAAAAATCATACACTCAGTTTAAGGGTACCGTTCTTCGGAACGAGCGAGTAGGGTGCCTAACACCTTCCCCACTTGTAACCGAATCCCGAATCTAAATCTCTTCCTCGACTCAGGGTTTTTTCCAAGTATTTTCCCTTAAATCAAAATTTGGTGGCGACTCCACATTAAACAAAAAAATTCTATTTTAAATTTTACCGAGTTCGTCATCTCGTTGGAATTACGGTTGCGACAGATGGCGACTCCACTGGGTAAATTAGAGAGTCAAGCCTACTTAAAATTGAGTGTGTTTTATTTTGATCCCTTTCCTATTTATTTGCACTATTTATTTATTACACGATTCATTTATCTGTTTATCTATTTGTTGTTTATATGTTTATTCTCTATATAACCCTAGGATAGACAAACAATAAACTACTATATATCTATTGCAATTTCCTCAATTGTAGGTATCCCAATTATTTGTGTGCCCTCCACATATTACAGTAATGCATTTCATATCATGAGTGAGGCCCTGTACCCGGGTCTGAGCGAAACCTAGGACTAGAGGGATCTAGTGGTGACACTAGCGAAACCTATATCATGAAAATCCCAGCTAGAGTGCGTCATATTTGTAATGCCCTACAATTGGTATCTTTTTCTGCTGTTGTAGCAAGCATTGCAAACTGGAACTTGGCTCTAGTGACCTCTACACCCCAGGATTACAATTTATGCATAGACCCTTAGGACAGGTAACCCATATAAGAGGCAAGGAGGGCACACACCCCTTTCATGATACATGGTTCACACGTTGTGCACGAACATTTATTTGAATTGAATCATCCGAAGTGGCGAAGAAGAGGAAGCTCAAAATTGGGGGAGATACAAAAAATTAAGAATGTATAAACAAAAATTTGAAAAATCAAGAAAAATAAAATTCCTAGAGAAAATTAGAAAAAATACTTTTGAAAATGGTCTCTTCAAATTATTTGTGCATACATACGTTCATCCATTCATGCATAAATTTATCATGAAAAAAAAATGGAGATTTCAAAAATCATTCTGCACCTTTTCCATGTTCATTTTCATACTCATTTTACACCAACATTTTATCATTCATGATTTTTCTCACTCAAATTGTTTCTCAAAAAATTAATTTTTAAACTTTAACAGAAAAATTGGAGAAAGACAACTTCCTCGACATCCTTATAGAACTCATGCACAATCGAGAATCATGGACGAACTGGAAAGACAAAATGAGGAATTGAGGAATGAGGTCAAGACATTGAAGGAGCAGATGGCCAAGCTGATGGAGGCCATCCAATTGTCTAAACAAAAGGGTGTAAGGGAATCCCTTCTAGGAGAACCAACTGACCTAATATATCCTCTTGGCTTGAATCCACAAAATCCTTCACCATCCACCATGCCTCCGCAAACCGAAGGGGTTCATTATAGGTTTCCTCATGGGCATGCACCCTCATTCAGCCAAACACAAACCCAGACATAAACCCAAACACATAGCCTACCTTCAAACACCACAGGCATCCCTTATGTTGTTCGAAACACCACCTCACAAGCTTACCAAACAGCCGTTGGGGGAACGAATCCTATGTTCACCCAAGGGCCTCACCCTATATACATACCATCTTCTCAACCTTATCACATGCCAGAGGAATACCCAAGCTATCCTTCTAAGGAGGATACTGAAAAGTGGAAAGTCCTAGAGGAAAGAATCAAGGCAATCGAGGAAAATGCTTATGAAGCCAAAGACGCATTTGATCTGTGTCTGGTCCCAGATGTAGCCATTCCTCCTAAATTTAAGGTTCCTGAATTTGAGAAGTATCAAGGAATGAGCTGCCCAAAGAACCACCTGGCCATGTACTACAAGAGGATGTCCCCCTGTATGCACGATGATAAGTTGCTTTTCCATTTCTTCCAAGACAGCTTAACTGGGGCAACTGCAAACTGGTACATCCAGCTAGATCGGACACACATCCATTCATGGAGGGATCTAGCTGAGGCTTTTCTGAAACAATACCAGTATAATGTGGAGATGGCTTCGAATCGAACTCAACTCTAGAATATGGTCAAGAAGGGAGACGAGACCTTCACGCAATACGCTCAAAGATAGAGGGAGTTAGCTGCTCAAGTACAACCTCCATTATCTGAAAAGGAGTTGGTCAGCATGTTCATCGACACACTCCAAGATCCTTTCTATGACAAGATGATCGGCAGTATGACCGCAAGCTTCTCTGATGTCGTCATCATTGGAGAAAGGATCGAAGGTGGCATGCGTCGTGGAAGGATTGCGCACAAGTCTACTGGGGCAGTCAACGCTTCCACAGGATTCAGGAAAAAGAAGATAGGAGAGATCTGTAACATGGCTTCTAGTCAAGGACAATACAGTCCTCAAGTGGCACCTTATGGTCCAGTTGGATACCAACCACCACCATATATACCTTACATACCATATCCTTACATTGCCACTGCCTACCAAACACCCTACCATCCAGCTTACAACTATCCAATGCAAATCCGACCGCCCACACCATACACGGTCTACACACAAGCCATAAGCCCAAATCCTAGCCAAAGTCAAAAGATGGAGAAGAAACCTGTCCAATTTGATCCCATTCCAATGACCTACACTAAGTTGCTACCTTAGCTAATCCAAAATTCCCTAGTGGTTTCTTATCCTTTAAAACCTCAAGAACCACCGTACCCTAAATGGTATGATGCAAATGCCATATGTGACTATCACACGGGGTACATTGGTCATTCGACCGAAAATCGCCAGGTTCTGAAACGTAAGGTGCAGAGCCTGATTGATGCTAACCGGCTAGATTTTGGGAAGATTGCTCCTAATGTGGGAAACAATCCAATGTTGAATCATGAGAGCTCATCTACTGGCTAAGAAATGGGAGCAACATAATGAGTTGCCTTGTACAAATCGAGCTATCGAGGAAAATCATTCAGGATTTGTCATATTTTTCAAAATCAATCTTTTGTAAATAAATATCAACAAATAATACAAAAATTACATTTTTCATGTTTCTTGGGCACATGCTTCACATTATTGGCTTTACTTCTAAAAAATTTCCATCCTTTTCATCATTCAGTCCACTCCTTATCCTACATCTAAAACAATAAATACCTGTTGGTGACAATGTCAATGTTGTAATAAATAATCTTGAACGTCTGATGAATCAAGCTCAAAGAAAAAACCAAATGAGGAAGCAACATAAGCAACCAGGGATTCCAACTAAACCATCCATTGTGATCCTAAAATCAAGAAAATGTCTTGTTAAATAAAAATATCCCGCTGGAACAAGGTTTAAATCTAGGAAAAATTAAGGATGCAAAATAAGATCTGCTAAATTGGAAGCCAAAATGATCCAGGAAAAATCAGGATCAAAATTCAAAATTCAAGAAAAAGGAGAAAACCAGCTGGATTAAAAGCAAAAATAATCCAGGAAAAAGTAGGGTTAAAGTTCAAAAGATTAAATCAAAAAAGGCATGATCAAAAAAAGTCTTACTAGATTCCAAAAACAATTCAGAAAAAATCAGGATCAAAATAAGAGCCCGCTAGGCCGAAAACCATCAAAGGGCGGCCTAGGCAAAAGTTAGGGTTCACACTCAAAAAGCCCGCTAGGTCGACAATCCCCAAAAACGACCTAAGCAAAAGTTAGGGCATAATCAAACAGAAGGCCCGCTAGGTTGAAAACCCTCAAAGGGCGGCCTAGGCAGAAGTTAGGGCACAATCAAACAAAAGGCCCGCTAGGTTGGAAACCCCAAAGGGCAGCCTAGGAAAAAAATATGGCATCAAAACAAAGGCTCACTAGATCAAACAATCCCTGAAAGACGACCTAGGAAAAAGTTAGGGCACGAAAACAAAAGCCCGCTAGGTCGACATCCCTCAAAGAAGAAGGAGGAAAAAGTTAGGGCACACAATCAAGAGTCTGCTAGGTTGAAAACCCGTAAGGGCGACCTAGGCAAAAGTGAGGGCAAAACGAAAAACCTACTGGGTTGAAGACTCAAAAGAACAACGCAGATAAAAAGTTAAGGTCAAACCAGGAATCCTAGGACAATATAACATTTCTACACCTCACCTCTCCTAAAACTGGGGCAAAATTTTGCCATTTTCTCAAGTTTGATTAATTTGACAATCGAGATTATGAAAAGAAACATTGACATTTTTCATCTAAAGGTGCCATTTGGTCAATCGAACCCAAATCTTTTGTCATCCTTTCCTTTCAAATACACTATCCTAAAAAACCGCACATGCAAAATTCCCCATCAACTAGCCAAAATCACTTTGCACACCTCAAATAGCGCATATGCCAAGAAAGAAATGTGGAAAATGTAAAATAAAAAAGAGATTAATATTGAAAACTCATGACAAAATCGGATGAATCCTCAATCATTGCAACGTGGCACGATTATTTGGAGTCATCCTCTTGTCAGACATAACGCCACCAACACAAAAAAAGGAGTGTGTCCTATTCAATGATGCTGACTATTGATGGGTCTCAAAGATCCTAGAAAACAAGGTTCCAACACTGACCAAGAAGTCAAGAGACAGAGTCAATCTAGCTCGTCTTGATTCTTGATTCCTTTCACACCAACTATGAGGTTTTCAAGAAAGGACATGTAAAAAAAAATCAAAAAATCAAGAGAAACAAATTTTTTTTACACCATCTCATGGTTTGCATTCATCCCATAGCATCCATTTCATCAAATAATTATTTCAAACATCAAAAGTAGTCAATAAGATAAAACATCGCATCCTCTCTATTTAAGCATCACAAACGTCGAATCTTTTTCATTCATTCAAACATCATAATAAGTATCTTGTCATTCAAGCACCTCATAATTCATTTTTCAAAACTAATTAAGACCTGGGTAAAATTGCCCGAACCAATCATAATTAAAAAGGACACAAGTTCAAACTGGGGCAAACGTTTGCCCACAAAAAAATTCAATTTGAGGTCATCCTCAAATTCTGAATCAAGTACAAAATGGGGCAAACACTTACCCACAAAAAAATTCAATTTGAGGTCATCCTTCATCCTCAAATTCTGAATCAAGTTCAAACTAGGGCAAACACTTGCCCAAAAAAAAAATTCAATTTGAGGTCATCCTCACATTCTGAATCAAGTTCAAACTGGGGCAAACGTTTGCCCACCAAAAAATTCAATTTGAGGTCATCCTCAAATTTTGAATCAATTTCAAAATAGGGCAAACTTGCCCACAAAAATTCAATTTGAGGTCATCCTCAAATTCTGAATCAAGTTCAAACTGGGGCAAACGCTTGCCCATAAAAAAAATCAATTTGAGGTCATCATCAAATTCTCAATCAAGTTCAAACTGGGGCAAACGTTTGCCCAAGAAAGATTTAAATTCAAGAACAAAACTGGGGCGAGCATTTGCCCAGAAAATTCAAGTTGAGGCAATCCTCAATTCCAGAAAATTTCAAAACTAGTGAAAAACGATTGCCCAAAGTCCCTTCAAATCAAGACACCCCTAAATTATCGAGAATTTTCCTAAACTAGGGAAAAATGTTTGCCCAAGTTTCTTCAAGAGAAAATAATTACCAAATACACAAGAAACCTTCGAGTTCAAGGTAGAATAAGATATTTGTTTTTAATTCAAGAAAAATAGAGTTCAAAATAAGTTGTCCGAGGCAGCTGATGAAGAAGTCCATGCATTCCCAAGACATATCACACTATTTTTTCCACACTTCGTCCTCACGTGCATTCCTAGGTCACCTTTCATTCTCTTTACCTGTTATAACAGGTCATTCCTGCTTTGCCTGTCCTGACAAGCCTTCTTTTCAAGTTAGTATAGGTCACCTTTCATTCCCTTTACCTGTCATGACAAGTCATTCCTGCTTTTCCTGTCCCGATAAGCCTTCTTCTCAAGTTAGGATAGGTCACTTTCCATTTTACTTTGCCTGTCTTAACAGGCTCGCACCTTTCCTGTTAACAACAGGATTCCATCTACTATCTGTCTGTCTCAACAAGTCATGTTTCATTTTCCTTTGCCTATCTAGTAGGTCTGCATCTTTCCTGTCAACAACACGACTTTTATTTACATTTTACCTGTCTTAACAGGTCATTTTATTACATTTATCCTGGCAATAGCAAGATTCCATTTGCATATTCCCAGCAACAGCAGGACCCCATTTGCATCTTTCCTGTCAACAACAGGATCTCAAGCACATTTCATTTACATTCTCTTGTCAACAACAGGCTTGCATTTATCTTGGCAACAACAGGATTTCATTTGCATCTTCCCGGCAACAGCGGGACCCCCTTTGCATTTCTTCCCATCAACAACGCGATTCTCATCAAGTTTAATTTTCTGCATCTTGGCCTATGATGTCAAGCCCCCTCAAGTTTCCTTTTCTGCATTTTGGCCTACAGTGTCAGGCCACCATCAAGTTTACCTTTTTGCATCTTGGCCTATGTTGTCAGGCCACATCAAGTTTTATTTCTGCATCTTGGCCTATGTTGTCAGGCCTCATCAAGTTTAATTTTCTGCATCTTGGCCTATGTTGTTAGGCCTTCCTCAAGTTTAACTTTCTGCATCTTGCCCTATGTTGTCAAGCCTCCCTCAAGTTTTCTTTTTTGCATTTTGGCCTATAGTGTCATGCCACCCTCAAGTTTATTTTCTGCATTTTGGCATATAGTGTCAGGCCACCATCAAGCTTACTCTTCTACACATTGGCCTATGATGCCAGGTCTCCCTCAAGTTTTCTTTTCAACATTTTGGCCTATAATGTTAGGCCACCCTTAAGTTTATTTTCTGCATTTTGGCCTATAGTGTCCGGTCACCATCAAGTTTATTCTTCTACACCTTGGCCTATGATGTCAAGCCTCCCTCAAGTTTTTTTTCTGCATTTTGGCCTATAGTGTCAGGCCACCCTCAAGTTTACTTTTCCGCATCTTGGCCTATGATGTCAGGCCACCATCAAGTTTACTTTTCTGCATCTTGGCCTCTGATGTCAGGCCTCTCTCAAGTTTATTTTTCCGCATCTTGGCCTATGTTGTCAGGCCCCCCTCAAGTTTACTTTTCTGCATTTTTGGCTTATAGTGTCAGGTCTCATCAAGTTTACTTTTTTACATTTTGGCCTATGATGTCAGGCCACCATCAAGTTTACTTTTCTGCATCTTGGCCGATAACGTCAGGACACCATCAAGTTTACTCTTCTACACCTTGGCCTATGAGGTTAGGCCTCCCTCAAGTTTTGTTTTTTTCATTTTGGCCTATAGTGTCAGGCCACCCTCAAGTTTACTTTTCCGCATCTTGGCCTATGATGTCAGGCTACCATCAATTTTACTTTTCTGCATCTTGGCCTATGATGTCAAGCCTCTCTCAAGTTTATTTTTCTGCATCTAGGCCTATGCTGTTAGACCCCCCTTCAAGTTTACTTTTCTGCACTTTTGGCCTATAGTGTCAGGCCTCATCAAGTTTAATTTTTTGCATTTTGGCCTATACTGTCAGGCCACCATCAAGTTTACTTTTCTGCATCTTGGCCTTTGATGTCAGGCCTTCCTCAAGTTTATTTTTCTGCATCTTGGCCTATGTTGTCAGGCCTCCATCAAGTTTGCTTTTCTGCACCTTGGACTATGTTGTCAGACCATGCTCATTTTCCTATACTTAGGCCTGTGTTGTCAGGCCTTACATTTTAGTTTCTACATCCTCACCTATCTTAACAGGTCTCCTTCGCTTCACCTTGCTTGCCTAACTGTTTCTTCAATTCTTTTCCATGTCTGTCTTGATGGACTTTATTCATCTTCACTCTGCCTATACAAGCCATTTTATTGGCCTAATCAGGCTATACAGTTCAATAACCGCACTTCAGCCTATCATGATAGGTTTGGCATATTTAAACCCTATCGATTCATCACATGAAGCTGGCAATGACTTTCAGAAACCACCATCTCCCAGGCATTCATTTTCAAGCTCAAGGCTTCTCATGCTTGTCGGACTTCTTCGAAAGCCCTCCTCGGACATAATGTGTTCACATCTTTACTCATTCCCTACCATGATAATTCAAAGAATTATTTCTCATATTATCTGGTAGAAAAATAAGTAAAGAGGGGCAAACTGTAAACACTAAATTATGTCTGAGGCCCCCGATTTTTAAAATTAATTAAGAAACTATCGCAACCGTAATTCCGACGAGACGACGAACTCGCTAAAATTTTGAAAATAGGATTTATTTGGATTAATGTGGAGTCGCCACCAAAATTTTATTTAAGGAAAAAAGATTTGGAAAAGCTCTAACTCGAGGATTAGATTCAGGTTCGGGAGTCGGTTACAAGTGGGGAAGGTGTTAGGCATTCCACTCGCCCGTTCCGAAGAACAGTACCCTTAAACTGAGTGTGTGATTATTGAAAAATGTTTGATCCCTTAGTTAATTTGAAAATAAATAACTTGATGGAGGTTAGCCTGACAGGACTTGATCTTGCTCCTACGTATTCCCCGATGCAATGGGAAACTCAAGGCTTACGTAGTTTTGGTTTGATTTGAAGGTTTGACCTTCAAAGGTACTTGAATAGAGTGTTTGACAATGGATGGTGTTCGAAGGCTTGACCTTCGAAACTGCTTGAAGAAGGGATATTTGAAAATGGCTAGAGTGTTTCGAAAATATTTTAATGAGAATCCTTAGTCCACATATGCACAGGATCCAAGAAAACTACGGCTACACTAGGATCCATACGAATTCCTAAACCCTAAACAACAGAAAAAGCTACCAGTTCGTGCTTAGGATTCGTTGCGGGAGACTTAGGAATTCTAAAATGAAGTTTTTTTATTTTGCAAAAGGATTCTTAGTCCACACATGCACAGGGTCCGAGGCGGCTAAGGCATCACGGGGCCCATATGAACTACTAAACATTGAACAGCAGGTGAACCGCTAGTTCCCCATTTAAAGCCCATCGCATGAGACCAAAGATCCTAAAATATTTTTGAAAAGAATTTAATTTGAAGGTAACACAGAAAAGAAATGGCTTGATTTGGAAAAGGAATTGTTTTTGAAGTGAATTTGAGAACTTGAAGGGAAGAGAATTAAACTTGAATTTACTTTAAAAAAAAGTATTGAAGTTGTTTGGAAATTTGAGAAAAAGAATTATCTTGAGCTTAATTTGATTTCATTCAAAGAAAAGAATTAAAGGAAGAATTTGAATTGAATTTTGAAGAAAAGAGTTAATTTGAATTTTGGGGGAAAAGAATTTTATTTGAATTTTGGAGAAAAAGAATTTAATTTAAATTTTTGGGGTTTAATTGTGATTTTGGAAAGAGTAGGGGCTTGATTGTAATTTTGAGAACTTGAGGGGGCAGTTTTGAAATATTAGGAATTTGAGGCTAAATTGAAATTAATGGAATGTTTAGGGGAATATTGGTAATTAGGACTTTTGGAGCTTATTTGAAATTAATGGAATGTTTAGGGGAATATTGGTAATTAGGACTTTTGGGGCTTATTTGAAATTAATGGAATGTTTAAGGGCATATTGGTAATTGGGACTTTTGGGGCTTATTTGGGATTAATGGAATGTTTAGGGGCATATTGGTAATTGGCACTTTTGGGGCTTATTTGGGATTAATGGAAAGTTTAGGGGTATATTGGTAATTGGGACTTTTGGGGTTTATTTGGGATTAATGGAATGTTTAGGGGCATATTGGTAATTGGGACTTTTGGGGCTTATTTGGGATTAATGGAATGTTTAGGAGCATGTTGGTAATTGGGATTTGTGGGGCTTATTTGAGATTAATGGAATGTTTAGGAACATATTGGTAATTGGGATTTTTGGGATGTTGAATTGGTATGTTTGGATTTGTGGGACGTTGAATTTTCTGACCAAGCTCCCTGCCATAAACATGACTTTTATAACAAATGTCATTCGTCCATTAGGCCTCCGAAATGGCCTTTTATTATGATTCCCACAATACTTTATAAAGCCATAATTCTTTGGTTTCTTTCTAATTCACCACAGGTTTCTTCTTGGACCTCATCGTGGGAGTCAACAGAAGTCCAATTTAGGTGCATAAACGAGACAATTCTTGAGCATCAAGAATCAAACCCCTGCATCATACTATTATCCCATCAAATTCACCAACTTCTCACTTAACAGAAGTGGAGCTCGTGCTAACGTGTATAGAGGAGGGTCATCTTTTAGAACTTGGAAGGTGGCCGCTGCACGACGTACCAGTACAGAAGTTTCAATATTGACCACGTCAACCATTGCATCTAAGTGTATTCTGCAGCAGTATTACTGGTATAGGCATTCTGAACGAATAACTAGTAGTTGTATGTCCAAATACACGTGTACAGGATTCACGGGTACATGATATAACGACACCACCTCTGGCATATGCAACCCAATTATAAGCACCATCTTGGAAGCGTTGACATATATTTCACAAAGCCTTCCCAGGACACAGAGCATTCCAAAAGGGAAAAGAATGTTGGTGACGTTACTCTAGACAAATCTTTCGAGGGCTGGTTCTGCTTTAACTAAAAACGCTTCACCCCATATTTAATCATGGTGACGCACTCGTTCGAAGGAAAAATAAAGGAGATTTTGTTCCCTAGTTCCCGTATTGAAGATCGAACAAAGATGTTGCCCACATAATGAAAAGCTCTCATTCGGAAGCCCCACCATACTAGCACGACACCTCTGATCGTATGGCACGTCAACTCACCCCATGACTGAACGACCGAGCTCGGCCATCCACATGAATCTGCTGAACTGTTCCATGCCAATTAATGTCCACGCTTTGCATCCACTCTGCTCCTCGGATCGCAAATTCAACTTCTTTTAGCTAAAGAATGCATCGTTTATCTTCATTCCAGAACTGATTGTTTCTTTTTGATGTATGGAAATAGGCCAAAGAGTTCAAGTTTTGAAACGATTGCACTATTTAACACACAGAAACCTGCTGTGGGAATGATCCACTGGCCTGATCCAAAGCGGTGGCAGCTCCTCTCTTACTCGTAGCAATCCTTGCAACTAGTTGAGGAACCATGCCCAGGGCTCAAGCCAAAACGGAACATGTATAGGTAGTCTCATTGTCTATCAATTTATTTAGCCACCAGTGATGTTCAAATTCTTAGTTCCATACTACAGAGGACTTGTTATCCTTCCTAAGGCCAAGAGTGCATAGCCTTTTAGGATGTCAGTTTGTAGGATCACCGAACATTCTATCACCATCGTTAATGATCATGTGACCCCAACTAACCTTAGTAGAAGGCTCGGCCACAGGTGTCCTGAGTTGCAACAAACCGAGGGCCAAGTGAAACAAGGCTTTTAATAGCCTTGTACCAATTTTTTGGAGCCGCATCAGTCTGGTCCATTGGGTATAACGGGGGCCATGGGAGAAGGGAGAATAAGCGGGTTCACTAATTAAGGTGGCGGATGGGTGTCATGTATAACACCGTGTACAAACTCTCTTGGTCTTATGAGTCACGTTCCATCAAAAACAAATTTGCTCTCATAATTTCACAAGTGCGGGTAAGGGCAGAGAACAAAAATCAAAGAAATATGGACTATCCTATTCCTTGTGTGATTCCGTTCCGCACTCAATGATGATCAAGATCCATTAAAATTTCAATAAAACAAACAGATTATACTTAATGATTTCGTTTAATACAATTTGTCAAGAACCTTGAATTCAGTTAATGCGCCGCGATGAAAAGTAATACCTATCAAGAGTCACATTATAGAACAGAGTCGATACTAACCTGGATAACGCAAATGTCTAACGGTGCAAATCTTCGCTCTACTGAATCGGATTTAAAGAGGACTAGTCTCAAACCTGGATAACGCAAATGTCTAACGGTGCAAATCTTCGCTCTACTGAATCGGATTTAAAGAGGACTAGTCTCAGCCTAATGCAATGGAATATTGAGGCTCCTATGTCGGCGAGAGTATCCAAGAGTTGAGGCAAACAACTCTTCCCCAAAACTCCAGCATCACCAGTAGAGATTTATCTGAGCTTGGGATGAATTGAGAGATTTCCTCCCTCTCCAAGAGACCCTTCCCCCTCCTTTTTGACTTTCTTCAACCTTTTCCTCCGAAAATCTTCCCCCGTTCCAGGTGGTCTCGAGAGCAAAGACAGAGACCCCCCGTCTTTTCTTCTCCTCCCTCTTGATCAGAGAAAACCCCCTAGCCAAGACGAGCCTCCCTCTCTCTTTTCTTTTTCGTTCGTTAGTTTTTCTGTTAAATCTGTTTTTCGTTTCCTTCCTTTTCTGTTTTCCAGTTTTTTTTCTTCTTTTATTATTTTAAAATTTCATTTTTATTTTTGTTTTCATCATATATACATTTTAGGTATTTATTTTTTAGTTTTTATTTATACATTTTTCGTTTATTTGCTGTTTTATTATTTTTAAAATTTTTAGTTTTGTTTTATTGTTTTCTGTTTTAATTTTGTTAATTCTGTTGAAAAAAATTGTTTTTTATTTTTTGGATTATCATTTTTTATTATTTTTTAAAAAAATTTTGTTATATTTTTATTTATTATTTTTTATTGTTCAATTTATTTTTTCTATTTATTATTCTGTCTTCCGTTTTGTTTATTATTATTTTTTTATTCATTACTATTATTATTTTTTTATTTCATATTTTATTTATTTTTAATTTCTGTTTTTGTATTTATCAATTCTGTTTTATTTTATTTTTTAGTATTATTTCATATTTTGCTTTATTATTTATTTTTTATTTCTGATTTTTCCAAATTTTTATTTATTTTTTATTTTTCCAAAAAACTCTTTTCTAATTTTTTATTTATTATTATTTTTTTGTGTTAACTTCCTTTTTTATTTCTATTTACCTCTTTTTGTATTTTTCAGTTTATTTTTAATTCTTATTTATTAAATTTTCTTTTATTTTTTTCTTTTGATTTTTGGTTTTATTTATTTACTTTAGTTATTTTGTTGTTTTAATTTTATTTTTTATTTTTTCATTATTTATTATATATATTTATTATTGTCTGTTTCTCTGTTTGTCTGTCTTTCTGTATTTATTTTTTGTCTATTCTGTTTTTTCTGTTTTCCTATTCTTTCATTATTTTATTCTGAATTATTTTAAATTAGTAGTAGTTTCTTGATTAATTTTATGATTGGGGGTCTTGGACATAATTGGGTGTTTATATAAACCAATACTAATTTTTTTATATAAATAAATAAATAAAATAATTATGAATAAACAAAAGCAAAAGTAAAAAAAATAGAAACATAAAGAAATAAAATGAAAGAAAATAAATAAAAGAAAATGAAATAAAGACAAAACAAAGTTATGGGGAAATTAAAAAAAAATAAAATACAAAAATAATAATAATGATAAATTAAAAAAAAAGAGAAAATACAAAAATTGGGAAAATTAGAAAATAAAAAGAAAAATAAATATTAAATCCAATTTTGAAAAAATAAAAAAAAAATATAATAGAAAAAATATAATATAAAAAATAAAGATAATAAAAATTCAAATACTAAAAACCAAAAAGAAAGAAAATTAAAATATATACATATATAAAGGAGAAAAGAAAAAAAAAAGGAAAAGAGGAAAAATAAATACAAAGATGAAGAAAGGAAAATTAAAATTGGAAAAAAGGAAAAGTAAAATAAAAAATGGAAAGAATAAAATAAATAAACAAAATAATAAATAAAAGAAATTAAAATAGACAAAAAAATAATAATAAAATAAAATAAAATGAAATAAAATGAAAAATCTAAGGATAGGCAAAATGATAAAAAAACTAAAAAATGCCCAAAAGACAGAAAATAATAAAAAGTAATATAACATAACAAAAATTGTAACAGAAAAACGAAATGAAAAAAAAAAAAAAAAAAACTAACCCAAAAACAGAAAACCTCTTAGAAGTAGCTTCATGGACCTGGATCGATACGGTTTCTGAATTGATGACTAGAGCAGGTGGCATAGTGTATCATTGTTATGGCGTGGGTTGGTATTTGCCAAATATAGGCAGCCAAGAATAAAGGTAACAAGAATCTGTTGGCAAGGAAGAATTCTCATTTTAGTTTGGACGTATCTCTGGAGCCTTTTGAAGCAAGGATAGAAGATCCGTATGCTGGAAATGGGGATGATAGAAGCATGTCTCACAGCCATGGGTATGGTTTAAGAACCTTTCAGGTCAACTCCAGGACGAACAAAGTCTTGGACCAGGTACACAACAAATGAGTCGATTCTGGGGAGTCTTCATGACTTTATTTTCTTTTCGGTTATAACAATTACGGGACTCCACTTGAGCACACAAGTTCTGGTTTTGATGATCTGCAAGCCTTCTGCATAATGATCGCGTGTTCAGGCAAAGCGGCTACTCTCACTCTAAAGACGGCTCCTGTTTTAGGCAATTTCCAACCACTGTCGAATGAGGCCTTCTCCCTCAATCAAAGAAAGAACCTCACGCATGCATGAAATAGTGATGAAATGGGTAGAAAACCACAGATGCACCCGGGTTCTTCCTTGAGTTGCTATCCTCTTGATGTCACTCCATTAAACAATGGCCTCTTGCGTCAAGAATATCCGATATATGAGAAGTTTGGTTCGGCCTTGCATACACTGTTGGCACGAACGTACTTAGCAGAGTTGGATGCAAATAAAAGTGAGGAGGCTCCAAACCAGAAATGCAAGAAATCCCACATGGCACTGCATGTTAATGAAAGTTCAACTCGCCCTAGCAGTAGTGCCGAAATTGAGTCGAATCAGGCTGTAGTATATGTCCTCGATACAGCTGAAAAACAGGGCCTGGGATGCTGCTCCCCGACATGCATGTGTATGTATATTGGCTTCACCAAACACTTATGAATAGAAAGACCCAATATCGACGCACAGGCAGAACTTAGGTCACATTCAGATTCTTATTAACTTTGATTTTTCCGAGCCTTTATTACATGATCGAACACTATGTACTAATAGAAGCTTGGCTCGTTTGGTTAGTTCACTGCACCTAAACCCTGTAACCTCAGGTACGTAGGTAGGCTTGGACCTGTGTGGAGATTAATGGGCAGCAAATGCAAAGTACAATAAGGTGAATGCTAGAGTTGAATGGCGAATTGGGGAGCTACAGTACCTAAGCATGCAGCCAACGAAAGCATGCAAAATGGAATTAAAGCGAATGTGGGGCCTATTAGTGAGGTACGCCAGAAATAAAGGAAGTAGGCCACCTTCTATAGATATATGGTTTGCCGAAGATAAGCTATAAAACAGTGTGCCTCACGTGGTTAGCTCCCCATACACTAAATCCCGGGTCCAAGGTTCGACCCCTCCCCCCCACGTGGCTTTTGCTTTTCTAATTTATACTCCAAGCCAATCTAATTGCTAGGCAGGCTATTTTAAGTTCTGGCCGTGTCAAATTCAGTGCAATTTAAAGCCCGCTCCTTTTCTTTTAAACTTTTTGCGCGTATGTGGATCAAGTCTACACATATACCTTTTTAAGAAAAAAGTTGAATCCAATCCCAACATAATTGTAAAAACAGGTTTGTCAATTCAAACACAAATCAAAAACCTTTTTAAGAAAAAAGTTGAATCCAATCCCAACATAATTGTGACACAAATCAAAAACCTTTTTAAGAAAAAAGTTGAATCCAATCCCAACATAATTGTAAAAACAGGTTTGTCAATTCAAACACAAATCAAAAACAAAGTTCAAATCAAATCCTTCAAATTCAAAACAAATTCTTTTTCCTCAAAAAAGGCAATTCCTTTGTAAATCAAGATTTAAATCAAACTTGTATCTCAAGTACTATGCCTCTTCAAAATCAATTCCAATCTCAAAACCAAATTCCCTATCGCTCCTTAAGTTAAATTTAATTTTAATCCTTTTCCCCAAATTTCCAAATCAAGCTCAATTTCTTTTCTTCAAATAAAAATCTTTAATTCGTTTCATCAAATAACATCAAGTTCAATTCTTTTCCTTTTTTTTTTCCTTTATTCCAAGTTTTCAATCGAGTCCATTTTAGTTCAAGTTCAAGTCAAGCCCGTATCTCCCTCTCAAATCCATATCAAGTTTAGTTCCTTTTGTTTGAAATCAAGTCCATCCCAATCAAATATTTTTAAAATCAAGTTCATTTCTTTAGTTTAAATCAAGCCCAATCCTTTTTCTACTTAAACTCATTCATCTCTTTATCTTTATCATTTTAAAATTAAATTCTTTAATTTTAGGTCTCATGCAATGAACCCTAAGCACGAATTGGTAGCTTTTTCTACTGTTCGATGTTTAGGGATTCATATGGGTTCAAAGTGCAGCCCTAGTTGTCTAGGACCTTGTACATATATGGACTACGAATTTATTTTAAATAACTTCAAGAAAAATTCATTTTGGAACCCCTAGTCTCACGCGATGAACCCTAAGCACGAACTCGTAGCTTTTTCTGCTATTCGATGCTTAGGGATTCATATGGATCCTGGTGTAGCCGTAGTTGTCTTGGATCCTGTGCATATGTGGACTAAGGATTCCCCTTAAAAAATTTTCAAAACACCTTATTCAAATACTCCTTTTCAAGCACCTTCGAAGGTCAAGCCTTCTAATCAAACCAGAACTATGTAAGCCTTGAGTTTCCAATTGCACCGGGGAATACGTAGGAGCAGGATCAAGTCCTGTCAGGCTAACCTCCATCATGTTATTTATTTTCACATTAATTAAGGGATCAAACATTTTCAAAAATCATACACTCAGTTTAAGGGTATCGTTCTTTGGAACGGGCGCGTGGGGTGCCTAACACCTTCCCTACTTGTAACCGACTCCCAAACCTACATCTCTTCCTCGAGTCAAGGTTTTTTTCAAGTATTTTCCCTTAAATGAAAATTTGGTGACGACTCCACATTAAACAAAAAATTTCTATTTTAAATTTTAGTAAGTTCGTCGTCTCATCAAAATTACGGTTGCGACACATAGCAAAAAGTCATCCCACGACCTAAAAGAATAATTCAGATAAAATATCCTATATAGTGTGAAAATTTTTCTAATCAATTCACAAATAAAAGATATAGTGTCAATACGAGATAACTTGAAGAACCAAAGCACGAGTGTGAGAAAAACGTATCAATAAATTTTTATATTTGTTTCAAGGTTGGGTTAGATATTTTTTGGAAAAGTGATTTTGAAAATGTGACATTTTCATGTTTCATAAAAGCTTTGAAAATATATTTATGGGCGTTGTTGATTCCATTCCATAAATATAATAATATCAATAAAATATAATAAGTTTTGTTAAAGGTATTAGATAAAAATTAATTAAATATTTCATTGAAATTTTTTGATAAGATTAATAATTTTTTTAGAGGCATTTAAAATTATAGAAAAACTATATTAATATTATTTTTTTAATTTCTTAATCTATATTTTAAAAATATTGAATGGTATTTATTTTATTTTTGTTCTTCTGATGAAATATGAATGTGTTATATAAACAGTAACACTTGATATGAATATAGGAAAAAATAAAGAAAAAAATAAAAAATAGATTAAACATAAATAATATATATTATTTAAATATGTAAAATTAGGAAGCGAAATATATTATTTATTTAAATTGCTATAAATGGATTATGTAAAAAATCATAAATAATAAAAATAATATCTAATTTAATAAAAAGTTAATATTTTATTAATAAAATATATTTTTAATGTTATAAATATTATTTAAAATAAAATTAGAAAGCCTATGAGTTCTTCCGTGTTAGTAATTCTTCCACTTAGTATATATCTATAGATACTATCATCAATTCTTTAATTCATGCAGTTAAATATATTTTTAGTTTTTTTAAATAATTAAATCTTGGTTTTGTTTTTTTATTTTAAAATTTTATTTAAGTTTTTCATTTTCTACAATACCTTAATTATAGTTTCTAACGTTAACTTAAGGTAGATTAATTATTATTAGAATAAATTTTGACCATTTTATGCAATATTTTTATTATAATCGTCTAATGGTTAATCTATTTTAATTTAATATAACTTAAGTTAATATTAGAGACTATAATTAAGATATTTTAGAAAATGGGGGATTTAAATTAAAAATTTTAAAATTAAAAGATCAACACTAAAATTTGAATATTTTAAAGGGACTAAAAATATATTCAACCTTTAATTTATATTTTTCTATTTTCACTCTCCTATTCATAGTTTTCCCTTATGTAGATCCATCATTAGCTCTTTAATTTATTTACTTTTCTAGTTTTACTTATACAATCAATTCATGTCCATTTCCTCTCCTCTTGTTTCTTTTCCTCAAACAACATATTATGAATATTAATATAGAATTTTCATTTTACTTATAATATTAAATTTAACATTTTTTAATATAGAATTATATTTTAATAAAAACATGTAATTTATATTAAATATGAGTTAGGATCCATTGATATAGTTGTCAAATTTTAATACTTATATCAACTTAATAATTTTATATAGAATAAAAAATTTATCATTCCAACAGTTGGCTTAAATTTCTTAAAAAGTAAATCAGATATATAAGAATTTATATAAAAAAATTTAATAGATACTTCATCTCATGACTTTATTTTAACGATTTATATGTTATTTAAATATATGTAAATATTAATAGTTGAATAGATATACCTACAAATTTCAAATTCTTTAAAATTTGATATACATAATATAAAGATATTATAGTATGATTGAACTATTAGATTAATAAATCTTGTATTCTATATAACGTTATTCAATTGATGTAAGTGTTAAATTTAATATCTGATATCAAGAAATTCTAACTTTATATATATATATATATATATATATATATATATATATATATGTCGTAACTGTAATTACAATGAGACGCCGAACTCGTTAAAATTTTTAAAAGGAATTAATTTGATTGTGGAGCCTCCACCAAATTTTCTTTTTAAAGGGAAAATATTTGGAAAAACCCTAATTTGAGGAAGAAATTCTAGGTTTGGGAGTCGGTTACAAACAAGGAAGGTGTTAGGCACCCTACTCGTCCGTTCCGAAGAATGGTACCTTTAAACTGAGTGTGTGATTTTTTGAAAATTGTTTGATCCCTTAAATAGAATAAAAATAAACAGGTTTGTATGAAAATAACCTGACAGGACTTATCCTGCTCCTACGTATTCCCTGGTGCAATGGGAAATTCAAGGCTACGTAGTTCTGGTTTCAAGGACTCGATCCTTAAGAAAGTTTTATATGGAATGGGAAAAAGTGCTTAAGGTTTTTTATTGTTTTGACTTGGAAGAAGGATTGAAAAATGGAGATCTTCAATCCACGTCCAGAGTCGAAGGTAAGCGAGGGTTACACTTGTTGCAACCGTAATTACGACTAGACGGCAAACTCGCTAAAATTTTAAAATAGAGAATTTTTTATGATGTGGAGTCGCCACCAAATTTTTATTTAAGGAAAAATATTTGGAAAAACCCTAACTCAAGGATGAGATTTAGGTTCGGGTGTCGATTACGAGTAGGGAAGGTGTTAGGCACCCCGCTCGCCCGTTCCGAAGAACGGTACCCTTAAACTGAGTGTGTGATTATTGAAAAATGTTTGATCCCTTAGTTAATTTGAAAATAAATAACTTGATGGAGGTTAGCCTGACAGGACTTGATCCTACTCCTACGTATTCCCCGGTGCAATGGGAAACTTAAGGCTTACGTAGTTCTGGTTTGATTTGAAGGCTTGACCTTCGAAGGTGTTTGAGTTTAAATGTGAACAGGTTCTTTTTGAAAATATTTTAAGGGTGCTCCTTAATCCACATATGCACAGGGCCCAAGACAACTGCGGCTGCACTTGGACCCTTACGAATCTCTAAACAACGAACAGCAGGAAAAGCTATCAGTTCATTTTTAGAGCTCGTTGCGTGAGATTAAGGGATGCAAAAATGGGTTTTTATTTTTTTGAAAACGGAAAGGCACAGCTGCACTTGGACCCATACGATTCTCTAAACAATGAACAGTAGAAAAAGCTACTAGTTTGTTTTTAGAGCTTGTTGCGTGAGATTTAGGAACAAAAAAACGAGGTTTTTATTTGCTTTAGACGGAGTTTTTTGGTTAGACAGAGTAAAGAACTAAGTTTGACTATAACTATTAGGAGTGCGAGGGCTTAAGCGGAGTTTCTGGACGTTTAGGGGGTCAAATTGTATATATGGGAAATATCGGGGTTGAATTGTAAATATGGGAGGTACAAGGGTCTAAGTGTAATTTTGAAGAGTACAGGGGCTTAATCGTAATTTTGGAGAATTTTGGAGGCTTGATTGCAATTTGGAAGAGTGCAGGGGCTTAATTGCAATTTTTGGAAGTCTAGGGGGCCAAATTGTAATTTATGGAAGGGCGGCTTGATTACTTGAAAAAAGGAGAATTGCCTTCAGGGGGTTTCGAACCCATGCAGTAGAGGGTCCAAGGGCGCCCTGACCACTGGGCTAACGCTTCTTGATAGTCTATTTACCGCTTTGAATATTAGAAACATTCTTATGGGCATGCACCTGTGCTCTGCACGTGAATTGCATGGATACCTTCTTCTCCCCTGCGTTCGTTACCCTGTTGCCTATACTCTTTGCTCATATGATTAAACTGATGTGGAGCACTAGTTGGTAAGGGAGGTCGAGCCCTTAGATCACCATGATAGCCATGTACATGGGGATGATCAACCTCTATGGATCGTTGGTTCATTGCAGTAAGCGAAGCCGCATCCCTATTAGCTAATGCACAAGAAAAATGTTACTCTTTCCCCTTACCTTCTCAGTGGCAGGTCCTGGTGGCTGTACCTCAGAGTAAAGAGCATCCTAAGTGCACCATCTGAACCAGCCAAGAGGTGCAGGGACCATCCTATTTGCAAACCTTGAGCAATGAGCTGACTGGTTTAAATATGCAAGGCCTAATATGGTAGACAAAAGTGTAGAAATTTGAAATACAGAGCCTGATTAGGCTAAAGGAATGGAAAAGAATGGCTTTTTAAGATAAACAAAGTGAACTAAAAAGACATGTTAAGACAGGAATGAAGGGGAATGGCCCGTTAAGACAGGCAAAGTAGGATGAAAACTACCCGTTAAGATAGGCGAGGATGCAAAAGTTTAACCATATTGGGGCTTGAATAGGTCAAGCTGTAGAAAAATAAACGTGCTGGGGCCTGGATAGGCCAGGATGCAGAAAAGTAAATGTGCTAGGGCCTGAATAGGCCAGAATGCAGAAAAATAAACATGTTGGGACCTGAATAAGCCTAAATGAAAAAAAATAAATGTGCTGGGGCCTGAATAGGCTAGGACGCAGAAAGATAAACATGCTAGGGGCCTAAATAGGTCAGGATGTAGAAAAATAAACGTGCAGGGGGCCTAAATAAGCCAGGATGCAGAAAAGTAAACGTGTTGAGGGCCTGAATAGGCTAGGATGCAGAAAAATAAACGTGCTTGATGTCTTGTTGTTGACAGGAGGAATGCAAATAGAGTCTCGTTGTTTCCGGAAAAAGTGCAAGAATTTAAACATGCTTGATGTCCTGCTATTGCCGGGAAAAAATGCAAATGAGGTCCCGCTGTTGCTGAGAAAAATGCAAGAAATTAAACGTGCTTGATGTTCCACTGTTGACGGGAATAATGCAAATGACGTCCCGTTGTTGCCTGAAAAATGAAATAAATTAAACGTGCTTGATGTCCCACTGTTGCCAGGAATAATGCAAATGAGGTCCCGCTGTTGTTGGGAAAAATGCAAATGAGATCCTGCTGGTGCCAAGATGAATGCAAATGAGGTCCTGCTGTTGCCAGGAAGAATACAAATGAAATCCTGCTGTTGCCAAGATAAATGCAAATGATGAGATCCTGTTGTTGCCAGGATGAATGCAAATGAGATCCTGCTGTTGCCAGGATGAATGCAAATAAGGAATAGCAAAAATAAACAAAAAAATATAATAATAATAATAATAATAATAAACAAATAATAAAAAGAAATGAAAAAATTGAAATAACAACAGTAAAAACAAAAAAAAAACTAAATTTCCAAAATAAAAAACTGAAATAACAAAATTAAAACAAAATAATAACTGACAACAGAAATTAAAAAAATTTAAATAATTTAACTAAAAAAAAAACGGGGGATTGGAGGGAAGATTTCGGTTTTTTCCTCCCCCTGCCTTCAAAGAGGGGCATTCCAAATTTTTGGAGGGGGATTCTTCCAAAAAGGGATGCCATAGTTGCAAAGAAAAGGAGGCTTTGTCACATTATACTTGGGAGACCTGCTCTTAGCTTTCCTCTTTGGCTCCTAGTCTTTTCCCTGTTGCTTGAGAAGGAACCTCTTACCAAGAGGAGGAGGAGGATTCCAATCTTCTCTCTTGGTGAGATTTGGAGAACGGTTATAGAATTCTAGCCTTCTTTGCAAAGCTTCCAGGTAACGCCTCAATCTTTAATCTATAATGATAATTGCTATTAACATGCGGAATCAAAGGATGTTCCAGAGCTTTAATTCAAATTCTCTGGACAATATTAATTCATGTGTTCATATTTTATTGGAACGCAAACTTCAATGCGTTAGAACAAAATTAAGCCACCTTTGAAATCACTGCGTCGTTGCTCTCGATTCCATATTTTGAATCACACAAGTCATGATATAATTTTACCATTGATAAAAAATCTATAAGGAATCATTTTGGAAAATTCTAGTGTGATTCAGTAGTTGTGCATGTGAATTCTACGTTGTTAAGCAAACAAATACTTGGCTCAATTATACTTTAGTTTGAATGGAGTGTGGTACCACATTCATATCCATGAGATTAACATCCCTACCATAGAAGTGAGGTTTTATTAAGCAGATGAATATCATAGGGAAAACATTGATTGACAGTGACGGGGTAGTCTAGTGTGTAGTCTCAGGTTTGACCATCTTTCAAAACATTAAGAGAAAGAGTAAGCTCTGATCATCATGGAATTAGCATATAGCAGTGTCAACTGTCAATTATTCCAGAACTTGTTGGAATTGGCTTGATAAAATTGCTACAAATGCAAACAATACAAGTGGTATCATAGAAATCGTACACACTTGTCTCAGCGCCTGTGAAGCTTTGCATCTCGTTCCACCATAGTGCGTAAGTTACTATTACTGGGAGATTACGAAAAAAAAAAGTTGATCTGTTACATAGTGTTTAATGGATTGACCATGGTCATGGCGGCCCTGGAGCTCAGCAAGAATATTATGACTGGCCGCATAACCTACATTTTGAGCTACATCACCAAATACTATTCCCTATACAAAATCTTGATATTAAACCGTGTTTTAGGAGTAATTCCACTTCTCTCCTATTTTCAAGCATTTGGAATCTAGGATTGTTACTAAGCTTTTCAAGAAAGGAAATCATTGGCATTCTTAAAGGTCATATTTCTGGGGAATGGTCTTGTTATTTTGCCGGGGTTACCTGGTAGACAAAAGGAACACATTGCCACAAGGGAGATGCTAATTGGCCCCATAAATGTATTGCTCATGAACAGAACATTATCAACACTCAATTATGTTCGAGGGCCCATTTTAAAGTTAATCAGTGAATGAACATTAAATGAAAATTAAAAATTTACAAATTGAAAAAAAATTGAAAGAAAAATAAATAATAAAAGAGAAATACAAAAAAAAAGAAGAAGAAAAGAAAGCAAAGAAGAAAATAGAGAAAAGAATAAAATTAGAGCAAAAAATATATAAATACAGGAAAATAAAAAAAGTAATAATAACAAATAAAATAAATTTAGGAATAAAAAAAACACAAAACAAATAACAAAAACAGAAAATAATAAATAAATTGTTTTTTGAAAAGATGGAAAAAGAATTTGAAAATAATAAATAAAAGAAAAAATTAAAAAATTAAAAACAGATTAATGAAACAAATAAAACCTGAAAACTAAAAATGTATTAGAAATAGAAAAATAAAATAATAGGTAAATTAACATACACAGAATTATAAACTAAAAAAAATAAGAAGAAAAGAAACAAAATCAAAAACAAATAATAAACGAAAAAGAAAAATCAACGGGAAGAAAAATAAAGTGAAAATTAGAAAAAGGAAAAAGCAGAAAAAACGAAAATTAATTGGAAAAGGGGGGAGTAACTGAAACACTGAAAAATAACGAACAAAACAGAATGAAAAGAAGGAAGGGAGACTAGAGGACGGGTTCTGGATTTTTTTCCTTGATGATACGTCGTCGGGGGAGGGAAAAAAGAGGTTCTGGAAATTAAGCAGGAAGAGGAGCGAGGGGTTCAACTATCTTTTAAGAGGAAAGAAAGGAGGGTCTGTGGTAAGAGAGCTCTTTTGGCAAAGTAGACCTGATTTCCGTTCTAGTGTTGGTTGAAGAAGATACCCAAAGGTTAGTTTCTCGCATCCCCTTTTTCTTCCACGAAATGATCGTTTGAATGCTATGGTTACATGTTTGCATGGAGTCATGTGGAAGAAGAAAAATGTTCTTGCTTGGTTGTATCGGGATTTCAAGGAAAATCATGTAAAAAATATGATATATGATCAAGAATCATAACTGCTAATGTAATGCACGATGTTCGCCACCCCAAACACCGCACACAAACGGGCTCATGACCATCATCATCGTAGCTGACGTTGAAGCATAGGACCACCCGTTTACACCCCAGTATCTTCAATCAACGAGCCTCAGCCTTGATCCAGGGATACCTACGCTTGATTATGCTTTAAACTAAGCATCCTAAGCTGAGCGAACCTTACCAATAACTGGTGGAAGTTGTAAAGATGAAATTGGTCACGGGTCTCTAGGCTCATTGAAGCCCATCATCCCATCATTTTAGGAGTTGTGAGACTGTACATCTATGGTGGTTGTATACGGAACAAGGGTCCTGCTTGACGCATGAGTCATACATCTCAAACCTAACAATAATAAGCAAACCCAACATAATATATTGCCAAAGACCATAAGCCACCGTATTCGCGCAGAATGGATGCAAGTCAGGCATCCACATGCCACTGATTGGCAACACCCTTATCAAAGCCACTATAGTCATTTCCTCAAGAAACTTGGATCCTAACTCTAGCCCCAAGACGTACTGACTCGAGGCCATGCATTGATACCACCGAGAGCTCCATATTTTTGCTCTGTTTTGGGCTGGCCTATGTGTTTAATTATTCATGGGAGAAACCTGTGGAAGTTCGGGCGAGAGCACTTTTGCTCAAATTTCTTCACTTTGGAAGCCAGTATTTAGGAAGACTGCCTAGACCATAAGGCACGTTATTATAGTGTTGAGGAATCTCATCCCCTTTGGCTAAGAAAAGCCATAGGTGAAGGGAGTTACCACATTCCCATGCAGTGCCCCATGTAAGCACGTGGCCCTCCAAAAGACATTTGCAGCTCTTTGATGTGGAAAGGCCTGTTTCTGCATGGCTTAGAGTAGGTACCATGGAGACGGCACGTGAAGCAGCATGCACATTGTCGCAACCGTGATTCCGACGAGATATCGAACTCACCGAAATTTTGACATTAATTTATTTTATTTGTGTGGAGTCGCCACCAAATTTTCATTTAAGGGAAAAAGTTTGGAAAAACCCTAACTTGAAGATACGATTCTAAGTTCGGGAGTCAATTACGAATGGGGAAGGTGTTAGGCACCCCACTCGCCCGTTCCGAAGAACGGTACCCTTAAACCGAGCATGTGATTATTTGAAAATTGTTTGATCCCTTTTATTAGCGTTAAAATAAATATTCGAGGGAGGTTAGCCTGACAGGATTTGACCCTGCTCCTACGTATTCCCCGGTGCAATGGGAAATTCATGGCTCACGTAGTTCTGGTTGATTTGAAGGCTTGACCTTCGAATGAGGTTTCAATTGAAGATAAAATGTTTTGTTGTTATTGTTTTTTGAAGACATTTAGAGGGTGCAATCCCAATCCACATATGCACAAGGCCCAAGACAACAACGATTGCACTTGGACCCATACTGACCTCTAAACAACGAACAGCAGAAAAAGCTACCAGTTCGTCTTTAGTGCCCATTGCGTGAGATTAAGGAAAGCAAAAAATATTTTTATTCGTTTGGAAACGAGGGAAAAGAGGAGCAACCCTAATCCACATGTGCACAGGGCCCAAGACAACAACGGCTGCACTTGGACCCATACAGACCTCTAAACAACGAACAACAGAAAAAAGCTACCAGTTCGTCTTTAGTGCCCATTGCATGAGATTAAGGAAAGAAAAAAAGATTTTTATTCATTTGGAAACGAGGGAAAAGACGAGCAACACTAATCCACATGTGCACAGGGCCCAAGACAACAACGGCTGCACTTGGACCCATACAGACCTCTAAACAACGAACAGCAGAAAAAGCTACCAGTTCATCTTTAGTGCCCATTGCGTGAGATTAAGGAAAGAAAAAAAGATTTTTATTCGTTTGGAAACGAGGGAAAAGAGGAGCAACCCTAATCCACATGTGCACAGGGCCCAAGACAACAACGACTGCACTTGGACCCATACAGACCTCTAAACAACGAACAGCAGAAAAAGCTACCAGTTCGTCTTTAGTGCCCATTGCGTGAGATTAAGGAAAGCAAAAAGATTTTTATTCATTTGGAAACGAGGGAAAAGAGGAGCAACCCTAATCCACATGTGCACAGGGCCCAAGACAACAACGGCTGCACTTGGACCCATACAGACCGCTAAACAACGAACAACAGAAAAAGCTGCCAGTTCGTTTTTAGGGCCCATTGCGTGAGATTGAGGAAAGCAAAATGGGTTTTTATCTAATCGTTTTCTTGATTTGTAAATATCGAAAGCGCGTGGGCTTAATCGGATATTGTTAGGGAAAATGAATTGGTCGGAAGGAAATAGTTGACTCGAAATTTTATGGAAAGTTACACTTGATGAGTTAGAGAAAGAGAATTTAAAAGAAATTGGGCTTGGTTTGGGAAAGTGGTTTGATGTTATTTGAGAGAAAAGAGGAAAGAAAAAAAAAAGGTTGGGGCCGATTTGCAAATATGAAGAGTTGAGGGACCGATTTGCAAATATGAAAAGTTGAGGGACCGATTTGCAAATATGAAAAGTTGGGGGACCGATTTGCAAACATGAAAAATTGGGGGACCGATTTGCAAATATGAAAAGTTTGGGAAATTTATGATTATTTTCCAGTAGGGGTTCGTCCCCATTGGTCCTCTTGGGCCCCTTGTATCGTGCCTTTCTCCCTCTCATTGCTCCACGCCCTTGAGCTGGGTTTCTTCCTCCGATGACGCTGAAGAGAGGCTGACTTACAGTCCAAAGCATTCAGCCTTGATTCTGTAGCTTCCACGGGTGATCGGAGTCGGTTCCTCAAGGGGTCGGAGGTTCGTTCGGCAACGCGCATTTCCATTTGCTACGCTTCTTGCGTTGCCGGAATATGAAGGGGAGACCTTCTACTGGTACGCCGGAAATGGCACGACACTTTCCTCTCAGCCAATCTCCTGAGGTTCGTTGCATCCCCTGTGGCTTTTGTCTGCAATCGCAGTGCTCTGTTCTGTGGCAGCATGGTGAACACCCGACGCAGGGGCTCCCACAGTGGCTTCAGTCACCCGGTTATAGCTCGCTCGTGAGTTTTAATGGTGAACACATCTCGTTCGCGATGATTAAATGAGGGAGAGCTGGACTTCGGATTCTGCTACTTCACTCGATGGTCAGGCTATGCGTTTCGATCCTGACCCGAAGGCTCAATCCTGGTCTCGCTTTTGTTGGACGTGCGTCTACTACGACGCGATTCACCCTATGCTTAGCTAGCGTCCTGGATCTGCACCCAACAACCTCGCAATGGTGGCGGGGTGCGAGCCCGATTTTACTTTTTATTGGTCAGTATTACAGGGGTTAAGATTTGTTTACGATTGGCGGATAAATTCATCGAATCATCCAGCAGGGTTTAGGCGCGATTTCAGTATAATGGCCCAGTTTCATTTAATTTCAGTTATAGCAGTGAAACCAGAGCAATGACGGCACATTCATTTCGATTAAGCTTATCAAAACTATGGTAAGAGTAATCGAGAAGGAGGACTGACCTTAGGCGCGATGCAAGTTTCTGATGGTTCTTTCTCTACGTTAGGGAATGCCCTCTTGGAGTCTAGCTGTGACCTAGCGGAAAGGCGATGGAAGCTGAAAAATCTTCAAACGAAAATTCGGACAAAAAATTTTTTGCCCTCCAAAATGAGTCCCTCACCCTTCCACCAAAAAAAAGACCCTGCTCCCTCGTTCAGGGACTTTATATATAGGTTCAGCTCCTCTCCCTTTTTAGGGATTCTCTCTTCTTTTCAATTTATTTTCCGAATTTTTATTTATCTTTATTTATTCATTATTTATTAATATTTAATTATCTTCTTTAATTTTCTTTTAAGATTTTTTATTTGTTTTATTAATTCCTTTTCGAATTTTTCTTTGTTTTATTAATTTTTTCAGATTTTTTTGTTTTTCCAGATTTTTTAATTTTATTTATTTTTCATATTTTTAAATGTTTTTAATTATTTTTCAGATTTTTATTTTATTCTTTTAATTATTTTTCATATTTTCAACTTAATTAATTTTTGTTTTTTCCAGATTTTTAATTTTATTAATTTTTGTTTTTTTCCAAATTTTTAATTCTTTTAATTATTTTTCAGATTTTTATTTTTATTCATTCATTTATTTTTTTTATTATTTTTTTTAAATTTGTTCCAGATTTTTAATAGTAAATTTTTTATTAAATTTTTTAATTATTTTGTTTTTGTTTTTGTTTTTTAATTATTTAAATTAGTGTTAATTAATAAATTTAGCGACCGGGAGCTTCAGACGTAATTGGGTGTTTACACACATTGGCTAATGGGGGGTCCTGCCTAGTGGGTTGAGTGGCGGCTAGTATCCTTGTCTTCTTCATAAAGGTAAATGTAATCATAGGGTCCATTCGAACTTATAGGTATCAAGGGGGGATCAGGTTTGGTAGGACTATTGGGGCACCTCTTCGAGATTACCATGTAAAAGATAGTTGGAAAATTATTCAAAGGCCCCCGTATTCGTAATTTCTTCCAATACTTGGGAAATTTGGAACCAGGTTTAGCTCTACACTAGTTCCCATAGTTGTTGCTCCATGAGCACGAAGGCCTGTTCTCCATACGTTGGTACGTGCAGGGCGGCGTGCATTCTGAATATTCTCAATACCAAGTGAGGGGTTCCCCACCCATTGAAGTATATGTTAAGTTTAGCCGTGGGCTCCAAAAGCTAAAGGTAAGTTTGGCTCAATGGACGTAGCTATACCTGCCTCTAGATCCCGTGTTCGATCCCAGCCGAGGCCACTCTCCCTAGATGTTTCTATTTTTCCAACGTGAAGCATTTCGAGCAGCCTTTGTTCAAGAAAAAATTGGTCGGACCCTTGCCCATCTTTAATAATTAAATTAAGGGATATAAGTCCCAACGTTGAATAGCCCATATGGCTGAGCATACCGCCCACAATCCTTAGAATCCTTGGTTCGAATCCCCTGTAACTATTTTTCCTATAAAAAGCAATCAAAATCTGAATTCCTCAAATATAAATAATGGCACGAAACCATAACTAAAGTTCGGACGTGGTTCAGTGGCTGGAGGCGCTGCTCATGATACGCCTAACAGGGGTTCGAGTCCCCTTAGTTGTGGAAATAAAAATAACAGAAAAAAATAGAAAAAAAAGAATAAAATAACGAGATAAATGAATAAAATAAAAATAAGAAAAATAATAAACAAAAATTGAAAAAAGGAAAAAGGAGGGAAAAGTGTTTGAAAAACTCTATAAATAAGAGAAAGGAAATTGGGAAGGGGGTTCTTTTCTCATTTTTTGGAGGAGGAGGAGCACTTGGAGTCTTAGGGAGGATTTTCAGAATTTCCAAAGGGAGGACCTAGGAAACTCTCTACCTCTGCCCCTAATTCAGCCCTTGGCCTCCATGGAACCAGCTATTCATCACCTTCCAATGAAGGTTAGATCCGACTCTTATTTATCTTAAGTTTCTTGTTTCTTCTCGAATTTCCGAGTTTATTTTCGTCTCTGTTTTTCGTTTTCATTTTTGATCGGCCAAATGATCTCTGATTTTGGTGAGTTTTGCTGCCTTTTCTTTTTCTTTCTCTCTAGTTTCTAGAATGATATTTTTTGTCCAATTTGGATCTGAAATGAGATTTATATCGGCTGATTATCGAAGCATGTTCATCCTAGTGCGCAAATTAACCTAGCTTGTTTAATTTGTGCATAACTTGCTCATTTATGATTGGACTTGTTTTTTTTATTCCTATAATCCATATCTTTCAATTGATTGGCTTTTATTTTTCAGATCTACTAAAAAATATTTTCGAAAAATTCTGAGATTTGAATTCAAATTTTGGCGTCAAAATCTTGTGTGTTCTTGAGGTTGATATTCGTCTCTGTTTTTCGTTTTTGTTTTTAATAAGTCAAATGATCTCTGATTTCTGTGATTTTTATTTCTTTTTCTTAATATTTCTCTCTAGTTTCTGGAATGATATTATTTGTCCAATTTGGATCTTAAATGAAATTTTTATCGCCTGATTACCGAGGCATGTTCATCCTGGTGTGCAAATTAACCTAGCTTGTTTGATTTGTGCATATCTTGCTCATTTCTTCTTGGATTTATGTAAAACCTTTTTTTTTTATTCCTATAATCCATATATTTCAATTGATTAGTTTTTATTTTCCAGATCTGCCAAAAAATATTTTCAAAAAATTCTGAGATTTGAATTCAAATTTTGGCGCCAAAATCTTATGTGTTCTTGAGGTTGATATTCGTCTCTGTTTTTCGTTTTCGTTTTTAATTGATCAAATGATCTCTAATTTCTTTGTTTCTTGTTGTGTTCTATTTTTATTTCTATCAAGTTTATGGAATGATATTATTTGTCTAATTTGGATCTGAAATGAAATTTCTATCGCTTGATTACTGAAACATGTTTGCAATTGTTTTCCTTAATTTCAAATCAAGCCCAATTCAAGCCCAAAATTCAAATCAAGTTTATTTTATTTTAAATCATGTCCAATTTTATTTCATCAAATTCAAATCAAGTTCATTTTGTTTTAAATAAAAATCATTTTGCATTCTTTAATCTCACGGAATGGGCCCTAAAAACGAACTGTTTGCTTTTTCTGCTGTTCATTGTTTAGAGGTCCAAGTGCAGCCGTAGTTGTCTTGGGCCCTGTACATATGTGGATTGGGGATTTCCTTTCCCTTTTTTAAATTAAATAAAAATCATTTTTCATTCCTCAATCTCACGCAACGAGCCCTAAAAACGAACTGGTAGCCATTTCTGTTGTTCGTTGTTTAGAGGTCCGTATGGGTCCAAGTGCAGTCGTAGTTGTCTTGGGCCCTGTGCATATGTGGATTGGGGATTGCCTTTCCCTTTTTTCAATTAAATAAAAATCATTTTTCATTCCACAATCTCACGCAACGAGCCCTAAAAACGAACTGGTAGCTTTTTCTACTGTTCTTTATTTAGAGGTCTGTATGGGTCCAAGTGCAGCCGTAGTTGTCTTGGATCCTGTGCATATGTGGATTGGGGATTGCCCTTCCCTTTTGAAATAAATAAAAATGTCGTTTTTCATTCCTTAATCTCACGCGACGAGCTCTAAAAATGAACTGGTAGCTTTTTCTGTTGTTCACTGTTTAGGGATTCGTGTGGGTCCAAGTGCAGCCGTAGTTGTCTTGGGCCCTGTGCATAGGTGGATTGGGATTGCACCCTTAAAATATTTTCAAAAAAGACAACAATGCATTCTCTTTTCAATTCAAACACCTTTCGAAGGTCAAGCCTTCAACTCAAACCAGAACTACGTAAGCCTTGAGTTTCCCATTGCATCGGGGAATACGTAGGAGCAGGATCAAGTCCTGTCAGACTAACCCCCATCAAGTATTTATTTTCACACTAATTAAAGCGATCAAACAATTTTCAAATAATCACACACTCAATTTAAGGGTACTGTTCTTCGGAACAGGTGAGTGGGGTGCTTAAAACCTTCCCCACTCCTAACCGACTCCTGAACCTAAATCTCTTCCTTGAGTCAGGGTTTTTCCAAATCTTTTTCCCTTAAATAAATATTTGGTGGAGACTCCACACATATTAAACAAATTCCATTTTAAAATTGTAGTGATTTCGTCGTCTCATCGGAATTACGATTGCAACAGCTAGCAACTGAGCTTGGCTGAGTGGTTAGAGGCGCTGCCTGCATACCCTAGGGCAGGAGTTCGATCCATGCTGAGCCTTTTTTTTTTTTTAGAAAATGGCATTTCAAGGGCAGCAACCATCTTTTAAAATGGGCCACACATTTTTTGTAATTACCATCCAGCCCTACACTCTCCCTAATTATAGTTTAACCCCGGTATTCCCTTGAATTACAATTTGAACCCCAAATTCCCAAAATTTACAACCATGCCCCTGAATTATTCAAATTTGGAATTAAGCCCCAAAATTCCCAAAATTTCCAATTAAACCCCAAAATTTCCAAAATTCCACTTAAAACCCCAAACTTCCCAAAATTTAAATTAAATTCTTTTCTCCCAAAATTCAAATTCAATTCTTTAAATCAAGTTTTGTCTAATAATTCAACTTCAAATAAAATCCAATTCAGTAACATCAAGTTTTTCTTTCTTTCTAATAAAAATCAAATGTAATTCTTCTTTCAATTACAATGCCTTTCTCTAGTTTTCAAATCGAGTTCGTTTTATTCAAATTTAGTGCAAACCTTCAAAATTCAAAACTAAATCAAGTTTGTTTTAGTTAAATCATGTCCAACTTCTAACTAATTCCATTTTAATCATGTTTTATTTTTTTTCAATCTTGAACCAAATTCATTTCTCATTTCAAATCAAACCATTTCTTTTCTTATCTTTATTATATTCAAATTAAAATTCTTTTTCAAATGTTTTTGGATCTTTGGTCTCACGTGACGGGCTCTAAACGAGGAACTGGCGGTCCACCTGCTTCGACGTTTAGTAGTTCGTATAGGCCCCTGTGCTGCCTTAGTCGCCTCGGACCTTGTGCATAAGTGGATCGAAGGTCCTTTCTAAACAAGAAACTTATTTTCAAAATATCACATTCCTTCTAAAGCACCTTTGAAGGTCAAGCCTTCAAAACAAACCAGAACTATGTAAGCCTTGAGTTTCCTATTTCACTAGGGAATATGTAGGAGCAGGATCAAGTCTTGTTAGGCTAACCTCCATCAAGTTATTTATTTCCGTGCTGATTAAGGGATCAAACTATTTTCAAAAATCACACACTCAGTTAAGGGTACCATTCTCCGGAACGGGCGAGTGGGGTGCTTAACACTTTCCTCACTCGTAATCGACTCCCAAACCTAAATCTCTTCCCCGAGTCAGGGTTTTTTCCAAGTATTTTCCCTTAAATAAAAATTTGGTGGCGACTCCACATCAAACGAAATTAAATTCTATTCAAAAAATTTAGCGAGTTCGTCGTCTCGTCGGAATTACGGTTGTGACAGATGGTGACTCCACTGGTGAACTTCTAGAGAGTCAAGCCCGTTCAAATTGAGTGTGTCATATTCGATCCCTTCCCTGTTATTTGCGCGCTTTATTTATTGCATGATTCATTTATTTGTTTATCCATCTATTGTTCATTAGTTTGTCTATTCGTTGTGCAACCTTAGGATAGATGAATAATAAATTGCTATATATAGATGTCCAATTTCGCCAATTGCAAGTATCCCAAATATTCGTGTGCCCTCCACACATCACATATGCATTCATCTCATGAGTGGGGCCCTATACCCGGGTCTGAGTGTCGCCTAGGATAGAGGGATCTAGTGGTGTCACGCTGGGGCCTACGTCCTGTGTGGCTATGACGAAAATCCTGGCTAGAGTGTGTCCTATTCATAATGTCTCGCAACTAGTGGCTACTTCTACTATTGTGGCAAGCATTATGGACTGGAACTTGGCTCTAGTGACCTCTACACCCCAGGATTACTAACCACCTTTGAGAGGTTCATGCATTAAAAGCCCTAGACCCTTAAGACAGGTAACCCACATAGGAGGCAAGGAGGGCACACACCCCTTTTATTCACATGCTCAAGTAAACTGGATCACTCAAGATGGCAGAGAAGAAGGGGAAATATGGGATCGAGGAGATACAAAATCAAGAAAGGAAAATCAAGCGAAAGAAAGGAAACAAAGAAAAGTCATATAAAAATTAAGAAAAATAGAAACTTCTAGGAAAAATTAGAAAAATGTTAAAAAGAGAGAAAACGAAATTTTGGAAACCTAAAGAATGATTTCTTAGGAAAATTTTAACAAAAATTTTTCAAACTAAACCGAAGGTTTTTCTAGCAAAATCAAATACTCAAAATCGATAAAAGCATAAAATTGTTAGAAGTCAAAATAAAGCAACATTCAAAACTCTTAAAATTATTTGCACATAGCATTCATTCATTCATTCTTTCATAAATATATCATCAAAAAGAAAGGTTTCCAAAATCATTCCACACATTTTCATTATATTCATGATTTTTTTGCATTCAAATTATTTCTAAAAAATTAATTTTTAAATTTAACAGAAAAATTGGAGAAAGACAACTTCCTCGACATCCTTTTCATAAATATATCATCAAAAAGAAAGGTTTCCAAAATCATTCCACACATTTTCATTACATTCATGATTTTTTTGCATTCAAATTATTTCTAAAAAATTAATTTTTAAATTTAACAGAAAAATTGGAGAAAGACAACTTCCTCGACATCCTTATAGGACCCAATCACAGTCAGGAGTCAGAGATGAGCTAGAAAGACAAAATGAGGAGCTAAGAAATGAGGTCAAGTTACTGAAGGAATGGATGGCCAAGCTAATGGAGGCCATCCAATCATCGAAACAGAAGGAGGTAAGGGAATCCTTGCCGGGAGAACCAACTGACCCACCATATCCTCCTAGCTTCAATCCACAAAATCCTTCATCATGAACCATGCCTCCACCAACTGGAGGAGTTCATTATGGGTATCCTCATGGGCATGCACCCTCATACAACCAAACGCAAGCCCAAACACAAAACCAAACACATAACCTACCTCCAAACCCCACTCCATAAGCTTACCAAACGACCATTGGAGGAACGAATCCTATGTTCACCCAAGGGCCACAGCCTATATACATACCACCTTCTCGGCCTTACCACACGCCTGAGGAATACCGAAGCCATCCTTCGAATGAGGATACAGAAAAGTGGAAGGGTCTAGAGGAAAGGATCAAGGCAATCGAGGGGAGTGCTTATGAAGCCACAGATGCAACCGATCTATGCCTGGTTCCTGACGTGGTCATCCCTCCTAAATTCAAGGTTCCTGAATTTGAAAAATATCAAGGAACTAGCTATCCAAAGAGTCATTTGGCCATGTACTGCAGGAAGATGTCTCCCTGTCGGCACGACGATAAGCTGCTCATACATTTCTTTCAAGACAGCTTAACTGGGGCAGCTGCAACTTGGTACACCCAGCTAGAGCGGACACACATCCGTTCGTGGAAGGATCTGGCTGAGGCCTTCCTCAAACAATACCAGTATAATGTAGAGATGACTCCGGATCAAACTCAACTCCAAAACATGGCTAAGAAGGGGGATGAGACTTTCAAGCAATACGCCTAATGATGGAGGGAGTTAGCCGCTCAAGTACAACCTCCGTTATCCGAAAAGGAGTTGGTCATCATGTTCATTGACACACTCCAAGATCCTTTCTATGACAAGATGATTGGCAGTGTGACTTCTAGCTTCTCCGATGTCGTCATCATTGGAGAAAGGATCGAGGGTGGCATGCGCCGTGGAAGGATCGTGCACAAGTCCACAGGGACAGTTGATGCCTCTATAGAAAAGAAGAAGACAGGGGAGACTTATAATGTGGCTTGAAGTCAAGGACAGTACATGCCTCATATGGCATCTTATGGACCAATTGGCTTTCAACCTTCACCATACACACCTTACATACCACATCCTTATATCACCACCGCCTACCAAACACCCTACCATCCTACTTACAACTAACCAATTCAAATCCGACCGCCCACACCATACACGGTCCAAACACAAGCCATCAGCCCAAATCTTAGCCAAAGCCAAAAGAAGGAGAAGGATCTTGTCCAGTTTGATCCCATTCCAATGACCTACACTGAGCTGCTACCTCAGCTAATCCAGAATTCCTTAGTCGTTTCCTATCGGCTGAAACCTCAAGAACCACCATACCCAAAATGGTATGATGCAAATGCCATATGCGACTACAATGTGGGGTAGATTGGTCATTCTACAGAAAACTGCCGGGTTCTGAAGCGTAAGGTGCAGAGCCTGATTGACGCTAAACGGCTAGATTTTGGGAAGATCGCTCCTAATCCAAACGCCGAATCATGAGAGCTCATCTGCTGGTTAAGAAATGGGAGCAACACAATGAGGTACCTTGTGCAAATCAAGTTATCAAAGAAGATCATCTAGGATTTGTCATACTTTTCAAAATCAATCTTTTGTAAATAAATCTCAATGAATAATACAAAATTACATTTTTCATGTTTCTTAAGCACGTGCATTACATTGTTGGTTTTACTTCTAAAAATTTTACCATTCCTTCTTCATCACTCGACCTACTATACTCAAACAATAAATACCAATTGGTGATAATGCCAGTGCTGTAATAAATGATCTTGAACACCTAATTAATCAAGCTCAAAGAAAAACCAAATGAGGAAGCAAATTAAGCAACCAGGGATTCTAGATGACCATTCATTGTAATGGAATGCCTTGTAATATCCCGCCGGAATCAAGTTCAAATCCAGGCAAAATTAGGGATGCAAAATAAGGTCCGCTGAATTGGAAGCAAAATGATCCCAGCAAGATCGATATCCGACTATATAAAATTCAAGAAAAAGAAGAAAACCCACTGGATTAAAATCAAAATAATCCAGGAAAAATGAGGGTCAAAATTCAAAATCCAAAAAGAAGAAAAACCCGCTGGATTAAAAGCCAAATATAATCCAAGCAAAAGTAGGGTTAATATTCAATAAAATCGACAAAGTCATGATCAGAAAAGATCTTGCAGGATTCCAAGAAGCAATTCAGGAAAAATTAGGATCAAACAGAAGCCCGCTAGGTCGACAATCCTAAAAAATGACCTAGGAAAAAGTTACGGCACAATCAAACAGAAGGCTCACTAGGTCGAAAACCCTCAAAAGGAAGCTTAGGCAAAAGTTAGGGCATACAAACAGAAGTCCGCTAGGTCGACAATCCTCAAAACATGACCTAGGAAAAAGTTAGGGCACGTGCACAAAAAGCCTGCTAGGTTGAAAACCTGTTAGGGCGACCTAGGCAAAATTAGGGCAAAACGAAAGACCTGTTGGGTTAAAAACTCAAAGGAATTTCCCCAGGCAAAAGTCAAGGTTGAATCAAGAATCCTAGGAAAACATGACATTTCTGCACCTCATATCTTCCTAAAACTAGGGCAAAATTTTGCCATTTCTCAAGTTTGGCTAATTGACAATCAAGATTATAAAAAGCAGCATTTGCATTTTTCACCAAAAGGTGCCATTTGGGAAATCAAACCCACATCTTTTGTCACCCTTTCCTTTCAAATACACTACCTTAAAACATATAACCTCAAAATTCTCTATCTCTTTCTTTTGACCATCCAAAATCACTTTACACACCTCAAAAATGCACGTGCCCAAAAGGGAATGTGAAAAATGTAAAAAATACAAGAAGGGATTAATTTTGAAAAGTCATGACAAGTGAGATGAATCCTCGACAATTGCAACACGAAAGGATTGTTTCCCAAAGATTCATCTTCCTACCAGCCATAATGCCACTATAAAAAAGGAGAGTGTCTTGCTCAATGATACTGACCACTGTTGGGTCTCCAAGATCCTAACAAAAGAATATTTCGAGATTGACCAAAACACCGAACTTAAGTCAATCTAGCTCGTCTTGATTCGTGATTCCGTTCACACCAGCCATGGAGTTGTCGAGAAAGGGTGTGTTAGAAAAATAAAAAAAATCAACAGAAACAAATTTTTTTACACCATTTCATGCTTTGCATTCATCCCATAGCATCTATTTCATCAAATGATTATTTCGAGCATCAAAAAGCAGTCAATGAGATTCAAACATCGCACCCTCTCTATTCAAGCATCACAAACACCGCATCCTTTTCATTCATACAAACATCTCAATAAGTATCTTGTCTTTCAAGCATCTCAAAATTCAATTTCAAAACTAATTAAGACCAGGGTAAAATTGCCCGAATCAATCATAATTAAGGAAAAAAATTAAGTCCAAACTGGGGAAAAACATTTGCCCACAAAATTCAATTTGAGGTCATCCTCAAATTCTAGATCAAGTCCAAACTGGGGCAAACGCCTGCCCACAAAAAAAATTCAATTTGAGGTCATCCTCAAATTCTAGATCAAGTCCAAATTGGGGTAAACATTTGCGCGCAAAAAATCCAATTTGAGGTCATCCTCAATTTCTAAATCAAGTTCAAACTTAGGAAAACGCCTACCCATAAAAAATTCAATTTGAGGTCATCCTGAAATTCTGAATCAAGTTCAAACTGGGGCGAATGATTGCCATAAAAATTCAAGTTGAGGCAATCCTCAATTCCTTAACTCCAGAAAATTTCAAAAAAAAACTAGGGGTAAATGATTGCCCAGAAAAACTCAGATTGAGGTGATCCTTGATCCCAAATCAAGATTCAAAACTAGGGTAAACATTTGCCCAGTTAATTCAAGTTGATACAATTGACAAGTTCAAGTTGAAGTTCAAACTAGGGCAGGCATGTGTCCAGAAAAATTCAAGTCAAGGCCACGCTCGAGTTCATCAAAATTCAAAACTGGAGCAAAATGTTTGCCCAAACTTCATTCAAATCAAGACATCCCTCAATTGTCAAGAATTTTTAAAACTGGGGAAAAATGGTTGTCCAAGTCTCTTTAAGAAAATAATTATCAAGTGCTTAAAAACCTTCAAGTTCAAAGTAGAATAAGCAATTTATTTTAATTCAAGAAAAACAAATTTCAAAATAAGTTGTCCGAGACAACTGACGAAGAAGTCCACATTCCACCCTCACATGCATTCCTAAGATGCATCATTTCATTTCCCTTCACCTGTCTTAATAGGTCATTCATGCTTCGCCTGCCCTAAACAGACCATATTTTCAAGTTAGTGTAGGTCCCTCCCATTTCAAAGTCGCCTATCTTAACGAGTCCTTTTCTTTCTTTCCTATTCCTGTCTAAATAGCCACCATCAAGTTTATCTTTCTTCATCATGGCCTATGTTGTTAGGCCACCATCAAGTTTACCTTTCTGCATCATGGCCTATGTTGTCAGGCCACCGTCAAGTTTACCTTTCTGCATCATGGCCTATGTTGTCAGGCCACCATCAAGTTTACCTTTCTGCATCATGGCCTATGTTGTCAGGCCATCATCAAGTTTACTTTTCTGCATCGCGGCCTATAGTGTCAGGCCTCATCAAGTTTACCTTTCTGCATCATGGCTTGTGTTAACAGGCCACCATCAAGTTTACTTTTATGCATCATAGCCTATAGTGTCAAGCCTCATCAAGTTTCTTTTTCTGCAAGTTCAAGTTTCCTTTTTTGCACGTTCATTTTTTCTTTCTGCATGTTCAAGTTACCTTATCTACAACGTCAGGTTTATTTTTCTGCATCTCGGCCTATAGTGTGAGGCCTCCAGCACGTTCAAGTTGACCCCAGCATGTTCAAGTTTGCTTTCTAGCACGTTCAAGTTTTCTTTTTCTAGCACATTCAAGTTTGCTTCTGCATGTTCAAGTTTTCTCTTCTGCATGTTCAAATTTTCTTTTCTGCACCTTCAAGTTTCCTTGCTGCACGTTCAAGTTACCTTATCTACAACATCAAGTTTATTTTTCTGCATCTCGGCTTATAGTGTCAGGTCTCCAGCACGTTCAAGTTTTCTTCTCCAGCATGTTCAAGTTCTTTTATGCTCATTCAAGTTTTCCTTCCAGGACGTTCAAGTTTTCTTCTCCAGCACGTTCAAGTTTTCTTCTCTAGCACGTTCAAGTTCTCTTTTTTTCTCTTTCAAGTTTTCCTTCCAGCACGTTCAAGTTTTCTTTTCTACACGTTCAAGTTTCCTTTTCTGCACCATCAAGTTTATCCTTCTATATCAGGGCTTATGATGCCAGACCTCAAGCACGGATAGATTTCTGTACCTCGGCTTATGTTGTCAGGCCACCTTGTACATACCTTACATTTGAGTTCCTACATGCTTTCCTGCCTCAAACAGGCCTTTTTCACCTCACTTTGCCTGCACTTCAGCAGTATTCATAGCCTCATCAGGTTATGCAATCAAGACTTGCATATTTAAAACTCTGTCAGTGTAGCACACGAAGCTTACATAATCTTTCAAAAACCACCACCTCCTAGGCATCCATCTTCAAGTTCAAGGTTTCTCATGTTTGTCGGACATCTTCCAAAGTTTGCCATTTTAAAGAGGGGCAAACTGTAAACACTCAATTATGTCTAAGGCCCCATTTTAAAGTTAATCAGTGAATGAACATTAAATAAAACTTAAAAATTTACAGATTGAAAAAAAAACTGAAAGAAAAAGAAATAATAAAAGAGAAATACAAGAAAAAAGAAGAAGAAAAGAAAGGAAAGAAGAAAAGAGAGAAAATAATAAAATTAGAGCATAAAATATATAAATACAGGAAAATAAAAAAAAGTAATAATAATAAATAAAATAAATTTAGAAATAAAAAAACACAAAACAAATAACAAAAATAGAAAATAATAAATAATTTTTTTTTGAAAAGTTGGAAAAAGAATTTGACAATAATAAATAAAAGAAAAAATGAAAAACAGATTAATAAAACAAATAAAACCCGGAAACTAAAAATGTGTTAGAAATAGAAAAAATAAAATAATAGATAAATTAACATAAACTGAATTATAAACAGAAAAAAAAAGAAGAAAAAAAAATAAAAACAAATAATAACCGAAAAACAAAAACCGACAGGAATAAAAATAAAGTGAAAATTAGAAAAAGGAAAGAACAGAAAAATCAAAAATTAATTGGAAAAGGGGGGAGTAATTAAAAAACTGAAAATAATAAACAAAACAGAATGAAAAGAAGGAAGGGACACTGGAGGAGGGGTTCTATATTTTTTGCCCTGATGATACGTCGTTGGGGGAGGGAAAAAAGAGGTTCTGGAAATTAAGCAGGAAGAGGAGCGAGGGGTTCAACTATCTTTTAGGAGGAAAGAAAGGAGGGCCTGTGGTAAGAGAGCTCTTTTGGAAAAGTAGATCTGATTTCCGCTCTAGCGTTGGTTGAAGAAGATACCCAAAGGTTAGTTTCTTGCATCCCCTTTTTCTTCCACAAAATGATCGTTTGAATGCTATGGTTACATGTTTGCATGGAGTCATGTGGAAGAAGAAAAATGTTCTTGCTTGGTTGTATCAGGATTTCAAGGAAAATCATGTAAAAAATATGATATATGATCAAGAATCATAACTGCTAATGTAATGCACGATGTTCGCCACCCCAAACACCGCACACAAACGGGCTCATGACCATCGTCATCGTAGCTGACGTTGAAGCATAAGACCGCCCGTTTAGACCCCAGTATCTTCAACCAACAAGCCTTAACCTTGATCTAGGAATACCTACGCTTGATTATGCTTTAAACTAAGCTGCCTAAGTCGAGCGAACCTTACCAATAACTGGTGGCAGTTGTAAAGCTGAAATTTGTCATGTGTCTCTAGGCTCATTGAAGCCCATCATCCCATCATGTTAGGAGTTGTGCGATTGTACATCTATGGTGGTTGTATACGGAACAAGGGTCCTGCTTGACGCATGAGTCGTACATCTCAAACCTAACAATAATAAGCAAACCCAACATAATATATTGCCAAAGACCATAAGCCACTGTATCAGCGCAGAATGGGCGCGAGTCAGGCATCCGCTTGCCATTGATTGCCAACACCTTTATCAAAGCCACTATAGTCATTTCCTCAAGAAACTTGGATCCTAACTCTAGTCCCAAGACGTACTGACTCGAGGCCGTGCATTGATACCACCGAGAGCTCCATATTTTTGCTCTGTTTTGGGCTGGCCTATGTGTTTAATTATTCGTGGGAGGAACCTGTGGAAGTTTGGGCAAGAGCGCTGTTGCTCAAATTTCGTTACTTTGGAAGCCAGTATTTGGGAAAACTCCCTAGACCATAAGGCTGATTATTACAGTGTTGAGGAATCTCATCCCCTTTGGCTAAGGAAAGCCATAGGTGAAGGGAGTTACCACATTCCCATGCAATGCCCATGCAAGCACGTGGCCCTCCAAAAGACATTTGCAGCTCTTTGATGTGGAAAGGCCTGTTTCTGCATGGCCTAGAATAGGTACCATAGAGACGGCACGTGAAGCAGCATGCACAGTGGCTAATGGGGGGTCCCGCCTAGTGGGTTGAGTGGCGGCCGGTATCCTTGTCTTCTTCATAAAGGTAAATGTAATCATAGGGTCCGTTCGAACTTATAGGTATCAAGGGGGGATCAGGTTTGGTAGGACTATTGGTGCACCTCTTCGTGATTACCATGTAAAAGATAGTTGGAAAATTATTCAAAGGCCCCCCCCCGTATTCGTCATTTCTTCCTATACTTGGGAAATTTGGAACCAGGTTTAGCTCCACACTAGTGCCCATAGTCGTTGCTCCATGAGCACGAAGGCCTGTTCTCCATAGGTCAGTATGTGCAGGGCGGCGTGCATTCTGAATATTCTCAATACCAAGTGAGGGGTTCCCCACCCATTGAAGTATATGCTAAGTTTAGTCGTGGGTTCCAAAAGCTAAAAGGTAAGATTGGCTCAATGGACGTAGCTATACCTGCCTCTGGATCTCGGGTTCGATCCCAGCCGAGGCCGCTCTCCCTAGATGTTTCTATTTTGCTAATGTGAAGCATTTCTAGCAGCCTTTGTTCAAGAAAAAATTGGTCGGAACCTTGCACGTCTTTAATAATTAAATTATGGGATATAAGTCGTAACGTTGAATAGCCCACATGGCTGAGCATACCGCCCATAACTAAAGTTCGGACGTGGTCTAGTCGTTGGAGGCGCTGCTCATGATACGCCTAACAGGGGTTTGAGTCCCCTTAGAAACTTTTTCTTGCACAGGGTGTTTAAATCTTAGGTTCTGATATAATTATAATGAGGTAGATTATAGCTAGCAACTGAGCTTGGCTGAGTGGTTAGAGGCGCTGCCTGCATACCCCAGGGCAATGGTTTGATCCATGCTAAGCCCCTTTTTTTTTTTTTTGAAAATGGCATTTCAAGGGCACCAACCATCTCTTAAAATGGGCCCCACATTTTCTGTAATTACAATCCAGCCCTACACTCTCCCTAATTATAATTTAACCCCCGCATTCCCTTGAATTATAATTTGACCCCAAATTCCCAAAATTTACAACCATGCCCCTGAATTCTTCAAATTTGGAATTAAGCCCCCAAATTTCCAATTAAACCCCAAAATTTTCAATTAAGCCCCTTATATTCCCAAAATTTCCAATTAAGCCCCGTAAATCCCCAAAATTTCCAAAATTCCACTTAAAACCCCAAACTTCCCAAAATTTAAATTAAATTCTTTTCTCCGAAAATTCAAATTCAATTCTTTAAATCAAGTTTAGTCCATTAAATCAACTTCAAATAAAATCAAATTCAGTACAATCAAGTTTTTCTTTCTTTCGAATAAAAATCAAATGTAATTCTTCCTTCAATTACAATGCCTTTCTTTAGTTTTAAATCAAGTTCGTTTTATTCAAATTTAGTGCAAACCTTCAAAATTCAAAACTAAATCAAGTTTGTTTTAGTTAAATCAAGTCCAACTTCTAACTAATTTCGTTTCAATCAAGTTTTATTCTTTTTTCAATCTTGAACCAAATTCATTTCTTATTTCAAATCAAACCATTTCTTTTCTTATCTTTATTATATTCAAATTAAAATTATTTTTCAAATGTTTTTGGATCTTCGGTCTCACGCGACACGCTCTAAACGAGGAACTGGCGGTCCACCTGTTGTTCGACGTTTAGTAGTTTGTATAGGCCCCCGTGCTGCCTTAGCCGCCTCGGACCTTGTGCATAAGTGGATCGAAGGTCCTTTCTAAACAAGAAACTTCTTTTCAAAATATCACATTCCTTCTAAAGCACCTTCGAAGGTCAAGCCTTCTAAAAAAACCAGAACTACGTAAGCCTTGAGTTTCCCATTGCACCGGGGAATACGTAGGAGCAAGACCAAGTCCTGTCAGGCTAACCTCCATCAAGTTATTTATTTCTGTGCTAATTAAGGGATCAAACTATTTTCAAAAATCACACACTCAGTTTAAGGGTACCGTTCTCCAGAACGGGCGAGTGGGGTGCCTAACACCTTCCCCACTCGTAACTGACTCCCAAACCTAAATCTCTCCCTCGAGTCAGGGTTTTGTCCAAATATTTTTCCTTAAATAAAAATTCGGTGGCGACTCCACATAAAACGAAATTAAATTCTACTTCAAAAATTTTAGCGAGTTCGTCGTCTCGTCGGAATTATGGTTGCGACAAACATCTATTGGATTATTTATCTCCACTTTTTCAAATTTCGGAATGGACCACAATAGGTGTGGATCACAAAATATGGGATTCTTCGTGGGGGGCTGTGGTAAAATGCTCACAGGCATGAAGTATAGTATCAGACAATTCAGATCGATCTATAACTGAGTGGACAGTAGCAGGGGCTATTGATATCATGACCTTAAGCATTCCAAAACACTTTTTCTCAACCTTTTGAACCATCTTCTGTAAAAAGCCATGCAAAAAAGGCTGTAATCATTGACGATGTCCCTGTGATTACTCTCGAAATTGGGAAGGAATCAACCAAAGCACCATATTATTCATGATGCAAACAAACGTGTAAAGTTGGTTAAGAAAAAAAGGTGGAGAAGAAATTTCCAAATCTGTTTCAATCCCTCAAGAAAATCTGTTCAATTCTGCTCTGTTTTATCACAAAGGACTTGTAACCCTGATGGTATCAAGTCACCAAATAGACATGCACGTGGATTAGAAAAAAGAACACATACTAATCCTCAATAGCTTCTATTTTTTCTAAGCAATATTGAAAAATTGATTGTTGGTTCGGGGGTACCGAATGGAATTTGACATCACCAACAATCTACTCTTAAACTCTAAGCATAGACATAACAAAGTTGCAATCAAATAGCAGTATTCCTTTCAAAACAAAAAAAAGGGGAAAAGGGGAACAGGAAGTTAGAATCTGGAATGATACGATCTAGGGCACCTAGCTCATGTGATAGAGGAGATCTGTTTCTAAAGTATCCAGAAACAAGACCTGATGAGGGTTGGAATAATAGGGAATTACAAGTTACTATTAGCCAAATATGAAAATGCTTCAAATGAGATTCATACAGTAGCTTAATACCCTCACATTGAAACGATGGATATTTCAAATAAGTGATGAGATGAGTGGCCTGTCACAACTAGATAATTATCCTCAAAACAGCTTTATTACAAGCCAATGTTTGAAACATGACGTGAAGCATATACATGGGCAGAATTGAAGTCTACTTATGATTTATCGTGCCAAATTTATGGCCAACAAAAGCAGCAGGAGACACCAAGAACTACTGATAGAGCTTTATTTTCACACAAGAATCAAGCATCCCTGGGTGCATTTATCCACAGGATTTTTCTTTAAATTGAAATCGGGATGGTAAAACCCCAATCAAGTGTACAACCCAGTGGTGGGTGCGTTTAAGTAGCTCTAAGTGGTAGGTTCGAATCCTAGCCAAGGCACTTTTCAAATGAGCCTGTATTTTTAACACACTCGGCACTCCCTCTTATTGGGTAGTGAGTGAGGACTGTAAATAAGCCCAAATATGTCACCACAAATGTTTCAAATACTAGACAGGAATAAATTGGACATTGGACATTAATTTAATTGGGCATTTGAAGAACAGGAGCATACAAGTACCAATGAGTGCGCATTGACTAATCAGATCAATTGGGTCAAAATAGGCCCATCTGCAAAGTTCGTTCCATTGGACCTGGCCACTTCCCTCTTCTTATTCTACTCAATGTTTTTTTTCTAATTTAAATGTTTACTCAATCATTGAATTTAAATGTTTATTCAATCTTTCAATTTGAATTCGTTCTAAATAGGGTCAAGCCAAAACTTTTCCTAAATTTTGAAATCAAATTCAATTCCTCCTAAGTTAGGTCAAGCCCAATTCCCTCCTTTAATTTTAATCCATGCTCGATTTTGTCTTTTTATTTTGAAAATCAAGCTTTAATATGAGTTTCGCCTATTTTTTTTTCTTTCTTTTTTCTTTCTTTCTTAATCAAGTTGAAATCAAGTTTCTTTAATTTTGGGTCAAGCCCAACTCCCACTTATTTTGTTATCTTACGAAGCAAATCGTTTTTAATAAATTCTAGGTCTCTCGCAATGAACCCTAAGCACGAACTGGTAGCTTTTTCTGCTGTTCGATGTTTAGGGATTCATATGGATCCCAGTGTAGTCGTAGTTGTCTTGGACCCTGTGCATATCTAGACAGAGAATCCCCCATTTTTAGAAAACTCATTTTTGTAATTCTTAGTCTCACGCGATGAGCTTTAAACACAAACTGGTAGCTTTTTCTGTTGTTCGATGTTTAGAGATTCATATGGGTCCCAGTACAACCGTAGTTGTCTTCGACCCTATGCATATGTGGACTGAGAATTCTTTTTAAACAAAATAAAAACTCGTTTTGTAATTCTTAGTCTCATGCGATGAGCTCTAAACATGAACTAGTAGCTTTTTCTGTTGTTCGATGTTTAGAGATTCATATGGATCCTAGTGCAGTCGTAGTTTTCTTGGATCCTGTGCATGTGGACTAAGAATTATGAAAAAATATCAAAAAATACTTTCGAAACCATCTTCTAATTTCTTTCTTTCCTAAGGCCAAGCCTTCAAACCAGAACTACATAGCCTTGAGTTTCCCATTGCACCAGGGTCTGCATCTCCCCAACTTTTGAATTTCATCTCCTCTTTGCTATTTTGTATGATAAGTGCCTGTGGACATCATATAAACCAGGGATCATGAAAGGGATATGTACCCTCCTTGTGTCCTATGTGGGTAACTTGTCCTATGGATCTATGAGATTTAATGAATGAACCTCTCTGAAGGTGGTCAGTAGTCCTGAGGTAAAAGAGATCACCAGAGCCAAGTTCCAATTCATAATGTTTACTACAACAGTAGGGAATGCTACCAGTTGCAGGGCATATGAATAGGATGCACTCTAGCCGGGGTTTTCTTGATTGTCAAACAAGACGTGCATCCAAAGTGACACCACTAGACCCCTCTATCCTAGGCTTCGCTCAGACCTGGGTATAGGGCCTTACTCATAAGATGAATGCATCAATAGTGTGTGGAGGGCACACAAATAATTGGGATACCTGCAATTGGGGAAATCACAATAAGTATATCTATATATATAGTAAATTTAAATTTATCTACCTAGGGTTGTGCAGTAAATAAACAGATAAATAAACAGAAAAAAGGATCAACATAATACACACTCAATTATGAACGAGCTTGACTCTCTAAAGTCCCCAGTGGAGTCACCATCTGTCGCAACCGTAATTACAACGAGACGACGAACTCACTAAAAATATTAAAAAGAATAAATTTGATTGTGGAACCACCACCAAATTTTATTTTTAAAGGGAAAATATTTGGAAAAACCCTAATTTGAGGAAGAAATTCTAGGTTTGGGAGTCAGTTACGAACAGGAAAGGTGTTAGGCACCCTACTTGCCCGTTCCGAAGAACGGTACCCTTCAACTGAGTGTATGATTTTTTTAAAATTGTTTGATCCCTTAAATGGAATGAAAATAAAGAGGTTTGTATGAAAATAGCCTGACAGGACTTGATCCTGCTCCTACATATTCCTTGGTGCAATGAAAATTCAAGGCTACGTACTTTTGGTTTTAAGGACTCAATCCTTAAGAAAGTTTTATATGGAATGGGAAAAGCGCTTTAGGTTTTTAGATTGTTTTGATTTAGAAGAAGGATTAAAAAAGGGATATCTTTGACGATCCACGTGCAGAGTCGAAGGCAAACGAGGGTTACAATTCGACTCATATGATTCTTCGAACATTGAAAGACAGGGTATGCTGCACTTTCAACTTCATGGTTCATTGTGTGAGATCTTTGATCGTTTAAAGTTTTGAAAATTATTTTGAAAAAGGTAATTAGGAAGGGAGATTGAGAAAGAGAGATCTTTGATCCACGCGCACAGAGTCGAAGGCAAGTGAGGGTTGCACTGCGACTCATATGATTCTCCGAACATCGAAAGACAGGGTATGCTGCACTTTCTACTTCAGAGTTCATTGTGTGAGATCTCAAATCTTTTAAAGCTTTGAAAATTATTTTGTAAAAAGGTAATTTTGAAAAGAGATTAAAAAGGAAGATCTTCAATCCACATGCAGAAAGTCGAAGGCAAGTGAGGGTTGCACTGCGACTCATATGATTCTTTGAACATCAAAAGACAGGGTATGCTACACTTTCAGCTTTTGGAGTTCATTGCGTGAGATCTCGGATCTTTTAAATCTTTGAAAGTTGTTTTATAAAAAATGCAGTTTTTGAAGATTTCATTTAGAAAGGAGAACATACAAACACAAAAAAATCAGAAAGGAATACATATAGGATCAAGACATGAAAACTAATACCTAAAGTAGGTTAAAAGAACAAGATCTACACAAGAACTTCAAGAACACAAGAGATTTTAGCACCAAAATTTGAATTCAAATCTCAGTATTTTTTTGAAAATATTTTTTGGTAAATTTAAAAAATTAAAACTAATCAATTGAAAGATATGCATCATAGGAATAAAATAAAATAATTTTGACAAAGATCAGACCAGAAATGAGCAAGTTATGCACAAATCAAACAAGCTAGGTTCATTTGCATGCCAAGACGAACAAACTTCAGTAATCAGGCGATAGAAATTTCATTTCAGATCCAAATTAGACAAATAATATCATTCCAAAAACTGAAGGGAAATAAGAAGAGAATGCAATAAAAATCACTGAAATCAGATATCATTTGACCAATCAAAAATGAAAACGAAAAACAGAGATGAAGAGGAACCTCAAGAACACAAGAGATTTTGGCGCCAAAATTTGAATTCAAATCTCAGAATTTTTCGAAAATATTTTTTTGGTAGATTTCAGAAATAAAAACTATCCATTTGAAAGATATGGACCATAGGAATCAAACAAAACAAGTTTGACAAAAATCAAACCAGAAATGAGCAAGTTACACATAAATCAAACAAGCTAGGTTAATTTGTGCACCCGGACGAACATGCAGCAATTCTAAATTTAAGGTTTGCTTAATCTCTAATTTGTAGGCAAAATTAAAAAGGGCTATAGGGTTTTCTATAAATTTTGTGATTTCGATTCTTAAGAATTAATTTGGGGACTTTGGATGATGCTTAATTGTCTAAACATGAATTAATTCAAATTTTAGGTGTTATTTTAATAAGAAATCACAAGTGTAATTGACGTTTGGTTGATTGAATTCAAACCGAATAAGAATTAAAATTGTTTTCAAAAATATTTTTTTAACCTATGATAGTCCTGCTTATGAATTAAACTGGCAAGTTAATCGATTTTTAATATTTTTATTTTACTAAGTTTCATTTTGTTTTTACACAAATTAGAATACAAATCCTCCATTTTTTTAAATTTAAATTCAATCAAATTGTTTGCTAAAGTCCTTGAGAGACAACCAAGGTAATGCCTTGTACTGCATTTTCTATTTACTTTTATTTCATTTTGACACGGCCGTGACATTGTTTGTCAAAATCGATACCGTTGTCGGGGACTTTTGGTCCAATTTGATTTCGTTTAATTTCATACTAACATTGTATTGTTATTTTTTTATTTTCTTTTTCTTTTATGCGTAGTTTTGTTTTGTCTGTTTTGTAGATTTTGGAAATTTTCATATGGTTTTATTATCCAAGCCCTAGCATACATTTTCTGAAGGAAAACATTTCTCTAAGCAAAATTAACCCTTTTTGGGGTTAGGTAGCCATTGAAATGTCAAAATTTTGTCTTTTCTATAACATTTCTATTTTTATTTTCTTTTATTTAATTTTAAAAGAATTTTTGCATACTTAGAAATTGAATTTTGAATTAAATTTTTATAATCTTTTCCTGCATAATATTAGATTGATGTTGCTAATTTTTTCTTTTCTTTTAATTATATTTTATATTTTATCTTTCTTTGTGTTTCATTTTGTCTACTATTTTGTTGTTTATTAACATTGCATATATTGTATAACCTAATCTAATCTTGGCATTTTGTATCCTTTGGATCTGAGATTGAAAAATCATTTGATAGATTGGTTAGGATTAATAAGAGACTTTTGTTCCCTGCTAGTTAGGTAAATGGTAGTAATAGACATCCTAAACAGGTGCATCTTGTTACTACTAAACATTCTAAACTTGAGCATAATATGGTTGAATGAAATTTAAAAGAATTGTCCATTCCATATATCACATATCAATCCTTATGTTTTTCCATTCGTGATGCTGAGGTTCTGTTTGAATTAAAATCTGGATTGATTCATTTGTTGCCAAAATTCCATGGTCTTGTAGGTAAAGATCTACATAAGCACCTCAAGGAATTCCACATAGTGTCAGCTACCATGAGACCTCAAGGTAATCCTGAAGACCATATTAAACTAAGATTTTTTCCTTTTTCCTTGCAGGATGCAGCTAAGGATTGGTTGTACTACCTTCAGCTAAGTTCAATCAATATCTGGGATGACCTATAGAAGCTATATTTAGAGAAGTTCTTCCCTACCTCTAGAGCTACATCAATCAAAAAGGAAATGTATGGCATTAGATAGTATGACAAGGGTCCATGCATGAGTATTGGGAGAGATTCAAGAAGTTATGTACAAGCTGTCCACACCACCAATTTAGCAAGAAACTCCTAATCCAATACTTTTATGAAGGCTTAAATCCTATGGAGAGGAGTATGATTGATGCTGCTAGTAGAGGTGCACTTGTGGACAAGACTCCAATGACTGCCAGAAACCTGATTGAGAAAATGGAAACCAACTCCCAACAGCTCAGCATAAGGAGCAATTCAATGGTTTTGGCCAAAAATTTCCATGAGATATAAACCACCTATGTTGTAGAACACAACAAGCTAGAGAAAAAGATTGATGAGCTTGGATGCTTGGTGAGACAAATGGCCATGAGTCAACAAAAAAACTCCAACGAGAATATACGGCATTTGCACTTCAACTGACCACCCAACAGATGCATGCCCTACACTACAAGAGGGAGAAAATGATGTTGCACCATAAGCTTATGTTGCCAACATTTACAACAATGGATCACAAAAAAAAAAAATCAAAGTTATGTCTTTTCCTCCAACGAATACAACCCTAATTGGAGAATCACCCAAATCTAAGATGGGGTGACAATTCTGCATGTCCCTCTTCCCAACAATTTCGACACAAGCAATCACCTTTCCAACCATAACTTACCTCCCGACAACAAAATACTAAAACTAGACTTAAGGAGTTGATGAATCAAATGGTAGTGAACAACATGAAATTTCAACAAATAAAAAAAGCTAGCATTCATAATTTGTAGAATAATATTGGCCAATTAGCTAGATCTCTAAACCAGATGCAATCGTAAGGATCTAATTAGCTCCTTGCATAAGCAATCGTTAATCCTAAAAAGGTAAGTATTGTTACTTTGAGGTTGGGAAAATTAATTGATAACAAGTTGTAGGATAATGATGAAGAGGAAGAAGATAAGAAAACTGAAGGTTCGACTAGTAAAGAGCCGTCTCCTTTGTCCCTTGCTAATGCAGCAAACGATAAAGGTCAACAAACCATCCCTTTACCCTTCCCTCAAAGAGCAGTGAGGAAGCATAAAGTAAATGAAGTAGATAAGGATAAGGAAATTTTTGATACTCTTAGGAGAGTGGAGGTGAACATACCCCTCCCTGAAGTGATCAAGCAAATTCTAAAATATGCCAAATTTCTTAAGGAATTGTGCACTCGTAAAAGAAGATTGAAAGGAAATGAGAAGATAAGTGTGGGGTGAAATATTTCTTCACTAATAATCCCCATTCCACAAAAGTGCAAGGATCTAGGGATGTTCTCTATCCCTTGTGTTATAGGCAATAATAAATTTGAAATTGCTATGCTAGACTTAGGAGTTTCAATTAATGTTATGCCTATGTCCATTTTCAACTTTTTCTTGGTCCCTTGCATTCCACAGGTATTATGATACAGCTAACCAATAGAAGCAATGTATACCCAACTGGGCTTATAGAAGATGTATTGGTTCGAGTCAAAGATTTAATATTCCCTACAGACTTTTACATCACAGACATGGAAGGAGAGTGTGAAACTAACAAGGCACCTATCATCCTAGGAAGGCCCTTCCTCAAGGCATCCAGGAAAAATATCGATATGCATTCAGGAACCTTACCCATGATGTTTGGAGATAGTATAGTCAAATTCAAAATTTTGGATGCAATGAAGCATCCCATTAAGGACCATTGTGTATTTAATGTTAATGTAATAGATGAATTTATTAATGGTTGTCTCAATAATGATTATGATTTAGAGATTTCATCTGTGATTAATTTTGGTGGGTGTAATTATTATAATTATGTTGTTCCTGAGTTGCATAGTATTTGTGCAGAAGTTGAAACTTGGTTAAAGGATGATTCTGATAATAACTACGATAATGCTAATGACCGTACAAATTCTAATTATGCTAATTTGCAGGTTGTAGTGGCACTACCTACCACTAGAATGCTCCCTTCCATAGAGCAACCACCTACACTAAAGCTTAAACCACTCCTAATACATTTAAAATATGCATACTTGGACGAGGGTGACAAGCTACCAATAATCATGTCCATGGACCTTGATGGTGAGCAAGAGAAAAGGCTACTAAAAATTTTAAGGAAGCACAAGAGGGAAATTGGATGGACCCTATATGATCTCCCTAGTATCAATCCATCTTTGTGTATGCATCTTGGAGAGCGAAGTTAAACCTGTGAGGTAACCACAAAGATGACTTAACCCCCTAATTTTGGATGTTTTAAAGAAAGAGGTAAGTAAGCTTTTCCAAGTTGGCATTATCTACCCCATATCAGGTAGCACTTGGGTAAGTCTTGTGCAGGTGGTCCCAAAGAAATCTGAAATTACTGTGGTAAAGAATGAAAGGGATGAGTTAGTTCCTACCAGAATTCTTAGTTGTTGAAGAGTTTGTATTGATTATAGGAGACCAAACTAGGCAACCGGGAAGGATCATTTTCCTTTACCTTTCATTGACTAGATGCTTAAGCATTTGGCAAGTAAATCCCATTACTATTTCCTTAATGGATTTTCAGGATATTTTCATATACATATAGCATCGAGGACCAGGAGAAGACCATATTCACTTGCCCTTTTGGAACCTTTGCTTATATGAGGATACCATTTGGCCTATGTAATGCACCAGGAACTTTTCAGCGATGCATGGTTAGTATTTTTGTTGATTTCTTAGAAAATTGCATGGAAGTGTTCATGGATGACTTTACCGTTTATGGTTCCTCATTTGACTCATGCTTAGATAGCTTGGATAGAGTATTGCATAGATGTGTTGAAACTAACATTGTTCTTAATGTCATTTTATGGTAGAATAGGGAATAGTTTTAGGCCATGTAATCTCTAAGAAAGGAATAGAGGTAGACCTTGCTAAGATTGATGTAATTACACAACTACCTTACCCCTCTAGTGTGTGATAGGTTCGTTCCTTTCTTGGACATGCAAGATTCTACAAGAAGTTCATCAAAGATTTTAGCAAGAAAGCCCTTCCATTATCTAATTTGTTGAAAAAAGAGGTGGCTTTTAATTTTGAGGATAGGTTTAAGGCGGCTTTTAATTGTCTCAAGAGAGCATTGACCACCACTCGCATCATCTAGGCACCAGATTGGACACTTCCTTTTGGATTGATGTGTGATGCATCAAACCATGCACTAGAAGTTATCCTTGCTCAAAGAAATGGTAGGATCGCTTATGTTATTTACTATGCCTCTCAAACTTTAGATGTCGCACCGGTTAAGTACACAACCACTAAAAAGGAATTGCTTGCTATTGTATTTTCCCTTGATAAATTTAGATCATATTTTCTTGGTTCTAGAGTGCTTGTGTTCACAGATCATGCAGCTTTGAAGTTTCTCTTTAAAAAGGCAGAATCAAAACCTAGGTTAATTAGATGGATGCTGTTGCTCCAAGAGTTTGACTTGGAGATCAGAGATATGAGCGGAGTAGAAAATCTAGTAGCAGATCATTTTAGCAGGATTAAGGGAGTTGTAGACCCATTCCCTATCCGTGATGATTTCCCTAATGAGCATATCATGCAATTGGGTGACACTGCTCAATATCCAAGTTTGCTGAATTAGTGAATTACTTGGTTGCATCTATTTTTCCTCCTCATGCATCTAAGGCATAGAGAGATAAATGAAAAAGTGATGCTAAGTATTATGTTTGGGATGACCTATACTTGTGGAAATTTTATAGTGATAAGGTGATTTGCAGGTGGATACCGGATCATGAAATCCAATCCATCCTACAATTTTTTTATGCCTTTATAATAAGAAGGAATTTTGGCCCACAAAAAATAGCTAGAAAGGTACTGGATTTTGGATTCTAGATTCTAGATTCTATTGGCCTACTTTATTTAAGGATGCATATCAGTTTTTCACCACTTGTGAGAAATGCCAAAGAACAGGGGCAGCCATCACTTGAAGACAAGGGATGCCTCAACAACCTATGCTATTTTTATGAGATTTTTGATGTTTGGGGCATTGATTTTATGAGATCTTTTCCTAATTCCTTGGATCTCACTTATATCTTTCTTACTGTTGATTTTATATATCTAAATGGGTTAAGGATAAGGCCACCAAAACTAATGATGCTCGAGCTGTTGTGAATTTTGTTAGGTCTAATATCATTTGCAAGTTCAGAGTACCTCGAGCCATCATCAGAGATAGAGGAACCCATTTCTGTAACCAAACCATGCAGTCTTTACTTCGAAAATATGGGGTTGTGCATAGGATTTCTACATCATATCATCCTCAAATCAATGTGCAAGTTGAAGTTTTTAATAGAGAAATTTAGCAAATCTTGGAAAAGATAGTCTAGCAGAACAAGAAAGATTGGATTCACCAACTTGAAGATGATCTTTGGGCACACCGAACAGCTTATAGGCACTTATAGGGATGTCTCCTTATTGACTTAACTTTGGTAAAACTTGCCACCTTCTAGTGGAAATTGAGCACCGAGCATATTGGGTGGTAAGGGCTTGTAACATGGCATTTGATCAAGCGGGATTGCAAAGAAAGCTCCAATTGCACGAACATGAGGAAATTTTTTTGGAGGAATATGAAAACTATAAGTTCTACAAGGAAAGAACTAAGAAATTTCACGATAAGATGATTGCTAGGAAAGAGTTCTTCATTGACTAAAAGGTGTTGTCATTCAACTCATGCCTCAAACTCATGCATGGTAAGCTTTATACTAAGTGGATTGGTCCTTTTGTTGTCACTAATGCTTTTTGCTATGGTGTGGTAGAAATAAAAAGTGAAACCATTAACAAGATCTTCAAGGTTAATGGCCATCGACTCAAACAATTTCATGAGAGTCCCATTATGGTAGAGAAGCATGTTGAAGAGCTCTCTTTGGAGAAGCCCACCTATCTAGAAGTGCAAATTTTCCTACCTTGATAAGAGACTCCCACTCTATGAATTATGTTGATTTCATTGAGGACAATGTGTATTCTAAGTGTGGGGAAGGAGAAATTTTATTTTAGGAATTTTTTTTTCTTTTCCATTTTTAGAATTTTTTCCTACAGCCTATTTTTGTTTTTTTTTGTTATTATTTTTTCTTTAAATTAAAAAAAAACTTGTTGGATACTTTGCAATGGATTCCTAAGTCTTTATAAACTTTGAGCAATTTTATCATTCTTAGTTAAGGAATGCATGCCATGATTGAATGCTTTTCTTGCATTTTTTAAGTAGAGTAAGTTTGCCACAAAAACTAAGTTGTAGATCATTTATGAGAGATTTAACCTTGGTGAGGTTTTAGGCTTTAATTATGAATAGATCACAGCTTGTCATTCTTCCTTTCTTGTGTGATTCACTCATGATTGTTAGTATTCAGAACTTGACTTATCTCTCTTTAAAGTTATTTTCTCACTTGCATGTATAGAAATGATCTAGGCCTTCTTTATTTTTAAGCTACAAGCCAAATTAGCCTACCATTTATTTTCCATTGCTTACCCCTTTGAGCCTAACTATTCCACCTTTGCTTTATAGCTCATTACAAGCCACGAAGAGGAAAACTATAATTCACCCCTAACCTTAGGGGATACAGGAGCCTTGGATTAGTTTTTGAATGAATTGTTGAATAAGTATAGGGATGTATGTGTACTTGTTAGAAATTTGGAAAGTAAAAAGGGAAATAGTTATAAATAAAATAAAAAATAAAAATGATGAAATCGTGAAAGAAAAGTTTGAAAAAAAAAATTGAAAATTGAAAAAAATAAATAAAAAGGAAGTTATCCTTCATGTGTTTGAGATTGATCTTCAAGTATTGTTTGAACTTTTTTCATTGCTCCTTTATTCTGTTTGGTTCTTATCAAAAGTTCCTTCTCTCATCCACCTTTACCCTAACCCCATTATAACCTTAAGAAAGTCCATTGATCTATATGTGCATGTATTTCAAGTGTCGAAAATTAGAGGCTTGTCAAGCTTATGGTAGTGCTTGTTTTCATAAGTTTCTTGAGTATAAACACAAACTTTAAAGACTTAAGATTAAGAGAGTATGCTTAGTGAGGACTCTATCAATTTTGTTCTAGAATTTGATTTGATTTGCTTTCTTGTATGTTTGAAATGTGTAAGAGGTGTTTATGATTATCTTGACTTCTTGAAACTTCGGATGTATTTTCGTGTTTTTTTTGTTCATTATATTGAATGAGGATTATTTGGAAAGTATGCTACTCATGTCTTCATGCATTCTAATCCATTGTGCATTTCTTACCATTATGTTTTTTCCAAGAGTGCAAACGTTTAAGTGTGGGGAATTTGATGAATGAATTTTTGTAAATTTATTTTCATTTTGAATTGGGCTTAATTAAGTTTTAATCATGTCTAATTTTATCATTTTAAGTGATTTTTATGTTACTGAACTTCATTAGGCTTAAGTGATAAAATTGGTTAATTTTTAAATTTTCATGTCTCTTGACCTTTTTTCATTGTGAAGGTCATATCTAGGGCAATAAAATTGATATTGGAGTCATTACAGAGGAATTAGAAATTTGAGACAAAACTTAAAATAAAATGTATCCCTATGTAGCCCAACCACAACGGATCATAAAGTTATATGGGCTGAACCGTGACTCAAAGCTTCTATCCAAAAAGTCCAGACATGTTTCAGTCAAATGAACATATCTAAGGCTACAAAATTTATTTTTAGATGGCATCAATTTCTAAAGCTCAAGAATAGAATTTTACACAAAATTATTTTATAAGGAAAACTCTAATTCTTTCATCAACACATTAATAAAAATTAGAGAAAAGAGGCATGAGATAAAGACCTATATTTATAATTTGAATTTAAATGACGGAGTAAAACAGAAATTCAAATGCAAACCTAGAAGAACAAGGGAATCAATTATTTAAGGATATTTATTCTTCATCTAAAAAAACCAATTCAGTTTTTATCTTTATTTTTAATTTTTAATTTTAATAGGAAAACTTGGCCTATAATAGGGAAAGCCCTTACACACTGTAGACATACCAAAACTTATTCACAATTCTAAACAAAGTTTCAATTCTTATCCTTATTCTTATTCCCATTTTTATTATTCTTCTTGATTTCATAAAAAGTCTCATGGAAGACTAATTTTCTTGGTTGACTCGTTGATTTTAATTTTATAAGTAAGGGATTTGAGGTTTATTTTTAATTAAATTTCTGTTGCAATTTATTTTTCTTCCCTTTTTTATACATTGCAATTGATGTTTGCAATTGTGAAATTAGATGCTTAATTTAATTTCATCTTACATGTTGTAATTCTAAAATTAGGGTTTGCTTAATTCTCTAATGTTTAGGCAAAAATTAAAAAGGGCTATGAGGTTTCCTATAAATTTGATGATTTCAATTCTTAAGAATTAAATTGGGGACTTTGGGTGATGCTTGATTGTTTGAACATTAATTAATTCAAATTCTATGTGTTATTGTAGTAGGAAATCATGACTTTAATTGGCGTTTTCTTAATTGAATTCAAACCAAATAAGAATTAAAATTGATTTTGTTTTTATCCAAAGTCAAATACAAACCCCTCATTTTTCTAAATTTAAATTGAATCAAATTATTTTCCAAGGTCCTTGATAGACGACTAAGGTTGTGTCTTGTACTGTATTTTCTATTTGCTTTTATTTACTTTTGATTAGACCGCAACATCGGTTGTCACTTGTTCCTAAGGAATAACCCAAGAAATAAAAATATAGCAAGCTTAGAATCCAAAAAAATCTCATGTTTAGCATCCATATGATAATATTACAATTTTACCATCATAGGAATAGTTGAAAATAATCTAATTCGAGTCTTCTAGAGGTGATCATTGTACTTATTATCTATCCTCTGTATAGGGTAATTCTTTTTCGCTCTATCCTTATGATTGTACAACTCATAAACCTAAAATCTCCACTAAAAGTTAATGCATGTCCAAGAATAAAAAGGTCTTTCACGTGGTTGAAACAGGACCAAGGGAAAATCAATAGGTGAGATAAACAAAGGGAAAGAAATATAAAGATAAACAAAGGTATTATTCTCTTCGACAACACTTAAACACTTAAACTTCTATGTTTATTTACTAGGATTCTTTATATTTCAATTTTTCTTTTCCAAATTATTCATTTTTCATTTTCCTTCTTTTTCTTTTTCTTTTCTCCTTTTTTTTATCATGTTTTTCTCCCTTAGTATTTTATTTTATGTTACTTCCATCGAAGGATACCTGAAATTATGTTAATCCAGCGAAGGGTACCAAGGAAAAACATTCTTTGTTTAGGCTCAAAGGGGAACTAAGGGAAAATCTAAGTTCGTCTTCATTCAATAAAACCTATTTTAGACTTTATAATCTTCCTATTTATGCAATTAACTTATAAAAACCTTAACTAAGGTTACGAAGCAAGTTGTAAAGTGTGCAAGTCAAAAGGAAATCACTCAAAAAAGAGAAAGAGAAAGAGAGAGAGAGAGAGAGAGAGAGAGAGAGAGAGAGAGGTTGGCTACAACCTTATTCAAGCTCAGTCCTTCCACTACTCCAATGTGAAACAAGATGACAGAGATTATGGCAAATTTATCAATTATGTATATCAAGAGTTCCTATATCCTTTTTAATCACATCAATTAACATCTGTAACATATAAGCAAAGAGATATCCAAATCCAAAACTATTCAACAATCCAAAATGGAGGGCTATTGTAAGGTACAAATATTTACAAAAAAAAAGTTACAAGAGGGGTGTCCCTCCTCAAACATAAGCATATGTCACCTCTTTATATTTGAAAGATGTTATTTATTAATGTGGATTTTTAAAAAACAAAAGGAGGGACATATGGTAAAATTTTTGAAAAGATATTTTATGAGAAAGGGAGTCTCCCTCCTCAAACTTAAGTGTTTCATAAGAATTTAGAACAAAGAATAAGGAAGGGAAAAAAAATAGGAATTTCCTAATAAGGAGGGAGAGCGTCTCCCTCCTCAAACTTAGAGGTAGATTATGCCTCTTGATAGTTCCCCATCGTTTTTCAACACTTGTGAAAGGAGTCTTTATGTTTTTGAAGTTCGATCTTCTCACATTAGCACACAGTTAGGGAATCAAAAAATTATATAAATGAAACTAGAGTAGTTTTTAACATGAAACCTAAAAATAAACTTGACAATAAAGATAGAAAAAGGAAATAAAATAAATAGAAACAAAAACAAAAATAGAAGAAAAATAAATAAAAAATGGAAAATGCACAAAGATCAACTACTAAGACGATGGAAGACCCATTTGACCCTACAACAATTAGAAGAGTGAGGATAACTGGGTGTCTATCCTTGTAAAGGCCACATATTGGGAGGCAACCATCTCTGCTAAGGTTGCCTCTTGCGATGTCATCTACATTTGGTGTGTGGCAGCCTATGTGTCTATATGATCATATAACCGGTCCACCCATAGTTATAGATGATCAAAATGGTCGAAGAGGGAGAGGACAAATGTAGGCTTAGCTTCTAGCATGTCACCTTCCTCTTCTTATTCTATCTTCTCCTTTAGTTGGCGCTATTACGGTGGTAACGGCAGATAATGGTGTGGCTGCTGCGGTTGCGGCTGCTGGGGAGAGAGGACAAAGGTGCCTTGAGGTCCTTGCTAGGCTACTCCAATATGCTACCAGTTGTCCATGCCAAGCATGATTATTAGTTAGACTAAGGTGGCAGTAGATGGTAGCACGTGATGGTGGTGGCATAGGCTAGTCAGAAAATCTAATGCTAATGTACCCAAACTACCGTTTTGTCGCAAAAGTAATTCCGACGAGACAACGAACCCGCTAAAAATTTTAAAATGATTTTATTGATAATGTGGAGTCGCCCCCAATTTTTTATTTAAGGAAAAAGCTTTGGAAAAACCCTGACTCAAGGAAGAGATTTAGGTTCGGGAGCCGGTTACGAGTGGGAAAGGTGTTAGGCACCCCACTCGCCCGTTCCAAAGAACGGTACCCTTAAACTGAGTGTGTGATTTGTTTGATCCCTTTAATTAGCATAGAAATAAATAACTGGATGGAGGTTAGCCTGACAGGACTTGCTCCTGCTCCTACGTATTCCTCGATGTAATGGGAAACTCAAGGCTTACATAGTTCTGATGTGTGAAGGCTTGACCTTCGAGTTGCTTGAAAAGGGAAGGAGTATTTTGAAAATATTTTAGGGAGGAATTCTCAGTCCACATATGCATAAGATCCGAGGCAAACGTAAGCTGCACTGGGATCCATATGAATCTCTAAATATTGAATAACAATGAAGACTGCCAGTTTCCCATTTAGAGCTCATTGCATGAGACTTGTGATTCCCAAAAAGAATTAGTTTAAAAAGTTTGATTATTTAGAAAGGAACTTTTTTCCACATATGCACAAGGTCCGAGGCAACTAAGGTTGCACTGGGACCTATATGAACCTCTAAATATCGAACAGCAGTGAAGACCGCCAGTTTCCCATTTAGAGCTCATCGCGTGAGACTAATAGTTCCCAAGGAGAACTTAATTTGAGAAAAACAATAAAGATAAGAAAAGAATTAGGTTTGATTTGAGAATACAGTGAACTTGATTCAAAATGAGTTTGATTTAAAACATGAGGAATTAAGCTTGATTTGAAATGACTTGATTTAAAATTTGGTTTAGAACTTGAGAGTTTAAGCTTGATTTAAAATTTGAGAAATCGATTTTTTTTTTAAAGAAGGAGTTGAACTTGAAAAAAGAATTTGATTTTTATTTTGAATAAAAAAAGAACAAACTTGACTTGAAATGAAATTGGGGAAAAGATTTAAATTGGATTTGAATTAAGATGAATTTTGTTTAAAATTTGAAGAATAGAAATAAATGGGATTGGAACCCAAACTGCATTTGAAATTAATTTTAACTTGGATGAACTAGATTTAAGGTTTGATTTGGATTTGATTTAAATTTGAAGAGTGGAATTTGTTTTGAATTGTCTTGATTTGATTTATCTGGAAATAATGAAAATTAAAATTAAACTTGATAAAAGAAACACTTGTGCATTCAGTTTGATATTGGCGTCTTTGGAATGGCTTCATATAGGCTGGAAATCCAACTTAATCGACCCAGACTTGGGCCACTGGCACATGAATATCGCACGTGAGGCACGTGGGGCATAGGTGGAAATACTGAAATTAAAACTGTGAGATGTGAGGGTTCGAACACAAGAACCAGAGATGGTGGGCAGTGGGCGCTCAACCACTTGAGCCATGCTTTCAACTTGGTTTATTCTTCATAGTGATTAATTCAAATAAACTAATGGTTCTGGAATGCCACATGCAAATGAGCCTGCACGTGCATGTCTCCATGCATGCAATATTGCATGGCCTCCCCATTTGCTCGTATAGTATTGGAGCGGCACCCAACAGAGAAGCCTATTCTGGTCTTGGGCATACAAACTGTGGGCATGCCTTTGCCAAGACGCTGGGCAGTGATTTCTTGGGCAGTTTCTGAGCATATTTTAGTTTCCCTTCGATCATTCAAAATGGGCAAGGTCAGGTCCGCCATGATGTACACATCACAGATTCTGTTTGTTAGGATAGGAGTTCATCAACGCATATAGCGTCCTAATGAAATTAGTCTCGATATGCATGATCTACTTGCTTCTACATGTCTTCCATAGATTTTCACAAGTGACCAGGGAGTCAAACGTTTTGCAGGGGTCGTGATTTGCATGCCGCTGCATGGGGTCTGGAATCTCTTCTCTGCAATTGCTATATTATTAATTTCCAGGCCTATATATTTGAAACCAAAACTCCAAAGCTGTTGGTGTAAATGAATTCGGCCATGACATCATGAATGGTATGGGTGCAATCTTGGGATACCAATGAACTTCCTTGGTTAAAGACTAAAGTCTATGAAACATGGTTACGTTAAGAGGTGCATAATTCGTGGCCAGAAAAGGTCCCTCGAGAGTATGAAAGCCAACTGTGGGTGGTCCTCCTTAGTTCAAATCGACCCCTTACTACCGTCAACCTGTTCTACAATCGAGAACAATGACAGTCGTTGGATTACCTCCCTTCGCGTCGATCATGCATATTTTAGGCTCACCTTATTCTTATGATCTCTTAGCGTATCCGACTAGTATTGACGAACCATATACCAAACACAAATGAGGATAGCAGACTAAGTCATAGCTCGTTGTTGTATAAAAGAACACTGTGTAACCGCCTCCAAACAGTGGAGGAAGTTACTCCTTTGTCTCATATATAGCAGAATCTATGGCTGCCCAAGAATGAGGACTAGAAATGGTGTGAAAGCTATGAGGAGGGACCGAACCCAGCCTTTATAATAGCATGTAGCATACTTTCCATTGCTAGCTTCATAATTTAAGTTTAGTAATCCTTGATGCACATAAAAGCTGGAGCGAGTGTAACTTGAGCCTAGGGCGTGCATGTTGAAAGTGGATGGTTGCTCGTGATTATTAGAGTACGGAGATTACCATGTTTTCCTACATACTGGTGTTCGGCCCCATTGGCAATTCAATCATTGAGACTAAACTCTACTCCTTATTAGTAGCAAGTTGTGCACCCCATATTTCCCCATCTAGACTATACGAAAGGCCGCCACCAATGGGTGAACGTGAACCTTATTAGACTCAATTCTCCCCTGAGTTAACACACTACCTATAGCTAAAAGTGGATCTTTATTATCATACAGAACAAGTTATTATTCCCTCCATCTAATCGAGTTCGGGTAGGCAACTTAGGGAAGCCAACACTATCGAAAGCGACTCAAAGGAAATTAACGCTCTCTAAAATGACTCAGTCTTCATGTCGACTCGCTTCTGGTGTACTCATTGTAAACACCCAATTATATCTGAGGCCCCCTTTCAAAATTAACTAAATAATTTAAATAATAAATTAATAAAAGAAAAAAATAATAAAGAAAAGAGAAAAAAGGGAATAAAACAAGATAAAAGTCAAAATGGAAATAGAGGAAAAATCAAAATGAATAAACAAAGAAAATAGAAAAATAAAAAGAAAATTAAAACCTGGAAATAGAAATAAAAATTTTTAACATCTGAAAAATTAATAATAATAAAAAAAATTAAAACCTGGAATTAAAAATAAAAACCTTTAAAATCAAAAAAGAAAAAAAAATCAAAAGGAAAAAAAAAGAAAAAAATAAAAATAAAAAAAAGGAAAAGTTGAAAATCAAAAATCAAAAATCTGAAAGCATTAAAAGAAAGTCAATTTTTTTTTAAAATCAAAAGTTGAAAACTTAAATGAAAATAAAAAAAAACGAAAAAGAAAAGAAAAGAAGCGGAAAATTTGAAAAAATCAATATAAAAAGGGAAGAAAGGGAATTAAGAAGGGGGATTTTTGAAAAAGAATATAGAGTGGGGGTAGGAAAAATAAGAAGGGGAGCTGAACAAACCCTCTCTAATCAGGAGTTCTCTGGACCGGAGGCGAAATCGGAGGATCAAAGTTCTTTCGTCCTGGTAAGAAATCAAGACCCAAACCTCCTTGGTTTTGTCAGATTTCAAATGATCAAGGATTAAGATCAACTTTAATTGTTCGAATTGGTATGTTTCCCCTTCAGATTAAACGTCAAATTCATTAGAAAACATTGGTTACCTTAATTTGAAAACCGTTCGTTCATAAAACTTCATAAGAAAATCAGAAAATTATAAAAGACTCTACACTTGTGAATGGAATTTCTCACTAATATGTGAAATTAACAAATGCTTGGTCAACAGTAAGTAGAGGTTGAGGAAATAAACCATGAAGCAAATTTTCAGAACAATAATTGAATTTCTGTGCAAATTGATCGAACCCCTCATCTTTATGTGGATTCATGCTCTGTTATTATATTATAGCATGTAATTGTCCTAAGCAAGGCCATGAAATAGAAATATATAATTTATACTGAGGATTATGGTATACGGTGGAGTTTTGGGTTTGTTTGGGGGTACCTCTTATTGCAAAATAGAGCAAGGTGTGCTCAAGAGCCTGTTGCAGAACAACGACATTTCATGGATTCAAGAATCCTTGGGCAGCTCTTCCAATCAGCCTCACGAGGTCATCACATGTGACTCTACAGAGACAGGCCCGAATTAGAAGCACCTCTTGCTGTACACCAAGGATGGCTCCAAGAATGATATTGTCTGGCACGAATATGAATTCATTGGACCTAGAAATCATGGCTCTTCAAGCTGAAAACAGAGTCTGGATGACGTATGTTGAGGCCATGAACAGGACGCGGTCGAACGTGACACTCTATATATGTTAACAGCATTTCGTATCAGGAAGCGTGGCATACAACGTCGTTGGAAATGGATACATCACCAACCTGAAGAAAACTGGTCATTCGTACATGCAAGAGCCTGATAGTGTCTATACTCATCCCCACGCTATTGTATATCTTAGAGAATAACCACCTTAATGCTTTAGGCCCAGCCTCATTGCCAATTCTATTAATTAGGGGTGTAAGATTTTCCTCTATATGCATCAGAGTGGAAGTCTGCTAGGGGGCCAATAGCAGGAGCGTCTGGTCTGCTCCACAGCATGAGAATGTAACTCGATTGAAGTTGCGCTATCATGATGGTTACATGCATCAAGTAATGGTATCCGCACCGAGCATAACCCTATAGCCACAAAGATGGTCCTTGCATTGGACGAATGTCACGTTTAATAAAAGATTGAAGGCAGTTCCCATGAGTCCAGGCCTGAGATTCCTACGAGGTTCATATGATGAGATTATGGCAGGGGAGCTATATGCATGAAAGAGCCTTTAAATTTGATGAAGCATGAAATAAGTTCAAGTGGAAACAAGGTCCAGTGGTGTCACTCACCACCTCAATACCTAGGACCTGGGTTCGAACCCACCAGCCCTGCCCTCGGTTCGAGCCATAATTCCTGCATTTCCCTTTTTTTTTTTCTTTTTTTTTTTACATATGAATCCTGCATATAACTCAGCCTTTGTAATTATTGTCCTGTCCTTGATCAATTTCCAGAATTCCTAACATGCCCCAGCCTATGTAATTACTGTTCTGTCCCTGATCAATTTCCAAAATTCCTAACATGCCCCAGCTTTGGTAACTACTGTTCTGTCCCTGATCAATTTCCAGAATCCCCAACATGTCCCATATCCTGGAATTACTGAAATGCCCCATGGGAATTCTGATAATCCCTATTCTGTCTCTAAAAATTAATAAAAATACAGAAAAATCATAAAAGTTAATAAAAATACAGAAAATTTATAAAAATTTAAAAAAATACAGAAAATTAATAAAAATTAATAAAAATAAGAACATTCATAGAAATTAATAAAAATACAATAAAATTCAGAAAAATTAATAAAAATAAAGAAAATTCATAAAAATTAATAAAAATACAGAAAATTCATAAAAATTAATAAAAATACAATAAAATTCAGAAAAATTAATGAAAATACAGAAAATTAATAAAAATTCAGAAAATTCATAAAAATACAAAAAATTCATAATTAAAATAAAGTTCAAAAAAATTACAAAATAACTTCACAAAATCGCTATAATTACCCAATTTCTAATAATTACAAAATTACACCAAGGTCCCTTTCTAATTTCGATTACCTTAAAATTTAAAAGTAAAACTCTTCTATTAAATTCAAGTTTTCTTTTACTCAAGGTCAATATAGTTTGCAATTTATTTCTTTTCAAAATTCTAAAAACCTCTTTCTAAATATTTTGGGATCTTTAAGTCTCACGCAATGGACTCTAAATGGGAAGCTGGCGATTTATCTGTTGTTCAACGTTTAGTAGTTCATATAGGTTCCCGTCCTGCCTTAGCTGCCTCGGGCCTTATGCATGAGTGGACTTGAGGTCCTCTTCAAGACTTTAAAAACCTCTTTTTCTAAATATTTTAGGATTCTAGGTCTCACACGATGGACTCTAAATGGGGAACTGGTGGTTTACCTGCTGCTCAACATTTAGTAGTTCGTATAGGTCCCCCGTGCTGCCTTAGCCACCTCGGGCCTTGTGCATGAGTGGACCAAAAATCCCTCCCAAAGATAAAACTTTCTCAATACAAAATCTTCAAATACTCTTTTCGAGCCTCTTCGAAGGTTAAGCCTTCAAAACAAACCAGAACTACGTAAGCCTTGAGTTTTCCATTGCACCGGGGAATACGTAGGAGCAGGATCAAGTCCTGTCAGGCTAACCTCTATCAAGCTATTTATTTTGACATTAATTAAGGGATCAAACATTTTTCAAAATCACACTCAATTTTAGGATACCGTTCTTTGGAACGGGCGAATAGGGTGCCTAACACCTTCCCTACTTGTAACCGACTCCCAAACTTAGCATCTCATCCTCAAGTCAGGGTTTCTTCCAAATCTTTTTCCCTTTAATAAAAATTTGGTGGCAGCTCCACATAATTCAAATAAAATTCATTTTTCAAATTTTAGCGAGTTTGTCGTCTCGTCGGAATTACGGTTGCGACAGATGGCGACTCCACTGGGGAACTTTAGGGAGTCATGCCTGTTTGATTGAGTGTGCATTATATTGATCCCTTTCCCATTTATTTACATGATTTATTATGTGTTTATCTATCTATTGTTTGTATGTCTATTCGCTATACAACCCTAGGATAGACAAACAATAAATTGCTATATATCTGTATAATTTCCCCAATTGCAGGTATCCCAATAATTGGTGTGCCCTCCACACTTTGCATATGCATTCCATCATGAGTGGGCCCTATACCCGAGTCTGACTGCTGCCTAGGATTAGAGGGATTTAGTGGTGTCACGCTGGGGCCTACGTCTGGTGTGGCTATCACGAAAATCCTGGCTAGAGTGCGTCCTATTCATAATGCCCCGCAACTAGTGGCTACTTCTACTGTTGTGGCAAACATTGTGAACTGGAACTTGGCTCTAGTGACCTCTACACCTTTAGGATTACTAACCACTTTTGAGAGGTTCATATAAAAGTCCATACATCCTTAGGACAGGTAACCCACACAAGAGGCAAAGAGGGCACACACACCCCTTTCAAGACACAAAGGAAGCTGAAAGCTAAAATTGGGGGATACAAAAATCAAATCAAGATAAAAATCAAGAAAACCAAAATAGAAGGAGAAAATTCCTAAGAAAATTAGAAAAAGTATTTTGAAAATATTGAAAAGACTCCAAAAAGAAAGGCTTAAAAGGACGTTTTAGAAATAGGAGAATTAGGAAAATAATCTTTTGAAAATACTGAAAAATAAAAAGATTCAAAGAGAGAGAGAATTAAATTTCGAAAACCTAAAGAATGCTTTCTAGAAAAACTCTAGCAAAACTAAAAAAAATTTTCTAAACAAAACTGAAGGTTTTCTAGAAAAATAAAAATACCAAAACTCCTAAAATCAAAGTTGTTAAAAATCAATAAACAAAGAAACTCTGATTTATTTTCAAATAGTCAAACTTCAAGTATCTAAAACTTATTTGTGCATAATATTCATTCATTCAGTCAGTCATGAATTTATCATCAACAGGAAGGATTTCAAAATAAGCAACTCTGATTTATTTTCAAATTAGTCAAACCTCAAATCTTTTAAACTTATTTGTGCATAACATTCATTCATTCAATCATGAATTTATCATCGAAAAGAAGGATTTTAAAAATCATCCCACACATTCATACTTATTGTGCATCACCTTTTTATTGTTCATGATTTTTTTGGCATTTAAGTCACTTCTCAAAAAATTGATTTTTAAACTTTAACAGAAAAATTAGAGAAAGACAACCTCCTCGACATCCTTATAGGACTCGTGCACGATCAAAAGCCATGGATGAGTTGGAGAGGCAGAATGAAGAGTTAAGAGATGAGGTCAGAACTCTAAAAGATCAAGTGGCTAGACTGATGGAGGCCATACAACTGTCTAAACAAAAGGAGGCAAGAGAATCCCTGTCGGGATAGCCAAATGACTTATCATATCCCCCTAACTTCACTCCGCCATCAACTATGTCTCTGCCAACCGAAGGAGTTCATCATGGGTATCCTCAGGGGCATGCATCTTCACACAACCAAACACAAGCCCAAACACAAACCCAAATACATAACCTACTTCCAAATACCACTTCACAAGCCTATCAAATAGTTGTTGGGGGAACGCATCCTATGTTCACCCAAGAGCCTCACCCTGTATACATACCTTTTTCTCACCCCCCACCATATGCCTGAGGAACACCCAAGTCATCCTTCGAATGAGGACATTGAAAAGTGGAGAATCCTAGAGGAAAGAATCAAGGCTATTGAGGGAACCGCTTATGAAGCCAAAGACGCAGCCGACCTGTGCTTGGTTCCGGACATAGTAATCCCTCCCAAATTCAAGGTTCCTGAATTTGAGAAGTATCAAGGAACTAGCTGCCCAAAGAGACACCTAGCTATGTACTGCAGGAAGATGCCTCCTTGCATGCACGACGATAAACTGCTTGTCCATTTCTTTCAAGACAGCTTAACTGGGGCAGCTGCCAACTGGTATACACAGCTAGAGCAGACCAACATCCGTTCATGGAGGGATCTGGCTGAGGCCTTCCTCAAACAATACCAGTACAACGTGGAGATGGCTCCCGATCGAACCCAACTCCAAAACATGGCCAAGAAAGAGGACGAGACCTTCAAACAGTATGCTCAACGATGGCGGGAGTTATCCGCTCAAGTACAACCTCCCCTCTCCGAAAAAGAGCTGGTCAGCACGTTCATTGACACACTCCAAGATCCTTTCTATGACAAGATGATTGGCAGTGTGACTTCTAGCTTCTCCAATGTCGTCATCATTGGAGAAAGGATCGAGGGTGGCATGCGCCGAGGAAGGATCGCGCACAAGTCCATAGGGACAGTTGATGCCTCTACAGAAAAGAACAGGACAGGTGAAGCTTATAATGTAGCTTCTGATCAAGGACAGTATACACCTCCGATGGCACTTTATGGACCGACTGGCTACCAACCACCACAACATACACCTTGCATGCCATATCCTTACATCGCCACCGCCTACCAAACATCCTACCATCCTACTTACAATTACCCGACACAAGTCCGGCCACCAACACCACACATGGTCCAAACACAAACTATAAGCCAAAATCCTAATCAAAGCCAAGAAAAGGAGAAGGATCCTATCCAATTTGATCCCATTCCAATGACCTACACCGACCTGCTACCATAACTAATCCAGAACTCATTGGTGGTCCCATATCCACTGAAACCTCAAGAACCACCATACCCTAAATGGTACGATGCAAATTCCATATGTAATTACCGTGCGGGGTACATTGGTCATTCTACCAAAAACTGCCAGGTTCTAAAGCATAAGGTGCAGAGCTTCATTGATGCTAAACGACTAGATTTTGGGAAGATCACTCCTAAGCCAAGTGCCGAATCATGACAGCTCATTCGTTGGATAAGAAATGGAAGCAACACAATAAGCTGCCTTGTACAAGTCAAGCTATCGAGAAAGATCATCCAAAAATTGTCATATTTTTCAAAATCAATCTTTGTAAATAAATCTCAATGAATGATTTACATTTTTCATGTTTCTTAAGCACGTGCTTCACATCATTGGCTTCACTTTAAAATTTTCCATTCCTTCTATTTGTTCAGCCCGCTTCTTATCCCTACACCCAAACAATAAAATACCAATTGGTGATGATGCCAGTGCTGTAATAAATAATCTTGAACGTCTAATTAATCAAGCTCAAAGAGAAAAGCCCAATGAGGAAGTAGAATAACAACCAGGGATTCTAGATCCCCAGTCAAAGTGTCTTGTCAAACAAAAACATCCCACTGGAATCAAGTTCAAATCCAGGCAAAACCAGGGATACGATATTAGATCCGCTGAATTGAGAGCTAAAATGATCCCGGCAAGATCAACATCCAACTATTCAAGGAAAAAGAAGAAAGCCTGCTGGATTGAATCAAAATGATCCAGGAAAAATCAGGGTCAAAATTCAAAATTCAAGAAAAAGAAGAAAGCCCGCTGGATTAAGCCAAAACAATCCAGGCAAAAGTAGGGTTAAAATTCAAGGTTAAATCAACAAAGTCATGATCAAAAGGGTCTTGCCAGTTTCCAACAACAATTCAAGAAAAATTAGGATCAAATGAAAGCCCGCTAGGTCGACAATCCTAATGACCTAGGCAAAAATTAGGGCACAATCAAACAGAAGCCCGCTAGGTCGACAAACTCTCAAAGACGACCTAGGAAAAAATTAGGGCACAAGCAAACAAGAGCCCGCTAGGCCGAAAACCCGCAAAGACGACCTAGTAAAAATTTAGGGCATAATTAAACAGAAGCCCGCTAGGTCAACAATAAAGAACGACCTAGGAAAAAGTTAGGGCACACAATCAAGAACCCGCTAGGTCGACAATCATCAAAGAAGAACTAGGTAAAAGTTAGGGCACACAATCAAAAGCCCGCTAGGTCGACAAACAATCAAAGACGACCTAGGAAAAAATTAGGGCATAATCAAACAGAAGCCCGCTAGGTCAACAATCAAGAACGACCTAGGAAAAAGTTAGGGCACAATCAAGCAAAAGGCCTGCTAGGTCGAAAACCCTCAAAAGACGACCTAGGCAAAAATTAGGGCATAAGCAAATAGAAGCCCGCTAGGTCGACAACCCTCAAAAGAGACCTAGGCAAAAGTTAGGGTACCAAAATCAAGAGCCCGCTAGGTTGAAAACCCGTAAGGGAGACCTAGGCAAAAGTCAGGGCAAAACAAAAGACTTGCTGGGTTAAAAACTCAAAAGAACAACCCAGGAAAAAGTTAAGGTCAAATCAAGAATCCCATGACAACATGACATTTATGCACCTCATATCTTCCTAAAACTGGAGCAAAATTTTGCCATTTCTCAAGTTTGGCTAATTTGACAATCAAGATTATGAAAAGCAGCATTGGCATTTTCATCAAAAGGTGCCATTTGGGCAATCGAACTCACATCTTTTGTCATCTTTCCCTTTCAAGTATACCACCTCAAACATCCTTTGCAAACCTTCTCTTTTCTTTTCATTGATAATCCATAAATCACTTTGCACACCTCCAAATGCACGTGCCAAAAGAGATGTGAAAAATGTAAAAGAATAAAAAAGGATTAATTTTGAAAAGTCATGATAGGATTATTTCCAAAGGAATCATCTTCCTACCAGCTATGATGCCACCAAAGAGGGATTGTGTCTTATTCAATACTGCTGACCATTGTTGGGTCTCAAAGATCCTGGAAAAGAAGGTTCCAAAGTTGATCAAGAAGCTAAGAGATTGACTAAAACACCAAACTTAAGTCAAACTAGCTCATCCTGATCTTTGATTCTTGTCACACCAACTAGGGGGTTGTCGAGGAAGGATGTGTCAAAAAAAAATCAAATCAAGAGAAACAAAAATTTTACACCATTCCATGATTTGCATAGCATTTATTTCATCAAATATTTGAAGCATCAAAATAAGAACCATCTCATGGCATTCATTCATCCCACAACATCCATTTCATCCAATAATTATTTCAAGCATAAAAAAGGTGTTGCATCCTTTCTATTCAAGAATCACAAACATCGCATCTTTAATCATTCAAGTATTGCGATAAGTATTCATCCATTCAAGCATTTCATAACTCGTTTTTCAAAAATAATTAAGAAATAAGCAAAATTTTCCAAATCAATCATAATTAAAGCCAAATCAAATCCAAAACTGGGGCGAACGCTTGCCCATAAAAGGTCAATTTGAGGACATCCTCAAATTCTGGATCAAGTACAAACTAGGGGCAAACGTTTTCCCACAACAAATTCAAATTGTGGCAATCCTAAATTCCTCAACGTCAGAAAAAATGAAACTGGGGAAAATGCTTGCCCACATAATTCAATTTGAGGTCATCCTCAAAATCGAGTTCAAACTAGGGCAAACACTTGCCTAGGAAATTGTAATTTAAGGTTATCCTTAAAATCCTAGTCAAGGTCAAACTGGGGCAAAAACCTGCTCACAACAATTTAATTTGAGGTCATTCTCAAATTCTAAGAAAAGTTCAAACTGGGCCAAACACTTGCCCACACCAAAAATACAATGTGAGATTATAGATCAAGTCCAAACTGGGGCAAATGCCTACCAACAAAATATCAAATTGCAATCATCCACAAACTCAGAATCAAGCTCAAAATTGAGGCAAGCTTTTCCTCAATTCCAAAATTTTCAAAACTAGGGCAAGCTTTTTCCTAGAAAAAGTCAAATTGAAGCAATCCTTAATTCTTCAACTCCAGAAAATTGCAAAACTGGGGCAAACACTTGCCAGAAAATTCAATTTGAGGTTATCCTCAAATTCTCAATCAAGTCCTAACTGGGGCAAACGATTTCCCAAAAGAATTCAAGTCGAGGCCATCCTTAATTCCTCTAAATCAATTCCAAACTGGGGCAAACGCTTGCCCACAAAAACTTAATCTGAGGTCATCCTCAGTTTTTCAGTCAAGTTCAAACTGGGGCAAAAATTTACCCAAGAAAATCCAAGTTGAGGTAATCTGCAATTCCTCAACCCCAATCAAGTTCAATAAGGCAAAGTTATCCAAAAAAATTAAAGTTGAGCTCATTGAAACCTTCCGAACTAGGGCAAAACGTTGGTCCAAAATCCTTTCAAATCAAGACATCTCTCAGTCATCAAGAAATTTCCAAACTGGGGCAAAATGGTTGTCCAAGTCTCTTCAAGGAAATAACTATCAAGCGCATGCCATTGCATCATTCATGCATGCTCACTGGCCTATGTTGTGAGGCCATAGCATGTTTCATTCTTTCCCATTCATGGCCTATGTTGGCAGGCCATTGCATCATTCCTTCCTGCTCACTGGCCTATGTTGTCAAGCCATAGCATGTTTCATTCTTTCCTATTCATAGCCTATGTTGTCAGGCCATTGCATCATTCATTCCTACTCACTGGCCTATGTTGTCAGGCCATAGCATTGCATCTTTACATTCCTGCTCACTAGCTTATGTTGTCAGGCCATAGCATTGCATCTTTATATTCCTGCTCACTGGCCTATGTTGTCAGGCCATAGCATTGCATCTTTACATTCCTGCTCACTGGCCTATGTTGTCAGGCCATAGCATTGCATCTTTACATTCTTGCTCACTGGCCTATGTTGTCAGGCCATAGCATCCTTTAGATTTACTGCTTTCAAGCCTATGTTGTTAGGCCACCATCTAGTTTAGATCTCTTGCTCACTAGCCTATGTTGTCAGGCTATAACATGCTTTAGATTTACTGTTTTCAGGCCTATGTTGTCACACCACCGTCTAGTTTAGATTTACTGCTTTCATGCCTATGTTGTCAGGCCACCATCTAGTTTACATTCCTGCTTTCAGGCCTATGTTGTAAGGCCACCATCTAGTTTAGATTTACTACTTTCAGGCCTATGTTGTCAGGCCACCATCTAGTTTAGATTTACTGCTTTTAGGCCTATGTTGTCAGGCCACCATCTAGTTTACATTCCTGCTTTCAGGCCTATGTTGTCAGGCCACCATTTAGTTTAGATTTACTACTTTCAGGGCTATGTTGTCAGGCCACCATCTAGTTTAGATTTACTGCTTTCAGGCCTATGTTGTCAGGCCACCATCTAGTTTAGATTTACTGCTTTCCGGCCTATGTTGTCAGGCCATCATATAGCTTAGTTTCTTGCTTTCAAGCCTATGTTGTCAGGCCACCATCTAGCTTAGTTTCCTACTTTCAGGCCTATGCTGTCCTAAGCAAGGCCATGAAATAGAAATATATAATTTATACTGAGGATTATGGTATACGGTGGAGTTTTGGGTTTGTTTGGGGGTACCTCTTATTGCAAAATAGAGCAAGGTGTGCTCAAGAGCCTGTTGCAGAACAACGACATTTCATGGATTCAAGAATCCTTGGGATGCTCTTCAATCATCCTCATGAGGTCATCACATGTGACTCTGCAGAGATAGGCCTGGATCAGAAGCACCTCTTGCTGTACACCAAGGACAGCTCTAAGAATGATATTGTCTGGCACGAATATGAATTCATTGGACCTAGAAATCATGGCTCTTCAAGCTGAAAACAGAGTCTGGATGACGTATGTTGAGGCCATGAACAGGACGCGGTCGAACGTGACACTCTATACATGTTACAACATTTCGGATCAGGGAGCGTAGCATACAGCGTCCTTGGAAATGGATACATCTCCAACCTGAAGAAAACTGGTCGTTCATACATGCAAGAGCCTGATAGCGTCTATACTCATCCCCACGCTACTGCATATCTTAGAGAATAACCACCTTAATGCTTTAGGCCCAACCTCATTGCCAATTCTATTAATTAGGGGTGTAAGATTTTCCTCTATATGCATCAGAGTGGAAGCCTGCTAGGCGGCCAATAGCAGGAGCGTCTGGTCTGCTCCAGAGCGTGAGAGTGTAACTCGATTGAAGCTGCACTATCAAGATGGTCACATGCATCAAGTAATGGTATCCGCACCGAGCATAACCCTATAGCCACAAAGATGGTCCTTGCATTGCACGAATGTCACGTTTAATAAAAGATTGAAGGCAGTTCCCATGAGTCCAGGCCTGAGATTCCTACGAGGTTCATATGATGAGATTATGGCAGGGGAGCTATATGCTTGAAGGAGCCTTTAAATTTGATGAAGCGTGAAATAAGCTCAAGTGGAAACATGGTCCAGTGGTGTCACTCACGACCTGCAATACCTGGGACCTGGGTTCGAACCCACCAGGGATCATTTTCCCTTTTAAACCTTCAAGACGCCTTTTTCACATTTAATCCACATGCCCAAATCGTCACTATTCAAATGGTTGATAAAATACTCTTGAAGGCTAATGGCATATGAATCCTACATATAACCCAGCCTTTGTAACCGACTCCAGAACTTAGCATCTCATCCTCAAGTTAGGGTTTCTTCCAAATATTTTTCCCTTTAATAAAAATTTGGTGGCGGGAGTTCGTTGTCTCGCCGGAATTACAGTTGCGAAACTCATTCTAACATCTCATCATGCATTATCAAAGACTTCATGAGCGGATCAAGGATTAAACAGGTCTTACACAACTAATTAAGATATTTTCTAACGTCTTTCAAGCATTAATTTCACGAATGATAAGTCAAAATGAACTCCCTACTATCGCATGCTGGTTTCAAGATTGGACCGAGGTTAGCATGAATTTCCAAAGCATTAACAAAGTGTTTATCTTCATTCTAGATTCATTCTAGTTGCAAGAACATATATTGTATTTTGAGAAGACAATTCACATGAATTGAAAAGAACCTGAAAGTGGCCGATTTGAAGCTCTTCTTTGCTTGTCAGGTGGATACCAATCTTCAGTCGTGGCCCTCGGCGTCTTCCTTTCTTTCAATCACAAGTTGCCTTGAGGTGTTTTCACCAAAGATCAAGGAATTCCTCGAGAAGTCGAGATGCCAGAAGCTTTCAATTCTTTCCTCCCCCAAATTTAAGCGTGGGTCCTCTACCTAAGAATGGAACCTCCCTTTTTCTTCAACTCCCCTTCAGAAGACCTCCCTCCTCTCCTTCAATTCTATTTCTTCGGTTTCTTTAAATTCATTTTTTCCGTTTGTTCCGTTATAAATTTCTGTTTTACTTTTTGCCTTTTCTTTTCTTGACTTTTCTATTTCTTGTTTTTAATATATCTATTTTTTAATTCTCCCCCCTTTTGATTTTTAATATTTTGTAATTGTTTTCTATTTTTCTTTTTATTTTTTTGTTTTGTTATTATTTTTAGGTTTTATATTATTATATTATTTCTCCTTTATTTCCCCTTGTTTATATATTTTTATTTAATTATTTTTTTCCTTCTTTTTTGCTTTTTTATTTTAATAATTTTTTCTTCTCTTGTTTTTCTGTTTTGGATTTATATATATTATTATTGTTATTATTTTTTATTTTATGATTTTTATTTATTTTTTTATTATCTTTAGTTTGCATTTCTTCCCATTTTTGTTTTGTTTTATTTTTACTTTTTTATTCTTTTTTTTCTTTTCTCTTTATTTTTATTTTTCGTTCTTTATTTGATTTTTTCTGTTTTTTGCTTTTTAATCTTCACGTTTAAATTATTATTATTTACTAATTAATTTTAAAATGGGACCTCCAACATAATTGAGTGTTTACACCTTTCTGATGGTGTTGGCCTACAAAGAAGTGCGCAAGGTTGACCTTTATCCCTCTAATAGCGATCTATAGGAGAAATAGGTGTATCCTTAAAATGAAATTGGTAATATCATTTTTGGTGAAGATCCTGATAGTGAGCCATCGATGTATGATGCGAAACGCTAGATCTCAGGTGGTATTGGAGGATTGTCCTTAACAAAGGTAGAGGCTCTACTTCTCTTTTTTGTGCATAGAGGTACTTTTCTACAAAATACTAAAAAAACTAGCCTATTAAAATTTTGGTACAACCATGCTAGAATGAGAGCGGTCATGTTCACATGAAAAACATGTATACCTCCCTAAAATGACACACCCAAGCATCAGGGGCTTGGTCTTGCTAAACCACGTTTGCATGGTTATGCAGGAACTAATCGCACAACCTTGTCATTATGAACTTGTTTATTTAATGAACAAGCACAATTGTGCAGTTAAGAGAACAACTATGCAGCCTAAAAAAATCCAGCTAATAATGGGTGTGTATGGACATGCAAATAGGGGCATAACAAAGCTAAAAACACAACACATGGAGCATGCACAGTTGTGCAAACCGAGACATGGCCATGTTGAACATATTGCTAGTATTTACATATGCACAACCGTACAAAAAGGGGCATGACCATGTTAAACAAATTGTGCATGAAAAGAGCACGAGCTTGCAAATAGGGGTGTGATCGTGCCAAGTTAAATTTTGGTCTGACCTAAGGTGTTCTAAGCATGTCAAAATTTAGCACACTTGTGTAGAAGTTCAAAAAATGACAAAGTTATGGTACATGGCATACCTAGTTGGGAGAGAGGGAATCTGAGTTAGGAGGAAGAAAATTACAGTAGTGAAAATGAAAATAAAGAGTGGAAGTGACGTGTGATTTACCTTCCTAGTATTTATAACATTCATAAACTTGTCACGACTATGATGAATAGTGCATAGCCATGCTCACTCTCTCTTTTTATTTTAAAATAGATAAAAAGGTTTCCTTCTTCAAGTGTTTGTTTTATGTCACAAGTCTGACACACTTGTACCTAATGGGTAAGTGAGGCCATGGGCACTTACTTGTGATCTTCCTAGGATTTGGTTTGTGCTATCTTCGGATACATTGTCTTTACTGTTTGGGACCTCCAACTTCTTAAAGGTCCATCTCCTTTCCTTATCATATGGGTTCATGCTTTAATAAGCTTATAGGGGTCACCTTCCTTGAATCGATGCTTCTCTGTGAACACCCAAAATGGTGAGCTAAGAATGGAAAAGTTCCTACCTATGAAAAGCTCATGTTTATAGGTATACTTATGGTTCCTTCTCTTATCTTTGTGGCACTTTGGGTCTTTGTATACCCTTATCCGAACAGAAGAGGTTGTATGGTCTTGCAAGGGGAATCCTTAAAGCTTCTACGGGGTAGGTGTTTCTAAACACCTTTTCCTTATCACGTTGTCTTAGTGTGAGCTTCCCTTACTTCATGTTGATTACCGTTCTTCTAGTGGCCAGGAAAGATATTCTTAAGATCAATGAGACCTCTTTATCTTCCTCCACATCCAGTACAAATAAATTTGTAAGGAAGGTGAAAGTTTCTACCTTTACTAGTAAGTCCTTCATCATCCCTTCTAGATACACAAGGGTTCTTTTTACGAGCTGCAAAGAGACAGTGGTAGGTTTGGGCTTTCCCATACCCAACCTTCTAAAACTAGAGAGAGGAATTAAGTTTATATTACACAGCCTAGGTTATATAAAGCTTTTAGATAGGAATCGTTTAGTGTATGGTAGGAAGGTCGCTCATGGTTGCATCTGTCTTTTCTTCTACTATGGGTTTCTCCATTTCTTTTCGACTTTTTAAGGTGATTGCATTCACCTGCTCCTTCAAGTTCACCTTAGGCTGATTGGGTAATGTCCCTCGCGTTCGTTATGCTAAGAGGGTAAAAATCTTTTCCATTTGTTCCGTCATGTTTTAGAATTGGGACATCTACATCTCTATATTTTAGAGTTATGCCTCCATATTCTGGAACCTTGATTCTGTAAGGTATGATTCCCTCCTCTTTTTCTTGTAGTCATCTTGATTCTACATATGATATAAACATTGGAAGAACTGTTAGTGTTATTTCCTTGACATCCTCCCCAGGATAGGTTGGGGTGATTCTTCCTGGTAGGATTGTTGGTGTTCCCCATGAAATAGACCTCCTAATTCTTCTAGGCCAAGGCCTCAATTGTGCATCCTTCAAGGTTGTGGCTTATGGAATCGCACAAGTTACACAGATTGGGCTCAAGTGAGGCTTAAGTGAAAATAGGTGGAGTGAGTTGTGCCCTTGATTGCATAAACATCTCCATCTTTCAACTGAAAGCCTCGATCTGATTGCCCAACATGGTGTTTTTATCTACTTGATATATATACCCACTGGTTGTGAGTCTTTATTCTTCACGTGTCTATCGGCAGACCTGCACTGGTTTCCATTGCAACCCAAGTTCCTATGATTGCCAATGTATCTTCCAGGGGGATGTATAGGATGCCCCTTCTAGAGGTTGCATCAATTACAACTCGAAGTTCAAAAATCATCCATTGCTAAGATGGATACGCTACTCCTTAGGCTCTTTTCAGTGGGGCCAAATAGTCCAGCAATGTTCTTCTCCCTTGCAGCATCATTTTCCTTGCTCTCGCCTCTCACCTTATCCTGCTAGCTTCTCATCTATCTTAGGTTTAAGCTGCAAGTTAGAATCTTGGAAACAGGTTATCATAAAGAATATGGATTAAGGTAAGGAATGTTTTAGAGAGGAGTTGTTTTTTTTTTATATTACTTTTGAGAATTCTCTTTAAAAGAAAAAATGAGTATAAATATTTAAAATGGAAAGTTCAAGTATGTATATGCTTCGAGCAATCAAAATTCAAATTTAAAAAGACTATTAGGAAATATTTCCCGGCAATAGTGCAAAAAACTTGTGTGCGAAACATAAATGTAAACTATTTTCTAAGTTTTACCCATGGACAAGTATACCCATCAGTGTAGAAATAGGGTATTTTAGGCTCTCATTATTAATCCTATAGAGACTACTCCAACAATTTATGCATGAAATTTGAATTCTAACTTTTGAGCTCATTAAGAGAAGGATTGTTTTGAGAAAGTAGTAAAAGAAATGAAAATAAAAAAGATAGAAATAAGATTTCTATGAAGTTGTAAAAGAAAGAATAAGGTGTAAAATATGAAAAATTTATAGGGCTTTGGATCCCCTTTTGAATTTACTTCCTTTTACTCCATGATAACCCATTTGTTCAATTGCTAACCACTTATACTAATTCTACTACTCCTTCTTGATCCGACAATAGTAGTAATCTCCCTTTTAAATACTACCCTCATTGATTGGAAGGATAAATAAATAAAAGAGGCATAAAGTTCTAGAGGGTATTAACTACATGTCAGGAAATAAACAGTTGGAAACTTAGGTTTTGGATTAATCGTCCAAGACCCTTAAATCGAATTATCCTATAGTTGCTCAAATTGGAAGTGGTACGATCGCCTAACTTATAAACCAACTAATTGATTAATAAAATTGGACAAGTCCTATTAAAGGATTAATCATGATAGAATAACACGGACATCACTTTAGACAAGGGGAAGAATAGAGGTTCAAACAATACACATCACAAAGTTTGCCATAAATCCATGAAGGAAAAATTAGTTATTCATAGAAAAAGATAGCTCATAAAAATCCATAACAAAAGTAAGTAAAAGAAATACAAAACTGATGTTTTTAACAAAGCTAGCAATTGCTCAGAAATTTCACTGCACAATGATTACTCTCACTAAGATCCTATGGGAGAATGCCAAAAGAAGCATCGAGAATGGAGAGATTGGAAATGAGAGATAAGGGAAAGGTAGGGTTGTGCCCAAAGAAAGAGGTGTCACATCCCTTTAGAAAGGAGTGTGGTCTATGATGGGAAAGTTGGTGTGTAGAATGGTGGGGCAGACCTTCCTTTTATAAGTGCAAATTTAGGATTTTCAGCATCATGGGCTAACCTTGACCTAACCTCCTTGTAGCTATCACGACCATTCTAGGCCTTCTACAACATAGTAGGAATGACTAGCACACCTCTTATATCACAAGATTCATCAAAGCCCCTTGAATTAGGGATGAGTTACACATGATAAAGATCATCCCAAAAACATTAATAACCTAGTCTTAAAGTAAGAAATACAAATCAAGTTATCAGTGAGGATGGAAATCTACCCAGAAACTACATTGTGCAGGGATTTCTCCTACCAAGATCCAATAAGGGGACACTAGAGGAGAAGCTGGGAATGGAGAGGCTAGAGACAGACAATGAGGGAAAGGTAAGGTTGTGCCCAAAATGTAGTGTCAGAGCTCTAGTGTACAACGTTTTAGCGAATGATCTAAGATGTTTCTCCCAAGATGGAGCCTCCCTTTTATATGTATAGATTAGGGCTTCAACTGTGATGTAGCTATCCATGGTTGATGCAGATTTGGATCAATGGGAGGTATCCTTCGTGGAGTTTGGAGGTGAAGAAGTGAAGAAGCTTTGAAAATATAAGGTTGGAGTGCCACTCTTGGAGGAAATAAGCTCCTTCTTTGTCACCTTAGAGTCCAAGGATAAGAAGGCTCCCACTTACAATTCCATCCAACAAAAGGGAGAGAAAAGAAGAGGCAAAATCTACTCTCAAATCTGAAATTTACTCAATGATTCAAAAAGGTGTTCTAAAATACACTACATGAGGCCTATATATAGGAAATGGAAGAGGTGCTAAAATGAGGAAGGCTTTGGGGATAAAATCGATCTGCCCAAAGAAAGGAAAATTGGGCTTGGATAGAATCCTAATTAGGATGCCTTTATCATTCCTCAATGCATCCTCATGGTTGGCTAGAGCAGCCCCAAATCCTATACTAGAAATACAGGAAAATTATGCCTAAGTCTATACATATTTGGGCCAACTAGAACCTATGATACAAGAATATCAACAGTCTTAATTTAAAGTGTGAAGAGCCATGGGATGGTCTTGCACCTTCTTTTGTAACTTCCTGGCTCTTGCTATGGTGATGGGCCTAATGGTCCTCTATACTTGGGACTTCCACATCATTTCCTTCCGCTTTGAAAGCATTCATCTTTGATATGATCATAATGATCTACAAGACAAGGATGTAATAAGAAGAGAAGATGTTATTAATGACTGGAAACAATGATAATCCCTAGATCAAATATGAACCTCTTGAATTTTCAAATAATTATAACATGTTATACAAAAAATTTAGGAATAAGAAGCGGTAAGTACCCAAAAGCTCATCATCACCAGAAGTATGAAATAGAAGATCAAGAACTTTATTATGTTTGATGAGTGCATGATCTAGGTTTTGTGGATACAAGAGAGTGTGGTCATGCCTTAGGGTACTATTTAAAGGAATCATGTTTGAAACTATCCTAAAAAAATGTTTGGGTCTTACACAGAGGTATGAAGAAAGTTATCTCCTTTTTTGATTCGCAAAACTTTGGTTGACCAAACACAACTAAATTATAGGCTTCAAGGTTTTTAATCAAAGTAAACATCCTAGATGTAAACTAATAAAATAAACACCGATGCATGCTAGGGACACAATAAGGCACACCAAAAGGTGAAGGTCTAATCAAATGGATTGTTCTAGTCAAACAATCTTTACCAAACAAGGTAATGATGGTACCCCAAGTATCAATGATGTGTTAAGAAGTTTGGGCCTCTATGATCGTCATCTCTTGACTCCCTTCCAAGGAGGATGACTTTTTAATTACACGGTTAAAAGAAATAATAGCCCTAAATTAATGGGGAGGTGCAAGGTAATGGAGAATATAGGAAGAAGTTTCCTAGCTAGGTGAATTTTTCTCACTTTATCCTTTCTTATAAATCTAACCCCCACCCTCTTTGGCAAGAGAGTTGGAAACCCCACTTATCTTTTCCCTTACCTTTCTCTATTTATTTTGATTATTTTCAGTCTCTTTTATTTCTTCTAAACTTTTATTTTTGGAACCCTGCCTTCCTACCAAAGGGTTTCTATTTTCACTAAGCTATTGAAGCTTATATGGCTCAGCATGTGAAGTGGTTTGAAAACCCATTTTTGAAACTAACCTAGTGCTAGCTACATTTCTATAATTAAGAAATAAATATAACCTTGAGTGGAACATCTTGTGTGGACAATGTTCTCCCTTTGATTCTCCTTCTTTCCATTGGCCATGCTACCTAGTAACCTTCTAACCACTAACAGATCTCCCTCATGGGCATACTCTAAGGTGTCATCATTTGAGGATAATTGGGTAGAACTAGAACTAGAACTAGTAGATTCAAGAGAGGAGTACTCTCCAATGTCCCTTAAGATCATGCTATTTTCTTTTAAGACATTGAGAGGCTATATGACCTCTTCCTAGACTCTTGAAACATTGAATGAAGGACTCTTTTCCTAAGAGTATGTTAGGTTCTTTTCCCTTGGACTTTTTGGTATCCTTAGTTTCCCTAATTTTCTTAGGTTTGGAATTTGATTGTTTCTTGTTATCCTTCCTTTTTTCTTAAGATGTGGATTTATATAGGGTGATCTTGCCCTTACTTTTCGTATTTATCTTTTGTACCATTTTAAGGGCTTGGTGATGTAAGTTATTAAGACTTAAATAGTGAAGTTCATTTATGACCCTAATTTCAATTTTAAGGTCATCTAAGAACCTAGTCATAATGGCTTCCTCACATTCATTTAGATTATCCCTATTGACTACTATCTTCATTTCTTTGTAATACTCATCCACACTTCTATGTCCCTGAGTTGGCATTTGAAGCCTATTATATACTTCCCTAAGGTAATAGGGAGACATATATCTTCCTCCCATAATTTTCTTCATCTCATCCCAATTCTTAAGAGGTTAATACCTCTCTTTATTTAGTTTATCCCACCAGATAAGGACATAATCACTAAAGTCAAGAGATGCTAAATGAACTCCTATAACTATCCCACTCCTATGAGATCTATGTGTAAGAGCTCTAGTCCTAGAAGGGTCTCTAGTCCGAGAGGGATCTCTAGTCTTATGCTAAGTCCTATGTCTATCTATTTTATATGAGATATCTTTTGGTGTTGGTGCCCTTTTTGGTGAGGGAGACCTATCCCTTGAAAATGACTCTCTCTTTGTGGAGATTGTCTTCTTTTACTCCTAGAACATACATTGCTCCCAAATAAGTTGTCATCATCATTTGGTGTCTCTTCCTCACTATGATATCCTTCATTTCCAAACCTATTAGTTTCAATAATTTTTTGGTTTCTAGATTTCCTTTTACAATCTCTTCTTTCTAAGTGATCTAGTCTTTATTATATGGCCTTAGTTTCAGTTTGTAAAATCCTCTCTAACCTATTGGTTAATTATTTCATTTGGATTTTATGGGAAGGAGTGTAAAAACTCATTCACAGAGAAAAATTCCTCACCACACACAATTGTAATCTACTTCTAAACTACAAACAAGTAGCACACAAATCTAAAGCTAAGCACATAATAATTCAAGAGTTTTAGGAAATGATACCTGGCTTCCTTGACCTTGCAAAAAGGAAACAAGTTAGTTCTAACAATTATGTCTAAAAAATCCAAGCGACACATAGACCCCCGTATGCCTTCTTGCATGAAAAAAATCACCATACAAATAAAAAGTGTCTTATTTGGTGAGTATCCTACACCAAGGAAACAAAATGGGCACTTACACCCAAATAGAAATTGAAAATTGAATTATAAGTCCTAAGAATCTACTACAAAGTGCTAAGGATTGTAAGTAATAAAGATTCCTAATTTTACATAAAATTTTCCTAATTTCCTACACTAAACCCAAATACAAGTCTATAAAGTTGGTTTTGATTTTGGCCTTTAACTTCTAGTTCCTTCTTAGCTTTCTTTTCTTGGATTTTACTCCACTAATGTAACCTACAAGAACATGTTAAATAGGGAGAAACTTTCTGCCCTTGCTTGGTTACTGAAGTAGAAAAAGATCTTGAGAATTCGACTCACAACCTCAAAAGTGTCTCGCTCTTCTCCTCAATTGTCCTCGCCACCAATCTATTCTTTTCTCACACCAAATCACTAAATTTAATTTTTTGTTCCAGCCTTCGAAGGGGGAGTTCCCAAAGTTATAGAAGAAGTTTACCAAGAAGTAAGGTGGTTTGTGACAAAACTAAGGAAATTTAAAGACAAGTAAGAAAGGCTTAACTCAAAGGAAAGAAAACTCAAAGAAATAATTTCAAGACAAAATTTAGGGACCAAATAATTTATACAAACTAAAATTAAAGGCTAAGAAGAAAGTAGACCCACAAAAAGGAACTCTTAAAAGCTTAAGAGAAGCAACACATGCTCATGCAAGATAGGTAATGTTATTCAACCAAGTAAAAATAATCATGAACAAACTAAGCATTAAGACCTAAACTTATAGGACCTGTGACTTAGCATGAATCATGAAAAAATAAGCATGTAAGATGCAAGATACTAGACCTTTATGCATTGCTTTTTTTTATACACTTCGTTTATTCTTTTCTTTGCTTTTACTTTGGTTCTTTATTTTGTATTTTTTTTTGTCCTTTTTGCTTTGTTTATTTTTGTCAAGACCTTGGTCCAATGTCTAGAGTTCAATAGTTCTCAAATAGTCATTGAATAGGCTTTTTCAAGTTTATAAGTCCACATAATTCAATTTACTGCATTTGTACTCTTCCTTACATAGATATGGTAATTTAAGTCCAAGTGTGTTTATTCAAAAAAACTTCAAGTCTAGCTCAGGTCATACATGTCCATAGGTATAATAAAATGTCTTTTAATGATGCTAAAAATTTTTAATTAAGCACATACTTAATCACCTAGCCTTAAGTACTTAGATTATGCATGAATCAAGCTTAATCTTGCATTATGCGTACATGCACATGATCATGAAACTCTTAGAACTTAAAAGAGACAAACCAAGCATAATTTAAATTAAATAAAAAAAATATAAGGATCAAAACACAATTGAATCATACCTATACAAGTGTTATAAGATTCCAATCAAAATTTGAATTCACATGGAGAGGGGTTTTGGTGCCAAGAACATGCATTCAAATTTCAAAATTTTTGAAAGGATCTACATAAAATTCATCGATTAAATGAAGGCTAGTGATTAGATGTTGCAAATGAAATCAATTTTGAGGTAAATCAGATGAGGACTATTCAAGTTATGATCAAATTATGCATAGTAGGTGGAATTTGGCACTAGAATGAACATGCTCCGATAATCATACAATTTTGAATGCCTTTCTTATCCAAATTAAACAAATTATAACATTTCAAAAACTATACATTGACACAAATCCAATGTAAAAAGATTCATCTAGACCAGAGGTCATTTGATCAATTTAAATGATAAAAGAACAAGGAGTATAAGAATGCAAGATTTGAGTGAAATTAGTGTGAAATTAAGAGGTGATTTAGAAGTGGATCTTATCTCCATTGAAGGAAATTTGATACCACTCGATGTAGCTATCCATGGATAATGAAGATTTGGATCAATGGAGGTATGCTTTATGGAGTTTAGAGGTGAAAAAGTGAACAAGCTTTGAAGGATAAGGTTGGAGCATCACTCTTGGAGAAGAAAAACTCCTTCTTTGCCACCTTGGAGGACAAGGATAAGGTGGCTCCCACTTGCAAATCCAACAAAGAAAGGGAGAGAAAAGAATAAAGAAAATGTTCTCAAATATGAAATTTACTCAATGACTCAAAAAAGTATTCAAAAATACACTATATGAGACCTATATATAGGCAAGGGAAGAGGTGCTAAATGAGGGAGGCTTCAGAGATGAAATAGATCCACTCAAAAAGAGAAAAATTATGCTTGGATACAATCCAAAATCAGGGTGCCTTTACCATTTTTGAATGCAGCATCAAGTTGGGTTAAGCAAGTCAAAACCCGATACTACAAATATCGGGACTATTCTCTTATTAACACATTAATGAGGCTTTCTTTTATTTTCTCATCTAATTCCAACTCTTTTTGTAAATAAAAAATTTACATTGATCATCACAATATCCCATTCTTTCAAACTTTTAATAAGACCTATTTTTTTCTTGATTTCTATATATTTAGACTTTTTAGAAGGTTTGGTCATGTTTCCTTAAGATATGGTTTTGATATAATTTTTTTATAAGACTTTGTTACTAGTATTTTGTTTTTGTTTTTGTTTTTTATTTTTCTTTTTATTTAGGTGCTACGGACTCTAATTGGTTCAACATCGTACTATTGACAAAAAGTTTGTACCTCTTATTTATTTGTCATTCTTCTTTTTGAATATTATCTTGAAGCTTAAAATTTGTTCATATTTAGGCTTTGGTGTTTATTTCTATATTATGAATTTGGCTATAGGTTAGGATTTCATATGGTTTCATATTATAATATAGCTTTCATAAATTTACTTTTATTTTATCTACTAATAGCTTTAGAATTCTAGTTATAAACCTTTCTCTTTCCATAATCTGGCAAATCCATCTTCCCTGTGAGTTACATTTGAGCAAAATGTATTTTTGCACTATCTATAATCAAACATTATTGAACAATATAAATTTGCTAATTGGTTTGCTACCTTATCTTTAAATACATTTGGATCTTTTACAAAATTTTGAATTATAATATAAATTAAGGTTTGATGAAGATCCAATTAGTTTATCTAAAGATTTCTGATATGCAATTTTAGGACTTGAATCAAGGATGAATCCTTTTGAAGAGGGGAAGAATGATAGAGATTCAATCAGCCTACTTAAAGATTCCTTATATGCAATTTTGGTCTAAATTCAAGAAGAGACAAACAAAGTCTTGATGTTACTTGTACAATTGAAACAATCGAAGATCCAAGATGAGAATAGGGCATTAAGAGTTATCATAATCAACCTTTATAGTCATTTATCATATACAAATCTAATTTATATTTTTAATTGATTTGTTGTAAATTATCTTAAGATTAAATATTGATTTACGAGACATTTATTTTAATTATTTACAAATTAAATTAATATTTTAAATTGATTTGAAACTTAGTTAGGATTTCATATTTTTTCTTGTTTATTAGATTTTCTATATAATATGATTTAGGAATTCAATGTAAACACAAGTTTGAGGAATAATAATACTTCTTTTTGAGAGTTTTCATCTCCATGTGAGTTGATTATCTTGGTTGTTGGGCAAAAAACTATCCTTAATAATGTTGGTTCTTTTAGCAAGTCACAGTTTGTGTTGGATTCCTTTAACCTATCCTATTTCGATTCTCAGGACATTCTAATTAACATTTCTACATTCCGTTCGTTCGCATATGAAGAATCATATCAAGGTTGCTATTGCATCCTATTCTTGATTTTCTTCTTTTGTACTATTTAATTCTTCACCTATATTATTTTGATTACATAAGTTATCCCACCATCCTTTTAATATATATACATACATACAAACATATATTTGTGTGCATAAGGAGGGATCAACTTATTTTGTTCATTATATTATTTTATTTTAACAAATAATACATCTCTTTTAATATATGTTAATTTAAATTTATTTAATAAAGTATAATTTTTTAAAATTTATAAAATTTTATATACATGATTTATATAATAAAATCTATGATTTTACAGGTTCGATTGATATAATTTAATCATTAAAAAAAATATTAAACAGAATAAATTATGATAGATTTACATCTAAAATAAATTAATTCTCTGTATATATATTAACAAAAATTATCTAAAAATTTATTATTTGTTTATTCACTTAATAGTATAACAAAATTTCAACAAGGAATGAAAAAAAAAAGGGATAGTCTCCATCGTTACAAGGCTACATGATCTTTTCATCCCATAGAGGTTTATATACCAAGTGAAATAACAATGGAATATCTTCGTTCTATTCCATAGAATATTTCAATGTGTCATTTTTAAACAAACTAATTAATAAAATAAAATAAATTATTTTAATATCAAATTAGTTATAAAAATTCAGTAAACAAAAAAACAAGAAGCATAATATTAATTCAATTTTAAAAAATTAAATAAATAGATAGATAAAAAGAAAATAAGAAAGAAGGAGATAAACAAAGCTAGTGTATATATAAGTACAAGAGTAGGTTTGAGAAGAATTTGATGTTATTATACCTAGATCTCTACATCCATAAAATTTAGTGATTAACCGTCTCTACTTGAATTTAGGCTCATTTACTAAGTAAAAATCCAACTACTCTAGGTAACTTTGTAGGTGTGTATTAAATCTAGATCTCACATGCCTCTCTCATGAAAAATTTCTAAAGTTTTCCCAAGCTCCAGATGTTGGTTAGTTTGGAATCTCGAATGTCTAAAGCCAAGTAGACTATGGATGAGTAAAGGTCTCTCCATTTGATAAAACTATAACTACCATAACTTCCTTTGCTTCTCAATTGTGTGTGAACCACTTTCAGAGCATACCCTTTGTCAGAGCCATTGAGTTTGCATAGAATAAATGGAGACAGGAGAAATTATTGAGTTAATTAAGCAATTTCTCCCTACTTTATTTAGCAATTTCAATTTCCAAGAGGCAATCTGTCTCTTAATCTTTTTCAAAATGCTACTAAAGGTGGCTTTGCTTATCCTTTCTTGGACCAACGGAAAACCAAGGTTAGTATGTTAAATTATGGTCCGCAAAATTGCAATAGCAACATCGAGATTTTTATATTCTTCACAACCACATGATGACCACATATCTGTAGTTTTTCGCAATATCAAAGCATAACTGTGACACAATTTAAAACACTGATCAAGATTGTTAAAAAAAATAGCAAATGGAGAAGATGGGATTGCAATTCTCTATTTTATGTCTATATACCAGTTTAGAGACCATATATCAGGATTTTTTTTAAAAGTTAATCCTCAAACTTGATGCATTGTATAACTTAGAACATCTCGGTGATAATTTGGAGTTGAGAATTTTTTACACCAAAAGTTACATGAAACAAATATCTCTCTCGTGGTGTTCACAAGGAGTTTGGTAGACTACAAATAGACTACAAAAGAATTTGAGAAAACAATAAGTATAACTATGAAACAAAAAATTTAAAATAAAATTTAAAAATGTATGATTTTATCAAATTTTAATATTTGTTATTTTATTTTATGCACAAAGGGTATTTATAAAAGCTATTCTTTTAAAAGATAGAAATCACCGAAAGAAATATGATCTCTTTAAACAAAATAGTTTTCGTATACACAAATAAAATCGATCATCTATTAACGTATTTAAGGAATTCTATTTACCAACCGAGTTGCACTTCATTGATATTTCATTTTCATTCTATATTTTAACTTCTTCTTTTTTATAAATTAATGTGCTTACATCGTTATTCTATCTTTTCTATACTTTTGGAAATCTTTTCGAAGAAAGACAAACCTAATTTAAACTAATCCAATGGTATTGATTCGTTTCAAATACTGCCTACCGCATAGCAGGGATAGCACAGATACTGCTAGACAACAAATAGCCCACCCGAACCTTTATGTCCGAGGAAAAATGTGACGCAAGGGAAGGAAGGAAGGATGTAATTCAAGACTCGAGACTAAAATTTGAACACAATGGGTGATGATTGGACCAATAAGATAACCTTATCCATCATTTTCCAATAGGGAAGCTGCCACATCAGATTAAGGCAAATGCGAAAATTTCCACCTCTTATTCCATTCCTTCCTTCACCCCCATTTCTCTCAAAACACGTTAACATACCCAAACCCATTTCGTCACTCTTCATAGAAGCTTCAAGCGAGAAAACAAGTAGCAGGGGAAGGAGAAGAAACTAAAGAAAGGATATGGCTTCCACTTCTGCAGTTTCAATGCCACTAATTTACGCCAGCCAGAAGAGGGTGGCGCCAAGCTCTGAAGCTTTCTTCAAGCCACTGCCTATACGGTCTTCAAAAGCAGTGGTGGTTTCAAAACCCAATGGAAGGTTTCAAGTCAGGGCCTCCATGAAGGATAAAGTTGTGACGGGGCTCACAGCAGCTGCATTGACAGTTTCAATGATGGTTCCTGATGTGGCTGAGGCTGCCGTTTCTCCCTCTCTCAAGAACTTCTTGCTCAGCATCGCGGCTGGTGGAGTTGTGCTTGCAGTCATTGTTGGTGCCGTGATTGGTGTTGCCAATTTCGATCCCGTCAAGCGAAGTTAATAAAATTCTAAGGCACTGCGGGTTTTTTGTCTCCCCCCTCCCCTTCTTATCATGATATGTATCTGTGATGTTCTTCTGTAATGCACTGAACCCTCTCTTGTGTGTACTAATATGTGACTCTTGTGCACTTGAACAAAAGCTTTTCAATTCTTAAAATGTAACTTTCGTTTTGGCATAGGGTAGTGACAGATAAATTACATGTTTCTGCTACATGGGAACAAAATTAACTAGCAGACTGATGAATTTTGAACCAGAAAATTAATATAGATAAAAATTTGAAAGTTTTCCCAAAATGTCAATTTTTCTCTTCATTTTTCTTTTAATTTTATCTTCAAATATATATATATATATATATCATTTTTTTATTTCCTTTCTTTTTAATTGTTTTTTTTTCATTCAAATAAACCGTAAAGGAACTTTCTGGAATATGAAACTGACAAAAATTAGGATGGACCAGAAAGTAGGAAGAATAGTTGATAAATCAATAGGGTGATCATAAGATATTAGCTACCATAACGAAATGTCCAGTGAGTAGTTGTTCCTATGTGAATACGTGATAAGAAGGCATATCCACCAAAAAATGAAACAAAATTCAAAAACTTGAACTAATGGGTATCTAAGGTATGTTTTACAATGGGCATACAAATGTAACAAATCAAGCAGTAACACAACCACTAATGACCGATTATATGTAAAGCCGGTACACTAATACTAACTGGTATGGCTCTTAGCATGAAAAGATGCTGAAACCATGCTACAATAAAATTACCGCCTACAAAACTTGGAAATCAAATCAAGCATGTATCTACTCTCTGAAGAATAATTCACCTTATCTGCCTTCACTACAGTAATCTTCACCTTCTGTTCATCACCATATAATTCTTCTTTGATTTTCAGCCTAAATACAAACTGATTGAAGAGGCTACTCTTGATTATTTCTCCAAACCTCTCATCATCCTCCTGTTCATGCTTCAACAAGTACATCTCCTTTGCTGAGTACTGCATAATCTCTTCCCCTGCTTCCTGGAAAGCAGTGACCCAAGTTAACCCTGTATGATCCAGAATTTGAGCTTGGAGAAGGTATCGGTAATCACACTCCTCAAACTCTTGGTTGCATCTATCACATTGCCATCTCATGTTTCCTGACCTAGTCACTTTCTTATTGCACTGTCGATCTCCAATCATCAAAGGGCAAGCAGTATAGCAAAATGTATCAGTCTTGATGAAGGATATGGTTGCTCTCACTGTTACCCAGTCTGGTTTGTCTGACCGTCCCAGACCTTCATCCTTGATTTGAGACACGGTTTTGCGTATCTCATTCTTTGGTCCTCCCGAAATAATGTCCTTGGAAATGGATAGGGAAGCAGAATCTTTCCCCACACGATTAAACCAGTCTTTTATGTTATGAGCCTCAGGGAAATCAGGATTTATGAAAAGCTGTGTGGTAGAAATTGAGCCTATAGACTTTCCGCTAAAGTCATTGACCTTCCCAGCTTTGACAGCCAAAATTGGGAAAAACCCAGCATCCACCATCTCTTGCAGCTTCTGCCCTTCCCTGTTGCAGAATTCGCCCCACAGTGTAAGTTCAACACTCCTGCCAGAACTGTCTTTTAGACTCAAAATTCTTCTCTGAGTTTCCATTCCATTCTTCCTCAAGATGGGAACCGAAGGATTCACAGATGTCACTACCCCAATAACATCAATGATGGAATTATTGTCAACATTTTCAATGTCACTGATAGGCCTGAAGGAGAACTGCTGTTTAGGTATAGAACCATCCTCATCTGGGCAAAGCTCAACCGTTGAAGTTGAATCCAAAAAAATCTCCCATTCATTCTTCAAATGGTTGAAATTCTTCTGTGCAGGTTTCAAGCTACCTTTGGATATCAAGTAAACTTTACCAACCTCAATTGTATCATAGAAGCGGTCCACAACAGCATTAAAGCAGGTTACTCGAATTTCACCTCCATCAGAATCAAGGAGATCAAATGAGAAGACTTTCCCATCACCACGAGCATTATTATAGCGGCGCAGATCCCCTTTGGCGGTTACCCTTGCCTTGATGGCCCATCGACCTTGATAAGGATTTAAAGCAGCTATAGGAATGATGCGTGCTGGTGCCTCATTTTTTACAATTGCACCACGGCCTTTGTAAACTGGAGGCGGCTGGTATGGAGGTTGAACTGTTGGCCTGAAATTCTGCACATTTTGACTAGCATTTTGAGCAACAGAATTATTATTATTGGTCTTGGGTGAATTCTCTGCAGTGTTATCAGGCAATGCTCTTAGGGTTGGTAAATCAGAATCCATAAACGGCTTCGGATTCCCAATGATCTCACAATCAAGTATTATAGTTTCCATGTTGAGAACCACAATAATCCTGCACAAGGAAAAACAAACGCAATGATAAACCTAAAGTTAAAGATGCAAGATTCCGGCTCCAACAAGTTTTTGACTTTCTAATACCAATCTCTATGCAAACAATTTTTACAACCAAACGCTAGGGTTTCTTAAATCTTACAATTTACAAAGGGCCAAGGGCCATTATGCGTAAAATTCGACCATTCTTTTGTGAATTATCAGGGATTACAAATGAGTAAGATTTCTTACATTGAGAAAGCATTTTCTAGAAGTTTAATTTTTTGCTTCCAGAAGTAAAATTCCAGCAAGATCAAACTTCGAATGACAGAAAAAAGTGAAATTTCCACGAAAATTCACAATCGAAAAAAAATTTTAAATTTCCGTATAATTGTAGAAAAAACTCAAATCCAAAATTAGATATCGCAAAAAGGAGAAAGAGAGAGAGAGACTTGCGGTTCTTGAGAGGAGTGCATATGTAGTCGAGAAGCTGAACAACCGAACCCTTCTTAAATCGGGCGGTTTGGACTCGGTCGTTAAGCTGAGTGGCGAGCATCGCATGATGACACGAAACGGCGTCGGAAAGCATAAGACGGTATCTCTGCTGCTGCGAGTTATTACTGTTGGAACCTAACGCCACGTCCAGAACCTGAACCAGCGGCTTCGAGTTCACGTCGCCGCCAATGATGGCCGGAATGGCGTTTGCCGTCAGATTCACCGACATAATCCCTCCAACTGTGGATTCGGTCCCAAACAAACCCTACAGTAAAATGGAAACACGAAAGAGGACGAGAATCATTTTCGAGGGAGCGGACCAAAGGGAAAAAAAATCCGACCGGGTCTTCCGAGTCGGTAAGCAAACAGTAGGTAAGCTCAATTACGATTTTGTCCCTACGAACCGGTTTTCTATTTCAACCATCGACCTTCATTTATACAGGATAAAATATTTTAAAATTTTAATATTTAAAAATAAATACAAATAATTATTAAAAAATAAAATATAAGAATAATTGTGGATGATAAAAAAATTAGTATAATATAAAATTTTAAATAAAAATTATTTGAAATTCTTTCTATTTAATAAAAATTATTCAAATAAAAGTTTTTAGATTTTTTTAAAAAGTGTATTTTATTCATTTAAATCCATAAAATTTAGTAATATTAAAATTTTTTTTATTTAAATATGGAGTCAATTTTTATTTATTTATTTTTTATAAATTTATTCATAATTTTTAATATAATATAAATTAATGTTTCATTTTTAAAATTTATGCAAATTAATTTTTTTATTTAGTTAAAATAATATAAATTAATCTTTACCTACATAACACAAAGGATAAATTTGAATAACAATGATGCAAGTTAGGGATTAAGAACAAATTTTTTAAGAGACTAGTTTACAAAAATTAAATAAGTCACATATTAAAATATTAGTAAAATTCTATTGTTTTTTAGTCGAAATGAATAAGGTTAAAATTGATATAAAATTTGTTTGAACCAATGTTGGTTATAAAACGTGAGTGTAAATTTTTTGTCAAATTTTATGTACAGGCAAGTATATCTATTAGGATAGAAAAGGGTATTTAAAACTTCCAAAATCAATTCCATAAAAACTATGCCAACAATTTGCAAGAGAAGTTTAAATCTCAACTTTTGAGCTCGCCAAAAGAGTGTCGTATGCGTGCAAATTTAAAATAGAAGCAATTTTTTAAAAAGGTGGTAAACAAAAGAACACAATTCAGGTTGTAGAAGAACATGAAACTTTGCATCCTCTTATGACTTTACTTATTTTTATCCTCAATTCTTCCTACAATTGCTAACCACTTAGTCTAAGACTATTACAATCTAATGATGATGCAATAGTAATAATCTTTCCCCTAAATACTATCTCCAATAATCATGTAAGCATATAGATAAAAGAAACATTAAGGATATGAAGCTTTCAATTATTGTTTAGGCAATTAACTAGTTAAAATCCTATAATTCTAATTGATCCTCTAAAATCCTTAAATTCAATTACTTTATAGTTACATTAATGAGGGATGGTACAATCATCTATCCCCAAGTAACTCACAAATTAACAAGAGTGACCAATTCTTATTAATGGATTAAGAATAATAACAACAAATAATTGGATAAGAAACTATCATCGTTCATAACATAATGACATATAATTATTTATGGTTCAAGCAACTATGTCACAAAATTCATCAAAGCCCAATGAATTGAGGATTAGCTACACATAATAATAATTAAACCAAAAATATCCATAACCTATTCCTAAGATAAGAAATACAAAATCAGGTTGCCAGCTAGGTTGGACAACTCTACGACTATACCATGAAGGAATTTCTTCTACCAAGATCCTATGGAAGGACACTGGAGGAGTAACTGACAATAAGGCTAGAGATAAGGAGTGGAGGAAAGGTAGGGTTGTGCCCAAAGTATGGAATCGAAGCACTCCAACGTAAGAAGGTGTAAAAGATTATCTTATCTAGAGGTGTGATGAAGCCTTCCATTTATTAGCATGGATTAAGGCCTCAACTGTTATGGATTAAGTTGAGTTGTTTCCTTAGCCGTCCGTCACGATTGCTCTCGGTCATCTACAACACCGTTGGAGCTGATTAAGTTTTATTTTCCATCACTAGAGCTAATATGGATTTTTTTTCTTATGCTTCCAAGTCTTAGCATAATCATGCTTACTTATTTTTCACGGGTGTGATGCGTCTAGTTGGCATGGTCATGATGGAAGGCCTGGTTTATTGTGGAGTGTTTTGAGGGGTATTTTTATCCTTTTGCTTCTCATTTATCATTTTATGCCTTTTTTGTTCCAAAATTCGCCTATTTTTTTTCTCTTCTTGCATGACCATTTCTCTAACGACAAGAGAAATTAGGTAAAATTACTAGTGAATAATCATGAATTGTGTAATAATTATGCCTAAATTCTTGAAGATAAATTGACAAAGTAGTAGTTTATCGATATCCTCAAACTTAAACATTGCTTGTCCCTAAGAAATAACTCAAGAAATGGGAAAGCAGCAAGTATAAAATCCAAAAAAATCCTAAGTTATATATATGCAATAGATAATCAAATTATCATCATAGGAAATTCAATAATAATCCAATTAGGATCTTTTAATTTCCTGAAATCAAGTTCCTCATGTAGAGGCCCTACTCATCATCCCTCATGTGTGAGGGTATAACTCATTTTCAATCTTCGCTTTGTAACTGTACACTACCATAAGCTTGTCTATAAACCTCAAAGTCTTCACTAAAATTTAAAGCATACACAGGTATCAAAAGTTCTTTATATGGTTGAAACACGACCAAGAAAATTCACATCATTAGGATGGATAAAAGAAGGGAATGAAACACAAAGGATTTTCTTTTAATTGATAATTTTCTTAAAAATCCTACACCCTTAGACCTTTTAGTTCATGTACTTAGGTTTATTGAATTTGAAACTTTTTATTTCACAAGTCTTTTTCACTTTTCCTTTTCATCATTCTTTTCCTTTTCTTTCCTTTTCCCCTTTTTTATAACTTATTTCTCCTCAAATATTTATTTTTTACTTTTATTTAAGGGAACCTGAGATTAAACCAATTTATTTAATGGGCATTGAGGAAAATAACTTTCAATCTCTTAAACTCAAAGGGGGCACTTAGTGATTTCTTAGTTTGTGTTCATGCAATAAAACCTAATTTGTCTTTATCATCTTTTTGTTTATCCAATTAACTTATAAAATCCTTGATAAGATTGTAAGGAAAGTTCTATAGTGTACAAGTTAGAGGGGAACCACACAAAAAGAGAAAGAGGTTAGGTACAACCTCAATTAGGCTCAATACTTTCTCTAAGGCCACTTTAGTATGAACAAGATGACATGGAACATGACTATTTATCAATTATTTACATAAAAATTACTATCTTTTTATTAAGTTCAATCAATGCCTGTTATAAAAACTATGAGATTTCTAAACTCAAAACCAACCAACAATCTAGAAAAATATGCAATTATTATATGGTACAAACAATTATAGAAGAATTCATGGAGGAGTATCCCTTTTCAAACTTAATTGTACACCACTTTCTCAATTTAATTGGAAAAATTATTTATTAAGGTGAGGAGTAGTAAAATAAGGAGGAGGGATAAGTGATTTTTTCAAAAAGAGATTTTAGGAGGGTGAGGGTCTTCCTCCCCAAACTTAAGCATTTACATACATGCAATTATTTATAGATAAAGTGTAGAAGGAATAGAGATAAGACTTCCCTAAAGAAGAGGGAGAAGGTATTCCTCCTCAAACATAGAGGTCAACATTGTCCTTGATGTATTTTCCACGTTGGGTGCCAATGATTAAGAAAAAGATCATTAAGCTTTAAGTCAACCTACTCACACCAAACACATATGTTAAAGTTAGAGAATCATATGTCAATAATAATAATAACAATGTAATAAGAGTTAAATTTTGTACAAAATAAAGAAAAATAGAGAATACATCATAGTTAAAATATCTAACAATTCTAAAATAAAATCCTAAAACAAAAGAAAATGACGTCAAATAAAATAATAAAAAAATATAAACAAGATACTAAGACGGTGGATGGCCTATATGACCTTGTAGTAACTAGAGTAGCATGGTGAACTGAGTGTCAATTTGCAAAGGCCATGTCCTATGAATCTGCTAGCACCTGGTGTATAACGGTCCGTACATCCAAGAGATCATAGATGTCGTCCATCCACCACTATAGATGGTCAAGGATGTCGGAGAAGGAATGACCTAGGGATGCTTCTCACCTAGATCAACGTCCATGTCCTCCTCCGCCACCTTGCTCTTACTAATGTTGCTGTGATGGTGGCTCTTGTTGTTACTGTGACTGCTATTGAGGGGTAAAGGTATAAGTGTTTTGGGGTCTTCATCAGATCATCCTCATGCATAGCCATGTGTCAATACTAATCAGTGTGATCGGTTGTCCCAATGTTGCCATCGGGGAAGGACTCCATGATAACATCAAAGGGCTGTGAGGTAATACTCAATACCAATGTAGTCCATTTTCCCTGTCTGTTGCCTCTGGCCAATCCCGTATCAAGACATGATGAAGAATTGCCCAAGATTAACCTTCCTCCCTCTAATGATGGCCTATAAGAGAAACAAATGGATCCTCGAAATGACCCAATGCTGCCATTCCTAGCAAAGATCCCAAGGGATAACCAACGGTGGAGAATGCAAAGCACTAGGTCTCAAATAATGGCAGACTTTGTGATATAGGGTTCATAAAAGTAGGATCTCATGATCTTAAACTAAAAAGATCCTTTGATGAACTCGTTTATCAAGTTAGTGAAGGCTTCTAGGCAGTCCAACATGAGAATGCCTCAGGTTGTCTTAAACCCCAAAGCAACATTGAAGTTAATGAAAGTCTCTTGGAATTGACGACCATTGATCTGGTAGTGTACAATATGTGTCGACATGTTGTTTATTGATAGGTAGCAGATGAAGCAAGCTGGGAACTCTAGAGTAGGCTCCCATATGAAAACAACCATAGTACACCTCATTTGGTCCAAATAACCTGTTATGCAGTTTTTAATGCCTAGTAGCTGAAAGGATTCCTACTTTAAACTACAAGTCGAGATAAAGAAAAAGCTTTGTAATCTATCCAATCGAGACTGCATACATGCTATCCCCTGGGTCACAATATGATAAGTCAATCCCAATGATGGATCAGCCTTAGTAGATGTGGACACCTGAATTCTCTTATGCATGCATGGAGCCATTTTTCTACAAAAAATATTCTTAAAATTATTTCAAAACTATTGGCACGACGTGCTAAAATAAATTAGGTAAACCTCCATAATATGGCACGATCATGCTGAAATATGAACTTCATACTTAAAAAAATGTGCACAATTATGCTAAGCAAGGGGCAGAATTGTGCTAGACCTAGAACCCTGTAAATAAAGAATTGGCACGGTTGTGCTAAGCAAAGGGCACAATTGTATTCATGGTTAAGCCCAAAATATGAGTTTGCACAATCATGTAGAATAGGGCACAACCGTACTAATGTCAAAACTTAAAATTTATATGAATTTGCATGATTGTGTAGTAGGGTCATGATTGTACAGCAAGGGTATGGTTATGCTCATGAGCACAAATGTTCAATTTTAAGCTAGCACAATTGTGCATTATAGAAATGACTATGTTAAACTCATGTCCAACCTATTATTATTAATGTGCATGGTCATGCAAGCAAGGCACAATCGTGCTAAATTGGATTATAGCATTTACTTAACATGTTAAAGCATGGTTTCTAGCCTAAGGTTGGATCAAATCATGTTGCGCATGCTAAATTTGGGCACGCCCGTGTAGAAATTAGAAAATTTAAACTATTAGATTAAAGGCATGTGGCATACCTAATTATAAGAGTAAGTTGGTTAGATGAAAGTCAAAAAGTTCATAGTAGTTAAAGTGAATTGGGAAAATGCTTTAATTGGATGATGTATAAAGTTACATTCCTTCCCATTTAAAGTAATTTGAAGATCAACATGGCTATGCTCACTCTCTCCTTTTTTAGAAACAGAAGAAGAAAATAAATAAATAAAATAAAAAAGGACCAGGTTGCCTTTGGAAAGTGCTTATTTTATGTCATAAGCTTGATATACTTGCACCCATTGGCTAAGTAGAGCCACGAAGGGTTACCAATGATTTCCTCAAAGTTTGATAAATGTTGTCCTCGGACAAACCTTCTTCATAATATTGAACCTTAAGTTATAAATTGAAAATCTCTTTCCTATTTGAAACTCATGCCTTCAATTATGTTTATGATGCTTCTTCTTTTTCTTATGGTGCTTTGGGTCTTTGTATGCCCTTATATTGGTGTGCCTCTGTTGAAAGGGTAGGATTAGGGGAAGAGACTATATGGAATCACAAGGGGCATTGATATTTGGGTGTTTCATTGAATGGACGATTCTGAACACCATATTTCGTCATCTTGCCTTAGTGTTAGCTCCCCTTTCTATACGTTGATCATGGCTTTCCTAGTGGCCACGCAGGGTCTTCCCAAGATCAATAAAACCTCCTTATCTTGTTCCATGTCAAGTATGAAGAAGTTAGAGGGAAGATGGACTTTCCTACCTTTACTAGCTCATCCTCCACTATCCCCCTTAGATATGTGATGATCCTGTCTACAAGCTACAAATAGATAGTGGTAGGCTTGGGCTCTTTCATTCTAAACCTTATAAAAACAAAGAAAGACATCAAATTTATACTAGCACCTAAGTCACACAGCTTTAAAATTGGAATTATTTACAGTGCAAGGTATAATGAAACTCCCTAGGCCTTTAAGCTTTAGTGGTAGCTCGACAATCATATCCTTCTAATTTTCCATTTCTCCTACAAGTGTTTCTACTTTTGTCCTACTTCTCAAAGTAATTAAATTCACATGCTCCTTTGATTTCTCCTCAGGCTAGCTAGGTAGTGTCTTGGGTGTTCATTGTCGTACGAGGTTGAGTATCTTTTCCATCTACTCCTTTGATTTTGTATATGAAGGGATTATAAACATTTGATATACCGTTAGAATTATTAACTTGATGTCGTCCCCAAGAAATATTGGGTGATTCTTCTAGGTGGGGTTATAGGTATTACCCATGAAGTTGTCTTCATCATTTTGTTGAGCCATGTGGGATTCAACTGCACATCCTTTAGCATTGTGGCTTATGAAGTCATAAAGATTGCATGGGCTAGGCTCAGGCACAACCTGAGTGTGAACAGGCAGAGCAGATTATGCCTTTACTTGCATAAGCAGCTCTGTCTTCTTGTTTAGGGCCTATATCTGACTGACTAGAAGGACGTTGTAGTCCACTTAGTAGATTTCTTCGGTCGAGGGTCCCTTTTCTTCACACGTTAGTAGGCATACCTCCACTGGTTGTTATTAGCAACCAAATTTCCTATGATGATCCATGTATCCTCAAGAGGGTTATGGAGAATACCTCCTCTAGAGGCTAGGTCTATTACAACTCTGTTGGAATAGAATAGAATGTTGTAGAAGATCTGCACAAGATAGGGTGTCTAGTACTCATGGTGTGGACCCTTTTACAAAAGATTCTGGAGCCTGTCCCACGCCTCATACAGTGACTCATTCTCATACTGTATGAAGCCAAAGATCTCCACTATAATCTTGGATTGCATGCATTGTGGAAGGTACTGCATCAAAAAGAGATGATGCAATTTATCCTAGGTTGTAAGAGATCTTTCCAATAGAGAATCCAGCCAATTATTTACCTTCTTAGTGATGGAGAATAGAAACAACTGTAATTTAATAGCATTCTATGAGATTCCATTCATCTTGATAGTGTTCATTAGCCTGAAATTTTATAATGTGGAGATGTGGGTCCTTTGAGGCCATCCCTTCTAATTGAAGCAAGTTTTGGATCATGTTGATAAGAGTAGCTTCAACTCAAAGTTCTAAACACATTCTAGTCCTGGAATGGATATATTACTTCTTAGGCCTTCATCAATGGGGGCTATGTAATCCAGCAATGTTCTTTGCTCTTGCGTGATCATCTTCTTAGCTCTAGTCTCTCACCTCCACCTTCTTCTAGTTGTTCTCTCTATTTCAAAGTTAAACTGTGGGTTGGAGACTTGAGAGCAGGTTAGCATAAACAAATAGAGTAATATGCAAGGGTATTTCATAATTACTTTATATTTTAAAAGAACCTATATATAATAGAAATAAAACAAACAAACAAAAATGCAAAGAATTATATATATATATATATATATATATATATATATATATATATATATACAGACACACATACACACACAAGTCTCATGCAATTAGAATTTAAACATAAAAAACTGTTGGGAAATTTTCCCCAACAATGGAGCCAAAAACTTGTTGCATGCGAAACATGAGTGTAAACTATTTGCCAAGTTTTACCCACAGACAAGTATAACTATCAGTATAAAAAAGGGTATTTAAGACCTCCAGTATCGATTCTATAGAGACTGTGCCAACAATTTGCAAAAGAAGTTCAAATTTCAAATTTTGATCTCACCAAAAGAGGATTGTATGCATGTGAGTTTAAAGTAAAAATAAGTTCTTAAAAGGTGGTAAAAAAACACGGTGTAGATTATGGAAGAAAATAGGCCTTTGGATCCCCTTGTGACTTTACTTACTTTTACCCCTAATTCTACTTAATAATTGGTAACCACCTACTCTAAGGCTATTATTACCTAATGATCATGCAATAGTAATAATTTTTTTCCTAAATACTAGCCCTAATGATCATGTAAGGTAGATAGATAAGAGAAACATTGAGGAAAGGAGGCTGTCAACTACCATTTAGGTAATTAATTGATTAGAAAAGTGAGACTTTTATCCTCCAAAACTCTTATATTCAATTACCTTATAGTTTCATCAATCGGAGGATAGTACGATCACCTAACCCTAAACCAACTCAAATTAATAAGAGTAACTAATTCATATTAATGAATTAAGCATGATAAGGCAACACAATTGGATAAGAAAATACCATCATTCATAATGTAATGGCATATTATTATATATGGAAAAAACTAAGGTTCAAGAAATTATATTACAAGATTCACAAATCCCCATGAATTGGATATTTTCGTAACCGAGGTCACGACGGGACGGCGAACAAAAATGTTTAATAAAAAAATAAAGGAGCAGCCACCAAAATTTATTAAAGGAAATTTTGGAAAAACTTGAAATTATGATCTTTGAAACCAATTCGGGTTCGGGAGTTATTTACATATAGGGAAGGTATTAGCACCCTATGACGTCCATTAAAATGGTTACCTTCTAATTAATTATTTACGGATACCATTAACTTTCAAAAAAATTTATTTCACTTAAATAAAAAATATTTTTTTTTTATTTTTGTTGTTAATATGTAAGTTAAAAAATTTTATTTATTTATTTTATGAAATAAATGAAAAAAAAGACCTGAAAATTTATTTAAAAAAAATTTAGAAAATCTCTTTTTTTATTTTACCCTTTTAAATTTTTGAAAGGAAATGCATAGGGTTCAAGGTAGCAAATGGCTACTCAATATACCCTTACAAATCAAATAGTGTCAAAGGTGGATCAACCACTCAATTAACACCGCCTGACCCCTTATATGAAAGAAAAAAAGTAATCAATCGAGATTCACGAAGAGACGTTGCAAGTAAATTTTAAACTGATTAGGATATTAGGGGAATTTCACATATCAGTTTTGGAAATAGAGAACATATATGTTATGTTGAGAAACAAACAAACAAAGAAACGGATGGGATATTAGGGATAGATTCTATATATCCGGAAATAAAAAAACATGAGGCAAAAAAAAAGAGGATAGGGGGCATATTTTACATGTCAAAATTGGGAATTAGGGAAACAGACCACAAAACGGGATAAAAGTATTACCTAGTTTCGAAGCTTGAATTTGATTTGCTCCTCCCTCGTTGTTCTCTCCATGTTGTGTATGACGTCGTCTTTAGGTTTTCCTTATGTGCGTTCTGTCTGGTTCTCTTTCTCACGTACGTCTCTGTGTGTATCTGTGTATATGCGTATGTGCCCCTTTTTCTTATATGTTCCCTCTTATTTATGTGTCTTCCCTGTTACCTAAAAGTACTCTACCACTACCCCACTCACCATAATCACTCTCTCACTTCTCATGTAACTGCTCTTCCCCACTATCAGATAAATGCTCTTCCACTATCCTACTAACAAAAATTGATCACCCCTACCCCACTACCTATCAGAAAAATAACCTCCCTTATCCCTATTATCCTATTAATTTTTATTAATCGAATTTTTATCTTTTATTATTATTATTATTTATTTTTGTTATATAAATATGGACAAAATTAGTTATTCACAGTTTCCTCTCTTTACAAATTTCTTATCAAATAATAAGAATAACAAAGTTTTTCATATTATTATTATAAAAAATTTGAAAAGAAGTGAATTAATTTTATTTATGGTAAAACAATAAAAATAAATAAAAAATAAACATTCCTATGAGTCAATTCTTGACAAAAATGTTTGTGCAAGTTATGAGCGTTGGAAAGGGGTACTTTGCACCATGAACACAAAGTTTTGATGATCTGAGGGTCTGGAGGATACATAGATACTGATAATGCAGAGGTGCGAGGACCCTAGGAATGGAGTGGGTGCATGGACTCCTGCAATGAAGTGGGTGTGTGGACTCTTGAAATGCAGAGAGTGCATGAACCCTTGGAATGAAATGGGTGCGTGGACCCTTGTAACGAGGTAGGTGCGTGGACCCTTGAAATGGGGTGGTGGGTGCGTGGACCCTTAGAATACAGAGGGTGCGTGGATCCTTGGAATGAGGTGGGTGCGTGGACCCTTGGAATGAAATAGGTGCGTGGACCCTTGGAATGTAATGGGTGTGTGGACCCTTGGAATGAAATGGGTGCGTGGACCCTTCGAATGAAGTGGGTGCGTGGACCCCTTAGAATGGAGAGGGTGCGCAGACCCTTGGAATGAAATGGGTGTGTGGACCCTTGGAATAAAATAGGTGCGTGGACCCTTGTGATGAAGTGGGTGCGTGGACCTTTGGAATGAAATGGGTGCGTGGACCCTTGGAATGAAATGGGTGTCTGGACCCTTCGAATGAAGTGGGTGCGTGGGCCCTTAAAATGTAGAGGGTGTGTGGACCCTTACAATGAGGTGGGTGCGTGGACCCGTGGAATGAGGTGGGTGCGTGGACCCGTGGAATGAGGTGGGTGCGTGGACCCTTGGAATGAAATGGGTGCGTGGACCCTTAGAATAAAATGAAGTGGGTGCGTGGACCCTTAGAATGCAGAGGGTGCGTGGACCCTTGGAATAAGGTGGGTGCATGGACCTTAGGAATTAGGTGGGTGCGCAGACCCTTGGAATGAAATAGGTGCGTGGACGCTTGTGATGAAGTGGGTGTGTGGACCCTTAGAATGAAAAGGGTGCGTGGACCCTTGGAATGAGGTGGGTGTGTGGACCCTCAGAATGAAATGGGTGCGTGGACCCTTAGAATGAAATGAAGTGAGTACGTGGACCCTTGGAATGAAATGGGTGCATGGACCCTAGGAATGCAGAGGGTGCGTGGACCCTTGGAATTGAGAGGGTGTGTGGACCCTTGGAATGAAGTGGTGGGTGTGTGGACCCTTCGAATGAAGTGGGTGCGTGGACCCTTCGAATAAAGTGGTGGGTACGTGGACCCTTGGAATCAAATGGGTGAGTGGACCCTTGGAATGAAATGGACCTGGAGAGGGTGCATGGACCCATGAAATGGAGTGGGTGCGTGGACCCTTGGAATGGAGAGGGTGCGTGCACCCTTGGAATGAAATGGGTGCATTAACCCTTAGACATAGGCTTGAGATGGTTTATTAATAATGATTATGCAAGAGTGCATGATACTAAATGCTTTGATGATACAATTCAATGATGATGCATGATGGTTAAAAACTATTGTGATTTTATTAAATGACTTTTGTGATGTTAAAATAAGATTACTATTCCTCGTAAGCTCGCTTGTCCAAGATCCAAGAATGAGTGAGATCTCTTGATTTAAAATAAGATTACTATTCCTCGTAAGCTCGCTTGTCCAAGATCCAAGAATGAGTGAGATCTCTTGATTTAGTTTGACCCCATTTGACATTCAAGTGTCTCCTTGTTTGGTCTGTGTTTGAGTTACTTTTAGTCTGCCATGAAGATTCAACGAGTTAGAGCAATGTTCTCACTTTCCACCACACGCAACTTTTATTGGGTCCTCATTAAGCTTACTGCAACATTTAACACACAAATAATTGTAATGATGTTATTTTAATACCAACACATATTTTCTTTCAGTATGTCACTATTAAATGTTGTGGGATTAGGTGATGAGAGAAAAATCATGGCTTTTTATTGAACAAAGTGATTGTCGAAGACAATAATATTTGGAAAGGAAGGGTATATACATTAAGTGAAGTTTACAAAATGAAAAATATTTACAGAAGGGTGCTATGAGTTGCAGAACTTTATTCAGGACCGTTCTTCCAATGAGTAATGCCAGTATCACACTTCAGTAACCTCAGTAACCCATTAATAAGCTTCAGAGAAAAGATGAAATTGCCCCAGTTATTCGTTTGTCACAACGTTTCCCTCAGATTGTAACTGTCAATCCATAACTTGTTCTAATTTTCACATTCAATTGTTCAATTGCCCCATTCTGTCATTCAATGCAACTCTTGCCCCAGTTTGTAACTGTTCAATTGCCCCAATTTGTAAAGTCTGACGTATTATTTGTGCTCGTTCATCTTCTAGACCGCCTATCCAGGTTTTCAGTCTAGTGATCACTTTATTTGACCCTAATTTTTGCCTAGATTGCTCTTTTCGAGTTTTCAATCTAGCGGGTCGCTCTAACTTTTGCCTAGATTTCCTTACAGGTTTTCAATCTAGCAAGCATTTTTTTTATTGCTCTAACTTTTACCTAGATCGTTTTTTGAGGTTTTCAATCTAGCGAGCTTTGCTTTTTTTTTTATGCATAGTATTTTTTTACTGCATCTGAGTTCATAGGGTGTAAGAGATCTTTGCCATCCATTTTTGCAAGGATCAAGGATCCTCCTAAGAAAGCTTTCTTGACTACATATGGGTCTTCATAATTTGGAGCCCATTTTCCCATATGATCTTTATGAATAGGCAAAATTTTCTTGAGTACTAAATCTTCTTCTTGAAACTCTCAATGATGCACTTTCTTTTCAAATGATTTCTTTAGTCTCCTCTGATATAACTGGCCATGACAAATTGCATTCAATCTTTTTCCTTCAATGAGATTTAATTGGTCAAAACGGGTTTAGACCCATTCTGCTTCATTTAACTTCGTTTCCATTAATACTCTCAAGGAAGGTATTTCAACCTCAACAGGTATGACCGCCTCCATCCCATATACTAAGGAAAATGGTGTTACCCCAATTGAGGTGCGAACAGAAGTATGATATCTATGCAAAGCAAACAGAAGTATCTCATGCCAATCTTTGTAAGTCATCACCATCTTTTGAATGATTTTCTTAATGTTCTTATTAGCTGTTTCAACTGCCCCATTCATCTTTGGCCGATATAGGGAAGAATTATGATGTTTAATCTTGAATTCTTCACATAACTCAGTCATCATCTTGTTGTTTAAATTGGTCGCATTGTATGTGATGAGTTGATTGCTCGTAGGATGCTGCTTCAACCCATTTAGTGAAGTAATCAATTGCAACCAAAATAAAGTGTTGTCCATTTGATGTCTTAGGTTCAATGAGACCTATGACGTCCATTCCCCACATCGAAAATGGCCAAGGCGATGATAGAACATTTAATGATGTTGGTGGAGCATTCATATTATCAGCATATGTCTGGCATTTATGACAGTGCTTCACATGGTTAAAGCAGTCAGACTCCATGGTCAACCAGTAGTAACCGGCCCTCAAGATCTTTCTTGCCATTGCATGTCCATTCGCATGAGTTACAAAAGATCCTTCATGCACTTCCTTGATGATTTTTATGGCTTGAGTAGCATCAACACATGTAAGGAGCACCATATTATGATTTCTTTTATACAACACTTCTCCATTTAGAAAGAAGCTCATTGCCAATCTTCTCAAAGTTCTCTTTTCATTCTCCAAAGCACCCAATGGATACTCTCTTCTCTTAATAAAATTCTTGATATCATGGTACCAAGGTTTTCCATCTGGTTCTACTTCGATGGAATGACAGTGAGCCGGATGATCACGACGCTGGATCTTTATAAGTGGCATGTCTTCTTCCTGACTCAGTGTGAACATGGACGACAAAGTGGCCAGTGCATCTGCCAACGAATTTTCCTCTCGGGGGATATGATCAAAGGTTACTTCTTCTAACTGTTTTATTAATTCCTTAATATAGGATTGGTAAGGAATTAATTTTGAATCTTGAGTCTCTCATTCTCCTCTTAGTTGATGAATGACCAAAGCCGAATTACCATATATGTCGAGGATTTTGACCTTTGATTCTATAGCCTCTTTGATCCCTAGTACACATACTTCATATTCTGCCACATTGTTTGTACAATCAAAGCATAGTCGGGCCGTGACTGGGACGTACTGCTTTTCTGGGGAAATTAGTATAGCTCCAATCCCATGCCCCAATACGTTGGAAGCACCATCAAATAATATCGTCCATCTTTCTTTCATTAACGGTTTCTCCTCACCAAATGATGTCATTATGTCTTCGTCAAGGAACCTGCATTGCATTGACTCATAATCTTCCACGGGTTGATGTGCCAAGTAATCTGCCAGAACACTTCCTTTGATTGCCTTTTAGGTAACATATACAATATCATACTCTGATTAGAGGACTTGCCAACGAGCAATCCTTCCTGTTAGAGCGGGTTTTTCAAAAATGTACTTGATTGGATCCATTTTAGACACTAACCAAGTTGTGTGACTCAGCATATATTGTCTTAAGCGACGGGCGGCCCAGGCGAGAGCACAACAAGTTCGTTCTAACAATGAGTAATTGACCTCATAATTGGTGAACTTTTTGCTTAAGTAGTAAATGGCTTGTTCCTTTCTTCCAAACTCGTCCCGCTGGCCTAACATGCAACTCATAGACTTATCAAGCATTGTCAAGTACATAATGAGAGGCTTTCCAAGGATTGGTGATATCAAGACTGGGGGACTTTGTAAATACTGCTTAATCTTCTCAAAGGCTTCCTGGAAATCGTCATTCCATTCCAATGGTTGGGTTTTACGCAATAACTTAAAGATTGGCTCACATGTAGCTGTCAACTTGGATATAATCGAGCAATATAATTTAGCCTTCCAAGAAATCCTCAAACTTCCTTTTCTGTGCTAGGAGAAGGCATTTCGATAATAGCTCAAACTTTTCAGGATCCACTTCAATCCCCTTTTGGCTGATTATAAATCCCAATAACTTGCCAGACTTTACTCCAAATGTACATTTAGTTGGGTTCAGCCTCAACTTGAACTTTCTTAATCGCTCAAATAATTTCTGTAAATGAAAAATATGATCTTCCTCATTTTTGACTTGGCAATCATGTCATCTACATAGACTTCAATCTCCTTATGCATCATGTCATGGAATAAGGTCACCATTGCCCTTTGATAAGTAGCTCCAACATTCTTCAATCCAAATGGCATAACCTTGTAGAAAAATGTGCCCCAAGGTGTGATAAATGTGGTTTTTTCCATGTCTTCTTCAACCATCTTGATCTAATTGTAGCCTGAGAAACCGTCCATAAAAGAGAAGAAGGAATGTTGAGCTGTATTATCTACCAGTACGTCGATGTCAGGTAGGGGAAAATCATCCTTAGGGCTAGCCCTATTTAGGTCCCGGTAGTCAACACACATTCGAACCTTCCCGTCTTTCTTAAGGACTAGAACTACATTGGAAATCCATTGGGGGTATTTTGAAACAGCAAGAAAACCAGCGTCGAGTTGCTTTCTAACCTCCTCCCTGATCTTTAAGGACATTTCTGACTTCATTCTCCTTAATTTCTGCTTAACTGGGGGATATTCTGCCTTTAACAGTAGTTTATGCTCTTCTATACTGGTGCCAAGGCATGACATATCTTGATATGACCATGCAAAGACATCTTTATAATCATGCAAGAGCTTTATCAACCTGTAACGCCCCTCCTTTTTCATGAGTGTGCCAATTTTGACTTCTTTTTTCTCCTCATTGGTCCCCAAATTAATCATCTCAATCGGTTCCTTATGAGGTTGTATTTCTCTGGCCTCTTCCTCCATCAATCGCAACAGTTCAGTGGATGGTTCTGAATCATTATCATCCTCCTCATTAGCCTGATTAATGGGTAGATCAAAGCTACTTGATGTGATACTAGCATTATTTTCATCTTCAAACGTGCTATTTTTAGATCTGCATCATTTAGGAATGGAAAGAGGGGAATGAACAAAAATTCTAACAAGGTAAAGAATACAAGTAGAAGAGGGAGGCCAGTATTTGGGAAATTCAAAATGAATTTTATTAATGATATACTGAAAAGAAACATATACGCCCATAACAAAGCGAATCTTAAAGCCTTGGGCAGAGCAATAAGATTAGCATTACAAAATTACTTGATGTCTGAATTAAAAATCACAGGAAGCTCAACGATTTCTCAATTGACAAGTCTTGTGTTTGGTGGACAAGCGTGAACCCAATTGACATGCTCATCCTCCAGAGTGGACTCTTCCACGACAGCTATTGGGCTTGAAAACTCAAATCCAGCACTCCAAAAAGTCTTCCTTGGATCATATATGGAGACCCCCTCAGTCTCGGGCTCTCTATCATCCAACCTGGCCAGTCTTTTCTCTCTTTTCTCCTCTGCCATCCTTTTCTTATCTGCTCTTGAAGGTTTGTACCCTAACCCAAAGCGGTCTTTATTTTCTATCAGACTTGGTAGCTTTCTTAAACCTTTCTCGTATTTTCCCAAACCATGTCCATATTGATACCCATTCTCAAGCATGACTCTTGCTACCATTGTAGAAGCACCCGATGGCTGGATCTTTGTAATGGGCATTCCCTCCTTGATATAACTAGCATTCGCAATCTCAAGTGCTTGAAACGAGGTCTCAAGAGCCTCTTCAGTTGCTTCGATATAAGGAGTAGAGGAAGGTTTACTCACTAGTAAATCTTCCTCAGCAGAGACAATGATCAGATTGTTATTTATGATGAACTTCAGCTTCTGGTGGAGTGTGGATAGTACAGCTCGTGCACAATGAATCCATGGTCTTCCTAGAAGGCCACTGTAAGCGGGAGTAATGTCTATTACTTGGAATATCACTTCAAAAGTAATTGGACCAATCTGAACAAGTAGGCTTATCTCTCCTATCACTTCTTTGCGAGATCCATCAAATGCCCGGACTACCATGGTACTCGATTTCATATGCGACATATCAAATGATAGTTTTATGAGTGTTGCTTTTGGGATTACATTCAGTGAGGAACAATTATCAATTAAAACTCTGGCCATAATATGATCCATGCACTTCACTGATACGTGTAAAGCCTTATTGTGTCCTGCTCCTTCCATTAGTATCTCATCATCAATAAAAGTAAGGTAATTATTGGTGGTGATGTTACCGACAATACCTTCGAATTTTTCCACTGATATATTATGGATGACATGAGCCTCATTCAAGATTTTTAACAATGCTTTCCTATGAGGCTGAGTTCATCATCAGGGATAGAACTGATATTTTATCCGGAACTCGGTTCAGTTGATCAATCACTGTGTACTCACTTTGTTTCACAAGCTTTAAAAACTCATACACTTCTTCCTCTGATAGTTCTCCTTTCTGTTCTTTCCTCTCTGTAGCTTCCTGGGTCGACCACCTGCCTTCCTTTTCCTTTTCCTTTCTCAGTCTCATTCATCGGTTTGACTCTTAGCTCTTCGGGAGTGTAAATTCGACCACTTCGAGTCATACTGCCGACCTCGGCAATATTGGTAATCTCAGAATCCCCTAAATCAGCATTTTTTTGTAAGTCTCCTTCGGCATCATCAATACTCACCTTGAATCCATATCTCCAAGGTACTGCTTTGTTGCTTTTATAAGGAAAATTTGTTGGAATTTGAATTATGATAGGTTTTGGCCTACCCGAGGTTGGGGTGGTAGGAGTATTAGTATAATAGATAGTCAGGGGTCTTGGTAAGACTGAAGTTGAATCATCAATCACCGACACACTGTTGTCCCCTCTGAGATGACCCACTTGGACCAATTGTTTGTCAATTAGGTCTTGCAGAATCAACTTGAAAGTATCACATTCTTGTATTGAGTGATCTGCACCGGGGTGTAATCCACACCCATCGTTCTCTTCAAAGTTTCCCATGATCATACCGAACTTGTGCATCTCAGCAAAGATGAACTTCAATGGGGTTTTGACATCTTCTACCTTACTTCTCAAGAGTGGTCTGTCATCTTCAATAAAGTTAACCGATGGCCCTCCATGCCCTGATAAAGGGTTACTACCAACATTGGGAGTGTCCTTTTTGAAGTTTAACCACTTAACATTAATCAATTCTTGCACTTTGAATTTTAATGCTCTGCAATTTTTAGTCAAGTGGCCAATAGCACCTACATGGTAATCACATTTCGCATTTGGATCATACCCCCTAGGATAAGGTGGTTCTATTGGTCTCATCGGGCGAGGTACTACTAGGCATTTTTGGATAAGCTGAGGTAGTAGTTTTGTGTAAGACATGGGGATTGGGTCGAATTGGATTGCGCTCCTACCTTGGTTGCTGGGGCTGCCTTGGGGGTTTGAATTTTTGTTCCATGGTTGATTGAATTAAGGTGGCCTTATAGAGGGTGAGTTGGATGGAATAGGTGGGATTGAAAGGTGAGATTGAGGGTATGGATTTTGTGAGATGGTGGTGATATGTGGGTAAGGCATATGAGGGAGGTTGTAGGTTGGTTGGAGATGAGGAGGTTGAAAGATGAGGGCCCTAGGAGGTTTAAATGTTATTGAATTGGCTTCTCCTTCCTTCTTCTTCCCTGATCCAGTTCAGGGTTTATTTGCAATGTTCGTTCCCGAAGGAATGTGAGTGATTTTTCCGCTTTTCAGACCATTCTCAACTCTTTCTCCGAAGATGACTATGTCAGAGAAATTTGAGGAGATGCTTCCAATCATCCTATCATAGAAAGGTGCTCGTAGTGTATCGATAAATAACGCTACTGGTAAATGTATTTTATACATTTATTTTCATTCTTTATTGGGATTAATTGGGTTTAAGTGATGTCTAATTTTATCATTTTGAGTGAGTTTTATGATATTGGATTTCATCGTGCTTAAGTGAAAAAATTGGTTAATTTTCAAATATTAATGACTCTTGACCTTTGTTCATTGTGCAGGCTATATCTTGGGCTATAAAATTGATATTGAAGTGATTCTAAAGGTATTAGAAAGATGAGACAAAGCCCTGATATAAAATTTATCCCTATATGGCCCAACCTCAATGGATCATAAACTTAGTTGGGCCAAACCGTGACTCAGAGCTTTTATCTAGACAGCCCAGACATGTTCCAGTAAAATGAGCATATCTAGGGATACAAAATTCATTTTTAGACGCGGTTCATTTCTAAAGCTCAAAGATAAAATTTTCTACAAAATTTGTTCATAATGAAAATCCTAATTCGGTCATCAACACACTCAAAAAAATTAGGAAATACAGACGTGAGGTAAGGTCCCAGGTTTCATATTTTGAATTCAAACGACAAAGTCAAACAAGAATTCAAGTTCAAACCTAGAAGATCAAGGAAACCAACTCAGATTTTATATTTATTTTAAATTTTGAATTTGAATTTGAACTTTGAATTAGCAAACTAGGTCTATGAAAAGGGAAGCCCTTACACATTGTAGAGATACCGAAACTTATTCACAGTTTTCAATAAAGTTTCAATTCTTATCCTCCTTCTTATTCTCATTCTTCTTTCTTTCTTTCATAAAAAGTCTCATGGAAGGATAATTTTCTTGGTTGGCTCGTTGGTTTTAATTCTATAAGTAAGGGATTTTGAGGTTTGTTTTTAATTGAATTTTTGTTGCGATTTATTTTTCTTTCCCTTTTTTACGTTGGAATTGATGTTTGTAATGATAAAGTTAGATGCTTAATTTAATCTCATCTTACATGATGAAATTATAAAACTATGAGGTTTGCTTAATTCTCTAGTTTATAAGTAAAAAAAGGGGTTATAGGGTCCTATAAATTGGTGATTTCAATTCTTAAAAATTAATTTGGGGACTTCGAGTGATGCTTAATTATCTGAACATGAATTAATTTAAATTGTAGGTGTTATTCTAGTAGGAAATCAAGAATTTAATTGACGCTTGCTTAATTGGATTCGAACCAATTAAGAATAAAAAATTTGTTTTAAAAAAATTGTTTTTTTTAACCTATGATAATCTCTGAACTAACGAGTTAATTCATTTTTAATATTATAAATTCATTAAGTTTCATTTTTCTTTTACCCAAAGTAATTTATAAATCCCCCAATTTTTTTCTACATTTGAATTCAATCAAATTGTTTTCCAAGGTCCTTGAGAGACGACCAAGGTTATGCCTTATACTGCATTTTTTATATTTACCTTTATTTCATTTTGATCCGACCACGACATCGGTTATCAAAATTGGTGTCGTTGCTGGGGACCTTTGGTCCAATTTGGTTGAATTTAATTTCATACTAACCTTTTAGTTTATTTATTTTATTTTTTAAAATTGTTTTTTTTTTCTTTTTGTGTAGTTTTGTTTTGTTTGTTCCTTTTGCAGATTTTGGAAATTTTCGTATGGTTCTGTTTATCCATACCGCAGCATACATTTTCTGAAGGGAAACATTGCTCTAAGAAAAATTGACTCCTTTAGGGGTCAGGTAGCCCTTGATATTCCAAAATTCTGTTTATTTCTATAACTTTTTCTATTTTTTTATTTGTTTTTAAACATTTTTTTTGCATACTTAGAAACTAAAATTTTGAATCAAATTTTTATAATCTTTGTCTACTATCTTTTTATTTATTAACATTGCACATGTTGCATGACCCGATCTAATCCTGGAATTTTGTATCCTGTGGACCTTGAGATTGAAAAATTATTTCATAGATTGATTAGAACCAATAGGAGACTTTCGTTCACTACTAATCAAGTAACTGATTGTAATAGGCATCCTGAACTAGTAAATCTTGTTGCTACTAAACACTCTAAATCTAAGTATAAATATGGCTGAAAGAACTTTAAAAGAATTGTCCACTCCGGATGTCACATATCAATCCTTGTGTTTTTCCATTCCTGATGTTGAGGTTCCCTTTGAATTAAAATCTGGATTGATTCATTTGTTGCGAAAATTCCATGGTCTCGCAGGTGAAGACCCACATAAGAAAAGATTCTTAAAATAATAAAATAAAACAATTTGAAAAATAAAATTAATGTTAGATACTTTGCAATGGATTCCTAGGTCTTTATAAACTTTGAGAAATTTTATCATTCTTAGTTAAGGAATGTATGATACGATTGAATGCTTTTCTTGCATTTTTAAATAGAGCAAGTTTGCCATGAGAACGAAGTTGTGGATCATTCGTGAGAGATTTAACCTTGGTGAAGTTTTAGGTTTTAAATATGAATGGATTACATCTTACCATTCTTCCATTCTTGTGTGATTCACTCATGATTATTATTACTCTAGAACTTATTGTCTCTCTTTGAAGTTACTTGTTCACTTGCATGTATAGAAATGATTTAGACCTTCCTTGTTTTTAAGCTACTAAGCCAAATTATCCTACCATTCATTTTTCATTACTTGCCCCTTGAGCCTAACTTTTCCATCCTTTATTTTGTAGCTCATTACAAGCCATGAAGAGGAAAACCATAATTCATCCTTAGCCTTAGGGGATGACGGAGCCTTGGATTAGTTTTTAGAATAAATTGTTGAATAAGTATGAGAATGTATGTGTGTTTGTTGGAAATTTGGCAAGCAAAAAAAAAAATAGTTAAAAGAAAAATAAAAATGAAAAAATTATGAAAAAAAAAGGTTAGAAGTGAAAAAATTTAAAAATTGAAAAAAAAAGGAAAAAGAAAAAAAATGGAGTTATCATTCATGTGTTTGAGTTTGATCTTCATGTATTATTTGAATTTTTCCATTGCTCCTTTATTCTCTTTGGTTATTATCAAAATTTCCTTCTCTCATCCACCTTTACCCTAACCCCATTACAACCTTAATAAAGTCCTAATGATCTTTATGTGTATGTGTTTCAAGTGTTGAAAATTAGAGGCTTGTCAAGCTTATGGTAGTTCTGCTTTCACGCGTTTTTTTAGTATAAACACAAACTTTAAACACTTGAGAGTAAGAGAGTATGCCTAGTAAGGACTCTATCACTTTTGTTCCACAATTGAATTTGATTTGCTCTTTTGTATACTTTAAATGTGTAAGATGTGTTTAAGATTATCTTGACTTCCTGAACCCTAGGATGTATTTTCATGTTTTTCGCTCACTGTATTGAATGAGGATTCATTGGAAAGTATGCTACTCAAGTTTCCGTACATTGTAATCCCTTGTACATTTCTTACCATTGTTTTGCCCAGAAGTGCAAACGTTTAAGTGTGAGGAGTTTGATAAATGTATTTTATACATTTATTTTCATTCTTTATTGGGATTAATTGGGTTTAAGTGATGTCTAATTTTATCATTTTGAGTGAGTTTTATGATATTGGATTCCATTGTGCTTAAGTGAAAAAATTGGTTAATTTTCAAATATTAATGACTCTTGACCTTTGTTCATTGTGCAGGCTATATCTTGGGCTATAAAATGGATATTGAAGTGATTCCAGAGGCATTAGAAAGAAGAGACAAAACCCTGAGATAAAATGTATCCCTATATGGCCCAACCTCAATGGATCATAAAACTAGTTGGGCCAAACCGTGACTCAGAGCTTTTATCTAGACAGCCCAGACATGTTCCAGTAAAATGAGCATATCTAGGGCTACAAAAGTCATTTTTAGATGCGGTTAATTTCTAAAGCTCAAGGATAAAATTTTCTACAACATTTGTTCATAATGAAAACCCTAATTCAGCCGTCAAAACACTCAAAAAAATTCGTAAACACAAACGTGAGATAAGGTCCCATGTTTCATATTTTGAATTCAAACGACAAAGTCAAACAAGAATTTAAGTTCAAACCTAGAAGATCATGGAAACCAACTCAGATTTTATCTTTATTTTAAATTTTGAATTTGAGTTTGAATTTTTAATTGGCAAACTAGGTCTATAAAAAGGGAAGCCCTTACACATTGTAGAGACACCGAAACTTATTCACAGTTTTCAATAAAGTTTCAATTCTTATCCTCGTTCTTATTCTCATTCTTCTTCTTTCTTTCTTTCATAAAAAGTCTCATGGAAGGCTAATTTTCTTGGTTGGCTCGTTGGTTTTAATTCTATAAGTAAGGGATTTTGAGGTTTGTTTTTAATTGAATTTTTGTTGCGATTTATTTTTCTTTCCCTTTTTTACGTTGGAATTGATGTTTGTAATGATAAAGTTAGATGCTTAATTTAATCTCATCTTACATGATGAAATTATAAAACTAGGGTTTGCTTAATTCTCTAGTTTGTAAGTAAAAAAAAAAGGGTTATAGGGTTTCCTATAAATTGGTGATTTCAATTCTTAAAAATTAATTTGGGGACTTTGGGTGATGCTTAATTATCTAAACATGAATTAATTTAAATTGTAGGTGTTATTCTAGTAGGAAATCAAGAATTTAATTGACGCTTTCTTAATTGAATTTGAACCAATTAAGAATAAAAAATTTGTTTTCAAAACAAATTGTTTTTTTTAACCTATGATAATCTTGCTTATGAATTGAACTAACGAGTTAATTCGTTTTTAATATTATAAATTCATTAAGTTTCATTTTTCTTTTACCCAAAGTAATTTATAAATTCCCCAATTTTTTTTCTACATTTGAATTCAATCAAATTGTTTTCCAAGGTCTTTCAGAGACGACCAAGGTTGTGCCTTGTACTGCATTTTTTTTATTTACCTTTATTTCATTTTGATCCGACCACGACATCGGTTATCAGCTACCATTTCTTTATCAGACAATGGAGGTTCCACTTGAGTTGCTAATTCTCTCCATCTTTGAGCATACTCTTTGAACGTCTCTTGATCCTTTTTTGACATGCTTTGAAATTCCAATCGGTCTGGTTCTATGTCGATATTATATTTGTACTGTTTGAGGAAAGCATCGGTCAAATCCTTCCAGCAATGGATATGGGAACGCTGAAGGTGCACGTACCAACTTGAAGCTGCCCCAGTTAAACTGTCTTGGAAGAAATGAATCAGCAACTTGTCATCATGAGCATGTGATGCCATCTTCCTACAATACATGGTCAGATGAATTTTTGGACAAGTGGTTCCTTTGTACCTATCAAACTCTGACACTTTAAACTTTGGAGGTATAACTACATCAGGAATAAGGCAGAGATCTGCAGGTGCTCCGATGTTGTAGCTATTACCTTCTACAGCTCATAGTCTTGCCTCTAACACCTGTAATTTTCCTTGCTCACAAGGGTTAAGTTGATTAAACCCTTCCGCATCTTGGTGGAGATTAGGCTGAGATTGCAGGGTGGCTTGTGCGTTAAACTTGGAAGGTGCTTCAGGGGTTCTTGCTGCTAGTCTTGGATTAGCTGGATGAGCTTGAGTGGCCCGTGGGTCAATCTCAGCTTCTGGAGGCACATAGCCAGGGGGAAGGTCATATTCTAGCCATTGGTCCTCTTGAGAATCAACATGTTCTTGCACAGGTCTGTTGTAACGCAGAGTGAGTGGTGTTTTTGACTGAGCCTGGGGGTCTATTCGGAGTCCTTCTTTTCCAAAGCTCGTAAAGCCCTCTGCTCTTTTAGTTGGATGAGCTCACTCCTCAATTCTTCATTCTATTGTTCTAACTCATCCATGATCTTGGATTACGAGCGGGTCCTATAAGGATGTCGGAGGAACAACTTGCTTGCTTTGTTATTATTATTATTTTTTATCTAAAATGGAAACATGATGTTAGTGTATAAAGACAAAATAAAGGTTAGTGAGGGAATAATTTCATTTGAGCATTCAAAATTAGGGAAGTTCCCAACACTTCTATTCAAGGACCACTCATCTCGAGATGGAAGTGTGGTTGACACTCAACCTAAGGGAGTATTCACTCCTCAATAGGTGAGGTCTTTGTCAACTAGCAATGCAGTTCGTGACCCATATCTTCGATCAGGGACCACTTATCTCAAGATGAAGACATGGTTGACGCCTAATCCAAGGGAGTATTCACTCCTCAATGGATAGGGTCTTGACCAAAGCAACCAACAAGCGACGTGACCCATATCTTCAATCAAGGACCACTCGTCTCAAGATGAAGACATGGTTGACTCCTAATCCAAGGGAGTATTCACTCCTCAATGGATAGGGTCTTGACCAAACCAACCAACAAGCGAAGTGACCCATATCTTTGATCAAGGACCACTCGTCTCAAGATGAAGACATGGTTGACGCCTCATCCAAGGGAGTATTCACTCCTCAATGGATAGGGTCTTGACCAAAGCAACCAACAAGCGAAGTGGAACATCAAAATATCACTTTATTTGATTGAAAATGTGAGGAATACAAAAGTAGTTAGGAACGAGTTTCCATGTAACATTACATCAATGATTTCATTCACCTATAACTCCTAGTTAGCTTCTCACAATGTTTCATCAACTCATAGGTTTGCCGAGGGAGATCCTTTGTACAAATTTCTTCTATTGCACCTTGAAAATATCCGGCCAATTTTGCAGTATGGTGTTGGACACAATAAGTCATATCTTGACATTTCTTCTTCCATCGATTCCTCTCTTCTTTGTAGTATGCCACAAACAATTTCCATTCTTTCACTGATTCGTTCTCCTCACATTCGAGTCTTTGAATTTTAGATTTGAACTTCTCTCGCTCTTGTGTTAATTTCTCAATCTCCCTCATTGGTCTTTCCTGGTCCTGGTTAGCTTTTTCTAGTGAAGCGAGCTGGTCACCAACTAGATTCCTCCATTTAGTCGCTTCTTCACGTGTTCCGGTTAGATCACCCTGCATGACTTCTACCTCCTTCTCTTGCATTCATCTTTCTGTTTCCCATTGTTCCTTTTCAATCTGAATCATGGTCTCCTCTTCCATCTTCTTAATTGTGCCATGCATCTTCTCGAATTCAGCTAAGGTGATATCTGTTTTCTTTTCCTTCTCCTTTCTTGCCTTCTTTGCACCATCATGATCATCATGAATGGGAATACACTCTTCTTTCAGATGGGCTATTTCCATGTCTTTCTTTGCACATTGTCTCTTGAGAACTTCCACTTTCTCCCTAGCTTGTTCCTCTCTTTCTTCCACAAATCTCAGTTGTGCTTTCATGGCTTCTAATTGAGAGGTTAAGGAAACGATTTTTGGGCTTGGCTCTTGGGGTGATGCCCCCTTGTGCGGGACCTTGTTAAAGGTTGGATCACATGCTCTTCTTGTTTCCCTCCACTTCTTATACTCAGTCAAAGCAGTTACACGTGGTTTTCGAAGTTCTCTTTCTCCTTTTCTTCTTATATAATTCCGAGCAGTTTTGATTTCCTCTTGTAGCTCATTAGTATTGTCTGCACCATACTGAAAACTCCACCCATCTAGTTCTTCACTTTTAGGGACGACCTGAGTCCATTTAAGCTGCCTAAGGGCTATAACCAGACTGTAGGTTATACACCCTCGGGGTCCCATTAATGGAACATTGGAAAATTTCCCGCAACAGAGGATAGTATCCTTAGGGTGATACCAAGGACATACCCACGGAAAGTGCTCTGGACTGAACTTCAGTAAGTCTTCCTTCCACGCACGAGCTTCTTGCTTCTTAATTGGGATGTGACTAAAGCTTTTCAAAGGATCTGGCATGGGACCCATATGATTGGCCGCATACAAATGAGTCACAATCCAAATATATAGGAGATGCGAACAACATCGCAGAGTCCCTCCATCCTTCTGACGGCATCCCTCCATGGAAAGCAATGTCTCTGTTAAGATGGCTGGAATAGGATTTGCCCCATGTGTTTCCCATTGATGAAACACATCCATGGCTTCTTCGTCAACCATGCCTATTTTGAACGAGAATAGAACCAGCCTATAAATTAATAATGCTAGAGTCTTGTTGAAAATTTCCCAATTTTCTAGCTTGGCTTGCCTTTCCAAGTGATCTTCTAGCAACGATTTCTTCCAAGTAGTCTTCTCAATTTCTGCTTGATCTGGCTGCAAGCCAATCATCTTGGTTATTTTCTTCCCTCCTACACGATTTCCTTTATAGAGATACACCCCAGCTTTCTCATTACATGGTATCCTCAACATTATCTCATACTCTTCTATAGTGGGCACTAGATCCAAACCAGGTAATTCTAGACACTTGAGGTTTGAGTTCCAGAACTGAGCCAAGGCACTCAACACAGGTGCTTCTACTGTAATGGATAATAAATCCAAAAGCGAACCATATTTCTTCTTAAAGTTTACACAAGCTTCTTTGGTCATTTTCTTGCAAACTGCATTCACTTTTTGAAGATCATTGATCTGTGCAATGATTCTGATGCTTCTCATTTGATCATATACATTGCTAGTACAACCTTGAACTTCCTTCATTTGAATGTTATTAAATCTTTCCCAAAAAAAAGTAAAATATTTAAGTAAGTCAAAGAAAATAAAGGCAAGAGAAAAAAAAATAAAGAAGAACAAGGAATAGATAAATGATGCAATGCCATGTGTAGAATATGCATGAACCTATCTGCCTAAGATATTATGTGTGAGCTTATATGAACATGTTAAAAAATGCATGGACCTATATCAAAAGTTTTTTTTTTATTAAAAACCCAACTGAAACATGATATATGTGTGATTTTTTTTATATATTTTATGTAGAAATATGATAAAAAAAATTAATTCTAAAACCGGGGAATGGACATGTTATTTTTGTGTTTTGTTTATTTAAATATCCAAAAAGAAACCAATGCATGAGCCTATATGAAAAGGTCCAACTAAAACTAAATTTATCTAATATAACAAGTTATTTTTGTATTTTATTTGTCTAAATGTTCAAAAAAAATGCGTGAACCTATATGAAATTTTTTTTATTTTTCTAAAATGCCAACAAAAACAAAAACTAAATGTACCTAACATGTTATATTTTTTTGTGTATAAAAAAAATGCATGAATATGTTCTTTTTGTATTTTTTTTAAAGCATACAAAAAAATGCATGAACCTATATGAAAAAATTTTATTTTTTCTAAAAGCCCAACTAAAACAAAAAAAAATGAACGCACCTAATATATAATTTTTTTTGTATGAACATATTATTTTCATTTTTTGTTTATCTAAATTTTCAAAAAAAATGTATGAATTTTTTTTAAAAGCCCAACTAAAACACAAAAAATGTATCTAAACATATGATTTATAAATGTGAAAAAAAAAATGTACGAACATGTTATTTTTATTTTTTGTTTATCTAAATATTCAAAAAAAATGCATAAAATTATTTTATTTTCTAAAAGTCCAACTAAGACACAAAAAATGTATCTAAACATGTGATTTTTTTTATTTATAAATGTCAAAAAAAATGCATGAACATTTATTTTTGTTTTTTATTGTTTATATAAATATTAAAAAAATGCATGAATTTTTTTATTTTCTAAAAACTCAACTAAGACACAAAAAAAAATGTATCTAAACATGTGATTTATAAATGTGAAAAAAAAATATATGAACATGTTATTTTTATTTTTTGTTTATCTAAATATTAAAAAAAATGCCTAAAATTTTTTTATTTTCTAAAAGTCCAACTAAGACATAAAAAATGTATCTAAACATGTGATTTTTTTTATTTATAAATGTGAAAAAAAATTGCATGAACAAGTTATTTTTTTTATCTAAATATTTAAAAAAAAGCATGAATTTTTTTTTTTATTTTCTAAAAGCCCAACTAAGACACAAAAAAAATATATCTAAACATGTGATCTTTTTTATAAAAAAAAATGAATGAACATGTTATTATTGTTTTTGGTTTATTTACATGTTAAAAAAAATTATTTATTTTTCTAAAAGCCCAAGTAAAAGAAAAAAAAAACTAAATGTATCTAACATTTGATTTGTTTTTTACGTAATTTTTTTTTATAAAAAATGTATGAACATGTTATTTTTGTGTTTTTTTTATGTAAATGTATGAAAAAAAAGATGAACCTATATGATATTTTTTTTTTCTAAAAGTTCAACAAAAAAAAAATGTTGAGTGTACTAAACATGTGATTTTTTTATGTATAAATGTGATAAAAAGATTTATAAAAAATGTATGAACATGTTATTTTTATTTTTTGTTTATCTACATGTTAAAAAAATTATTTTATTTTTCTAAAAGTCCAAGTAAAAGAAAAAACTAAATGTATCTAACAAGTGATTTGTTTTTTGTGTAACTTTTTTTATAAAAAATGTATGAACATGTTATTTTTGTGTTTTGTTTATGTAAATGTACGAAAAAAAACATGAACTTATGTGATATTTTTTATTTTTTTAAAAGTTCAAAAAAAGGCTGAGTGTACTAAACATGTGATTTTTTTATGTATAAATGTAATAAAAAGACTTATAAAAAATGCATGAACATATTATTTTTTATTTTTTGTTTATCTGAATGTTCAAAAAAAACTGAATGTATTGAACATGTGATTTTGTATGTATAAATGTGATAAAAAAAATTTTAAAATGTATGAACATATTATTTTTGTTTTTTTTGTTTATCTAAACGTCAACAAAAATACATGAAATTTTTTATTTTTCTAAAAGTCCAACTGAAACAAAAACTAAATATACCTTGGATGTGATCTTTTTTTATGTAAAAAAAATGCATGAACGTGTTTTTTTTTTGTCTAACTAAATGTTCAAAAAAAAGCTATTTTATTTTTCTAAAAGCCCAAGTAAAAGAAAAAAAAACTAAATGTATCTAACATGCGATTTTTTTTATGTATAAATTTTTTTAAAAAAAATGTATGAACATGCTATTTTTGGTTTTTTTGTTTATCTGAATGTTAAAAAAAACTAAATATATTAAAAAAATTTAAAAAATGCATGAACATATTAGTTTGTTTTTTATCTAAATGTCAAAAGCTGAATATACCTAGGATGTGATTCTTTTTAAAAAGAATGCATGAACATGTTTTTTTTTATTCATCTAAATATCCGGAAAGAAATTTATTTTTCGAAAAGCCCAACTGAAAGAAACAACTAAATGTATCTAGCATGTGATTTTTTATGTATAAATGTGATAAAAAGATTTATAAAAAATGCATGAACATGTTATTTTTGTGTTTTCTTTATCTAAATCTACAAAAAAAATGTTTGAATCTATATGATAATTTTTTTTATTTTTTTCTAAAAACCCAACGAAAAAAAATTGAATGCACCAAACATGTAAAAAGAAATTAATGAACATGTTATTTTTATTTCCTTTTTTTCTAAATGTCCAAAAAATGCATAAAATTTTTTATTTTTTTTTCTAAAAGCCCAACATAAAAACTAAATGTACCTACAAATTTATTTATTTTTTAAATGCAATTTTTATAATTAAGATTCATGTCCAAATTTTGAAAAATTTAGTATTATTTTTTGTGAAAAAATGATGATAATGATGTGATTGGTTATGCTTATGTTATAGTATGATTATATGTGAATATACATGTATAAGAGAAAGAGAAAAAACATGCTCCCCATGTGTCTTAGTTCAGGTGAAAAAACTAAGGTAGGACATTACTAAGGTTCAAATCCTAACTTTGGAAGGTTGCTTAGTTCTGTCTAGGTGCATGGTTTCGTGGGTAGATCTAGACAACTCACAGACTATCATGGCCCTCAGATTGCCCTTATCATATAGACAAGGACTCAATTCCTGAACCAGTTATAAGTAGGGAAATGCCCTCTCAATATGACTAACTCATGATACCAGTAACACTCAGAGTGGTGACTTAACAATTATCAAGTGGGCATGAAGCCCCTCAATAGCAACTGTCAAGACACCCGCTAATCATAAGCTCGCACAGGCTCGGGTACAGAGCCCAAAAGGAGTGTGAGGTAAGCGGAAGTGAATTGTGTGAAAGGGGAGCATACAAACCTTTAAATCTAAACCTACACAAACAAGCAACCAAAAATATATAGCAGAAAGTATTCTACCCTATGCTTCACAACATTGGATATATACAAACGCAATGAACACGAAAAAAAAATCACAACATTGAATATACACAAGCACAACGACAACGAACGAGAAAGAAAAAAGAGAGTAAACAATATTTACATAAAGACAAAAAAAAAAGTGAAATAAATCAAAATAAAGGTAAAGAGAACATGCACAATTAATTAGATTAGGCTTAACTCTCGAAAATGTCCCCAGTGGAGTCGTCATCTGTCATAGACGGCGAACAAAAATTTTTAATAAAACAAATAGAGGAGCCGCCACCGAAATTTATTAAAGGAAATTTTGGAAAAACGTGAAATTATGATCTTTGAAACCAGTTCGGGTTTGGGAGTTATTTACGTATAAGGAAGGTATTAGCACCCTATGACGTCCATTAATGGTTACCTTCTAATTAATTATGTACGGCTACCATTAACTTTCAAAAAAAATTATTTCACTTAAATAAAAAATATTTTTATTAATTTGTGTTGTTAATATGTAAGTTAAAAAAATTTATTTATTTATTTTATGAAATAAACGAAAAATAAGACCTGAAAATTTATTTAAAAAAATTAGAAAATCTCTTTTTTTATTTTACCTTTTTAAATTTTTGAAAAGAAATGCATAGGTAGCAAATGGCTGCTCAATAAACCCTTACAAATCAAACGGTGTCAAAGGTGGATCAACCACTCAGTTAACACCCCTTATATGAAAGAAAAAAAAAGTAATCAATCAGGATTCACGAAGAGACGTTGCAAGTTAATTTTAAACTAATTAGGATATTAGGGGAATTTCACATATTAGTTTTGGAAATCGGGAACATATATGTCATGTTGAGAAACAAATAAACAAGGAAACGGATGGGATATTAGGGATAGATTCTATATTTTCCGGAAATAAAAAAACATGAGGCAAAACAAAAATAGGATAGGGGGCATATTTTACATGTCAAAATTGGGAATTAGGGAAACAAGCCACGAAACGGGATAAAAATATTACCTAGTTTCGAAGCTTGAATTTGATTTGCTCCTCTCTCGTTGTTCTCTCCTTGCTGTGTATGACGTCCTCTTTAGGTTTTCCTTACGTGCGTTCTGTCTGGTGCTTTTTCTCACGTATGTCTCTGTGTGTATTTGTGTATATGCGTATGTGCCCCTTTTTCTTATATGTTCCCTCTTATTTATATGTCTTCCCTATTACCTAAGAGTACTCTGCCACTACCACACTCATCATAATCACTCTCCCACTTCTCATGTAACTGCTCTTCCCCACTATCAGATAAATGCTCTTCCACTGTCCCACTAACAAAAACTGATCATCACTACCCCACTACCTATCAGAAAAATAACCTTCCTTATCCCTATTATCCTATTAATTTTTATTAATCGAATTTTTATCTTTTATTTTTTTTTAATTTTTATTATATACAAATATGGAAAAAATTAGTTATTCACATATATTAGTTACACATGATAAGAATTAACCCAAAAATATTCATAACCTAATCCTAAGATGAGAGATACAAAATTGGGTTGCCAATAAGGTTGACAATCGACTTTGTAACTACATTGTGAAGTGATTCCTTCCACAAAGATCCTACAGGGGGACACTGGAGAACCACGAATGGTGATGCTAAAGATGGTGAATGAAGGAAATGTATGGCTACGCCGAGAGTATGGTATCAGAGTGTTTCAACGTAAAAAGGTGATATGAACCTGAATACCACCTTGCATGATCAAGCGCATCGAAAACAACACGTAACTTGGAGAAAACTCATTGAAAAAAGGAAGGTTAAAAGAGATAAAAGAGGTAATTGGAATCCATGTAAATTCATTTTCAAGAAAAAGAGGCAGATAAGATTGTGATTTTTATGGGTGAAAATCAAGAAGATCTCCATGAAAAGATTACAAGATTTAAGAAGATTTGTTATTTATTTTATTAGATTTAGTTTTCAATTTGTTGGGATTTATTTAAATTATTTGACTAAGATTTGTCAATATTTAATTAGAATTATTTGAAGATTTGAATCATATTATAAATAGATGCTATTAAGATTGATCATAATTTTCTCATATTAGAGATTAAGGAATTCTATTAGGATTTAGTTATAGTTTCCTTATATTAGTAATTATACAAGTATAAATATCTCTTCTACGAGCAATGAAAGACACATCGCAACCACTTTAGGTCATCTACAATGTCGTTAGGGCTAATTGGGTTCATTTCTCCATCATTAGGGCCAACGTGACTCTCTTTTGGCACTTCCCTGTCTTGGCATGATTGTGCTTTCTTATTCTGCACGCTCGTGCTATGTTTGGTTAGCATTGCCGTCCTCAGGTCTACACAACCATACTGGAAGGCTGGTTTGTTGTGGGGCGTGTTAAGAAGTATTTTTGTTCTTTTATTGCTCCTTTTATCTTTTTATGCCCTTTCCCCTTCTTTTTGGGTCCAAAATTTGCCTATTTTCTGAATCTCTATCCGTGTGATCATTTCAGTAAAAATAAGGAAAATTAACAAAAATTACAATGAATAATTATGACTTGTGCAATGATTATGCATAAACACATAAATTGATAAAATGGCAGTTTATCAACTAGCTAGTTGAATTGAAAATTGATTAACTGAATTTGGTGTGATCCAGTTTATATTTTGGAAACAAATTCAATAAATTGATTAACTTATTTGGATTGAGCAAAATTTAAAATATAAAAAAATTTGTTTCTAAAATGAAATTGTTTAATACTAATATTTAAAACGGTCAAAATTAGAAACCTAATTTGGGAGTAAAAAAATATTGGTTTCTTTTCTTTTCATAATCCTAAATTCTTAATATCTAACTTGAGGAAGAAATCTAGGTTCAGTAGTCGGTTACAAGTAGGGAAGGTATTAGGCACCCTTCTTGCCTGTTTCGAAGAACGGTATCCTTAAACTGAGTGTGTAATTTTGATATTTTTGAAAACTATTTGATCCCTTTAAATATAGTAGAAATAAATAGGTTTGTATAAAAATAGCCTGACAGGACTTGATCTTACTCCTACATATAGCAATTCTTTTAAGAACGGTAGCAACATATTGAATGACACGTTGCTCCATCCATGAAGATTTTTCAGATGAAGTAGACGAATAGTGATGGACAACTTTATGAAATTCTTACAACCAGGTAATCTTCTTCTTAGGTTTAATTTACTAATTTATAAAACTTTACTATTTCTACATCAATCTCTTCTTCTTCTTCTTTACCTTCCAATGTGTCTTTAAATTTTTACCTTCTTCACATAATTTTGACATCATAAATATCTGTTCTAAAAGTTCATACAAATTATCATGCATGTTAAATTCATCATTCTCCTTGTTGATATAATTCTTTGAAGATCCACCTTCACCATGAAAAACTTAAGTGTTATAACTTCTATCAAATCCATCACAAACTAAATGCTTATACGTTTCCTCACAATCACACTAGAAACGATAATTTTTACAAGGACATAAAATTTTACTTTCTTATATAGCATTAGAAAATGAAAAATAAAGAAATTGTTTTAGTCCATCTAAATACTTTCCAGAAGCTCTTGGTTCATGCATCCAATTGTTATCCATTTCTCTCCCTTTATAATTTGTACAAAATAGAAATCATAAGATAATTTAATAAAATAATGTTTATGATAATAATAAAATAAATAGCATACCGTTCAATATATTAATAAATAAAAAAATAAATATATTAATATAATTTTAAAAAAGAATAATGAACATAATAGTTTATAGCAAAATTATAGATAAATATAAGCATAAGAGATTATAAAAGATAAAACCAAAAAATAGATTAAGCTATTTTATAGCAGCATTAATATTAAGCTGAGAGGTATAAAGTGGTTGAATAAAATATATATATATATATATATATATATATATATATAAATTGACCAAAATATAAAAATAATTAATATCTAATTAAAGTTAATCTTAAATAATTCAATATAATTTCTAAAAAAAATACATACTTAGGCAATAAACAGTCTAGTCCATGATTTTAATTCTAAAATGAAATTTTGCATAATTGATACAATCACATAAGTAAAAATTTAGTTAGCTTTTATTACTAGTCCTTTTATGAGATGTTTCCATGTATTAGAAAAAGATACATTTTTTAAGTTTAAAATAATGTAAAATAAAGTAGAAAATACTAAAATATTAAATGATTTTCTTTTGTGAAATGATGGACTGAATTCGGCCTTTTAAAATTTTGATTTTTTTAAGCTATAAAATATATTTAAATGTGAAATTGTGTATTTAAATATGCTGAGATAAACATAAACAATAATATAAAATAAAAGAGAGAATAAAAAGGTGAAGTATAATGATTTGATTTCTATAATTTATTTATTTTAATGTAACAAGCTAAAAATTTTAGAATTTTTAAAGAATTATATTAATTAAATTATTAATATTGATTCAAAAGATTAAAAATTAAATTATTTTAGATAAAATTTTGAATTTTATTGTATAAAAATAAAAATTTATTATTTTATTTAATTAATGTCTTGATACAAGTTAAGAGGGATGAGATGGGTTGGATTGGTTAGGGTTAACTTTTATTTTATATAGAAATTATAACTATTAAAAATTAAATTTTATTTTTATTTTTATATTTCTTAATATTTATATATAAATTTAATAAATAATAAAAATTTATATTTTAATATCAATAAATGTGTTTAGGGCAGATATTAATCTATATATATTATGTATTTTTTTCTTTTCATTTGATATATATTTTTCTTTCCTGTTTCGAAGAACGGTATCCTTAAACTGAGTGTGTAATTTTGATATTTTTGAAAACTATTTGATCCCTTTAAATATAGTAGAAATAAATAGGTTTGTATAAAAATAGCCTGACAGGACTTGATCTTACTCCTACATATTTCTTGATGCAATAGAAAATTTAAGGCTACGTAATTCTGGTTGAAGACTTGATCTTTAGAAATAATTAAAAAAGTAAGGTTTCTATCGAATCAAGATAGGTAGAAAGTGTTTTGAACTTTTTTTAAAATTTCTTCACCCACATATGCACAGGGTTCAAGACAAATGAGGGTTGATTGGGACCCATATAATTTCTAAATATTGAATAGTAGGGTATGCTACCAATTCGCATTTAGAGCTCATTGCATGAGATTTAGAATCTTAAAGTGCTTGGAAATATATTTTGAAATTCACCTTTGAAAGTGATAAGGAAGATGATTTTCAAATGGTTTCCCAGATTCACATATGCATAGAGTCTAAGGTAAACGAGGGTTGCACTGAATGTTTCTATAAAAACTAAGAGGTTAATGATTTTCAGCTTTGGCAGAGTCCTCGTAGAGTTGGTCAAAAAATTTTGATTAAGAGGAAATACATAGTTCTTGCTGACAACCATAAAACTAGTAGATTTTTATATCCTCAATGGCTGCATTAGTAGCATCACCACATAGCCTCCCTTTACTTTTAAATTTGAATCATGTGGCTCACCATCATTTCATGGTTCGTTGTTCTTATCCTGGTTTTCGGCACCCTCATTGAGGCCTTGATCATGAATATTGTACTTGATAAATTCTTTTAGACTCACTGAAGCATCTCTAACAGATGTTCCAGGAAGCAAACTAATAACATCTTCATCGGTAATATCCACAGAAATAGCAACAGGTACTATAACAGGCAATGCAACGATATGTTGGTTAGAACCTACTGAGAAGCATCTTTGGATGCCTCCAAAATAAGATCTCCAACATCCTCAATTTTAGACATACTTGGAAAGGAAGCTATAGTTCATTTCTTTTGACCATAATGTTAAGGAAAGTCAAGGGTGATACTTTAATCAACTCAAGATCAAGAAAAGAAGTGCATTTCTGGTTGGCTACAAATCGTGCTTTCATCACTACTTTTCTTTCACCTTTACTTGATCACTGATCTTAGCCATTCCACTTGTCTTCACAGAATTGCAAGCCCCATACTAACTTTGGCAGCAACAATGTTGTTCTTTACACTTCCACATTCTAAAGTTTTCTTGCCTTGATCAATAAGGCTATCCTGTGAGCTTATGTTCTCATTAACAGCATGATTTTCTCCTTTGATGTTTTGTCTAAGGCAGATGAAGAAGTACCAGAACCATTTTTAGTACTTAGGGAATTAGCAACCCCTTTTTGCTCATGTTTACAAGTATAAGAACCTTTTTTCTACAAATAACTACCCAAGGAATCAACCTAACGGCTTGATTTGCCAACTAATTCAAGAGGTTTCGCATAAGAGCTTTCTGTGTGATTTCTATAAAAAAAAACAAGTTGGTTGCATATAAAAATTCCTTGTTCCAATCAATTAGCCAAGAAGAAGCACATGACTGGTTAGGATCTGCACTAAGTGCTTGGCACCAGAAATGCAAACATGAACACTGAAATAGGATAGGCTCCCATCAAAACACACATATTTAAACAACTAAATGCTCCCCATATTGGAGCCATAGAACTTCTCCCATCTTATGGCAACAAAATGTAGAAACTTCAGGTACAAATCCTCAAACACTCCATTCACAAGATTAGAATTCTAAATTCACTTTTCGTACCAATACATTTTTACCTGTTGTACCTGGATCCCGAGAAATTACAAAAGCCAAATTTAAGGGAAATTATGGATATTGATCCTTCCATTTGGATGCCTGTTAGATGCGACTACAAGACTATGTTTTATCTCTGATTGCATAGCTTGTTGGAATGTATACGGATCTTTAAGAACATGATGGATAATGCTGGCAGCAACCTTAACAAACTCACGGAAGAGGCTACTAGTTGGCCAAGAAAAAAGTAGACTTACACCACCAGCATTCAAAAGGGTTAGAGAAATATTTGCAGAACAACATGCATCATGTTAGAGGGAAGTTGATTCCCATACCACTAGCAGCAACCTCAACAAGTGTCTTCTACTCATGTACATCTACATGCATGGTAGAGAGTTTGACACGCTCGTCGCAAACGCACAAAAATAATTTCTAGATTTTCCCAAACTATTGGTATAGTATAAGGTGCAACCTAGGTTATCTCCCAAAGACCATTTCAGATTCTTAAGCAAATTAGGAGAAAGTTAGAACAAGGGGATTTTGGAAAGATGCAATATTGAATTCTAAACACAAAATACAGAATGAAATTAATTTGACTTAACAATTATCAACTCAAGGAATTCAGAGGCTATTTTCTTAACTAATCATTGATCACTAAAATCATGCATTGTGTTTATCAACCCAGGATCATCTGGAACCCCTAAAATGATCCTTGAATTCTCTACTGAGAAAACTCTCAGGGTTCAATTGATTATGATCAACAAGATTTAGTAACCACTTAATCTTTCATCTAAACCAATTTCACAATCAGAATTCAGTTGAAGTAAGTAATAAAATGAAAACCTTCAATTCAATTACTTAATTTCTACTCTTCAAACTTTTGGAAAATGATTTACCAATCAAAAACCAATTATAAATCAATTATGCATTAATCAAAATACGTCAACCGAACAAACTTTGATTAAAAGAATAAAATTGAAGAATATAATAAAGCATAGTAGAAATCACTCAATAAGCATGTAAATAAAGATCAAGACCTCAAAGTTAAAATGAAAATAGCTTGAATCCTTGAATTGAAATTATAAACTTAGCCTTCCATGAAGGAGGCAAACTAACAACAAAGAAAAACTTAGCCTTCCATGAAGGAGGAAACTAACAACAAAGAAAAACTTAGCCTTCCATGAAGGAGGCAAACTAACAACAAAGAAAGAAAGATGGAAAATGGTATTGGAGTTAATATCCAAGGGTTGTGTTTCTCCTCTTGTAAACCCTTCTATTTATAGAGGATTTTTGAGGCATCATCTTCAGAAGGTCACCAACCAGCTTTTTTACTTTTCCATCCTTTTATTGCTTTCACATGGGCTTTGTTGAAAATGCAAAACACTTTTGAATTTTTGTCTCCAATCAGCACAACAAGTTTGACGTTGATTGCAGCGCAATTTCGGATATTCACGTGTCCGAATTAGAGCTTGATGTCTGAACAAAGGTTGTAGCCCCGGATCTTAGCTTTCCAACGGATCTGATTTCATCTTAATATGACTTCTGTATCTCGAGATATAGTCAGATCTTTGCACACTGTTCAAGTTCCGCGTCAGCAACACTATCTCATCTTTTGAGATAATTTCGGAGTCCTAAACATCCCATTTAGAGTCTGATCTTGCTTTGTAACTGTGGACACTTCTTTAAGCTTTCATTCAAGATAGATTTCATGATTTTTGGATGTCTAAAACTCCTATTATGCTCAAAATACTATAATAGTGTCATTTTAATCGAGTAAGCAAAGAAATTCAATTAAACTTCATATGAACCCAAACTCATAAAATATGACAAAGACCACTTAATTAAACATATAAGAAGTCTTAATGAGCTACAAATGAGAGATAATTATTTATGAAATTTATGCTTATGAAATTCCCCCACACTTATCTTTTGCACGTCTCGGGAAAACTTAAGTTAAGGATTGGTGACTAATTTTTTTGTTTTGTTTTGTGTTTTTTTTTTATGAAAGAACATCAAAGCTTTGAGTTGATTTCTCAAGAATTCACAAAATTTCATGAAGCATTATTTCATCACATTTTTGAAATTACTTAGAAAGGCAACTTTAATTTGAAAAACATAGATTGAGAAAGATAAAACCTCACATGATATACTTTGAATCTCTCAAGTGTTTGATTTGGTAAGTGTTTCTCTCAAATTCAATCCATGAAAGATGAACTATCATAGGCTTGCATATCTTCTACTTCTCTACTACTATGTACACATGCAATGCACAAATCAAGAGGTCTTTATTTTGGTTATAACGGGATTAGAAAGATGAAATGATATATTGAAGAGATACAATGTTAGACCAAGGAAAATGGTGAGGATTGAGAACTGAGTCTAAGTGCAAGTGTGAGAAACAGATATCACTTCTTCATTCTTTTTTTTTTCTTTTTTTTTCAATATAATAGTTTATTTATTAATTTATTGCTTCAGTTTTTTTTTTCAACCATGATATCGATGAACACAACAATAATCTCCCCCACACTTATTGAAACACTTATGGTATGATAAATCCAGTATTCCTCACCTTCTATGGTTAGACAAAGTTGTTTTTTTTTATTTGTGGTGAGCTAAAAAGAAGAAAAGGCTAATCGGCTCAAAGGGCTGATCAAAGGATAAAATTATATGGTTTGGTTATTTGGCCAAGTGGTTTGTTCAAGAAAAACAGTGCCTCAATCATTTTTGTAAATTCATGTGAAAATGTAGCTTCAAAAAGAATCAATGCAAGTTCTGAAGTAACATATTCCATAGATGAAAATCACACAAGAAAGAAAGTAATTAATAAGGCTCAAAATCTCACAGGTAATATATTTATCAAATCTAATCTATCCAGTTCAAATATGTGTTGCCAAACTAATTAATCTCGAAATGTAAATCATTTTACTTCAATTATTTTATGAAATATAAAGAACAACATACTTCCACATTCAAATTTTTTTTTAATCATAAGATGTGTATTAAGAGTCAAGTGTAACTCCTTACTCAGCCATCTTACTCAAAGCAAGTTTATGATTCTAACCTAAATTTTTTTTTTAATTTTTTTTTTAGATATCGGACCATCCTCCCCCCAACCTATCCAAGACATTGTCCCCAATGTCTTAGATGGAATTTCATATAACAGGAAAAGAAGTGTGAGAAAACCACCAAAGTAAGGAAAAGTTATAACCGAAGAGTGGTATCTGGTTCTCTTTTGTCTCTGCCATCTTGATTTGGTTGGTTCACCAGCTGCATTGCTTGGCTGAGCTCAAATGTAGGATTTTGCAATTTCTCAAGTAGCTGTTCAATAGTTGAAGCAGATACTATGATGTTGCGCATGGATTATGGCATGAACTCCTGCTCTACTGCATGATCTAAAAAGGATAGCAAACCATTATAAAAGCCATTAATATTCAATAAGCCCAAAGGTTTTTTATGAAAATTCCGATAGGCCCAAAATTGATGGTAAAAATTTTGTCCATTGTTCCAAGACCACCAGGTAATGCAATAAATGCATTAGAATTAATCAACATGTGTCTCATATGGTCATGCATGGTTGCAACCTTCAATTCAGTACCCAGGGTGAAGTAGGAGGTGCTCTCATTTTTTAAGACAACACCTAAGACGTTACACCCCCTTGTGAGTGCAGATCCTGCAATACATCCTTTTAAACCCTGAATCCCTCCCCCATAAACAAGATTGATTTTTCTTGCAGCTAATGTCTTACCAAGGGTATAAGCTGCATGTTGAAATTCTTCATCCTTTCCAAGGTTAGACCCACCAAAAACACAGATAGTATTGATTCTATCCATAAACGGTGTTTCTGTCTCTTTTGGAAAAAATATCTCACAGAGGTTGGTAATTTATAGGGACTCAATATCAGACAAGGAGATCGCTTGAATAGTGCGGGATCAGGATTTGGTAGCAAAAGTTTGAATTTTTTGTTCAAGGAAAAAGGTGAATGTCAGAAGGGAAAGACATTAAGCAGGGGCGAAAATTTCAAAAAATGGTGGCCCAATAAATTGAAAAGACAATGTAAATGACAAACATACATGCATGAGAACGAACAGTAGTTGTGATTGTGGCTCACATCTTCCTCTGGTTTTACGTCCAGTAACGGCTGAAACGCCTTCTAAGAGTCGAGGATGTGCTTTCCATTCAGTTTTCTTGTAAACTGACAACAGGGTCTTTTAAAGTCAGATTCCCAAGACTATAACATGCTTTTTCCTTACGGAACAGTTCAAACAAATCAAGAAGGACTCCTTGTACATGCCCACTAGGATGCGTCTCAAGAGTTTGAATCATATCATCCAGACTCCTTACTCAGTCCATCCTTTAAAATCCAAGAATAGTATACCTAAAAACAAATTGTTAAAAAGGTTAAAAATTTTATACAAACTCCTAAATATGCCTAGGAAACTACAATGGTCCCCGGCAACGGCGCCAAATTTTTGAGGTGAAGTAAATGAGGTTGGCGCAAGCACTATCAAAGTTAGATCTTCGAATGTTAAATTTAAAGCTTGAAGAGTTAAAACCTGCATAAGAAGTTGGCAATCCCTCTCATAAAGGTCTAGGAGGTTCTCTTGATATCTTAGATGCAGCAGAGATCATAATATCTATTGATATATGTGGTCACCAACCGGTTGCTTGCTTAAAGGACAATCTTGATGTTGTATAATTACATGATTGCATGTTGATTCTCGCTTGAAGCAATCTTTGTTTTGTCAAGCCTCTTAGAGGTTAATTTTGATGCTAGATTTCCAGGTTGCAACCTTGAAATTACAGAAATTTGATCCTTTAAAATCACAAGTTCATATGACAATTCTTCAGAACCCGAAAGTTATCACTGCTTCATTGCTATGGTCAATAACCCTTGACTTGCTAAGATTTTAACATGTTTCTCAGCAAGTGTCGTAAACGTAATTACAACGAGATGATAAACTTGCTTAAATTTAAAAAGAATTTCTATTTGATTAAGTGGAGTCGCCACCAAATTTTTATTTAAGGGAAAAAATTTGGAAAAAACCCTAACTTGAGGAAGAATCTAGGTTCGGAAGTCGGTTACGAGTAGGGAAGGTATTAGGCACCTTACTCGCCCGTTCTGAAGAACGGTACCCTTAAACTAAGTGTGTGATTTTGATATGAAAACTATTTGATCCCTTTAAATAGAATGAAAATAAATAGGTTTATGTGAAAATAGCCTGACAGGACTTGATCATGCTCCTACGTATTCCCTGGTGCAATGGGCAATTCAAAGCTACCTAGTTCTGGTCTGAAGGCTTAACCTTCGAAGATAAAGAATTTAAGGGATGATTTTTGAAAGTATTTTCGATGTTTCAGAAGGATCCTTAGTCCATATATGCACAGAGTCCAAGACAACTAAGGTTGTATTGGGACCCATATGAATCTCTAAATATCGAACAATAGTGAAACCCCCAGTTCTTATATAGAGCTCATCGCGTGAGACGTGAGATTTCATAAAACGATGTTTTATTCTGAAATATCTTACTAGTTATAAAGGATCCTTAATCCACATATGCACAGGGTCCAAAGCAAACTAGGGTTGCATTAGGACCCATATGAATCTCTAAACATCGAACAACAGTGAAACCGCCAGTTCTTATTTAGAGTCCATTGCGTGAGACTTGGGATTCCAAAAAGATTATTTTTTTTGAAATATTTTACTATTTAGAAGGAATTCCTAGTCCACGTATGCACAGAGTCCAAGACAACTGAGGCTGTACTAGGACCCATATGAATCTCTAAATATCGAACAGCAGTGAAACCGACAGTTCTTATTTAGAGCTCATTGTGTGAGACTTAGAATTATAAATGGAATTAATTTAAAATAAAATAAACTTGATTTGAATTTGATGAAAAGAATTGGATTAAACTTGATTTGAATTTGAGGAAAAAAATTGAATAAAATGAACTTGATTTGAATTTGAGGAAAAGAATTAGACTTGATTTCGAGCGTAAAAGTACGAATTTAAAATTAAAGGAAAGAATTTAATTTAATTTCAAAACTTATAGAAAGAAAGAAAAATATAATAAAAATAAAAATTTAAGCTTGACCCTATTTAGAATGAATTTAAATTAAAAGATTAAGCAGAATTGGCCCAATTACCATGGCATGGTTAATTTGCAGCGTGGCCTAATTATAAATATCTAGCTTGGTTTTATTCTAATTCTCTTAGAAGATAAGAGCCTGGGAGAATATTCAAAAGAAAATTGTTGCCCAAGAGGATTGAACCTAAGACCCGGGAGTTGCTGGCAACGTGCTTGACCACTAGACCACGTTGCAAGTTGAGTCTTTATCACCCCGGATTAATTTTAAAGCATACTTAACCATTGAATATATATAATAAAAAGGAAGCATGGAGAAAGGTTCGAACCCACATCATGGGGGTTATGGGCAGCGACCCTGGCCACTAAACTAAGCTCTTGGTTGGGCCTTTGACGCTTTGAATTAAATTTAAAGCATATTTCATGGACGTAAACTTGTGCCCTGCATGTAACTACATGGGGTCTCTTTTTTCTTTCCTTTTGACCTATACTGTGCGACTACCCAGTTTAGCTCATTTTTCATGTGGTGTATCACCCTCAGGGGTAGAATTGTCACTTGCTCCCCCTTTGGAAGATTCAATCCCTTTTCATCCTCCCAAACAAGGGATGGACGGAGGTGCCAAGCTCTAGCAACTAATGTTTCTCTACTAGCAGGAAAGTGAATAGTTAATGTTGTTTCATCATTCTTATTCTTCTCTATGATTACTCCTTCCTGCCAGCTTTCTTGTAGCCACGCATCAACTCTATCCCCAACAAACCAAATGCATAATCTCGCATAGTAGCTCTATGCCTCTTTCTTGTGCCTTCATATTGCATAGTTAGAGGGAGAGCAATTCTTAGTCTAGGGGACTTGTCTCCTTCACATTTAAGTGAAACTCGTTCCTTTAAGGACCCTTCACAGCTACAAGTGATGTATAGCATACATAAGCTTTATCGTGCTTCAAACTTGAGATATTGGTTGTGAACCATCCAGCTTCATACCCTTCCTCATCTTTGAAAACCTCTACAAGTGGACCCTCCTTGATGTTATTTTCCTTAAGATTTTCAGATCATTTACCGACAGTGAACGAAGGAGCCTGTATTTCAAGCTCAGATCCAGGAACCACGTCAACAGGCTTGACTAAATCGGAAACCTTGTAGCCCTTTGGTCCTCTTGAATTCTTTCCATTTATCTTAGTAGAAGCTGAAATGTCACCAGATGAAATGTCTTGGTTATGTGTATGAGAAGTTTCAGGAATATCTCTAACATTGTCAATGTTCATCACATCTCTAGTGATGTCTTTCAATAATCCAACCTGCTTAGAAAACTCTCGAGTTGCTTTCCAACATCCCTCTGGGTCAGTTTCAACTAAGTCACTTAATGACAAAGGATCTCCCATAGTTGTAATCTTTCCTGCTTGAGATACAGCTTCTACTACCAACTCAGCAGTCCTCACAATGGCATCCATATTTTCAGCTCTTTTGGTGGCAATTGAAGCATCTTCCACTCTCCTTTTAACAGCTTATTTCGCTACAACGATTATAGAACCAAGACTATTAGCTCCATTAGCACCCTTCAAGATTGAAGCAAAGGTAGTTTTTGCCAAGTTATTTTCAGCCTCAGAAAGAGAAATTTGATTACTTTGGCTGGAATTATCATAACTTGATGAAAGCAATGCTTCATCAACCATTAGTTTTGCTTGAAGAGCAGCATTTGATGCAACGCAATAACCAACCCATGCACCAAAGTAGGAATTCCTTTGTCTTTGGAGCCTTGTCGCAAGCTTACCATTCGATTGAAACTTCCATATGGCTTGAACTTGACACCTTTAGAAAAAGAACCTTGTAATAGCGACATCGTCAATCCAAACTTTGAGACGCAAGGCATAACCACGCGATTCCTCAATAGTCAAAGAGCGTCAAACAGAACTAGATTCCTAACCTCTTGCTCTTTCTATCCCATAGCCATTGTAATAACAATGCAGGATAAATATGGACACCTATCAATTCTCAACCAGCCATAGATAAGACTCAGACTAGTTTCATGCGATATAGCACTTTTATGGAGGTCAATTCGTATGTAAGCCAATTAATGCTAAGGTTCAGGATCAATAGAAGACAGTGTCATTAACCTGTGTGAAGCCAAGGAAATGTTCTCGAGGAAGCCAATACTCGTTTCTACCAATCTTGCCTTCTCCTCTCTCTTAGTGCCAGCTGCAAGATCTGGATAACAAGCCAACCACAAGTTGTTGTATGCAAAGTGCACCATGCGATACCTTTGTAGCCAAAATGTACCATTTGGATCACCAGAAATCAGTGCCAACATGGCCAAGGGATATTGATTAGCCTTCCATGTCCAAGAACTTGTAATCTTGACGTGAAGTTCGTGAACTAATCCTCAGGCTTTTGAGTGAGAGCGATTCTTGAAAGATGATCACCATTTTTTCCACAGCAACTAAGATGATTTCCTGAGGAATGCTTGAAGCCTAGACTGAAGCAGAGAGCCCCTGCCTAGATCGCCAAAAGTGGACTGAATGTCCCTGAAGTTGGAAGAGACTCCCCCAAAAGAAACCCCATGCATGCATACCCTTCTCCATCCAACCCTTTTAATTTGCTTTCTGTTTTTTTTTTATTTCTGTTTTTTTTTCTATTTGTAGTTTTATTTTTCTGTTTTTAGTTTTATTTTCTGTTTTTATTTTTATTTTCTGTTTTACTTTCAGTTTCTTTATTATTATTTTTATTATTATTATTTTTCTCTTTTTTTGTTACTTTATTTTTCCTTTTCTCTTCTTTAATATTTTTATTTTCCATTATTGTATTTTTATTTTTGTTATTTCTTTTATTCTGTTACTTTATTTTATTCTTACTATCATTTTGCTTATTTATTCATTTATTATTAATTTTACAAATGGGACCTCAAACATAATAACGTGTTTATAGCAAGCCTAAACAGTGAAGCACTTAGTAGTCTTTCCCATTAACTCCTGAAAAATTCCACAGTTCTATCAATAATTTCTAGCACGTATCTAACACAGAGTTGCAGCTAATGTATTGCTAGCCTCCATTTTGTATTGCTGCCTCAAAATCAGAAGAAAAACTCACAAGGGCATGCTCAATGACTAAGTTGAGCAAATAAACCTCTAAAGCTCCAGCCGAAGGACCTGCAGTAGATGCCTTGGGATGAAATGACACAAGCTTTCCTCTAAAGCCAAAAGACACACCAGCAAGACGTTCATACCATTTTAGTGCTCTTAGTGGTGCTACACCACAATCATCTTCCCTAATATTAGATTGATGGAAACTTTTAGTATTATAAATGTCAACTTTTCAATCAAAAGAAGATGCTGATATCAGAATTCCCGTTGGTCCTAGCTGGCAATTCATATGCAATGTCTCCAGAAATTGTGTCCCAGTACATAGTTTGGCTATCTTGGCCATAGGTGAGCAAATAAGAGCTATCATTAGGATCTTGAGGCAGCCAAAGAGAATAATCAATTGCAAAATACTGTCAGTAATATTACACAAGGCTTTAATAGTACCAGAGCAACTGGCAAGTGTTTGATTCCTTTCATGACAACATTTATTATACTATCAACAGACTTCATAATAACAGGAAGATCCATTCCAACCCAACATGTTCAAGGAGTTTATAGCCACCCATGTCTGATGGAAAAGATAATACGGAATTTGACGTAGGCTTCACGATAGTGGATAGATTTTTCTTTACTAGCATGAAAGTTGTAAGGAACCAGATCTGATGCTCAAATTGAAGTTATGCATAATCCTCATGATTGCTTCATATTGGGTTAATGTCAATCATTTATCTTAAATCAACAGTTGTGGATGCAACTTCATGGTCTGACTATTGAGATCTCATGCATTGTTTGCCTCCAACCTACTATAACTATTTGACATCTCATCTACCAGTGACTAATATTAAATCCGTGAAGATGATGCTACAGTAGAATTCTACCAATGATTGACCTTTCCTATATGAACCTGACCAAATTCAATGTGATGGAGCTATATCAATTATCATTAGTATCGCTGCATCCTTTACCAAGTGAGGTTCCGTATACTGTTGGTATCTTCGATCATAGAATCTCAGAGGAAAGTAGACCTCGGTCACAAGATCTCAAAGGAAAGTAGAACTAAGCTATTCTTCCAATTATTTAATCAGACATTGGTTGGTATTTCAAGCAATACTCAGTGGTTGTCTTATAGATACAGTATTTCAGATTAAAGCAACTAATGTGAGGCTATGGCACCATTACAAATTATTAATATTTCTAAGCTTGTTCTACAACAATGGTGAATTCTAAACTCTAATCAAGAATAGGAATACATGAACACATACTAATGTAAGAAGAATCAACATAGTGGTTCAAGCATCATCTCTGTTTGAACAATAAGATTTTAATCAAATTAAAAGGTAGATTAAAGGATTTTAGATCTTACTTGGAAATTTTATTGATAGACTTTCTTTGCGAGCTTTTGTGACTTATTCCTATGCAAGATAAGCTTCATAGAATATGAGATCTTCTTCAATTGAGGTTGAAAGCGAGGTTAATTTTTTGAATAGCGTAAATTCTACAATTGAACACTCCTTGATCTAGTGAAGATGGAGTACATCCTGCAAGTTGGTGGTGGTGGTCAGCAAGGAAGAAGAGGTCTTACCGAAAACTGAGCTTTCTATGAAAGGCTTGCTGTAGGTTCTCCCTTCTCAGGAATTTCATGGCTCCGAGCGAGAGAGTGAAGGCTAGCTTCTAAGGAATTTTCTTGCCGCTAATGCTTCAAAAGTGACGAGCTCTTCTTGCACCGTGCCTACAATGCCCACCAAAGAAAGGCAGAGTTTCTTCCCAAAAGTAAAAGGAACCTAAGAGCTTTTGATTTTCAAATGTGAAGAAAAAGTCTCCCCCCTAGGTTTGTATTTTATATTTATTTATAGGCACAGATTTGAAATAACTAACTTATAACTAATCCTAACTAACTTGTAGCATTTTTTTCTTTTCTTTTTTTCTTTTTTTTCTTTCTTTTAGAAGAAAAGAGAAAAATGACATTATGTCAAAATGCTTCTTTTATTTATTCAATTAAAAAATTTTATTTTTATTTTTTATTTTATTTATTTATTTATATTAAATTATTCTAGGCTAGAATATTTGGTTGAATCTGGCCGTAAATTTTTCTAATTTTGGATTTTCTATTTTCTTTTCATTCTTAATTTCATATTTTCTAACTTTGGTTAATTAAATAGTAATTTAATCTCGAACATAATTAGGTGTTCACAAAATCACACACTTAATTTAAGGGTACCGTTCTTTGGAACGGGCCTGTAGGATGTTAATATTTTCCCTACCCATAATCGACTTCCAAATCTAAAACTCTTTCTCTGTTAGAGATTTTTCCAAATATTTTCCCTTTAAAAATAAAAAATTGGTGGCGACTCCACAAATCAATAAATTTGTCTAAATTTTTAGTTTGTCATTTTGTTGTAATTACAATTACAACAATGAAATATGTTTTTTACTATATGAGCTTCCAAAGTCTTGCATGATAGGAAAGTTGACGATATGTATTATAATCATACTTTTCTTAATATTTTATCATTTTTTAACATCACATCCATTCCATTAATTAGATCATCGTTCAAGAATAATTGAAAATAATTTGGAGAAATTTATTCATTTTTAAATAGTTTAACTTTTAGGATGGAGTCTAATAATCTTGATTTCTAGAAATTTACTTGTCATTTATTTTTAAATTATTACTTTTTTAGACATCATAAATTTAGTGTTTCTCTTAATAGAACTTGTAGCTTAATTACCTTAGAAAGAAAAAGAATAGTAGCTTATGATTTTTTAATTTTAATCATTACTTGAAAAGAATGATAACCTGTGATTTTTTATTTTTAATCATCACTTGAAAATAATGATAATTTGTAATTTTTTATTTTTAATCATCACTTGACTTATGATTATTTGTACAACAATGATAACTATTGAAATATGTTTTGTCTATGGATACATTCATGTATTAATTATTAAAGATTTTAATTCAAGTTTAACTTAATAAAGCTAAAATTAGTAAATTTGTTTATAGCTCTTCAATTTTACATACGATTATTTAATAATTTTTTTAATGTATAGATAAGATTTAAAAATTTTCATTTAATCTAACTCCTCATTCTTCTTTACACTTTCATTAGTATTTCCTATTTTAATGTCCTCAAGTTGGGCGTAGGGGAGGGGATCACATATATTCTACTAATTTCTTCAAGATAAAGGGAATTCTTCTTTGGCCGTGAGCGTTGTCTCTCAATTTTTATCTATTTATTTATCTTTTTTTATAATATAATTTCTTTCTTTAGATAGAATCTAAAATTATACTGGTTACATATTAGAATATCCTTTGACTTGATGGAATAATAGGAAATAATAATAAGATATAGAATATCATAATTCTAGTAACAAATATAAATTATCCCATCCATCAACACAAACCTTATGTTATATCAATAAAAATTTTCATAGCAGTTATAAAAAAAAACTCTTAGAATGATTTAGATTACTCTCTAATTCATCGCTTTCTAGATGATGATGTATTTGAAAAGTGGTTAATAGATCGTTCTTTCGAATGAAACTTAAAGAGTAGTTATAGGGCTTTTCATGTGAATTTCATTCCATATAAATTGTCACTTAAAAAGTGGTTATTGAATTTCTCTTTAAGTAAAGTATGATTTTTTAAATATGTACACTTTAAGAATGGTTTTGTAACCACTCTCCAAGTATACTTTTTTATTGTTTATTTTAAAAAAAAATTCTTGCAAATTTTCTCTTTTTTATTGGAGTTTCCTAAATTTTAAAATATATGATAAACATAATATATTAATTTATATTAAAATAAAATTACATAAAATATCTATTATATAAAGCATCTATATACTACATAAAACATATAAAATATCATGTATGTTACATGTAATTATAAAATAAAATAAATACAACTAAGCTTCAATATGGAGAAATTTATGGTACAAATATGCACACCATTCCCTTTGAAATCGTCGGATCCTAATATCTGGGAATACGGGGAAGCGAAAGTTTGGGATGTACTGAAACATTAAAAAATGACCACTAATAGTGAGAAATATACATTAAAAATTAAGAAGTTAAAAGTGATAAGGATAACTTACATTAAATGGAATAATAGTTTGTCCATAATGTAGAATATCACGAATGAATAAACAAACGTAATATCCACAATCAATTCCATTAGTTTGTTTTGGACACTACAAAAAACAAAAAAAAAAGAAGATAAAAATATGTGAATTTATTACATTTCTCATACTTAATAATTATTGAGATTTATTTACCTGTACTGTTATCCATGTTGTTTGGTTCATCATTATCCTATCCATGCCTCCTCTTTCCATCCGATAAGAAATAATGGCACTACAAAAGTATTATGAAATAAATAATTATAAATATATTAAATTGACCCAATATATATATATATATATATATATATTACAATTTATTATAGATAAATACTTACTTATTAAACATGCTATGCATATGTGACCAATTTGCAGGATTCTCGTGAAGTGGATCCATGTAATAAAGTGTCTCATCAGAGGAGTTGATAGCAATCAACACCCAATGTTGCCTACATTGTTGTGCATAATGATAAATCTATTATAATTGAACCTAATAAACACTAGTATAATAACTCACAAAAGAACAATAAACTCACCCAACATTATAAGGTGCGATGAGCAAATGATCTTGTCCTGCATGACGACTCAGCATCTCAATAATATGTTGATGTGGAGTAGGATTTGAGCTGCTATCCAACTCAAATGGAGATATAAATGAGAATTTACTTGCTTTTTCAGGGTCATGCAAGTAGATCTCACATAAATATCTTAAAAAGAAAGTAAAAAAAGTTAATATTTGTTGACTAATAATAGGATGAAATTAACACAAGAAGTTTAGGTCATTACCTTATGTAAAAACATATGCTAGATGAGCTTAACCATTCGTGACATAGTACCTCTACGAGGTTTTCCATCCCAATTTTATCAGTAAACGACTTTCCCCAAATGTTGGCAGGCATATGAATGTCTGTTACCTCAATAGGCGGTCCAGAGTTCATATACACCTTCATCATGTCGAAAGCCATTTTACCTTGGGTGCTTGAAAACTTTTTGACATCAATAGCAGATTCAGACACCTCGCGTACAGGTGAAGTAATCAACCTCTTTGTATGACCCATAACTTTCTTCTTATCTTTGGACATTGATGGTTCGACCTGAAAATAAAATCATGACTCAAATAGATTATATCATACTTACAAAGCATATTTATATCAAAAGTATTAATATAATGAGAAATTACCTTAGATAATATCTAATAAGACATATGGGCATGCAACAAAAATACCAACTATATCAATGAGATGCACAAGGTTTTTAGCCTTGTTTGGTACTAGTAGTGTCGCTCTTCTCCTAAATGCAAGGTATTAACGGATACCTTGACATGATATGGAGGAAAGGTCGATCCATATAAAGTAGTGTTCATTTTACAAAGGTACAAGAAAAAAAAGCTTATAATTATTCTTTCCATATTTGACATTTAAAAAATTAGAACCTTTTTAGGTATTTTCAAAATTTTTTAAATTCTTTTTTAAACTATTTTTTAATTATTTTAAATTAGATAATTTTTAGACATTTAAATTAGTAAAGGATTTACCTTCCTTTTCTAAACTTTTCCCTTTTCTTCTTCCTCACTCTCAAGCGATACCTAAGATTGTATGCATTAATTAATTTAATTTTTAATTTTTAGTTTAATTTTTAGCTTAATAATGGCAACAATAGAAAAACAATGTTTGACTTAAAGAAATAATGACAAACCAAACATAATTTAGAAAGAAGAAACAACAACACGAGAGAGAGACTTCAAATTTTAGCAAATATTAATATGAGAGAACGGTGAGAAGTTAAAGATAATGTTGATTTAAAAAATAGTTCTCCATAATCTCTTTTCAACTATTGTATTAGTTGACTCCCTTCACTCTAGGAGCATTGACATATATCAACCAGTCTCTTATTTGTAACTTAAGATGTGGTTAATGAAAACTTTTATCTACGTGACACTTAAAGAACAACTCCATATAAACAGTACTCCAAGTAACAATTTTTAAAATATTTTTTGTTGTAAGTGCATCCACTACTAAACAATAAACATTTATTATAACATTTTTTTTCTTCTAGTTTTCCTACTTCAAGATGAACTAAGTAAAATGCTGAGGAATTGTTCTAAATAAGAATATATATATCAATATTGATATTAAAATGTATATAAATATATTTATATTTATTTTAAATATTTATAAACATATTTTTAGTATGCTTTTAACACAATAGAATTATAAAATAAGTATATTTATAAGTATATTTAAAAGAAAAAAATAGAATTACAAAATAATTCACACAAGTTTAATAATTCAAAAAAATACAAAAATAATTATTGTTAAGACCATGTTACAAAATAATAAAACAAACATAAGTTTAAAATTTTTTAAGATGGAAAAATTATATGAGTAAGAATTTTTAGCAAGGGATAATTAACCATTAAATATAATTTACAAGAATAATTAAAGTTGGCATATCATAAAATGTGACTTGTCATCTTCTTTTAAAAAGGGTTAGGAGACTTGTCATACTCTTTTCCTTGATGTCCATGTATTATCTCAATGGGAACATTTGATTGTTCTTTCCCTCCAAACTCCTCTTCTTTAAAAAAAATTAGTCAATACCCTCATTCCTTTTCTTAGATATTAGTTTACCCCCTCTACCAACACTACTCCAAGTTTTATTTTCATCCTTTCCCCTTCCAAGACACCTTCTACTATCTTCCTCCTTCATAACTTTCGGTTCCCTCGCTTCTTCCTACACCAAAAATCCTTCTTTTTCTCAAACAACTCTAACTAGAGAGAGATCTTGATAGTGGAAAGATCCCACCATTCTTGAGAAGAAAGAACTTGAAGGAGGGAGTTTGCAAGACCTAACATGGTGGGAGATCTTCTACAATTTTATTTTCTCTCCTTCTCCCTTGGTCATCGAATCTACAAAAGGCAATGGAATAGTGAACACATGGGTGAGTGGCAAATGGGTTCCTTTGGTGGCGGTGTGATGCAGGCTTCATCGTTGTGGGGTGTAGTTATAATGTTCGTTTTAGGGCCACGAAGTTCACATGAGTTTTGAGTTTATGGTGATAACACCATTGCCATGGTATACGGTGGAGGTGGGCTAGGAGCATCATTGTCGTCTAGGACTCATTAACATTTGGTCTCGTCTCATGAATAAACTTTTTATTGGGGACTCATTTATAATTTTCAAAACATTATTATTTGCTAACCTAATGCACAGGTTGCTCAAACAAATCTACACCAAACATTTATTTTATTATTAAATCAACAATTAATGTTGCATGGATTGCCAATGGTTAAAAAATTCGTCGGACCATTGAAGAAAGCTGCAGAAGCTTTGGTTTCATTGTTTGGAACACAATAGTTTGATCATTGTGGTTAATGCAAAATGGTGCTACTTATAGGATTTGATATTGTGAATTTTGTGGGACTTTTGGATTTTATTAAATTAAGATCATGGTCTTGGTTTGATGCCTAGTGCATAAATGTTTTTCTTTCTTACAATGACATAATCTTTAGAGTAAACTGGTCTTGGTATATTTTCCTTATTTTGTGAGGTGGATGTATAGATTGGAGGTGTAAATTTATTTATTATCTCGTTTTTATTGTATATATGATAGAATAAATTTTGCATTAAACAAATCCAGATATTTTTGTGGGTCATAAAGAAGCATGAGAAAGACAAGAGATTCATAATATTTATTTAATAAATAGAGCATCATAATATATTTAGCTATCCAGTTTAACAGCTCTTTATTATTTATTACACGAATCCCTTAATCATGTTATTAAACTTTAAATTTTAGAGACTAAACCTCGAAGCGAATTCCTCGTTGACGAACAAATCCTACTCTCATATGTTCTTCGGTAAAGATCCGAGTCTCTTTCATAAGTCTGCAATGAATTAAAGGACAGATTCAGAATATATATATATATATATATTATCAAACCAAATGAATTAAAATTGATAAAATGGTTAAATTCATTTAATATGTCTTAGTATATATATCACTGACGATTTTTTTAAGGTCTTGCTTAGGGCCGTGGACGCTGTAATGAGAGGCCCATCAAGATAGCGTAACTCGCCCTTGATTCTTTCACCAATCCTTTTGTTAAGTTGCTCAGAGTCAAGATTGATTGGTTTGTTTGAAGCCTGATAAATTAAATTCACAATCAAATATTATCCTTTAATTAATGAACTATAAAAAATTGCTTTTATTCTTACCATAATCCATCCATACAAATCTCCATAGGATGGCACCACAGTTGTGTATGCAATCACATCTACATAAAAGCCAAAAGAAATATGCTTATCAATTAATTAGTAAAAAAAAGCCCACATTGAAGAGCAATATTATGCATCTCTAATGGCTAGGATTTGAAGGGAAATTGATGTGCTTACAAGTGAAAACTTGCTTCAGGGTGTTGTAAATTGGAGAAAACACAGCCTTGTGTGTAAGAATTCCTGCAGGGCCAGCCTGCATATATGAAAATTGGGTTTTGTTAGTTTCAATAAAGTGAGTGGCCAAAGTGATTTCTTGTGGTCTAGCTAGGGATTGATTCTTAATGTTCATACATCAAGGAAAAATAATAATAATAATAATAATAATAATAATAATAATAATAATAATAATAATACTAATAATAATAGTAATATGGAAAATAAAAAACGCATCTACACAGTATTTTACATCCGAACTATGAATGGCAGTGTAATTCTTCTTTTAAAAGGAAAAAAAAAATTATAATGGTTAAATTTTACTATAACATATCACATTTTTAGTAATATTTAAAAATATTATAAAAATATAAAAATATATTATTTATTAATTTTAATAATATTTTAAAAAATGTTGTATTTATGTATGTATATCGCAAAATATTATTAATAATATTTAAAATATATATATTTAAAAAATATTGTACATTATCTATGTTAAAAAATATGATATGTTATAGTGTTTGACATATATTTAGATTAAAGTTAGTTTGTATGTTATAGCGTTTGAAATGTATACGGGTTAAAGTTAGTTTGTGTGCGGGATATATACTCTAATAAGGCTTACTTGAGTGACAAAGAGACCATCCTCCTTGAGATTTTGATTGGCAACATGCTCATAAAAGGATTTTGTGTAGAGATTATTGCAAAGCTTTGATTCATTTGGGTCAGGAAGATCCCCTATGATCACATCAAACTTCTCTTTAGATTTTTCTAGCTCATCCCTGTATGTAAGAAATAAATATATAGCTTTTGTAAGAGCAAAGCATACCCAAAACTCTCAACCTAGTCAAAATCAATTCCTCTATCTTGTTTCAATTCATATATATATATAAATGAAAAGATAGAAAGTGAAAATGTAATAAATACAACACCTGCACAACTAAAAATCAAAGATCTCGTGAATTGTCAGTAAATATAGCTGGCAATATTCTTGTCTATCTATTTAGCGCAACTCTTTGTTTCATTATGGAAAATTGTAATTAGAAAATGGAAATATCTTTGTCTGTGTAATTCAACTAATTGAACTTCAAAAAACAGAAAAGGAATTGAAAAGGGTCAGAAAAAAAAAGAAAAAATTAAATTACTAACTTGGCATCATTGTAAACTATTTGGAGCCTCTTGTCATTGAAGGCCTTATGATTTGCCCTCACATGCTTGCGGATCAAACCGGAAATATCCTGTGGTTTAGCATATTAAACTCGGATCAAACATTGAATAGTAGTATTAATTAAAATCTGTATGATCAATTAACAAAGGATATGGCACGGTGAATATGAACAACATACCTTATCAATATCACATATTTTCACTTTCTTAATGTTCCTATGCCTCAATGCCTCTCTTGCAGCAGACCCTCCACCTCCTCCCATGATAAATACAGTTTTGGGTCTGCTCTTGTTCAGTAATTACATGGTTAGAAAATGTAAATATTTATCTATAGGATAAAGAAAAGCATTAATAGATACATAGAAGTGTATACATACTCATTATGTAATAACAGGGCAGGATGTACCAAGCTTTCATGGTAAATATATTCATCCATTTCTGTGTTTTGCAAATGTCCATCAAATACGAGAGCCTACATATAATAGAAAAGGTATATAAATAAATAAGTAATTTATCTATTTGCAAGATAGATACTGATTCATCTAGTTAATTAGATTCTATGTTGGGAGAAAAACTAGGATTCTGATTATTATTCATGCAATCAAGGGTATATATAAAGCTAATTATATATATACACAGAGCTTAATTGCGAAAGGAACATAAAATATATGTTAAACATAAAAATAGCATGCACATATGCATGGTGATATGGTGGAGTTGGAGGAGCATGAAGAACAAATAAGGCTGGCATTCATCTTGTGAGGTTACTACAAGCAAGTGAATGATATTAGGAATCATAGGTTCAAATTGAAGCTCGCAATAAAAATTGCGGCTACAATATTAAGGTTTTGAGGTCTCAGCAACCGTATCGTGACTGCAATTTAAAACCTTTCTTGGAGTACATACAAAGCTGGATGGAATCACAACTTGACTTAGAGTCTTAGTGTACATGTTTGGAAGCTGGTTGAAAGGAGGAGCTTAAAAGGAATATGGGTGGTTGCTTTGTGGACTTACTACGATATTAGTGAAAAGTGGTAGAGAGTAAATGCCATAGAATATTATAGGTTATTGTGGCAAGGCAATTGTAATATGGAATTAGAGGATTGACATGTTATTCTAGTTCGGAAAGTTTTTTACTTTTGTTATATAAAAAAGGAAAAGGTTTATCGTTATATCGCATAGTGTTAAATACCTATTTTTATCTCATTTATATTGAGTGTTTAATAAATTATTGGTTGTATAAAATACATGCATCAGAAAATAAACGGAAAGGGTGGACGCACCCCTTTACATTTGCCTACATCGTCGTCCGATTATTATTTTTTTTAATAAATTTTTTTTATAACCTTTACATTTGAATATATGACATTGTGCGGCATGATAATCAATTTTTGAAAATAAAAGTTGATTGAGTGATGTGTATGAAATGTAAGTGGGTGTACAATAACATGTGTGATAATTGGAATTCTATGAAAAATTTTAGCTGCTAGCAAAACACCGATAACCAAAGAAAAATGGTGGGCGTATATCCACATAATGTGCCCACCTGTGAGTTATAGCAATTTTTTAAAATGAAAATTTAAAAAAAAAAAACTATGATTGATAGATTGGAGTATATCAAGATGAATGACACTTTATCCTATGTACAAATGCAATTGTTTAACAAATTTCTTTTTTAGATGTTAAAGGTTAAGAGGGTATCATATAAATTTTCATGAGGAGGAATGATATTAAAGAGAAAGTAGTAAATCTATTGATGACATACAAGGCATGGATATGGCATATAAGATCAAAACAAAGTAGGGAGGTTGGATTAAAACAAAAATAATATATTATTGTAACTAAAATTAAAAATTAAAAAATAAATCAGGAAACGAAAATGTGAACCGAAAGGGTCCTTACATTCAATTATCATGTCATGCACTCAAGGGTCTATACACAACAATCTCAATTCTCAAATGTACAGAGCTTATCTACGAGAGCAACAAACTAACCCAAAAATAAGAAAAAAAATTGCGCATGATAATAATTGAGACAATTCATCCACATAAATGGTATCGTGTAGATTAATATCGTGTGTGGATGTGGAACTTGGAGAAAACATAGACACCATTCATCTCATGAGAATTCTCTTAAGAAAACATAGACATAGTTTATTGGCAAATAAAGAAAGGTTGTAACTTTTATCACAGAAATTGATGGTATCATAAAAAACCCACACCAAGAAAATATACCTTCCCAAAGCGCTTTGTTGTAAGAACAGTTAGATTTTGGAATTCACTTGCCCCTTGAAACTCCACCCTAAGAGACCATGTAAAAGAAATGAGATCAAACAAAATCGGAATATAAAATGGGTAGCTTCGAAGGACGCATAAAAATGAAATTATATTATACATACCGGTTTGTGGCCAAACCCCACTTGACATCGGAATCAATTTCTTGTTCAAACCAATGATTAACAGTGACCTCCGTTACGTTATGACTACTTGGTTCATCTTCATCAGGTTTTTTTTGCCCTTTTTCGTTAATGTTTATTTCTATGTAATCCTCAATAAGTTCAAGGTCAATATATTGCGCACTTTTATTTAGATATAAAGGGAGAAGAAGAACCATGAATGATCTCAGAAAGGGCCACATTATGCTTGTTGGGTCCATGCTCTCTTTTCCACTCTCTATGTCAACAACGATCAACGCTTCTTCTTGCAAGTGAGTTTCGCTCACTGTGTCTATTTATACACAAAATAGACAAGATTGAGCTTGTAATTGTTATTAATTCTTGTAATTGGGGTTCCTTCAAACAGATCAATTTAATGTTATAGGCTGAGCAAATGGGGTATATATAAACCAGATTGCAATTCTCGTAGTAAGTAGTAGAATAAAAATTAAATCTTTAACAATAATAATAAGCGGGATTTGTGGTAGTCAACGATTGTTAAATAGTATCATGATATAATTATGTTAAAATGATGATATTAAGTTATGAAAAGATGCACTTAAGAGTTGTTAACTGTGTCAAATTGATTATTTGGATTCAAATCCAATACTTTTGTTTGTGATTACTTTTAGGACCTACCTTAAATGGTGTTCCTTGCACATATATGAATGTTCTTTTTAATGATAAATATGGTTGTAAATTTTAAATAAACATCTACACTTCATAAATTGATCCAAAAAAACTTTATGAAAAGGATATAAAAAAATTGATGTAACTTTCTCCCCAACTTTTAAGTTTTCTATAGTCGTTGAGCTACTTTATTGTAGACCTGGCAAATATTAAAATTATTTTTTTAACATCTAAGATGGATGTATATTCCTTAGTGGAAGAAGAGAAATAAAATAAAAATGATAAATATAATGTGAAATATAATTAAAAAAAGAGATGTGAATAGATATTAGTTATAAAAATTAGGTAGCAAATCAAATTTAAACCGAGAGACAAAATCATAATTTTTCCTATTTCAATGGTGAAGTGGAAGATCAAGTCGAAAATTTCACAGAAAAATCTAAGCAGGAATATATTGAAAGAGTTTCTTTGCATTAAGCCACTCTAATATTTTCCTTTTTTTGGTCAAAAAACCATTCAAAACTGAAACGCATACAACAGTTAAGAGTAGCAAGTTGTGAGCAAGGCGTCAACAGTCAAAGGACCCACTTCTCATTTTTTAAGTGTTTTCGACCCTAAATGAATGTAACCTTCCAAACTAAAATAATATTATACAGAAAAGGAATAAATGTGTACGTTTCATTAACAATGGGTTTAATGATATGAATTTTTTTAATTTGATATATGAATTTTTTTAATTTGATAAATTGAATATAGATTCTTAAAGTCAATGGATCTTAATTCTCATTAATTTTTTTCATTTAATGTTCTCAAAATATTTAAAGCATCTCATCAATGAAAATATCTCCAAAATAAATTTTCCAATTTTTCACCAATTTTTTATTAAAATTTTAAGTCATTTAAAATAATCCAGATAAGGACAAGTTTTGATTTATTATTTTTTAAACTATGTATCAACTGAAACACTATTTGATCAATAAATGATTTGTTAAAATTGTACATGTCTATTTTTTTAAAATAAGATTTTAAATTTATTTTATGTCCAAAATTAAAAAAAACAAATATAACTGTGCTATAAACATTTTTATTTAAATAAAAATAGTCTAACTTTTGCTGTAATGGTCCATTTTAAAAAAATCAAGTGATTTTGTATTTAAATTTTATCCATAGACGCATGTTTGATCCAATAATTGATAGTGCCTTTGGATTTATGTACATTGTTATGGAATTCTTGTATTTTTAACACTACTAAGAGTGTGTTTGGTTTGGCATTTCTAAAAGTGAATTTTAGTCAACATAATCTTTTGAATATGATTTTGGTTAAACTAGAGTTTACATAAACATGATTTTATATTGATATAATTTGATGCAAATTTGATTTTAATAAAGCGAACAACTTTCGGATGATATTAATTCAAATCAAATTTGTAGTTGTAATTATTAAAAAGGACATGCTGATCATTGTTGTTTAGATGTCTATTTTAATAATTATATCAAAATTATACTTATTATATTTTTTTAATTGATTAACAATGTAAAAAATTTTACACTAATAATATATTAAAATTAAAATTAAAATTTATATATTAATATATTAAAGTATTAAATAATAAATTATATTTTTTGTCAACAGATACTAAATAAATTCGTTGTAGTATAATAAATAGTATAATCTTCCCATTCAAATTCGATATGTGGTTTTTAAAGTAAAAGTCTATAGTTTTTCTAAACATCAAGTTTGTTGAAAAGGCCCATGTTAGCTTTTTTATTTAATTAGTTTTAAAAAAATATATTTATAAATATAGGGTTGAAAAAATATTTATCAAAAAGGGGTCAAACAATAACAATGACGTATAAATTTATGTGTCATAGTTTATAGCGCATAAATTTATGTGTCACACATTAAATTATTATATTTAATGTACCTGTGACGTATATTATGAGCTAAGCTATGATGCATAGATTTATATCTCAAATCTTTTGAAAAATAATATATTTTAACATGTGATGCATGAATTTATGGGATGAAAAAGTTCAAACGTTCCTTTACTCTTTTAAACAAGTGAATAGGGATATTTTTGTGGTCCACATATTACCTTCCCTATCTGTATCTGAAGTTTTTCTGAGAAACTGTGTGGGTGTTTGGAAGTTATTGGTAACTTGGGACCACTGCAGAAGTTAGAGCTAAATATTGAAAAACAAAACAAGGTTAATCATATTGAAATGGTTTAGAAATAATGTGGATAAGATAGCTTTAGAAAATTTTAGTGTAGGGTTTGAATTTAGATTGATGAGTGTGATTAAGGAAAAAGAAGAAGAACAAAGGATTTAAAAAAATTAAAGAAAAAATTTAAAAAAATTTGTAATAAATACATTCGAAATATATTTAAAATTTAAAATTAGATTATTTTTGCACAGAAAAAAAATGAGAAACAGAAAAAATATAAATACAAATATTTAAATAAAAATATAAAATTAATTAAAAAATCTGAATCTAAAAGTTCGTAAATAAAAAAATGTTAAATATATTATTAATTAAATTTTATAATTTCAATATTAATAATATCGAAAAAATATAAATAAATTTTTTTTATAAAAGCCCAGCGTTAAATATATTAATAAAGTTTAAAAAGAATTGATAATTTTATTTTTTCAATGAATATTAGAATGTGAAAATAAATTTTAATAAAAAGAAGCTAAAAATATATTATTAAAATTTTTTTAAAATTTAATATTAAATAATTCGAAAAATTTAAAGTAAAAAAATATATTAATATTAAAATTGATAATTTTATTTTTTCAATGAATACATAATGTGAAAAAAAAATTTAATAAAAAGAAGATAAAATATATTATTAACATTTTGTTTTAAATTTAATATTAATTATTTCAAAAAATTTAAAGTAAAATAATATGTTAATATTAAAATTAATAATAAAATTTGTTTCACAATTCAGAATGTGAAAAAAATTAAAAAAAGAAGCGGTAAATATATGATTAAAATATTGTTATAAAAATAATGTTAATTAATTGGAAAATGTTTAAGTAAAAATAAAAAATATAAATGTAAATATTAAAATATATAAAATAATATTTTAAAATTTTCAGAATGTAAAAAATATTTTTAACACAAAAATGTTAAATATGTTTTTAAAAATTTTGAGTAATTATAATATTAAATAATTCAAAAAATTTGATATACAAAATTTGTAATATAATTTTTTAAAAAGATTAAGAATCTAAAAAATTTTGTTAATGAAATTTTTTAAATATGTTATTAAAAAATGTTTGAAATATAATATTAATTAATATAATTCCAGTTTTTAAAAATTTTTAAAAAAGAATAAGGAAATAGGAAAAAACAATTAAAACATTTATAGTATTTTTAAAAATAATATTTGATACAATTAATTATAAATATTTAAACATATATAATGTAAATAATTGTGCTTAAAAATTAAATTTAAAAAAAATATATATTATAAAAAGTTTACAAATATAAGAACTAAAATATTATGTAATACTTGAAAAAAAATTGTAACATTATATTTTTAAAAAATATATTTACATATTATTATTTATTTATATATATATAATAAGAAGAAACTGTAATTATTTTTTAAAATTAAAAAATTAAAGTTAAGTTAGAAATAAAATTAATAATAAGATTTAATAAATAAATGTAATTGTTAATTTTGTGTTATTTAAATGTGATTTAGTTAGTTTAATTTAGTGTGGTAGGATATGATATGTGATATGTGATGAATAATATTTATTTTTATTTATTTATTTATTTATGTAATTTTTTTAATTATTTAATTAATTATGCTTATGGTTTAATTATTTAATTAGCCTTATTTGTATTTATTGTATATTTAATTTATTATTCAATTGATTAATGTTTTAGGGTTAAATTAATAGAATTCATAAAATTTAAAAAATTTTAAAGTAAATAAAAAATAAAATTGATAAATAGGTTTACATAAAATGTTAAATATTAATTTAAGTATAGAAATTTAATTTAAAAAAATAGTATATAATTTGTGAAATTAAGAAATACACTTAAAAAATTAAAAACATAAAACATTCAGTATTAAATTAGATTAATTTAGTTTAAATAGGTTAGGTTTACATAAAATTTTAAATATAAATTTAATTTTACAAATTAAAAACAAATACTATATAGTTTGTGAAATTAAGAAATACACTAAAAAAATTAAAAAATTAAAAAATTCAGTATTGAATTAGTTTAATTTAGCCTAAATAGGTTAGGTTTGCATAAAATTTTAAATATAAATTAAATTTTAGAAATTAAAAACAAATACTATATAGTTTGTGAAATTAAGAAATACACTTAAAAAATTAAAAAATTAAAAAATTCAGTATTAAACTAGATTAATTTAGCCTAAATAGGTTAGGTTTACATAAAATTTTAAATATAAATTTAAGTTTAGAAATTAAAAAAAAATCCAATATAGCTTTTAAAATTAATAAATACACTTAAAAGATTAAAAATTTAAAAAATTCAGTATTAAATTAGATTAATTTAACTTAGGTTTACATAAAATTTAAAATATAAATTTAAAATTTAGAAATTAAAAAAATCCAATATAGTTTATGAAATTAATAAATACACTTAAAAAATTAAACATTTAAAAAATTCGGTATTAAATTAAATTAATTTAGCCTAAATAGGTTAGGTTTACATAAAATTTAAAATATAAATTTAAGTTTAGAAATTAAAAAAAATCCAATATAGTTTATGAAATTAATAAATACACTTAAAAAATTATTTAAAAATTCAGTATTAAATTAGCCTAATTAGGTTAGGTTTACATAAAATTTAAAATATAAATTTAACTTTAAAAATTTAAAAAATACTATATACTTTATAAAATTAATAAATATACTTAAAAAGTTTAAAATTTACAAAATTCAGCATTAAATTAGATTAATTTATCATAATTAGGTTTATTTGACATAAAATTTAAAATATAAATTTAACTTTAGAAATTAAAAAAATACTATATACTTTATAAAATTATTAAATACACTTAAAAAATTAAAAATTTAAAAAATTCAGTATTAAATTAGATTAATTTAGCCTAAATAGGTTAGGTTTACATAAAATTTAAAATATAAATTTAACTTTAGAAATTAAAAAAAATACTATATACTTTATAAAATTAATAAATATACTTAAAAAATTTAAAATTTACAAAATTCAGCATTAAATTAGATTAATTTAGCATAATTAGGTTAGGTTAACATAAAATTTAAAATATAAATTTAATTTCAGAAATTAAATTAGTAAATACATATACATTTAGCAAGGTTGACTTAAATACAAATTTATCATAGAGTATGGCATCTTTGAGTCAATCATCCGAGTCACGCATCATCTGACCAGGACCAGATGATGCGTCTCTTCTGACACTTCAGAGCGTCCATATATCCGAGTGGATATGGAACGGGGAGCCTGACAGAGAGTTGAAGATACGAAGGGCGAAGTTTCACACAAGTGTGATGATACACCTGTGGTGCTTACTGTCATTACTGACAGGTTACACAGAGCAGGCTTCTTAGGTGTAGCTCAGCTACCCTTCTTACACAGCGATGCTTCGTTAGTTGAAGCATTGGTTGAGAGGTGGAGGCCAGAGACGCACACCTTTCATATGCTACCTGGGGAGTGCACGATCATTCTTCAGGATGTTGCGGTGCTGACGGGGTTTCCTATCAATGGTCAACCTCTTATTGCTGCTACATCTGCGAGGGTCTGGGAGCCCATTGTGCAGGAGTTACTTGGGGCTTCGCCTTCTGAGCAGGAGCTTGTTGGAGGTTCCTTGAAGATGAGTTGGCTGCTTAAGCACTTTGCTAGCATAGATGACCACATGGGCAGTGATGAGCAGCTTGATAGATTTACACGTGCTTACATCCTGCGACTGCTTGGTGGTGTTATTCTCTGCGACCACTCTAGTTCGAGAGTTCCCTTGAGATACCTCCCATTCATTGCGGACTTCGATAGATGTGGTCAATATAGTTGGGGAGGAGCAGTACTTGCATATCTTTATCGTGAGCTGTGTGGTTGCACAGATTACGATAAGAAGGAGATATGCGGATTCACCTATTTGCTGCAGTTATGGACTTGGGAACGTTTCCCAAGTTATCTCCTGTACGCTTTGCATATGATGACCATAGTGTGCCTTTAGGTGCAAGATATGCAACAAACATCTTCGACAATTATGAATTACATCTTTAGATATTTAATTTTTAGGTCTTAACTATTTCCTAATCCTTTTATAGATGGATACGAGGATGCCTCAGGCCAGGTCGACACCATGATATTGCGTATTATAGGCATATCTTCGATTCATTGGATCGACAGCAGGTTGGGTTCATACTTCTTATGGACTAACTTCTTAATTTTTTCTGGTCAATGTTCAACTTAATTTAAGTGAAGTTGTGGGAGCCATATAGGGCGGTCATGGATGATTTGCCTGATGCCTGTACAACTGGCTCTAACATGTGGACAGCTGTGGTGCCTCTAATGTGTTTTAACATATTAAAGTGGCACCAACCTGACTGATGCATGAGGCAGTTTGGTATGGCTCAGCATATTCCTCAGCCTCCCTCTCAGCTAGAGGATATACATAGCATGACACTGAAGGAGAAGACTGACGAGAACTGGCAGAGAGTTTTCAGCCCTTTCTTAGCCATCTGGGAGCATAAACATCAACGTGTGTGTCTGGGTGTACCATCACACGAGTTGCTTAGTCACAACTCTGATTATATGAGGTGGTACATTCGACATACACGTCGATGGATCACACAAGAAGCTGTGATTAAGGGACACATGGTAAGTTTGCAAACTCTTAACTTATTTGGTTATAACACTTAACTTACACTTAATAATTATTTAATGTTTACATTAAACTTAGGCTGATGAGTTGGAGATCATACACTACTTGACTACGGAGGTTGTTGTTGATGGGTCTATATTACATGCTGATATTATAGACAGGGTTCGTGGTCGTGTGGAGAGGATCATGCTCTTCAAGAAGATTGAGGATCACCTTGTCAAGGCTAGGTTCAGTGCACCTGAACCAACTCAACAGGCTCCTCCATTTGATGCGAGGGCGGATATGGACCCCACGAGAGTCGAGTGGCAAGGTCTGCAGCGACGTCGATGGAGGTCAGCTGCAATGACACCCCCTATTCCTCAACTTCCACCCAGACATAAGGGTCAGTACTTTGTCCCGACTGAGGATGTGCCACCGTCGCCGCATCCTATGTACACATTTCCATCCCAGAGATATCATGATGCATCTGGTTTGTTACTTTCTCTCTGTATTATCATTATTAAGCAATTTATGATTTTTTTAGTTGTGAATTTAATAACATGTGATGCTTGTAGATGCAGGTCATGTAGGTACTTCAGCTGAGTTATAGTGTGACACTACTTTTGGGTTGTTTACCTCGCCGGACTTGCCATCGCTAACATTTTTTGACCATGTTGAGCTTGGAGTACCAGCGGCCTTTCAGGGGACAGAGGGAGCGTCATCATCCCATGCTGACACGTCTTTTCACACTCCCTCACCTTTCCAAGCACCGTTGCTCACTCCGCATCCTCCCATGCATGCCTATGTCCATCCTCCACACATGCATCACCAGTTTGATGGACAAGGTGTAAACATCCATTTATGTCTAAGGCCACATTTTGAAATTAATTAATAAAGTATGTAAATAAATAAATAATAAACACAAAAACAGAAAAAATAGAAAAATACAGAAAAAAACAGAATGAACAAAAAATAGGAAAATAAATAAGGAAACAAAAGAAGGAAATAAAACAACAAAAGAAGAAAAAAAAAAGAAAAAAGGAAAAAGAAGAAGAAATTTAGAAAATCCAAAAATTAATAACCAAAAATAAATAAATAGTAAATAAAAAAGGAAAAAGAAAAAAGGAAAAAATAAAAATCAAATACAAGAAAATAACAAAAAAAAAGAGAAAAAAAGAGAGAAGAAGAAAGCAAGAAATAAAACTTTTGAAAAATAATGAAAAAAGAAAATATAAAAAAATATAAAACAAAATAAAAAATAATAATAAAATAAAAAAACAGAATTAAATAAAATAAATAAATACAGAATAAAAACAAAATAGGAAAAACAGAATTTAAGAAAATAGAAAATCAAATAAAAATAAATAATAAAGGGAAAATTAAAATAGGCATGAAAAAGGAAAAATTTGAAAAAGGAAAATGGGGTATAAAAAAGAAATGAAGGATCCGAGAAGAGGGGTCTTTTTTTTCATTCGTTGGAAATTTTGGAGAAGGGCTTGCTTCTCAGCTCTCGGGAGCATTACAAGATACCTCACATGAGTGTCAATCTCTCTGAAAAAACCCTCTCCCGATTCTCAAATCGACGATTCTGGTGCATAGACCTGCTACTGTTAATAGAAGGAAGAATAAGGTCCTAAGATTTCTCTGTGATTTCCTGCAAGATTCTTTAGCATCAAAGCGTCCTTTGGAAGCGTGAGGAATCCAGGTTGCAGATTCAGTGCCTCACTCTAGGTGGCCGCCTGGGCCGTTCGTCGCCCATTGCCTTGGGGCGATTATCAGAGGGAATAGAGGTTTGACTCATGGCGGCCATGGCTGATCCGTCGTCCCGCTTGGCGTTCGCTGCTCCTTGACGGGTGCTGAGGGACATTCCTTCGTATTCCATCTTGCCCAGATCAGCACATAGGCTTCATCATGCCATAGTCCATTCTGTGCATATATCTGTGCCTTCTCTCTCATTTCATTTTCAATTGGCCATTTGCAAGCTCCTGTTGCAGATTCAGTGCCTCACTCTAGGTGGCCGCCTGGGTCGTTCGTCGCTCATTGCCTTGGGGCGATTATCAAAGGGAATAGAGGTTTGACTCATGGCGGCCATGGCTGATCCGTCGTCCCGCTTGGCGTTCGCTGCTCCTTGACGGGTGCTGAGGGACATTCCTTCGTATTCCATCTTGCCCAGATCAGCACATAGGCTTCATCATGCCATAGTCCATTCTGTGCATATATCTTGGCATTGTTCGTAGGCGACGGATGTAGGCGGCATTTATTGGGGCTTCACTGCTTCCCGAGCTTGGTACCCCGTCCGAGCATCGTCCACCACCAACCACCGCTTCGAGCCAAACCAAGTGCTCTGTTCTTTGGAAGCTTGAGAAGATTTCGAAGATCTGGATGCAATGTCGAGACCATCCAACGAGTCACAATTCGAACATTTCGAGAGTGCACATTCTGTTTCACTCGAGCATGAGGTTGAGGCGTTTAGGTGGAAACTTAATGCCCCTATTTTTCCAGAGAGCATACAGAGAACATCATTCCAATGAACTATCTCGCTTAGCAACTCTCATAGTGAAGCTCATCGTATGCTGATCTGCCCCACATATTCTGTTTTGGAATTTAAACGTAGAATCAACGATTTTCCATGTCTCACGATCTATTGCGAGATTCGTACCTTAGGCACAGATCCTAATAACCGACAGAACCAGTACCATTTCTTCCATTTTATCAATGGCTCTGGTGATGATCGCATAGGATTTTAGATTGATAAGAATGCAGTAATTTACTCTCAATTTAAAGTTGAAGTTTTAAGCACAATGAGCAGTATTATGATAAGGAACCAATATGCAATTGAATGTTAAATTGCAGAGCTGCATGTAAAGGAAAGTTGAAATGTTTCATGATCTTACGACTTGCATCTGAATCCTTACTAGGGGCGATAATGGATTTGCTTACTTGATGATCGAATCTATTTTTTTCTTTTTAGGAAGCGAGTCGAGCAAGATGACATTACTCCTAACACAGAAAACAATCTGTTGCCGAATCACGAGAGCCCGTCAACCAGTTGAAAGAGACAAGAGCAGTGCAACGGGTTGCCTCGTGTAAGTTGAGATTGAGGATGTTTATCCAAAAGTTGTCGTACTTTTCAAAGTCAATCTTTTGTAAATAAATATCAATGAATAAATACAAAAATTACATTTTTCATGTTTCTTAAGTATGTGCCTCCCATTGTTGGCTTTACTTTTTAAATTTTACCATTCCTTTTTCTTCATTCAACCCGTTTCTTCCTAAAAAAAAAATACCTGTTGGTGACAATGCTAGTGCTGTAAAAAATAATTTTGAACGTCTGATTAATCAAGCTCAAAGAAAAACCAAATGAGGAAGCAGAAAAAAGTAGAATCCAACCAGGTGGGGTTCCAAATGGACTACCCATTGTGATCCTAAAATCAATGTAAATATCCCGCTGGAATAAAGTTCAAATCTAGGAAAAATTAGGAATGCAAAATAAGATCCGCTGAATTGGAAACCAAAATGATCCCGGCAAGATCAATATTTGGCTACACAAAATTCAAGAAAAAAGAAGTGAAACCCGCTGAATTAAAACCCATAAATAATCCAAGCAAGAGCAGGGTTCAAGTTCAAAAGATTCAATCAACAAAGGCATGATCAGAAAAGTCTTGTTGGACACCAAAAACAATTCAGGCAAAAATAGGATCAAGACAAAAGCCCGCTAGGTCGAAAACCCTCAAAGGGTGGCCTAGGCAAGAGTTAGGGCACGATCAATCAAAGGCCCGCTAGGTCGAAAACCCTCAAAGGGCGGCCTAGGAAAAAGTTAAGGCGCGATCAATTAAAAGCCTGCTAGGTCGACAATCCTCAAAGGCGATCTAGGAAAAAGTTAGGGCACAATCAAACAAGAGCCCGCTAGGTCGAAAACCCTCAAAAGGCGGCCTAGGCAAAAGTTAGGGCACAATCAAACAAGAGCCCGCTAGGTCGAAAACCCTCAAAGGGCGGTCTCGGAAAAAGTTAGGGCATAATCAAACAAAAATCCCGCTAGGTCGGCAACCTTAACGACCTATGCAAAAATTAGGGTCCACAATCAAGAGTCTGCTAGGTTGAAAACCCGTAAGGGCGATCTAGGCGAAAGTTAGGGCAAAACGAAAGACCTGCTAGGTTAAAAACTCAAAACCCAGGCAAAAGTTAAGGTAATTCCAAGAATCCCAGGACAACATGACATTCTTGCACCTCATTCCTTCCTAAAACTAGGGCAAAATTTTTGCCATTTCTCAAGTTTGATTAATTGGACAATCAAGATTATGAAAAGCAGCATTGACATTTTTCATCAAAAGGTGCCATTTGGGCGATAGAACCACACCTTTCATCATCCTTTCCTTTCAGGTACACTACCTCAAACATCTTTTGCAAAATCTTCTCTATTTCTTTCCAGTAACCATCCAGAATCACTTTGCACACCCCAATAGTGCCCACGCTAAAAAGAAATGTGAAAAATGTAAAAAAGAAAAAGATTAATTTTGAAAAGTCATGACTAGTCGGGGGAATCCTCGACCGTTGCTACACGACAGGATTGTTTCCCAAAGATTCATCCTCCTACTAGCCACAATGCCACTATAAAAAAGGAGTGTGTCATACCCAATGATATTGACCACTGTTGGGTCTCAAAGATCCTTACAAAAGGAAATTTCGAGATTGACCAAAACACCGAACTTAAGTCAATCTAGCTCGTTCTGATTCTTGATTCCTTTCACACCAACCATGAGATTGTCGAGAGAGGACATGTCCAAAATAAAAAAATCAAGAAAAACAAAAAGTTTTGCACCACTTCATGGTTTGCATTCATCCCGTAGCATCCATTTCATCAAATTAAGTTAAAACATCGCATCCTCTCGTATTCATTCAAAACATCGCAATAAGCATTCATTCATTCAAGCATCACACAACTCCTTTGCAAAACTAATTAAGATCAGGGCAAATTGCTCAAACCAATCATAATTAAGAGATTTCCGAGGATCTCAAAACTGGGGCAAACACCTGCCCAGAAAATTCAAGTTGAGGAAATCCTCAATTCCTCAACGCCAGATAAATCAAACTGGGGCAAATGCTAGCCCCCATAATTCAATTTGAGGTCATCCTCAAAATCAAGTTTAAACTAGGGCAAATGCTTGCCCACAAAAATTCAATTTGAGATCATCCTCAAATTCTGAGTCAAGCTCAAACTGGGGAAAATGCTTGCCCACAAAAATTCAATTTGAGGTCAATCTCAAATTCTGAGTCAAGCTCAAACTGGGGCAAGTGCTTGCCCACACAAAAATACAATTTGAGATCATCCTCAAATTCTGAGTCAAGCTCAAACCGGGGCAAATGCTTGCCCATAAAAATTCAATTTGAGGTCAACCTCAAATTCTGAGTCAAGCTCAAACTGGGGCAAATGCTTGCCCACACAAAAATACAATTTGAGGTCATCCTCAAATTCTGAATCAAGTTCAAACTAGGGCAAACGTTTGCCCAAGAAAGATTTAATTTCAAGAACAAAACTGGGGCAAACGCTTGCCCAAAATCCCCTCAAGTTAAGGCATTCCCCAATTGCCAAAAATCCTCCAAACTGGGGCAAAATGTTTGCTCGAAGTTCTTTCAAATCAAGACATCTCTCAACTATCAAAAATCTTCTAAACTGGGGAAAAATGTCGGCCCAAGTTTCTTCAAGAGAATAATCATCAAATGCTTTAAAACCTTCGAGTTCAAGGTAGAATAAGCAACTTAATTTAATTCAAAAACAAATTTCAAAAATAAGTTGTCTGAGGCAGGTGACGAAGAGTCCACATTGATCTAAATGCAGATTTGTTAGCTGCATTTCACATGGGAGCACAGTTAGATCAGCCTAATCAGGATGCACAGCAGATTCCTTGTTGCCAGAGTAGAAGGACTACTAGGGGACCAGGCGTTTGATTATGTTTATGTATTTTCCTTGTATTTTGATTTTATTCATTGTACATTCACTATATGACACTTTTTGTATGGACTTTATATTTGACTTCATGCTATTTATGGGTACTACATGACATATATAGATTTTTTTTACTATTTAATCGATTTACTTAGCATAAATTAGATTGCTTATACTCTTGAGTAATGTTAGATGAACATATATAATTGGAATTGAGATTGACTTATTAACTTTTTTAGGAAGTTATTTTCAAATTGAAATAACGTATTTATGAAATAGTTGAATATAACGTCTACAGTTACACAAAAATATAACAATGTCTCTCCAATACATATCATTAGCAACCTTAAAATATCGAAGTTAACTTCATACAAAGCATGAATCGCCGTCATAGATAATTAACCTTGGTTTCTTTGAGGACATCGAGACTAATTATGACCTAACTCCTTACACCTGCGGCATCTGATTCTTTGTTGTGATTCAACCCAATCCATTTCATTTCTTATTCGAGTTGATTTCGATCTAACCTTTCCTCTCAACTTATCTTCATCTGGAATGAGAACCCAGTTGGTAACATCAGGAAGATCACTTTCATTCCCAATTGGCCACCAATCAAAAGAGTAAGCTCCAAAGATATTTTCAAGTGAATAGACATTATCAACGTATTGATAGAAGTCAATACTAACGGTCGCACAAACAGCTATTACATGAGAACAAGGATACCTTAGCAGTTGAAATTTACCACATTGACAATAACGATCAGATAACCTTACCGACCATTTATTCCCACCCCGTTGACTTATTAGATTAAAAGCTTCCTCAACCTCAAATCGCGAAGACTGTATGTCATATCTTCTAACCTGATGAGAACATGCTGCTTCTTGATTTTTCCTAATTGCATCCATCAGTTTTTTACAGAAACGTTGACCACTTTCAATTTCAACCTTAGCGCTTGCACCCCTTTGCACAAAATATTCAACCAAACGGCTATAAGTACATTTAACGAGAGTCGTGATTGGAAGATTTCGTGCACCTTTTAACACTTTGTTAACTGCCTCGGCTAGATTGGTTGTCATGTGACCAAATCATCTACCATTTTCATCATACGCAATACTCCATTTCTCCTTTGATATGCTATCAATCCACCTAGCCACGTCTGCATTAGTTGCTCTAAACTTTTCTAACTTCTGATCAAATATCTCTTTACATGTTTTGTAACCTGCATAGTTCATTCAAAACACATAACCATGAACAAAATAATAATGAAGTATATAAATAAATATAAAGTACAAAATCACCTTACCTAATTTAAGCAAATCTTGTTTGAGTTTCTGGTTTTTAAATCGATGATTAAAATTTCTTGCAATATGTCTGATGCAATAAACATGATATGCATGTGGAGGTTGCCATCCCAAATGGGGGTTATTAATTGCTGATTTAATGCTTTGATGTTGTCGCAACCGTAATTCCGACGAGACGACGAACTCACTGAAATTTTAAAATGAATTTTATTTAAGGTATGAAGTCGCCACCAAATTTTTATTTAAGGGAAAATACTTGGAAAAAACCCTGACTCGAGGAAAAGATTTAGGTTCGGGAGTCGGTTACGAGTAGGGAAGGTGTTAGGCACCCCACTCGCTTGTTCCGAGGAACAGTACCCTTAAACTGAGTGTGTGATTATTTGAAAATAGTTTGATCCCTTAATTAATGTGAAAATAAATAGGTTGATGGAGGTTAGCCTGACAGGACTTGATCCTGCTTCTACGTATTCCTCGGTGCAATGGGAAACTCAAGGCTTACGTTGTTCTGGTTTGTGAAGGCTTGACCTTCAAAAAGTGCTTGAGAAAAGAGTATTTTAAAGATTTCGCTTTGGAGAAAGTTTTATCTTTGGGAGGGATCTTTAGCCCACTCATGCACAAGGCCCGAGGTGGCTAAGGCAGCACGGGGATCTATACGAACTACTAAATGTTGAACAGCAGGTGAACCACCAGTTCCCCATCTAGAGCTCGTTGTGTGAGACCTAGAATCCCAAAATATTAGAAAAGATACTTTTTAAAGTTTTGAAGAGGACCTCAAGTCCACTCATGCACAAGGCCCGAGGCGGCTAAGGCAGCACGGGGACCTATACGAACTACTAAATGTTGAACAGCAGTTAAACCGCCAGCTCCCCATTTAGAGTCCATTGCGTGAGACTTAAAAATCCCAAAATATTTAGAAAAGGAGACTTTTTTAAAGTTTTGAAGAGAAATGATTTGCAAATGATATTAATCCTTGAGTAAAAGAAAACTTGAATTTAAGAGAAGAGTTTAATTTTTCAACTTTGAGGTAATTAGGGTTAAAACGGGATTTTGGTGTAGTTTTGTAATTATTAGGAATTTTGGGGCAATTGGGTAATTATTAGAAAATTTGGAATTTATCTAACAATTATGAAATTTTTATGAATTTATTTAGGGATTTTGGAATTTTTATGAATTTTTACAAATTTTATGAATTTTCATGAATTTTTGGAATTTTTGTCATTTTTAGGGTAAAATTGTAATTTCTGACCTAGGGGATAGAACTGGCATTTCTGGAAAGACTGGGGGTAAAAAGATAATTAACCTGGCAGGGACCTGTTGGGTATTTTGGGAATTCCTAAGGGCATATTAGAGATTAAGGAAATCTGAAAGGGGTAGTATGGGAAAATTTATTGGAAATAAAGCAAAATGTTGTGATGGGGAATCGAAGCCACGCCCACGAGTTTGTAAGGCATACAAACTCACCACTAGGACCAGCGCGTCTATCTGACATTGTTTCTACCCATTTAATCTACATACATAAGAGTACTGGTGGCATTTGCCTCAAATGGTCTCAGCCCAGGTCCCACACTAGTCAAACTTCATTTCTCTCTACCATGCACTATTTTCCTACGTGAAAACATAGCTCTTCAATCTTTTCGTACGTAAAACTTACTTGCATGGCTTCTGACGTCCCTCCCATAAGTGCAGCAACTGATCATCTCCTTTCTAGATCAGCAACGAGGCCTTCGGTGGCCTCTCCTAAACTCAAGCTCCTGCTGCTGTACTACTTCTAAGACACCAGGATTGATTGAAGATTCGATATTTCCGCCATAGTATCCACCTTTCCTTCCATCCTACAGGAATCAAGCCAACATCTATACCTGAGCCTTCTACCTCCATTATTCTCCATAACCTGACTACAACACTCAGAAAGTTTATCAATACATTCTTCTTCCTTCACCCTTCTATCATTGTATGTTCCTTATGGCTAAAACCCCCAGTTTCTAACTCTGTTATACCCTATAGCTCCATCAGCGGTTCATTTTTCAATTTCCAGAGGCTGAGCTGAGGCTGTGGGATACCACTTGCATTCCATTATGTAATCAATCCCATTTTGTTCTATAAAAACAAAGTTTGCAGACTCTGAAGTCAGAGTCTCTTGACCTTACCTACCCTAGGGGTTGTAGCCTTCATGGAATCTGAGAGCTATTTTCCTATACATCTACTCACTGTTCTGGAGTGCACCTGACCTCTAAACGTGGGCTTCATCCATCCTAAGCATAGTGTAAGCGTCCCTTTTAACCATACCATGACACTTCCAAGTACCCCGAGCAGGCAAACTCTTAAACTTGCCCTACGGCCTTCACCATGTTTCTTCACTTCCGGGTATTGGTCACGTCTAGCCTTACATATGTATGGGTCTTGGGGAATCTGATCATGCCTGGGTTCGGTCTCTCTTTCCTCTTCCTCGTATCCACGATTCCTGCGCATAACTCATGGCCACCGCACTTCCGTTTCTACTTGAAGACGACCATTCATACACGCCATTGGGAACGAGATATATATGCTGCACTTGATGTTGTTGTAACTGGTTCTTGTTGTTGCCTTTGCTATGGGGGGAAGCTTATGCCCACGTTTTGGGACAGGGGAGGTATCTCCGAAACAGAGTGCACGTCATTGGAGAAATTCCTAGTTGCCAGAAACCTTACTATTCTATGGGAAGGGTTCTCTTGACGTTCTTCCACCTGACAATCATTTCTATTCATAAATGAGGTGCCCTTCCTATGAAACCTACCTTGCATCTCTTGACTGGGGTTATGGGGAAGAAAATGTCGATGCTAGTAAGCTTGCTGAGTGAACCTTTAGCTTTTTTTTTTAAAAGGACTCTTCATAATCCTACCTGCTTGCACTCAACACTCACCTTGCTGATTCTCCTTTGTTTTCTATGTCTCTGGTGGATCGAGACCGACCTAAACACAAACCAGTTCCCAGCCTATTGACTAACCGAATCTAACATGTTAGATTTAGTGATCGCTTATTTCTCAACGTTCAAGACGCAGTTTGCAGCGACAACTTTTCTTGATTCTTCCAGCAACCATGGGGTCTTATGAGCGAGGGAAAAGAGTAAAGAGTGAACGTATACTAGTCTTTCTAGGTCCTCTTTTATCGTAGGGGTGCGAGGCTATGCACATTTATAGACTCAGACCAATGAAGGTTATACCCTTCCAGGGGAGGTCACGTCTACATTCGGGGTCTAAGATTATATCCCCTAAGCTTTAGTAGATCAATCCCTAACTCTACCCTCGTCTTTTGAATGAATTTAGATTTATATGAAGGTAATAGCTACAAAGACCCGAATTCAATCGAAATGTACCCCGAATACCCATTGATTATATTAGCAAATAGTTTCTTGAATCATGCTCTGCATTTTTTGATCTATGGATGAACAGAAGATGGATGCCAAATCCTTAATTTACAGTCAAGAGAAATCTAAGCAAAAAATGTAACCTACCTGTTATGGATGCTGCGTCGAGAGGATCTTGTCTTCGATCTTCCCAATTTTCCTCTCTTCTCCTTCAAGCTAACTCTGTTCTCCAAACTTTTATCCGCAAGCGAGCCAAAAAAAATCCAACCCCCAAAACCTTTGCTGCTTTTTATATCCTTGAGAAACCCCCTTTGGCTTTTTTTTTCCTTTTGGCATTTTTTTTATTTTCGCCTTATTTGTCTTTTTCTGCTTTTCATTTTAATTTTTTCCTTTTATATTTTCTGATTTGTTCTTTTTTTATTTTTTTTATTTCTGATTTTATTTTTTATTATTTTTATTTTTATTTTTATATTTTTTTATTATTATATTTTTTTTATTTAATTTAATTCTTGCTTAATTTAAAATTTTGATTTTATTTTTATCTTAGATTTTCCTTTTCAAGAATTTCATTTATTTTAATTTTTCAAAATTTTTTACTCTTCTTTAATTTTCCCAAATTTTAATAACAATAATTTTTTAGTTTTCAGAATTTTTATAATCTTGATTTTTTTTTTTGATTTTATTTATTATCATTTTTTGATTTTTATTATTTATTTTTTTTCGATTTTTTTTCTTTTCAGCCTTTTCTTTATTTTTTCCAGATTTTGTTTTTTATTTTTCTTTAATTAATTGATTTTGATTTTCAGATTTTCCTCCATTTTATTTATTTCCAGATTTATTTATTTTTATGCTTTATTTATTTTAATTTTTCAGAATTTTTTTCTTTTTCTGATTTTTATTTCTTTAATTTTTGTTTATTTTTTATTTTTAGATTTTTACGATTTTGATTTTATTTATTATCATTTTTTTGACTTTTATTATTTTTCTGATTTTTGTTGTAGATTTTTAAAATCTTTTAATTTTCTGTTTCTTTCCAAATTTTATCTTTCTTTTAAAAAAAGGCTTAAATAATAAAAGTGATTTTATTTTATTATATTTTTAATTTTTTGCAGAATTTTATTTTCATAATTCTTTTCAATTTCTTTAATTTTCCAAATTTTAATTTTTGTTTTCAGAATTTTTAATTTTCTTTAGTTTTCCTTTATTTTCCAGATTCCTACTTTGATTGTTTTCGGATTTAGTTTCAGATTTTAATTCTTTATTACTATATTTCTTTTGTTATTATTATTATTATTATTTTATTATCTTTTTTTTTTGTTTTTACTGTTTAATCATGTTTTGTTTTGAACTTCTTGGAATTTTTAACTTAGGTATATTCCCTAATTGACTTAAATCGGGCCTCAGACATAATTGAGTGTTTACACATGTCTGTCTGATATTAAACATATTCCACTCCTCTGAGTAACATACTCTCTTAACAAAGCTAAAAACCAACTTCATGCATCCAATGTCTCACCCTCAACAATAACAAAAGCAATAGGTAATACAGAGTTGATTCCATCTTGAGTAGTGGCGATTAGCAAGGTACCTCTATATTTGCCATAAAGGAATGTGCCATCAATTTAAATAAGTGGTTTGAAAAAGTTAAATGTCTCACAACATTGTCTAAAACACCAAAAAACTCGATAGAATTTTCTTACTCCATTTTGAACCTGATCACCAATAATGACATCTTCTGTCTCAAGCTTGTACCTAGAACCTGAAGCATATTGAATCATTTTATGTAACCATCTTGGCAATAAAGCATAAGAATTATCCCAATCACCAAAGACACGGACAATTGCTTTCTGTTCTCAGTATTCTTTCTTGAATCAACGAAATTGATAAGATGGTTGTTCATTTATCATACCTAATAAACAACCAAAATTAAGTCAGAAAATTTAAAAATGCAATACAATATAGAAAATAAGATATTTGTTTCATGATAACCACATATCCAATATGCACGAAGCAATGAAATCAGAATCCAACTTTTTATGGTCTTGAGATAGACAGACATTCACGCAACTATGTTGACCACCCCATTTACTAACACTCCATTCATTGGATCGTTTAGATAGAGAAGCTCTCATTCTCCATGGACAACCACTACTGTAATTAGGACAACGAACAGAAAGATGAGTTCGCTTTGATTCAACAACAACAAAACTTTGGTGTACCTTCATCGCATAATGTTTCAATGCAGTTTGTACGTGTTCTTTGCTTTCAAATTGTAAACTGACGTACAACTCATCACCAACCACCCATTTATCATGTCCGACATTTGTTGAAAAGTTAGCATCTTCATCTGGATAATCCCAATTAATGTTGCTGTAATGAGAACTGCTACTCCAGAATGCAACCTCTTTTTTAAAAATAAATCAACAAATTAATATAATGTTAGATATAAAAACTTAATTTCTTTAACAACATTAACACCAACTTTTTGACCTGATTGATCTCTTCGTTGAACAGATGTTCCATGTGATGAAGACGGAACTTGAAATGAGCTTCTACCATCACCTCCAATATGGCTCACCGTACGCTGTTCATCAGCATCAACATCATTATCATCATCACCATCACTATCATCATCAGTGTCACCTAAATTTTTCCATTCTAATTCATTGACATTTAAATTATCATTTTCTTCTTCACTGAGCTCATCATAGGGGACAAAAAATAAGCTTCATCATCATCATTACAAACATTTATACCACCTACAGAAAAATTTACATCAAACATTTATTTAATTAAATATTTAATAAACTAAACAAATAACTTAATGTTAAGCATCGTTTGCTTACCACTTAGTGAAGATTCAGTCTCTTCGTTAACAACTTCAAATCCTCTATACTCTATACTCTACATTTTCAGATGAGACCAAAAATCTTCCTATTAAATTTGAAATAATTTGGGTACATGACAACTTTAATTTTTTTCTAATTTTTTCTTTTAGTTCAATAAAACTAACATTTTTACAAACTTGAATTGATTTTTTTTTCCCTCAAATGTTAAGCCCTCCTCACCTTCAAATATTTTTCCCTTAAAATATATAATAATTATTATTTCATCCATAATTACAAAATTAAAAATATAAACTTAAAAAAAATAATTTCAATCACAATACTAGTTTAAAAATAAATTTCAAAAATTTTAAAACAAATTAAAGTAGTAAAAAATACCTTTAACACGCAAAAATAAAACCTTTCAAAACACTACTTGCTAAAAACTCTTCCACACGCATAAATTTCTTCGCTTTCTCTCCTTTGATAAAACACTCAGCACACACCAATTTATATATGATTATTACGTATTTTTAATTACGTTATATATATTTTCAAATAAATTAATGCCTATGACGCATAAATTTATGCGTCACATAATAAAAAATTTATTCAAAAAACCCTTATAACGCATAAATTTATACGTCACAGACTATAGCGCATAAATTTATACGTCATAGGAGGCTATAGCGCATAAATTTATACGTCATAGGAGGCTGTAGCGCATAAATTTATGCGTCACAGCCTACGCTTATTAAAATATTATTTTTTTTAAAACCTGTGACGCATAAATTTATGCGTCACAGCCTTCCTTTATTAAAATGTTATTTTTTCAAAACATGTGACGCAGAAATTTATGCGTCACAATCTTCGCTCATTAAAATATTATTTTTTCAAAACCTGTGACGCATAAATTTATGCGTCATAGCCTGTAGCGCATAAATTTATGCGTCACAGTCACTGTTTGAACCCATATATGGTAAATACTTTTTTTCCAACCCTAGATTCGTATATTTTTTTTAAAGCCTAGTGTAGTAAAAAAGCCTCATGTAGTTTACACCTCTACCTATCCTTTCAAGGCATCAGACTTAAGGAATTATCTCTCTCTCCTGTTCACAACCAGGTGACCAAACCAAAATCTGAATTGCGTTTATTGGATCCTATGAACTAGGAAGAGTTGGGTTGAATCTGACTCACGATTGAAGAAGGCAACGCCCGTCTTTAGAAAGTTTCAAACATATGGGCCAAGAGCTCAACTCATGTCATAAAAGATACACATTTAAGTAGGGAAAGCATGCATTCAAACATACAATAAGAGTAGCTTTTGAAAATTGAATCTACGTTTGGTAATTTCTAACGCCAATCCAAACACTCACTAAATTAACAAAATAAAAACTATCATGCGAAAGAATGATTAAATATATCATACTAATAATAGATTGATACAGATGACATTAATTATATAAAACATATGATAATAACATTATAGTGAATGTTCTTCTAATACATTGTGAGGAAAAACATCAAATTGAATTGATGTAAAAAATGTAAGATAGTGATATAATTTGAAATAAAAAATGTGTCCTTTTGGCTAAATATACAATTCATATTTATATTTATCTTTCTTTAAGAATTTTACTTTTATTTGCATTTGCTTGGAGTCTAGATTGTTTTTTCTCTTTTCTTTTCCTTTAAGCTTTGAATTAAGATTAGCTCTTCATCTAGAGACGATGTGTCTTTTGTTTGTTTGATTGCCTTTGATTTTTTTTTAATTTAGAATCTAAGATTGGCTCTTATAATGTTTTTATTATTTATTTGGATGTCTTTTTCATTTAAATTGCTTGTGAAGATTGAATATTCTCTAATTGTTAATGTTTTTATTATTTGTTTAGATGTCTTTTTCACTTAAATTGCTTGTGAAGATTGAATATTCTCCAATTATTTCTTGTGTATTTTAACATGCATTTGTCACCGTCTTTCTTTTAATTGATAATATTATGTCTTTTATTATTAATGTTGCTCATTGTATTTCATTTCATATTTTACCCATCCGAAGTTGTAAGTGCTAAAATACACCTAGCTTTAGGGGATGTTAGCAAATATTAGTTGAACTTGTATTGAAGTTAGAATTAGTTAAATAGTTAGCTGCATAAAGTTAGTTGATAAGTGTTGATTCCCAATTTGTATACAACACACAATTATGCCTAATTGTATTACCTTTCTCATCTGTATCAACAATACACATTTGGTTATCTATGTTCTCTCTTTCTTTGGGCTCAACCTGAACTACGTTCCACACTTTCACAACAGAAAAATTGTTTGCTATTAGCATTGGCAATAAGCATTTTTTGTTCATTTTTTAAAGAATCAAGAAGAGAAAGAAAAACAACGGAGCAAGAATGAAAATCAAGGCTTTTAAATTATAAAACCTCTCTTCTATTTTTTAAATCCAATGTTACTAAATGTCTCTTTGATCAAATCATTGCGAGCCATGCTTCTGGCTTGCTGTGGGGGAATGTAACCATACTTCTTTCTCAAAGTCTCCTTTACCAAATCATTGCGAGCTTTAGTTCGAGCTTGTTGGGGTGCAACATTGACATAAGAAAGGTATGCCCCAACAGTTAAAACGGCAGCACCAGAGAGGAAGCATGCTATGGTCATGGCCAGTTTCTTGGGTGTTGACGGAAAACACAGCACCATTTGCTCAACCACCTGTTACATATTTCATCAATTACCTATCCCAAATACTTAATGAAATACATGATATTTAATATTATTACATCATGTAAGAGTTCTTTGAACTTAGCGTTCGATAATACAATGATAAGGATCAAGCTCTAACCCTCTTAATGTTATCCATTAACTATTCCAAAAGTTCATACTATGTGAAGACAATTTTATATTATCCAATCTCTAACAACATAAAGGCACCATTCATTGGTGCGTAACAGGTCCATTAAGAATTACCTTTGTAACAGGCACTATGTATGCTGATTCAATGCCTACAAGCTCGGTCGGTGCCTATAAGCTCAATACATGCTAGACTTGTAGATAAACCCATTCCTTGTTTTAAGGTTTCAACCTTGGGGCATAGATTTTAATTATTAATTTTGAAACAATTATTGTTTATTTTTTAAGATTTTCAAAATAACAAGAAAAGGCAATGGAAAATTTATAATTATAAATGAAGTGTTCAGAATGGAAATAGAAACAAATGAAACACCCTATTAATATATATGTACAAGGCATTTTATCAAAAACACACAGGGTGCATCTCCGGAGACGGAAACAAAGAAATTGAGTAGAAGCAACATGATTCCACCAAACCAGAGGTGAATTGGGAATTGGTTCAATATGAAATCAGATGATTGGGTTTATCAATTGAAACATATTTCTGACTTTGACCGTTATGTTATTGAGCATATATGGAGAATTTAAAAACCTTTCCTTCCCTTTCACTATACTTCTCATTAGAATCATGTAATGAGATATATATATATGCAGCATTATTTATATAATGTACCTAGCAATATCCGGAAAATGTTGCAATGGATTAATATTAGATATGTTTATTCAGGTGTGAATATATCACTTCTAGTATTATATGCTTATAAATAATGCATACTGAGCAAGGCATTATATGGAGGAAACATATCTAGTAATATTGATAAATTTCTTAATTCAATGTATATACAAGAATGTGTAAGAACTGGATCAATTATAACTGGAAAATTGAACAGGCAGATAGGAATTGTATTATTCAATCAATCTAGGGTTCCACATAGGGGAAAACTCGAGAAGAAAGGGAGGGGGAAATGTACAATTCTGGTCAGGGAATTGAGAGTTCTGTCTCTCCTCAACTTCCGATTCTACTTCTCAATTTCTCAACTAACTCCCCTCTCTCAACTGAAGCTCCCTTTATATCTCCTTACTATCTCAACTAACTAGCTAAATGTTAGTTATTACTTATTATTTCTGCCCCATTCTATCCTCTCTCCTTCCTAACATACACTTTAATAATTGGGGTCTAATAATATACGCCCCCCGCCTCCCCCAAAAAAAAAGGATTAGCCTTGTCCTCAAGGTTAAAGTCAGGAAAACTGTCCTGAATTTTGTCAAAAGACTGCCAAGAATTTTCGAAATCTGGGAGAACTTCTCACCAAGACTTCAGCGCTGCCACTTGCTGTTGCACCAATGTCAAACACTTTCTCTATTTGAGTCTGCAATTCCAACTTGTCGGGGAGAACCCGTGGTAGAGGTTGAGCAACTGCTGCCAGAGCTAAAGCTTTTTTAAGATGAGAAACATGAAAGACGGGATGGATCTTGCAATAGTTGGGCAAGGCTATAACTTGAATGCCACAACACCAATACATTCTAGGATTTGAAAAGGACCATAAAATCTTGGACTAATCTTCTCATTTATCCATTTGGTTAAAGATTTCAACCTATAAAGCTGAATCTTTAAATAGACCAAGTCACTTTGATTGTAATCCACCTCACTTTGATGTTTATCCACTTGCAGCTTCATACGATTTTGAGCTTTCACCAAGTTATCTTTCAAGTGCTACAGAATAATGTCTCTAGCAACAGCCATTTTATTCACTTCTTCAACAACAAAAGGAATAATGGTCCCTTTTAATAACGAGGGATCCACACCATATAGAGCTTTGAATGGGGTGAGTTTAGCAAAGCCATTATAATTGGTATTAAACCAAAATTCTATCCAACTTAACCATTATGGCCGTTGTTGTTGGTACCAGTGAAGCACCTTAGATATGTCTCTAAATATTTATTAACCATTTGTTTATCATCCGTTTGAGGAGGATAGATAGAACTATACTGGAGGATGATAGGCAAAACTATACTTGAGTTTCGTACCAACTTGCTTAAACAATTCAGCCGAAAACCCACTCAAAAAGATCTTGTCTTGATCCAAGATGATAGAAGTAGGAAAACCATGTAATCGGACTATCTCTTTGAGAAAAACCTCTGCGACTTCTTTTGTTGTATAAGGATGACACAGTTGTATAAAGTGGGCATATTTAGATAACTGGTCCACCACAACAAGGACAGTGTCCTTCCCTTGAGCTTTAGGTAACCTACCAATAAAATTCATGGAAATGTCTAACCAATTCTGTGATGAAATAGGAAAAGGCTGCAAAAGACTAGAAACAGATAATATGAGCTCTGACACACATCATAAGAAGAGACGAATTGCTAAACATCTCCTTTCATACCTTCCCAATACACCAAAGTTACCAACCACTTAAAAGTCCGTCAAACACCTGAAGGACCTCTTACAGAAATATTATGAAATTCAACAATAATGTCAGGAATAACAAAGGATGATTTAGATAACACTAATCTCCCATTATAATACAATTTCCTTCCTTTCAACAAAAAAATAAGTGTGTGCAATAGGATCCTTCAATAAATCTTGCATGATGCGTTGTAGTTTTGGATCTATTAAAGTATCTTTCACCCCCACAAATCTAGCCCAGGAATTGTAGTAAAGATATGGCTTCAAATGTCATTCTTCTAGAAAGTGCATCTATCATGATGTTGGTGATGCTCAGTTAATAGCGAATCTCAAAATAAAATCCCATGAGTTTGAAAGCCCATTTCAACTGCTCTTCTCCCCATAATCTCTAGTCAGCAAAATCTTTCAACTCCTTTGATCTATGTGAATGATGAAATGCCTACCCAAGAGATAGTGTTTCCATTTTTGGACTGCCAAAACTATTATCATAAGTTCCCACTCATAAACTGACCTTAATTGAACTCTAGGAGATAAAGGTTGGCTTAAAAAAGCAATTAGTCTCCCTTCTTGCAACAACACAACTCCTAATCCTCTATTCAAAGCATCAGCCTCTACCATAAAAGTCTTGGAAAAATTAGGGACAGCCAAAAAGAGTAAAGAAACCATGATAGATTTGAGAGTTTCGAAAGCAACTTGAGCATCTACATTCTAGTGAAACCGATCTTTTCTAAGCAACTAAGTCAAAGGTTTCATTATCTTCCCATAATTCTTCACAAACCTTCTACAGTAACTGATGAGTCCCAAGAAACCTCTCAAGGCCTTAAGTTCTTTTGGAATAAGCCACGAAGTCATAGCTTCTATTTTTATTTTTATTTTGATCAACCACCACCCATTTACCTGAAACAATGTGTCCCAGTAATCCAATTGTTGTTGTCAAGGTAGTTAAATTCCCGATCCAGCTTGTAGGATCATACAATTTTACGAGCTTTCTCCCTATCAGCGAGTCATGCATAGCACAAGATCGCATTTCCATGGAATCGTGCAGGATTGGATGTGAAGGCCGTCAAATCCTGGGATCGTGCGATCCCAGAATTTGTGTGTTTTACCCGGTTACCCAGAAACCCACACAACCCACGATTTGACCCGGGTTTTAACCTGGTTTCTAAAAAGACCTAAATACTTGCCCCCTTCTACTATTTTCATTTATTGCTGCTACAACCTCTTCTATGCTTTTCTATCCAAACAGTGACTATCCTCTTCTACTTCCCTACTATCCGACCAGGTCTAGCTAGCTGCAACATGCTTCCTTCCTTCCCCATTCTGCTCTACTTTGTGCACATCTAAGTTTCTTCTTCCCTTCAATTTTGTGTTTGCTTTGTTTTTCTCTTCTTCCCTGTTCTGCCACTGAGTGTTCTTCCTCTCAAGATGAGGAGGAGATTGCTAATTTAGATGAAGATGAAGATCAAATGGACCAAGAGGATGATTTTTTTAACTATCATGATCTTCTAGATTAGTTTAGTGTTTGATCGTTTTGATGTTTAAGTTTGATATTTGAGTTTAGTATTTGATTGTTTTGATGTTTAAGTTTGTTTAATAACTTGATATTTGATATTATTTTGTGTTTTAAGTTATTTGAAACAAATGGTGGCTTTAATGATATTATTGCTACAAATTTGTTTATTTAAGTGTTTGTAATGATTTAAATGTTTATTTAAGCTATTTTACATGCATTTATATAAATTTTATCTGCATATATGGGAAAAACATATTTTTCTAGGATCTTACGATCCATGTTTACAATCTCATGTTTTACAATCTTACACCCCCTTCCCAATTCTAGGTAAGATATCGATTTTGACTACCTTTGTTGTTGTCCAAAACTACACCTTTTAAAATTAGCATACAAACAATTCTCCTTTAACTTTTGCAGAATAGTACTAAGATGAAGCACATGATCCTTAACATCCTTGCTATAGATCAAGATATCATCAAAGAACATCAGCACAAACCTCCTTAAGAACGGCTTCAAAACATGATCATTAAGGCCTGAAATTTTGAGGAGCATTTGTGAGACCAAAAGGCATTACTACAAATTCATATGACCTTCATGTGTCCTAAAAGCTGTCTTGGGAATGTTTTCTTCTCTCATCCGGATTTGATGATAACTTGACTTTAAATTTAGCTTTGAAAAAATTGTAGCACCTCCTAACTCATCTAACAATTCGCCGATGATAGGAATAGGCAATATGTCAAATACTATTGCCTTGTTAAGTGCTCTATAATCTATACAAATACGCCATCATCCATCCTTTTTCTTAACTAAAATGATGGGGTTAGAGAATGGGCTAACACTGGGTCGGATAATCCCAGCCTGTAGCATTTCTCCTACCAACCTTTCAATCTTTGATTTTTGATAGTGAGGATACCTATAAGGTCTCAAATTGGGAGTTGCAGCCCCTTCTTTTAACACAATCGCATGATCATGTAGTCTAAAGGAGGAGAATCCTTGAGAGCTTTCAAAGACTTTAGGGAATGCCCATAATACCATTGCTATAATGGGTGGGATTATGTGCTTGAGTTCAAGTTTTTCCTCTAGTAAGTTGCATTTAATTAAAAACCCACACAACCTTCATTTTGCAAAGCTTTGACCACTAATTTTAATGAAGCTGAAGCTTTGCTTAATCTCGAATCACCCTTTCAACATTATCAACTTCTCTTCTATTTCAAACCAAAGTGTGAGCTCTCTAAAATTAGCTCTAATCTCTCCCAAACTTTCAAGCCAATCAAGTCCAAAACTACATCTTCCCTCCTAGTTCAAATAGAAAAAAATTTTGCTGAATAGTTATATCCTTGAGTTGCAACTCCATATCTCGACAGACTCCTTTATATCTTACCTTATAACCGTCTCTTACCTCCACAAGGTAATCAATTGTATCAGTGATGGGTAAGTGTAATTCCTTTACCACCCTTGTAGCTACAACATTGTGGGAGGCTCCACAATCCACCAAAACTCACTTGTTTTCCAGCCATGGTCCCCAATAGCTTTAAGGACTTCTTGGATGTCAACCCATTATGCTATGATAGTTGTAGTGATTTCAAATCTTCTTCTCCACCTAGATCTAACACTTCATTGTTGTTTTCATGCTCCTCTTCCATTACCAACAAATGCAATTGCTTGTTTTTGCATACATGGTCATGATTGTACTTCTCATCACAAGAGAAATAGAGTCCTTTTTCATCTTATCTTGCAATTCAGCTTGAGATAATTTTCTTCCTCCGTTTCTGAAATTATCACTAGATGTACTAGAAACAAATCCAACCATCGATCCGCCTTGACTATCTGTCTTAGTCACACTATCTTGTGTCCTGAATCACAAATGGAAATTTGAGCATTGGGAAAACAAGGAGTGATTTTCTCCCTACCGTTTTATGAGAATTATAATTCAGCCCTATTGCTAAAACTACATTTTTTTTATATCAATCATCTAAGTTGTATCCATCAATTTAGCTAAATTTCCCATAGGGTGCATCTTAAGCTCTGCCTTAATCTCATCCTTTAGTCCATTCAAGAGAATAGTTTGCAAATATTGTTGGTCAATCTTCGTTATGGGTCTAGCATATAGCTCAAATTGTTCCCAAAATTCCTCCAGTATCATAGTTTGTCTTAATCCGAACAATAATTCAAAGGGACTTTTCATCATAGAGGTTTGAAATCTTCTAATTATAGAACTCTTGAACACTTCCCAGGAGGGATTTTCTATTCAAGATTCCCACCACTGGAACCAACTAAGGGCCCTACCTTCCATGGCCACCATTACAGCCTTCAACCTTTCTATTTCAGATACTTTTCTTAACAAGAAATATCTCTCTATTCAATATCTCTCTATTCAATATCTCTCTATTCAATATCTCTCTATTCTATTAACCCATCTAAGAGCATCATCACCTGAAAAAATAGGAATCTCAAGCTTTCTCCAGCAATCACCCCTGTCATTCTTCGATCTTGGTCCATCAAGTTCCTCTTCTCCTTCTTCATCAATTTCTTCCTCCAATTGTGACCTCTACCTCTATTTGTTTCATTGATTTTCTAATACTAGTGATCCTAGAAGCTTCTTGATCTGATTCGGTCAAGCTTCTTGGAGTTCTCTACGAGTTCCCATCATCTCCAGTTCTTCTCTCCACGTGTATAGATTCCTCTTCATCACTTCCATTTGTGCCTCCATTCTTGTATTCACCATGCATTTACAAGGAATCTGGGAGCTTTGATACCAGTTGTAAGAACTAGATAAATTATAACTAAAAAATTGAACAAGAAGATAAGAATTGTATTATTCAATCACTCTGGGGTTCCTCAGAGGGGAAAACCCCAAAAGAAAGGAATGGGGAAATGTACAATTCTAGTCAGGGAATTCGAGAGCCCTATCTCTCCTCAACTTTGGATTCTACTTCTCAATTTCTCAACTAACTCCCCTCTCTCAACTGACAACTCCCTTTTATATCTCCTAACTAGTTAAATGTTAGTTATTACTTATTATTTCTTTTCCATTATGCCCTCTCCCCTTCCTAACATACACTTTAGTAATTGGGGTTCTAACAGAATTCTACTCATCATAGAGTAATTAGAATTATATATTAGAAGCCATGTATGATGTATACTAAATGAGAAGTAATGAAGTTGAAACTATGTTTTCCCAACAGAATCGCCTGAAGAAAGAAACCCAAGAAAATGGGTTTTTGCTAAATCGGATGACACAACCAGACCTACAAAATTGCAAGTCTTCAACTCAAAAAAGTTTGACAATCTCAAACTCGCAAGCAAACTCATCAATCCCACCCAACACATCCTACTCCCCTATAATCCTGCATAGCCTCAATCTCACTCTGGCCCCAAAGACTCATAGTAATGTGCGATACAAGAAGTAAGATTGTGGTCATGAAAACAATGATATTGCCAAGCTGCCTACTACTAGGACATAGATCAATATCAAACTTCCCGCTTGTAAATAAGTCATGATGTATCAAGATTAATGCCTATTGTTATTCACCACAATTTTTTGAATAAAGCATTTCCTCAAAATCAATTAAAAAGATCATAAACCATATTATATACATTCCATCCATTTTTTCTACAAAGTCATTTGATCAATGTCAATGGCATGTCTTGCAAATACTCAAAAGTACGAAATCTATATACAATTTCTCAATATTACCAAAACCTAGCAAGTATTAGGAAACAACTTAAATCAAACAGATTCATGTTCCCGTTACCATATCTCATGAAAAAGTTAAATTAACAGAGAATGAAAAGTAGACAAAATAGTTGAATTAGTTGTAACTATCTTTCCCATTCTGTTATGACTGTTATCTTTGCTATAAATACTTGCCATCTCTTGTATCATAATCATTTTTCATAATGAATTTACCAACTACACACTTCAGTTCAAAGTCTCAATGCTCTTTTGTTGTACCATCTCCAGATTTTAAGAAAACAATCAAATAGAAAACACTATAACTTTCTTTAAAAAGGCCATTGTATAAGAAAAGAAAATGAATCAAATCAGAAAGAACTATAATAGGATTTAAAATAAAAGTTTGTATTTGATATAATACACATTATGTATTCATAGATGTCCCAACACAGAGGGAAAAGAAGTAAACAGACTACCACTGATGTAATGACAGCAGATCCAAAGAGAGGCTATTCCACACACAAAGAGGTCAGAACAAAATCAATTTAGTCCTCAATATAAGCAAAAATCCATTAAGTTAGCCCCTAACCATGGACTAATCTGATTGAATTTTTTAAAACTGCAAGGACTAACTAGATGAATTTTTGTGTTGGTAACTAATATTCTAAAGGTTCTCCTTATTCAAGCATTATGACAAACACTTAACGAGTGCACCTATTAACATGAACATAAAAGGGGGCTATCATGCTACAAAGTTTTCTCCATCTATTTCACTCCTATTTGATTCATGCATCATTCCCCAACCATATTCAGTTCGAGTTCAATCCCATTCCCCTCCACAGGATATACGCAGTAAAGTTTGAGTTAGTTACGGGTTCGAGAGAAAGCAAAAAAAAAAAAAAGAGACCAAGGAAATGAAAACATTCAAGAAGTTAATGGGTTAAAAGCGTCTACCTAACCGTTAGCTGCTAGAACCTGTGTTATGTTTGATTGAATCTCCTTTCTTTGGTTGGGCGCACCAAAATCCCCTCCTGATGCCTGCAGCTTTGGTGTTTTTGGTAACATGTATTTGTGTGGAAATTGTATGAATTAACCATTTTTGTCGCAAAGATTTTAATTTTTATAGGTTTTAATCTTGTAAAATGATATTAGTTTTAATTTTTTTTAAGTGAAACGAGAATGAAAAATAAAATAAAAATTTGAAATGAATATGATTTATTTAATGAAAAAGATTACCTAAAATTTTATTTATTTTAATTTAAAATCAACGTAATTGTATTTTTGATTTTTTTTGTCTTTATAATTTAGTTTTCAAGCTTTTGTAAGACTAATTAAAAGGTTTAGATTTCAGAAATATTTTTTGCTTCTGTTTCAATTATAACTATACTATTTCGTTTTTTATTTTTTATTATTAAATAATTTGTATCTATGATAGTGAAAATAATATTTTTAAAATTAAATAAATTTAATCTTTTATGTAATTAATTAACTTAAAAAAATTAAAAAAACTAAAATTATATGTAATTCAAAGTAAACGAACGTAGAATAATTAAACCTTAAATTAAATTATCACTTATCAGGATGTTTCTTTTGGTTTGGGAAGCTTTGTTTTATTTATTTAATATTAGGGGAAAATTTAGAACTAATTCGTTCTAAATTATATAATCAAATAAAAGAATCTAAAATAAAAAATATATATATTTAATAACCACAAATACAGAACGAGAGCTAGCTAAATAATTCAAAGGTCACATACCAAAAACAACGTTATTCTATTCGCAATCAAACCTACATCTACATTTATTGGTTAAAATGACTCAGTAGCTTATAGACATTAGTTTAAGTTTAGAATTTATCCTTGTGTTGGTGTATCGATCAGTTTAATTATAACATTATATATGACACACCAACACAGATACAATCCTTAAACAATCAGAGGAAGCAAAGGTGGCATCAAGAAAAGCTTAGAACAATTCCTGGGTCTGCCAATCTTGCTGATGAATTGTTTTGTTTTGCATGGTCAATGTGCTAGGCTAGTAATCACACAAGGAGAGGATTTGGTCACAGCAACCTGCAAGCACACCCTTCATTTACAATGATGAATTTCTTCCATAAGATCAGTTCCTGGTAGCAACACATTAGATACCAAAAGGCTAGTTGAGATTGCATTAAATCTAAGCACAATGCTGCAGAGACTTTTTCCCATATGTTTATGAGCTGAAGAAATTTTTTTCTTCTGCCAATGGCAAAAATAACATTTATGTGTCCCATTTTTTAAGCACAACAAGCACTGGCCAATGGAGAATATGACAAAGTGGATACATTGGTTTCACTGCTATGTTAGATGCTGAGACATGCTCAATGATGACAATGATTCCACTTCTCCTTTTACTGAGTGCAACCGTTACTTCTCTGAACAGAGTAGCAATGCTCTTGCCATCACATAACTATTAGTTTGAGTAAATCTTGTTCATCTAATGTGCTAATAATGTTATACTTAATTTGTTACCTATTAAAATCTTCACATCCATACATTCATGTTTCTCGTTTAAAAAATATGGTAACAATGATTTGTTGCTTTTAGCAATGCCTTCACTCTTTTTTCTTTGACTTAAATATGATTGTAGTTTGAGAAAGTATAAGTACTTTTCTTTAGTTCCTGCCTAAAAAAAATGGAACTAACTGCTGCTTCCAACCTTATTTAGTCATCTTGACATATTTGCCTTTCTACGAGAAGAAAACACATAAAGATATATCTTATAATAAAACTAATAATTGAAAAAAAAAATAATTAAGATTTCCTGTATTCTATATATAAAACATGTGAACCGACATAGATATTTGAAACCACATCATCGGGAAAATAGGCACAGTTCCCTATTTCTTTTGAGCTGAGATCCCTATTTCTATTGAGCTGAGGTTTGTTGTTTAACCCGTCAGAGAATTTTCATTTGTTTGAGATAAAAACCATTTATGTGCCACAACTTAATAATGTCCAAGTTTTTGAAATATTTTATTTTGATAACATGATATTAGAAATTTCTTGAAAAATTTTTGGAAAAGCTTAAACTTACTGATATAATTTTTATAATAATAAAATTAAAATATATATATATAAACTTATTTTATTTAATATTTTTTAAATAATTAAATTTTATTAATTTAACCATTAAATTAACAGATTTTATTATATAGATTATGTTTATAAAATTTTTAAAAAATTGATATTTTATTAAATATATTTAAATTAATATATATTAAAAAATATTATCTATCAAAATAAAATAATATAATAAAATATTAAATTTATTTTTAAATTGTATAAATATAATTTATATAATATAATTTATTGTTCATAATTTTAATAACTTTTAATTTTTAAATGATCTTTATGATCATTTTATATTTATGATTTTTATAGTATTTGATAATTATATTTTATTATACATAATTATATTAAATGTATTTTTTTAAGATCACGTTTTTTCTTAAGTATTTTTAACATGTTTTATTGTTTCTGATTTAAGTTTTTTATTTTTATTTTTATTTTTATGATAAAACAGTTATTAATAATTATTTATATTTTAAACAAATTCTTATTACAGTATAATTTATATATTAAAATATTAATTTAGTACTATTTTTAATTTGTTATCACTCAAATATTATGTTATTACTTTTTATAATAACAGATTATTTTCTATATAAAATTTCCCTTATATTTTTTATATAAATTTTTTTTATTTTATAATAATAAAACATTAAAATTAATAAAATTTATGCAGATGAAAATTAATTATTTTACAATAAAATTATAAATTTAATTTTATTGATATTTTTACCAAATTTTTTATCATTATTTTATTTAAATGATAATAATTATTATTATTAAATATTTATAAAATTTTTATAAAATTCGTAATAGTTGCTATTATTTTAATATATTGGATAATATTTTTAAAATTTTAATATATTATTGTTCAATTATTTTTTCTTTAATAATAGTAAAATATAGTTATTTCTAACTTTTAAGATAATAATAGTTCTTTTATAGAATGTTAAAATTTTATGATTATAAATTTTATAATAACATTTTATGATTATAAATTTTATAATAACATCATTTAACCGTAAATTGTTGCAAACTTTTTTTACTTCTTGTTTTTAACTTTTATAATATTTATTATTATTATTATATATTATTTTTAATTTGAATAATTTAATTCTTATCATATTTTATTTTAACTTTAAAAATATTATTTTAAATTATTAAAATATTAATTAATTAATTTTAATTTAATTTTTAAAATTTTACAATTTTTCATAATATTACGATTTTTATGTTATTTTATTTTAAAATTATGTATCGTGATTGATTGGGAGAAAATATAATAGATTTATCTTTGTAATAAATTTGAAAAAAAATGAATTTATTATTTTAATATATAAAACTTAGTTATATGAATTATTCTATTAACAAAAATTTGCAATGACATATTGAAAATTTTTAAAAAAATATAAATTATTGAAATGACGTGTTAAAATTAAATTAAACCATGTCAAGAAGCTATCAATATCCAACCAAATATGAAAATATTAGGACAATCACCAATGAAAAAAAATATTTGTGCCCATATGAATGTATTTATAAATGTTATTTTATGTACACAAAATATAAGTGTTATTTCATTTTTTAAAATTGAGTACTATAATTTATGAAAGAATAGATCCATTGACCACAGAAATAAGTTTTTAACAGTTATTTTATTTAATATTTTTATCTAATTCAAATTTAAAAAACATACCTATTAAATTATGTGATACTATTTTAATAATCATCCATACAAAATTATAATAAATCAAACGTTTGTGAGTATGATATTTTATACTTTACATTTATTTGCATTTAAAAAATACTATTTATTAAAATTAAGTTAAACGAGGAAATAAACCCTGATATTAAATTATATAAACTTTTATAGTACTTATTTAATAAAAAAATTTATAGGAGGATATAGCAATTTTTATTATTTTTAAATATTTAAAATTAACTAGTTATGGCATTAAGTTAATATTATTTAAATTATTATATATTTATAAAGAAATATTATAATTTATCTATAAAAATTCGTAAGAACAAATAACTTTCAATGATTATTAATTAAGAAGCTACTATGCTAATATATTAGTCTAAAATTAATTAATATGTTTAAATTACAAAATATTGTATATATTTTTGAAGTATAAAGCCAAAGTCAAAAGCTAACAGAAAACTAACTTGTTCGAAAATTGGAACTATTAAAAAGAATTAATATTTTGTTTTCTAGTTGAAGAATTAATTTTTGACTTTCTAATACAATATATATATTAATAAAAATATATAATTAAATTAGTTATATATATAAATAAAAATATTTAAATTTAATTTTATCAAAAATTAATTCTACTTAACTTTAATTCAAATCGATAATTATACCTGCCCCCAATTAACTTACTGGAGTAAAGCATCTATGGATGGAAGAAGTAAATCCAATGTGCTTTCAATATTTAATTAAGCATTCACATGCAATTAGGCACACAAAAAAGGACGGTGATGTACTTTTCTAAAGAAATGATATTAAAAACGACAAATGACTTTCATCGCCTCTATTGACAGGTGAAACTTCACTCAGACATGATCTTTGTACCAGATCATCCAATATATATATAAATAACTCAAATGCAATTTGGGAAAGTTTGAGGCTCACCATTCACCAATCACAAGCGAGGTCAACATCATAAAAGTTTATTATTATTCTTAAAGGATGCAATTTTAATAACCGTGAAAATGTCAACTAAATGAAAATTATGATCGAATTACTTTCATTGGGTCCAACCAATGATACAGATATCAAGAACAATGATTATATATATTTTTTCTGGAATCTTATGTTTTATTTGTTATTTTTCTATCATATTATTTATTATATTTGTTACTTTTATTATTAGTTTAATACTTTTAGGTGTATTTATCCAATTTAGATATACACAGAAGTTTTTTGGATATCAATAAGTTGCATTATTATAAAATATGGCCTCCTTTCCAACCTATTTGCTGGAAATGCAAGGAACAAAGGAAAGAAAAAAAGGTAAAAGTAGATTCCCACTGCACATGTTATGTACTAGACAATGTTTAATTTGTCTTGGCTTGGGTAGGGACCAAACCTATTTTTATATCTGATTTACTAGCCCTTGATGATTGCTTCAAACAGAGCATGCATATGCATTTTTTACACAGTTCCCCTAATACCCCATCCCTCTTTTCTTTTTCTTTTTCTCACTCTTTTTACTCTGTCTACATACATAGTTTAATCTCTAGCATTATGCTTTCTCTGATTAGCGGCTAGGTAAGGTTTAACTAATTGTGTCCCCCAAGATGTGTTGTTACCATCATATATAGTCATTCTCCGTAGATTGTTAATGAAACGAGTAATTTATAGTACATTGGCAGCATATCATCTTTTGTACACAGGTGCATAATAGTGTAAAGAATCATTGGTCCAAGAACAATGAATCAATATGTTGAGATAAGAATTCCAGATTTTTTTAACCTTTGTAAGAATGTGACTCTTGGCCCTCATAATTTCATCAAAAAGACTTTTTGTTTTATGTTAAAAATTTTAAAGCACATCATAATTTGCATTCTCTTCAAAGTATACACAATATCTTTATATGAAAGGTTTACAATAATTATAATTTATTATTTGTATGTATGATAAGATATGATAGGTGATGCTTATTATTTGATTTCTAAGTGTAAGGCCAAGAAACGCCATGAGGGCATGGACAAATGATGGTCTAACAAATTTAGTTTAATTTGATGTGAGTGAATTGATTGTGAATAGAGTATGGGTAGAGGTATCGATTTTGTAGATAAGGAAAAAGGTGTTCTCCTTCTAGGATTTGTTTTTCATTTTTATATTCTTTTTAAAATTATTGACAGTTAAACAAAGGAGATAGATGATATTTTTGTAGGAGTAATCCTAGAATTGTTTCAACAATCACGTGGGCCTTTCTCCTAAGATCAGAAAATTAGGGTGCCACACACTGGTCCACCAACAAAGACATATACTCAACAAGGGAGAGAGAGAAATCCCAACCAAAGAATTATCAAATTAAGGTTTGTCACAGAGGGCATTTATTACATAAAGAGAATAAAAAGGAGGGGGAAATTGAAAAGTAAAAGAGTAAGAACCTGAGAAGTAAGAGATAAGCATGGAGAAGTTCAGTTCCATCCCAAAAGAGAACCTCATCCCAAAAAAGAACCTTTGGGTCCTTGTCATGTTCTTGAGATCACTATTTAGGATTTTCATTATCAACAACAATTTTTATACTCATCGTATATCATTATTTATTTTTCTCTTCATCTTCCATCGTATTTTTATTATATATATCATTGTCTATCTTTTATTGCTATCGATTTCTTCCCACTCTGAAGGTGATCATTATTTCTTTCAAGGAATATATTTACGATAAAAATCTTTTTCCATTTTTATAAAACTTATGTTTTTCAATTATCATAATTACTAAAAATATTACAATATATTTTATATTCACATAAATTATTTGTTTATTTTCATTCATCTTATAAAAGTATTTTACTAAAAATATAATTAAAAAATTAGATTCATGAAATCTTTTTAAAATATTTATATCAAATATAAAAATCTAACATGTCTAAGAAAGATAATTCAGAAAAGAAAAAAAAAAACTAATAAAAAGATCACCCTTACATTTATCTGCCTGCGGAGACTGTAAGCTTTGTTTTAAGCTAATATAGAATACTTTGCTTTCCCAGCCAATACCGTTCATTCAGTATAAAGATTAGATAAAAAAAAAACATGTCAAAAGCACATCATTTCTCGTCTGAGATTCTGTTCTTGTGGTGGTGTGTGATCGACAACCAACAAGATTTACCTAAAGCTACTTTCTTCCCACTATTTCAGAGCATCTTCACCCAATATATATAAAATTATTAGTTTTCACACCTGCAAGGACACATGAATATTAAATCAAGAATAGATTTTTTGGTAAAGAAGCTCTGGTTACATGGGAATGGACCTAATATAGCATCTGCATTTCCTTCCCAGTTTCAGATATTAGCAAAAGTGAGAGAACTAGAAACAAAATTTTGGGTTGAAATTGTAAAGGGAATAATAAAGGTATTATGATGAGTTTCCATAAAAAAGAATGATGGACAAAACTTAATGAATTGTAGACCCTTTGGCTCCAATTGATAAGTAGAAAAGTCATTGGAAGCTGAAAACCCTACCTCATTCAATCTAGCTCATCATAGAAAATGCAGATAAACGATAAAAAAAAAAGCTGATCTGTAAATTATATGTTCCATCACATATCAAAGGGGGAAAAGCACATAATTAAAAAGAAAAAGAAAAAGAAAAAGAAAGAGAAAGAAAGACTTTTTTATTTCTATTTTGAACAACAGCAACATGATTGAATTAGTAGCACAAAGATGCTTGATTTCAATTAGATCCAAAATTACATGATTACAATGAGAGGAATTTGGGGTTGAAAATCAATGTTTTTTCAATTGAAATATAAGGAGTAAGTGATGAGCTAAAGAGAAAAGTCCTATAATACAGGATAACTTCTTCAACTACAGAATCTAATCATGTGTTCTGCCCCTCAACACAATTGTGAAGTTGCACTTCACCAGGTAAAAGAATCACTAGGAAACAAACAAGCTCTCTACATAGGCCTATGCCTCTTGTGGCCACCTTTCCCATCTGATTTCACAGCCCCATTGGAGTCCCCTTCAGAAGTAACTTCCATGGATTTGGTAAAGGAACTTGAAAGGTCTGCATATAGGTCAACCACTCTTCTGATATTGCTGTTGAGCTCCCTAATAAGGCCCACATTCCTTGAGAGGTTATCAGGGACTTTGGACTCTTGATTCTGATTTATCTCATTGATGAGTAGCCTATTCTGATCCAGAATGTTCTGGACTTGAACAAAGTTCTTCTGAAATGTCTGCAAGATCTTGGTATCAATTTGGTTACCATTGCCAAGACCAGAGAATGTGTCACCCTCCATTTTTTTTTTTTGGAGTCAGAAGCTAATTGAAGTCAAAACTACTAACCCTGCATCATGACCAGAAAGAAGGAGGTGAGAAAGTGCTCAAAAATATTATACAAATAGTTAATTCTTAAAATTTATCCACAATATTATAATAAATAATAATCATATCCCCCCTATCTGTACCGGCTTGCACTAGCCTCCACAGAGAGACAAAACATGGCCAATTTTGGAATTGTTTAAGGCATTTGGGTATATGAGACAAGCTCTGTAGTAGAAATCATGACCTCCATGAGTTCCTTTTTCCAGAGGAATCAGACTTTAAGCATAAATTATTATTATTATTCATAGTAATAAGTTTTATTTTTATTTATTTTATGGGTTGGAAAAAAGCAGATTCTATTTCCATAAAAGGGAACTTTTTAATATTGTACTCAGGAAATAATTACCCATAGCTCAAAAACCCACCCAAAAAGAAAGTTAAGGATACAGAGTAGCTTATGAAGGTACTGCTACAGTACACGGACAACATCATTAACCTTTTCTAAACAAAACCACGGAATTATTTACCAAATCCTGCAAACATACATTATAACACATACAATGAATAAAACCTAAGGCCCAGAAATATAGCGAATAAACAATATAAGATTAAAATGTTTGGACCGTCATTAAAAACTTGCAGCAACATAATATCTAGTACCAGAAATTGGATGAAAGGATAAAATAAGGAAAGATAATGTTTAACGATTCCAAGTTCCAACGCATCTCCACCCATTATATTGTAGAGATCTTCGGAGAATATTTTATTCGACGGCGAAGAAGAAAAAGATAACCGTGGAAGAAGGAAACAGCAATGAAACAAGAAAAGCATGGAATCCATAAAATCGAAGTACGAGCCAAAGGGGATAACAAAAAACAAGGACGAGAGACCAAAATTCACATTTTTTTTAAGATATACAAAATTCAATGAAACAAATCATAGACTAATTTATTAACAGTAATATTAACAAGAACAATCCATGTATAATTTCTAAATATCGTACCTTGTTAATCCAAAACCAACATTTTTTTTTTTTCTTTTTGTTCGGGAGAGAGTGAGATTGAGAGTAATTAATGATCGGCGACTGAATGGAACTTCCAGAGCTAAGGACCTGTGAATTCTTCTCTCTGTGTGTGAGAGAGAATGAAAAGCATAAAAGATTTGACAGTCACAATCACGTTAGGACATCGCTGTGTCTTAATATTTAGCAGGATTTCATATGATATAGTTTAATAATACTGATGATATGATTACGACATATTCAATATTAAATTTCCACCTGTTTTTTTTACAATGCTAATGTATTTATAAGAATTTAATTGCAATATGTTAAAGTGTAATTTTTGAAAATTTATATTTAATTATAAAATATCGTTTTATTATTAAAAGATTATATATTTTTTTAATTTTTTTTAAATAATTAAATTAATTTTTTTAGTTTTAAATTTTATTTTAAATTTATTATCTTTTAAAATATAATTATGATTTTTGATGTTAATTCAAATTAAATTAATCATCATAAAAAATTTAATATTTTAAAAATATTTTAGTTATGATTCTGATTATAATTAATATATTTTGATTTAATATAACTTAAATTAAAATTAGAAATCAAAATTAAAATATTTTAAAAATAAAAAATAAAAATTTATTTTAAAAAAATAAAAAATATTTAATTTTATTATAAATTATTAATTTTGATAATAATTAAATTTTTATCATATTATATCATTTAAAAATAAAAAATGAGTAATTGATTTAAAAATAGAATATGTTATTTTAATCATTTTTTTGAAATAAGTTTTTATTAATTAAATTATTTAATATTCAAATATATAAAATAAAAAACTTATTTGTGATATATATTAATTTAATTCCATTTTATTATAAATTAAAATATTTTTATTTTTTATTATAATATATAATCATTCTCTCCTACCTAAAAACAAAGAAAAACAATAATTTAAAAAAAAAATAAACTTGAATTGGAACAGCAATTAGATTATAAGAGATTAGGATTATGATCCCTCTTTACTTAACTCAAAATCTAGTTACATATAATAAATAAAAATAAAAAAATGAGAAGAAAAAATTATAAAAATCTCCATAAAACTGGATAAATATTATATTTTGATCTTTTAAATTTACAGATTTAACAATCCATAAATTGTAAGAGAGAAAAATTAAAGAAATATTTTTGTTTCCAACTATTAAAACTCAGACAGAGAAAAAACAACTTTATATATATATATATATATATATATATTATTTAGTAAATTATATTATTTAAAACAAAATATTGTGTTAGGTAACTCAATTCTGTCACAAAATTTTTTTTTTCTAAATTTTTTTATCAAAAAATGCAAGATACCATGCTAAACAATATAAAAGTGACAAAATGCTCTAAACTAAGTGTTTCTCTGTTTTCCTACAAAACATGCTTAATCAAAAGTGAGTAACATTCTAAAATTTTTAAAAAAAATCACAAAAATCTAGAAAATAACTACACTACTAAAAATTTCTTAAAACATTAAGAATTCATCAATTATTTATGAATTACATTCAATTATCTTATGAAAATATTCTTTATTTTTCTCAAATAACACTAATAAACTTTCATGTTAAATATTTATCAATTTACTCTTTTTACACATTTTTAAATTTGATGTTGTAATATCTCTTTTTTGGCATAGTAACATAAATCCTATCATACCATGTATATCATCGTTCAAATGTGATATGTAACCTAACATTTCCAAAAACATGACATAACATTAGAGTGATAACAAGAATTATTTAAATATGTACGAGGATCAAAACTAATAAAAGTATTTTTTTTATGACTGAATCAAATTTAACTATATTTATAAGAGTTAAAAATATATTTTACTCATAAGGTTTTAGTTTTTTAGATGGTCAAAGTCATCTCACTCAGGATTACAAGGGCAAGAGGAAGATCATATTAACTTCCTCAATGAAAAGAACCTAATCTGTGTGCGTCTATATTAGAATGAAGACGGTTGAGAAAGGTTAGAGATCCTTGGCATCTCAAAAATTAATTTTGATGATTAATGTTATTTTATATTTTTAATGAATTTAAATATTTTAATCTATGTGATAAGTGTAGATAATAATTTATGTCTTCCACTAAAATATATTGTAAAGATCCTTCATAAACTATTGACTAGTATTTACAAAGATAAAAAATATTTTATAAGTCATGACACAATGTTCACAAAGACAACTACACTTCACAAGTCTTAGAAATCTATAGAAGCATTGGACATGACTAACCATATGGGTAAGAGGAATGTTATAATCTTTTAACTTCGTAGTAAATGTTGTCAGAATAAAAAAAAAGAGACGATAAATACTGCCTTAATGAAGTTTGACAAGGAGAAAACAAGTAACCTAAAGTGAAAACCTTTCATTACCATTACACAAATCATTGCTATTGTGCGGAAAATCACATAACAAGAAAAATAACAATGTTCACAATGTATTAAATGCATGAAGATGTTAGCAAACAACCTTCATATGTCCTAGTTTTGAATGAAAATTTTGTGGAGAAGAGTATTTATAAAGAAAATAAACTAAGAAGAAAGAAATAGAAAGACTTAAACAAGAAATCTAAGCATTTAAAAATGCAAATTCATTCTTTCATTTACTATTCTTGTAAATTATTCTATTTTTTTATTCAAAGTGATTAAGTTATTAGTTGGATAACATTTATTTGTTATAAGTCAAGAATAGTTATTAAAAAAATATAATTGAAAAAGAATAAGTTGAAAAAGAATGTTTTATAGTAAGTTTTGAGAGAATGTTAAAAAATACTTGAAAAATAATTTATTGATTAATGGATGTTGTAACAAATTTTGATAATTAATAAAATTTTAAATGAATTATAAGGATTATGTAACCTAAAATTTATGGATGAATATAGATAAAGATAGATACATTTGATTTTTTTTTTTTTACTTTAGAAATGTTTTAAATAATGTTATTTTTTAAAATGTTTTATAAAGTAATTTCTAAAAAAAATGTAAAAATATATTTAATATTTAAACATTTATCTTTAAAAAATCTAGTGCAATTTTTTTAAAAAAATAAAATTTAATTAAATTCTTTTATTATATTTATTACTTCAATCTTTAACTTGTATATTATTTCTCTACATATTCATACCTCTTTAAGATATGTTTAATTTCATTTGGATGTCCAATTTTTTTATCTAAACATTTTATTTTGTTTTTTAATTTAATAATTTTTTATTTAACATTGTATTTCTTGGTTTGAGGAAGATGAGCCCGGATGCACGTAATTTTTGTAACAACCTCATTTCTAATAGGTAGATTTATTTGATTTTAATACATATTTGTATGTCATAATTTATAAGTTGTAAAAGTCTAGCACGAAAAAGTTCAGAATTAATTCAATCCACATAATTACTCAATTTAATAATTAATTTATAAAATTTAAAGATAGTATATTTTATATAAAAAAACAAATAAGAAAGTATAAATAAATCCAAAAAAAGCATGCAATGAGATCTAGATATAGAAAAATTACAAAATAAGAATAAAAATAAAACATAAAAAATCAATTTATGATAGATTTTAAATATTTAAATTTAATTTATTTAAAATTTTTTAATTTAAATATGAACTTATTATTTATTATAAATTTTATTTATTATCAAAATTAAATTTGTATAAGAGTTAACAAACCTACGATATAATATAATATATATATATATATATATATATTATATTACATTATATAAATATATTATATATTTTATATCTTATCTTTGTATATTTTATATTTTATTTTTTATCTATTATATATCTTATATCTTATATATTACATATTATAATATATTAAAATAAATTATAAAATTATAATTAAGTTATATATTTATATATAACTTTAAATAGATTAAATAATTTTTTGTAAATTTAAAATTAATTAATTTATTTTATTTTTTTTAATAAATTTAAACTTATCTGTTTAATAAACATATTAGATTAAAATATACTTTAAATAAATTAGACAATGTATTTTTGTCACACAATCTAATTTATTCAGTCCAAAATTAAAAAAAAAAACTTTATAAAAATAAAAATAAAATGAAAATTTAAATAGAAAATAAAGTAAAATAAGCCTTAAAAAAATTAGGATTAAGCTTTTGAATAAATCCTCCACACATTGGATTTAGAGGTCATTTTCCGCCACTTCATTCTCTCTCTGGAAATCTAAGATATGTCATCCTTTTCTTTTTTCTTTAGCCATCCCTTGATAGGCCTAAGATCTTTGTAACCAAGCTTGGACCACGGGCATGCCTTCACCGTTTCCTTTCCATACCAATAACCAACCCTCTGGGGAGCGTTGGGTTAATTCATTTTCAAGAAGCAGTAGATTATGTTAGGATCTTGTGTGAAGAGTCCCTTACTTCTCTTGCTTTCCCTTGAGATGGGTTTCTATTTTGGTTAAATTAGGGTTTTCATCCGTTAAATTATTATTTATTGCTAAATTTCTTGATACATAAATGTTGTTTTTAACGAGAGAAGAGTGTGTCATGATGATGTATGCATTCTATCCTCTTTGACTCCACGACTTTAAATTGTTCATATGTTAGATTTTAACTTGTCGATGATTGGAGATGTATACCCAAACTTTTTTATGATTCGTAAGTGTCTTGTTTGTGCCAATTTTTTTCTTGTAATTTTGTATTTGCCTTTATTTGGCCGAGAAAGATGACAATAAAATGACCTTACACCAAAATAAATAAGAAAGGGGTTAGTTATGTAAAAGCTAAATTTAATGACTTAATTAGAATTTTGAAAATGGATGAAAATGAGATGATGAAGGCAGCGTGTGTGGAGAGAGATGTGTCCCAAACAATTGAAAAAGTCAAGGCATGCTTTAGGAATACTTGATACTCAAAATTCCTCAGTTTTAGGAAGTTAGGTGAATAAAGCAAGAAACACACTATAAGTTAACCAAACTAATTAAAAAAATTTAATTAGTAATGGGGAAAATAAGTTAGAAAATAATAAAATAATTTTTTAGAACTAATATTGAAAATTTTGGATCAAAACATAAGAATGGCCCAAATATAAATGATCAACTTAGGGACCTTTTTAGTAATTTAAAGTAGTGAGTGCTTTGAAAATAATTAAGGGACTTAGCTAAGTAAAATTTATAAAATATATGAGAAGGTAAATAATAAAGAAAAATGATGATAAAATCGAAATGAATGAACAAATTTATACGGACATGTGTTTCGAATATCCGTAGATTATGCGTGCAATATAGGAATAGGACTGAATTATATGGTGGATTTTATTATAATACACTTCTACCGGTGATTATTTGTGAGTATATGCATCTCATGTGCATGGTGCAAGTGGAATGAACTTGGTTTTAGGGTAGGATCCATGGGAACCAAGGAGATGCAATTTTGTGTAAAAAGGCACGGCGAACAGGAACAACTTTCCTATCTTGGTGAACCTCACTCTATTAAGAGAAACTATCACGAGACACTTCACATAATTACAATTGATGGTAGAAACATACCTAAAAAGATTGATGGTACTCTGAATAGAAATATGAAAAAGTTAGCGGGTATTTGACTCAAATAAAATCGTTTTAGAAACATTTTTTTAAAAACAGAATTTTTAGAAAGCAAATTTGCATCTGGATCATAACAGTAATGTAAATGTTACGTACTTTTGAATTGCGTTTAAGTTATATCCTATATTATTTTACGTAACACTTGTGGTCCAAGGATGTGTTGTCCGATTAACGGTGTCGTAATCGCATACGGGATAGAGAATCAATACAATATTATTTAAACATTGACGTGTATGGTTAATTTAAAAAATAACATGAAATCACTATTATAATATAACAATTATTATATAATCATAATGTTATTAAAATATAAGTAATTATAGAAAAATAAATTTTAAAAATAAAGCACGAGAGCTACTCATAGAAATTCTCTCGATCATGTAACATCGAAAATTTTTTATAATAAATTTTATAATTCATGAATTAAGGTTTTGTTTGCAATAATTTTTAATTTTAAAATTTTTAAAATTTAAAATTAGTTTTTTATTTTTTTTAATTTTTAAAAGTTAGTGCAAATGTAAAATTAAATTATTCTATTCTATATTTTATTATAAATTTATAAAAAAATATATAAATAAAAATATTAATTTAAAAATATTAACAAAAAATTAAACTATATTAAAATAAGATAAATTTAAAATTTTAAAATATAATAAAATTAAATATTATTATTATTATTATGGTGATAATAATTATGATAGTAATGATGATAATGATAATAGTAAAAATAAAAATAATATTTATGAAGTAATAGTAGTAATGTGATGATTATAACATAAAAAATATAATATAATTATATAAATCTGTATTTTATATATTATTTTGATTACCAGTATTAAAGATAAACAATTTTAAATATATTATTATTATTATAATATTTTTATATATTATTTAATATTTATTTTATATAAAAATAATATATTATAAATAATTATATAATATAAAATTATATTATAATATTATAAATTTTATATAATTTATATATAAAATAATATTTTTTATTTTTTTTAATATATAAAAATTTGATAAATCAATAATTAAAAATTAATTTCCTACAAAATATTAAATAATATAAAATAAATTATTATTATTATTCTTAGTTGTAACAATAATGATGGTTTTAATATAAAAAATATTATATAATCATACAAATTTATATTTAATACATTATTTGATAATTAATATATGAGATAAATAATTCTATATATTATTATTATAATATTTTTATATTATTTACTATTTAATTATATAAAACAATATATATTATATTATAAAAATTTATATAATATAAAATTATATTACAATACTATAAATTAAATATAATTTTTATATATCAAATAGTATAATTTATTTGTGATCAATAAAAATAATATAAATAATTAATTTTTTTAAATTAATAAAAAATAAAAATTTTAAAATTAAAAATTATTATTATTATTATAATGATGATGATGACAATGATGATAACAGTGATAATGGTGAAGTAAAAATGTATTTATATAATAATAATAATAATGATGTAATGGTTATAATATAAAAATATTATATAATTATATAAATTTTTATTTTACATATCATTTGATTATCAATATTTAAGATAAATAATTTTATATATTACTAATAATTTTTATATTTTTCAATATTTATTTTACATAAAAATAATATATAATAATATTATATAGTATAAAATTATATTATAATATTATAAATTTGATATAATTTATATATCAAATAGTATTATTTATTTTATTTTTAATATATAAAAATTAGATAAATCAAAAATTATTTTTAAAATAATTAAAAAATTAAAAAATAAATTATTATTATTATTATTATAGAATAGTAGTGAGATAACAATGATGATAGTTGTGATAATGATGGTTGTAATATGATGATGATGGTGGTGGTACTCATGGTAATGGAGGTAGTAGTTTGGTAGTGGTCATGATGACGGTGGTGATAGTTTGGTGGTGGTGGTGGTGGAATTTGGTAGATTTAAGAATAAAAATATTTTAAAATTAAAAATACAAATCAATAAACATCTTTTTTAAATTTTGAGATTTGAGTCAAAACTATTTCCAAAATATGTTAAAAACCAATTTGAAACCATTTTTGTTAAACAGATTTTGTTTTCAAAATTAATTTAAAAATTAAAAGCTAAAAACTCAACCATTTTAAACAAGACCTAATATTTTAAAGAGAAAATAAAAATAGAAATTAAAATTTAGAAAGATTAATAATCTTTTTAAAAAATAACTAAAATATCCCTAGGTTAATATAATAGTAGATAAAGCATAAACAGCTTAGAACGAAAGTGTAGCAAATTTTTGAGAAACTTGAAATTTATATATAATTATTAAAATATCATTAGAAGAAATTAGTAATAAATAAAAAATAAGAACTTTGTAGAAAATATTTAGAACACTTACAAAGAATCATAATTTCTTGTAGGAGATAAATTGTCATAGGAAACAAGTAAATGACCAACAATAAATTAGGAAGAACTAATTAAGGAGTAGAAGCTTTAGAAATGAGGTTTATAAACTTTTATGAAATTTTTTTGAAAAATGATCAAAATGCCCCTGATAGCTCGAGCAAGCTAAGAACTGCTGTTGGCAGAAGGCCTAAACCTATACTTATCTTTGGGCATGAGTTTTTAGAAAGAATAATGAGTAGATAGGTGCACCATTATGAAGGGGATGAGTCATTTGGACATTAAATCACTAAAAGGACAAAATTTATAATAAGGAGAGAGAAAGTAATCATGGTTAGGTTAAAATTTATTTGAGATTAGGTGAAATTAAATCATAATTAGAACAATCTACCATGGTTTACCTTATAAGATAGGATTTTATGATTTATAATTAATTTTAAAAAGATAAAAGTTTAAGTAAAATGACCATTTTGTTCTTAGTTAAAAATTGAAATCCCTAAGTAACCATAATGACTGAAATTTTACTAAGGGGAAAATCAATCTCCATTGTTTCATACCACCCATTAAAACACCTATAAAAGCTTTCCAAGATCAATCTTCCATCTCCAAACTTTCCTAAACCTAAAACTAATCAAGTTTAGGCTTCTAATCTTGAAGCTTAAGTTAGAAAATAAGTAAAGAAAAAACTCCTTCATTCTTATTCAAGAACTTTCATTTTGGGAATACCAATAAGGTGTGCATAATCACAAAACCTATCAAGCACCTTTTCTTGGTTTCAACAAGTAGGATAGTCCACCCTTAAAATTTTCTAAGTACTTTTGTTAAGTATTCTTGTCTAATCTTTTCATCTTTGCGAATCTTTTCTCTAAACTTCAAGATCCAACTTTATTGAGTATTTATTGTTTAAAAATTCCTTAATCTTTTAAAATAATAACTTATAACTTTTAAATAATTTTTAAGAGTCCAAAATGAAACTTTAATGGTTTAAAGTGCTTATTCGACCTCTTTAAGAATTTTAATTGGTTAAATATTCATGAAAATGATTTTTATAAGTTTTGGAAGATTGAGAAGTTTTAACTAAATCTTGAAATATTTTCAAGAGATGGTGTTATCTTATCTCTCCCAAAACTCAAAGCTTGTTACTTTCCTTATACTTAGTTAAAATTTTGAACTTCAAAACTTAAAAATAATAGATATGGAATTTTATGGATATAATCCTAAAACTTTTAAGTTTAAAACACAAAAGTGAAATTTCAAAATTTAAAGATTGGAACTTTGTGATAAAAAGGTGAAGAAAGGGACTTGTCAACTTAAAAGTGGGAGGAAATTCTCCAAATTTTACCTAAGGACAAAGACATGAACTAAGGATAATGACTTGCAAGGATTTGATGGGCTTGTACCAAGATCAACATTTAGTGAGTCCCTTTCACTATAAATCTAAGAGTTATGCTGGTGAAAGGTTGTAAAAGTGACATCTTGGTGAAAAATAGACCATTCAGCCATGACCCTACCATGAAGAGCAAAAGGCTTAAAATTTATAATTCATGATGATTATTAACCTCCATAAGTGTTAACATAAAATATCTACACATGAGGTTAATAAAAATTAAATTGAGGGATCTTGGAGAGTAGATATGGTCATTTGGCCATAGCTCCAAAATAAGAGGAGTGAAGGTTGAAATTTTTTTCTAGAAGTAATTAGTTAAATCTCCTAAAATAAGATCTCAAGAAAAATAAGTTTTTGGGATAGGAAACATAAATTTAGTGACCTATTAAGCTCATATAGGCCATTCGACCATGCTATGGAGGGGTGTATTGGAGCTACAAATTTTAATAACTAATTAGTTTAAGAAATCAAGCTAAACACCTCAAGAGCATAATGTATAGGAACAAGGAAACATATAGTATAAACCTCTAAAATAAAGTAAGGCCATTCAGCCAAATTATGTTTTCAAGGTAATTAAACTATTCTCTTTAAACATTAAACTTAGAAAATTGGCCTTCAAGACTAGGTAAGATGAACACAAATTTATGAAATTGGAAAGAGAACGTTTGACTAAGAAGGATTGAAGGTTGACCAATAAGATTTAGTAAACAAACTCTTGAAAAAAGAAAAAGTTGGGAGGAACTTAGGAGGAATGAGTGTTATAGTTTCCCTTTAAGAAACCTATAAGAAATTATCAAGAATTAATGATGTTTAATTATGTGTAATTATCATGATGATTCGTGAGCATGATTATTTATGTGCAAGTGTGTTTTGTGCTATATTGAATGATGCAAAGAATTGATGTGAAGTTATGGTTCCATATGTTGATGAATTATGGGAGAATTGAATGATTTGTATATTATATGTACATACCATTGTGGGATATTGAGCAGGCATGTTATTATAAAGACTTAAAATGAAACCTAATAAATCAAGAGAGTACTAAATAATAATCTTATGTGAAAATTTAACACCATTCTTAGTGTGCTAAGTTTGGGACTTGTTCACACTTAGAAGATCGTAGGTCCTTCTATAGTGAAGTCATAGGTCTATTGATGTAGAGGTGGAAAGAGGTGGTTTTTGTGGATCAATGAAGATTTCACTTTGGAGAAGGATGGAGGAGGAATGGAGCTGAATTCAAGCTTGACTTGAAAGCGCCACCTCTAGAGGAGGATAAGCTTCTTCTCTACCACCATGAGCTTCCATGGATGAGTAGGTTCCTCAACTCCAAATCTAGTTCTAGAGAAGAAAGAATGAGAGAAAATCTCTCAAAATTCTGCATGATAAAACTCTTAATTCATTCAAATGAATTATGATATGCAAAATTACACATAGAATACCTTATTTATAGGCAAGGATGGCTCGTAACATGGGGCAGTCTGGAAAATTTGAATTAGGCCTTTCCATTGAGCCTAGAATGAGTTCCTTATTGTGTGTCAAGCTAGCCTATAAATTGGTCAAAGAAAGCCCAAAAAGCTCAGCAAAGAAATACAGGAAAATAAGCCCTTTGTATACATGTCTTGGGCCTTCTACTTCTAAAATACAAAAAGAATCCTAAAGCTAGTCTAAAATATGCAGGGCCAATGGGGAGGTGGATTGGACTTAAGGGTGAGTCTCCTTGATCATGCTATACTTTGTGGATGGGTAAGTTATGCTTACAATACCCATATGTGTTGAAGTAAAAATTTGACATTCTATCCTTTTATCTGGTCTTCCCAATATGACTTGGTAAGGAACCAAAACCTTATGGATACAGGAAGCTATGTATAAGATTTGGGTCCTAGATGCATTATGATTAATCAAGCAGTGTGTTATGTTAGAAAAATGATGAGATGACCAATTATCAATATGAGGCACATAAGGTGAGGATCCTAAGTTAATTAATCTACTCATACTATCCTCATTACATAATATAACAATGGTGCCCCAAGTACCCATGAGTGATTGAGAAGATAGGGTTATTATAAGAGCCAACTCTTGACTTCCTCCCAGATGAAATGGTTCTTTAATTATAAGAATGGAACAAAACATCAAGCCCTACCCCAACAGTGATGTCCAAGGTAATGGTAATGATAGGAAGAAGCTTCCTAACTAGGAGGATCTTCCCCACCTCATCCTTTCGTACAAGCCTACCTTCACCCTTTTTTATAAGAGAGGTACACTTCCTCACTTACTTTGCCTTCTATCTTTATCTTTTTATTTTTGGAATTTTTTGTTTCTCTTATTTCTTCAATTATTTTCTTTTTCAAACCATGTCTCCCAGCCTCCCTTTTTTGGCTCATATGCTTCTGGTCTTGATAGACTTCATTAGGGGATAGAGGTATTAGGGTAATTGTCTAGGAGTTGAATTGGAAGGAATACCTATTGGTATGTCTATCGTGATGGACATACCTATCGTATTTCCATGGTCTTCCCAATAGCACATGGGACCTCTATGGGGACAACATCACAAGTAACATTTTTCTCATACCTCCCAATGATGGATGTGAGGAGGACTTGTTGATCAACCAACAAGTCTCCATTATCACTAAGCCGTTGAAGCTTATATGACTTAGGATATGGTGTGGTTTCTAGCCCTAGCTTAGTAACCATCCTAGTACTAGCTACATTAGCCCAGCTACCCTCATCAATAATTAAGGAGCAGGTGTTCCCTTTAATAGAACACCTATTATGGAAGATGTTCTCTCTTTAAGTTTATTCCTCCCCATTAGCAACATTTATAACTAACTTCTTAACCACTAGGTGGTCTTCCTTAAGTGTATACTCTAGGGATTTATAATTAGGTGAAAATGAAGAGGAACTAGAGATAGTGGACACTAGTGAGGAATATTACTATTGTCCTTAAGGATCATGATTTTCTTATTTAGGCATTGGGAAGTAATGTGCTCCCTACCCAAACACTTGAAACATTTAACTAAGAATCTTTTCCAGAGGAAAAATTTGAAGTCTTTCCTTTAGACTCTTTAGAGTCTTTGGCCTCTTTGGACTCCCAAGGTTTAAACTTAGAGTCTTTTGAGTCCTTTTTCCTATTTTTCCAAGTGTCTTGCGTAGATGACTTGTATATAGTGAATTTTTCCTCACCCCTTCTAATGAGTTTGGCTTATACCTTTAGGGCTTAGTGGTAAAGGTCATTTAAGCTTAGATATTGGTGGAGTTCTACCACATCTCTGATGTCATGCTTAAGCTTATCTAGGAACCTAGCCATGGTGGCTTCCTCACTTCTTTCAGGTTAGTCCTAATTATTGCAACCTTCATTTTCTTATAATATTCATCTACATTTTTGTAATCTTAAGAGAGTCTCTCTTACCTATTGTGGACCTCTCTTAAATAATGAGGAGGTACATGCCTAGACCTCATGATATGTTTCATTTCTTCCTGATAACTTAAGGGCCTAAATCTTTCTTTGTTAAGCCTATCCCCACCATATTATGATATAGTCACTAAATTCTAAGGTAGCTAGCCTCACCTTATGTCTTTTCCTAATGGCATGGCTTGCAAAGATTTGTTCTACCTTAAGCTTCCAATCTAAGTATACCTTAGGATTGTCCCTTCTCGAAACTATCATTTGAATCTTAGGTAGTTTTGTAGGTTCTAAGGTATCCCTACCCTTTGGATTTTTATTCCTACAACTAACTCTATCATCTAAGATATCCCTAGAGAAACTCATACTCTTATGTTCTCTAGACCTATGGGATCTATGCTTATGAGTCCAGGGCCTAGAGGGTCCCCTAGTCCTAATTACTTCTCTCTGCCCATGATCCCTTACTCTTTCTCCTCTTGGTGCATGGTCATTTGAGGGTAGTGCCCTTCTTTATGTTTGTGACCTATCTTTTGAGGAAGGCCTTTTCTTTTGCGAGAAGTGTCTTCTCCTTCCCCTATGACTCATGTTTTCCCCAAAGAATTGACATATTCACTGGATGTCTTCTCCTCATGATAATTATCCTTATTCCTAGACCCACTAGTTTCAATTGTCCTTTGATTTCTTGTTTATTTTTTGATTTTATTCTTTTTAGATGATCTAGTCTTTTTTATATGACCCTTGTTTAAGTTTGAAAAACCCTTTCTGATCTTTGCCCAATTGTTCTGTTTTGCTTCTAGGGGATAGTTCATGGATATTCATTTGTAAAATAGAAAATGCCTCTCCACACTCAGATTGATTATGCTAAGAAATCAAGTCACACAAGTAAAAACCCTTCGCATTCAATCTAAGCTCTAAGGCACACGCAAATACACAAGGGTTAAATGATTTACCTAGTCCTCTTGATCTTGCAAAAGAAGACAAGGTTAGTGATACCAAATAGTTATAAGGAATGAAAGGGTCACTTAGCACACAAACACACAAAAAGCTATAACTTGATCTTAGGTGAGTATCCTACACCAAGGTCCGAAAGACCAAGTCTTCTTTATTACACACAACTTGCAAAGGTACATTTGAATTAAACCACAAATAGATCTTACTATAAATTACTAGAATTTACAATTCAAATCAATCCTAAATATAAAGGTTCAATCTAAATTTATAATTCAAAAATTGAATGATACTTATTACAAAATACCTTCACTTTTGGTCTTCAATTCGAGTTTTCTCTTAGCCCTTCACTTTGGTCTTAAAGTCCAAGTTTAAATCCTTAGTTTCTTGAGTCTCTGGGCACGCCTTTCCTTAGGCTTAAGCTTCTCCAAGTCCTTACAAAATCAAACACAAAAAAGGACACTTGTTACCCCACTTGGTTAGTGTTACAAAAATCAAGTTAAATTTCATTAATCCTCACCAAGTGTTTATGCTCTCCTCCCTCTAATTTCTTCTTCATACAACCAGACCTCTCACATCAATTCACTCACACAAAATAGGCTCCAAAATAAGTTGGAATCAAGGAACAACTCAACTTAACTTAGGTTCTTTAGTGATGCTTAGGTCATGAAGAAAAATGATCATGCAAGCAAGTGAAAGGTGACAAAATTTAGAGGAATTTTAAAGACAATCAAGAGAAGTATCCTTAAAAGAAACTTAGGTAGGAAAAAACTTTAGAAACCAATAAAGAGACAAGCTAGAATTAAAGGAAAGCAAAGAAGGTAGGCACACAAAGGGAATGCCTAGAAACTTTTAGGATTGACATACATGTGCTCGTGTAATGAGAAGATGCTATTTGGCCAAGACTTTAAGGAATGCATAAAATAAGTAATTAAACCTAATATGATACAAAACCTATGGCCTAAATGAAGCATGGACAATTAACATACCACACTCAAGAAAAACAAAGGAAAGACCTTTATGCAAGCCTTTTTCTATATGATTTTTTTCTTCTATTTCTTTTCTAATTCTTTTTTTTTTCTTTTGTTTTACGTTTTCTCAACTCTTTTTTTTTTTCATAAATTTGGTCCAAATTCTTAGAAGTTCATGTCCTTAATTGTTCCTTGCATAGACTCTTGTTAAGGTCCTAAATCCACAAATTCATCCTAGTGCATTTTGCACTTCATCTTTTGCATAGATATGATATTATAAGTCATAAGTCCTTGTTCAATTTTCTCCAATCTAACTCAGGTCATAAGGTCTAAGGATAAAAATAAAGTGTATTTTAATTTGATTCAAGCATACACTTAATCCTCTAGGTTTAATGACTCAATCATGCACGACTTAAGCTAAAGTTAATATATAGGATGCATGCACATGATCATACACTCTTAGGAATTTTTTCAAAAAAGAAAATACAAACACAAAAAAATTAAAAAGTGTAAACACTCAATTATGTTCGAGGCCCCATTCTTAAAATTAATTAGCAAATAATTTAAAATAATAAATAAATAATAAATAAAAATGAAGAAAAGAAATAATAATATTTGAAACAACTAGAAAAAAATTAAAAGCAGAAAAATAGAAAAAAGAGAAAACAAATAAGTAGAAAGTACAAAAAAAATAAATATTGAAAAATAGATTAAATAATAAAGAATAAGGAAAAAAGAAATTTAAAAAAAATAGAAAATAAATAAAAAATAAAGGAAAAGAAATAAAAACAGAAAATTAAAAATAGAACAATAATAACAAAAATAATAAAAAATAAAAAATAAAGGAAAAGTAAAATTTGAAAAATATAATAATAAAAATAATAATAAACAAATAATAAAAAATTAATAATAAAACAGAAAATAATATATAAATAATGAAAAATATAAAAATTAATAAATTATTAAAAGATTTGGAAAAAAAGGAAAAATAAAAAAAAAACAAACAAAACAAACAACAAATTGAAAAAGGAAAATAAAATCAAAGTAATAGAAAATAAAAATTTTGAAATAGAATAAGTGAAAAAATAATAAACAAAATAATAAAAAATATATCAAAGAAATTAAATAAAGACGAAAAAGAGAAAAATAATAAATAAATAATAAAATAGAAAAAAATAGAAAGCAAAATTAATAAAACAAGACAATAAAACAAAATATAACAGAAAATAAAAACGGAAAAGGAGGAAATAAAAAAAAAGGAGAAAGGAAAACACAGAAGGGGAAGAAGGGAGGTGCATGCATGCATGGGAGGTATTTTTCTGACTTTTTTTTCTTGTAACATTTTTTCACGAACTAGGAGGGCTCCTTCACAAGGACTGCTAAAAAACTTTGGAGCATTTCGGACCAGAAGAAAGAAAACCTCTAGAGGCTTCGAGGAGGCTTTTTCGGTTCTTAATTACCAGGCCTGGTTTTTTAGTTGCTGGGCTTGGCTTCTCTCAGGCTCCCTGGGGCTACCCTCAAGAACTAGAGGCTGAGTTCCATGGTGGTGGATCTGAAACGGGAACTCTGATCATACCTAGTCACAGAGGGAAAGAAGGAGGAGAGATTCACAAGAAGAGTGCGCCACAAGAGCTCCAGGCGATGAGAAGATCAGGTTTCTCTGGTGGACATCTTGCAGTGATCTCCATTTTCTTCTAGACTCAGGTTTCGTACAGGTATGTAAAAATCCAGTTATTTGCATCCACCCTTCGTAAAACCCATGGCTTAATTCTTTGATGCTTACTTGAATGTTGTCATAATTAATGGTTGCATGGAGATCCCATGTTTGGTTAATGATTGTTACCATAAGGATCGGTGGTGTATAGCCTTGGTTGATGTCGAGCATGTTGTGAAAATGAGCTTGGGACCCTTAGCTGCATATAGTTCCTGCGTTTGGACCCGTGTGATGTGCATTTAGTTGCCCAAGTAGATGACTCAGTCCTTGTAATAGCAAGGCTTCTCGCTCAAGAAAGCAGCGAGTACAGCATTGGTATGATCATGGTTTTCGATTCCAGAACACAGCCTGCTATGCTTTTATTCCACCTTTTCTGTTATGTCATTAGCCTTCTCTTTGACAAGATACCAAGAAAGTGCTACAAGCTCATAGTTCCTACGTGAAGCGTTAAGAAGGGAGCGAAATAGCAATCGTTGGTCTCATCAAGAGCAGCCACCAGACCATCTAACAGTATTGGGAGCAAGGAAAACTTGATGATAAAGAAGGTTTGTGATCTTCAAGTTTTCAGTCATCTCATAAAGATTACATTTCCAAAAGTATCAGACTTGATTTTCATAATATCAACCAATCTGGGCTTTCCAAAAGTAGGATTAAGAGCAGGGGAGATGAGAAGGAATGGCCACCTTGGCAGTTAAGTCCTTTGGCAAAATTCATTCAAATAACTCTCTTGGGGAAGGACACCAACGAAAGAACTTCACAAGCTGGTGACTGAATTCTGGAGCAGCAACGGTTTCAACGAGAAGTACTTCAATGAACAACAAGGTTCATACCCTTTCTTCCGTGTTCTGGTGGTGGATATGGCAAAAAGCAATAGTTTCAAATCTAGCCAAGAAAGGAAGAGCTGCCTCATGCACGTGGGTCTTCCATAATCCCATGCAACAGGCATATGAAGTTTAAAGAGGCATAGGGCCCACTATTGAATCCTATTGAAATTATTGGTCCAAGCCCCATGCAAAGTTATGGACGTGTATCTGCTAAAGATGTGTTTTGAATACAATCAGGAGGTTATAAACTAAGTCAATAGCTTGGTCCATTCGGTTAACTCGTTGCATGCATTCTCCCGTGCTCGTGTTCGAACCTTGCCCAAGACCTTTTCCCTTTCAATTCCTGCACGTCAACAACATTCATGGACCAGCCCTCATTTGGGCCCTTATTGAGCAGCACCAGCCCATGCAAACCAGTCTCAGGGATATATCCACAGATAATATAATATAAATCACCAGGTTTGGTAGCTCAAGTGGCCCTGCCCCCTGTTCGAGTCCCAACCGGGACTATTTCCTTCAAATGTTTCCATTTTACCAGCCTACCCATAATGAGCCACATATCGCTATTTGGCTGTAATTAATCCAAGTCAAGCCTTTCCCTTTTTTTTATTTAATATCTAAATCTTTTATATATAGCTCATTTCTTCCTTTTTCATATTCAAATTAATTTTAAATTCTTTTTCTCAAATTTCAAGTCAAGTTAATTTTATCAAGTCAATTCTATTTCAAATAAAAAAAAAAAAGAAAACAATTCTTCTTCCCAAATCTCAACTCAAATCCATTCATCTTAGCTCAAATCAGACTTCAATATCAATTCAACATTCATCTTAGCTCAAATTAAATTTCAACTTTTTCCTCCAATTTCAATTCAATTCAAATTAGTTCAAATCAAGTTTAATTCAATTTCTTCAAATAAAGTCAAGTTTAATTCCTTTTCTTCAAATGAAATCAAGTTTAATTCCTTTTCTTCAAATGAAATCGAGTTTAATTTCAATAAAGTTTAATTTCTTTCTTCAAATTTAAAGTCAAATTTAATTATTATTTTTAAATAAAAATCAAGTTTAAATTCCTCTCTTCAAATTTAAAATCAAGTTTATTCAATTTCAAATAAAAATCAAGTTTAATTCCTTTCTTCAAAATTAAAATCGAGTTTAATTCTTTTCTTCAAACTTCAAATCAAGCTCATTTTTCCTCAAAACTTAAAATCAATTTTAATTATTTTTCTTCAAATCCAAATGAAGCTCAATTTCTCAATTTTCAAACCAAGTTTTAAATTAAGTTTAGTTCAATTTCTCAGGTTTTAAATCAAGTCCACTTCAGATCAAGTTTAGTTCAACTTCGCATGTTTTAAATCAAGTTCATTTCAAATCAAGTCCATTCATAATTCCAAGTCTCACGTGATGAGCTCTAATTTAGAAATTGGTGGTTTCACTGCTATTCGATATTTAGAGATTCATATAGATCCCAGTGGAGCCTTAGTTGCCTTGGACCTTGTGCATATGTGGACTAGGAGTTCCTCTCAAATAATAAAATCTTTCAAAATGTCCTTTTGGGAATCATAAGTCCCACGCGATGAGTTTTAAATGGGAAACTGGTAGTTTCACTACTATTCGATGTTTAGAGATTCATATGGATCCAAGTGCAGCCTTTGTTTGCCTCGGATCCTGTGCATATGTGGACTAAGGATTTTCTCTAAAATATTTTCAAAATACTCTGCTCTCCTTCAAGCACCTCCGAAGGTCAAGCCTTCAAACCAGAACTACGTAAGCCTTGAGTTTCCCATTGCACCAGGGAATACGTAGGAGCAGGATCAAGTCCTATCAGGTTATCTTTCATCAATCTATTTATTTTCATCCTAATTAAAGGGATCAAACAATTTTCAAATAAATCACACACTCAGTTTAAGGGTACCGTTCTTCGAAACAGGCGAGTAGGGTGCCTAACACCTTCTCTACTCATAACCGACTCCCGAACATAAATCTCTTCCTCAAGTTAGGGTTTTTCCAAATCTTTTCCCTAAAAATAAAAATCTGGTGGCGGCTCCACTTATCAATCAAATTTCTTTTAAATTTTTAGCGAGTTCATTGTCTTGTTGTAATTATGGTTGCAACAAAAAGGAATACATATATAAGGATCAAAACATGCAAATAATACCTAAAAAAGGCTAAAAGAACCAGATCTACACAAGAACTTCAATAACATATGATATTTTGGTGCCAAAATTTGAATTCAAATCGCATTTTTTCTAATTTTTTTTGTCATATCTTAAAAATTAAGACCAATAAAGTGAAATATATCGATCATAGGAAGAAAACAAAACAAGTTTCACTAAGATTGGATCAGAAATCAGCAATTTATGCACTAATCAAACAAGCTAGGTTACTTTGCATGCTACGATGAACATACTTAGTAACCAGGTGATAAAAACTTCATTTCAGATCCAAATTAGACAAACGATATCATTTTAGAAACTAGAAGCAATGCAAAGAGAATGCAGCAAAAATCATCAAAATTGGGGATCATTTGATTGATCAAAAATGAAAAAGAAAATAAAGATGAAGATAAACTCGAAAATCTGAGAAGAAGGAAGAAAATTTAAATGAATAAAAGATGGATCTAACCTCTATTGATAAAACTTGATACTAGTTGATGCAGAGGTGGAAGAAGGTGGTTCTTGTGGATTAATGGAGGTTTTACTTTGGAGAAGGATGAAGGAGGAATTGAGCCGGATTGAAGTTTGACTTGGAAGTATCACCTATAGAGGAGGATAAGCTTCTTCTCCGCCACCATGAGCTACCATGGATGAGGAGATTCCTCAATACCAAGTGTGGTTCTAGAGGAGAAAAAGGGAGAGAAAATCTCTCAGAAATATGAGTGGAAAAACTCTTAATTCATTCAAATGAATCATGATATGAAAAATTACACATACCTTATTTATAGGCAAAGGTGGTGCCTAGCATGGGGAATCCTTGGGAATTCAAATTAGGCCTCTCCATTGAGTCCAAAATGAGTCCCTCGTGTTCCAAGGAAGCCTATAAATTTGCGAAAGCAAGCCCAAAAATCTTTGAAAAGAAATACAGGAAAATGGGCTTGTTCTATACATGTCTTGGGCCTTTTACTTCTAAATTAGAAAAAGAGTCCTAAAACCTAGTCTAAAATATGCTAGACTAATTAGGAGGTGGGTTGTACTGAGGGTGAGTCTCCTGGAGGTCCAAGAAGGTCTTCACCTTTGTCTGCAACTTCTTGGCCCTAGCCTTAGTAATAGACCCAATAGGTCTGATGATCATACCTGGAGAATGAGAGTGCTCTAGTGCAGGTCCGAATGTCCTTGAGAATGCCTCTGTATTATCTTCATTAATTCTTCTATGGTGAAATCGTAAGTCTCCATAAATTATGATGGTGACAACCATCTCGAATTAACTTATGTCCTAAGAATTGAAGGTAGAGTTGTAAACAAGTGGAAGATATTGTTCGACCAAATTGTTAATAATATGTCTTAAATAAAACTATCACTGAGAGGATGACTAGAGAATAAGAATGATTATGACTAAAACATAAAGTTAGTCCGAGTCAAATAATATTTATGTTATGATAAGAAAATAATCTAAAGTATGCATGAGAATTTCATTTTTGTATAATTTATGAAAAAGAGTTTTTAAAGCATGTATGAAATGTATGTTGATGTTAAATTTAATTTATGCTCTTATTAAAAAAGATCCAATTAAGATAAGTATTATTTTTGAAGAGAAATAATTAAACTTATATGCTTATCATGTTTTTCTTAATAAACTGAAGTGGTTGGGTAAGAAATGATGGCACTAATATTATGGTAGACGACTACTAAGAAATTACGATTTGTCATCCCTTCCTCCCATTTCTCTTCGAGAGAATAATCATGCAATGCTCATGGAACAAAACTATGGAAGGAGTTATAGGGGATCTCATTTTGTTTTTTTCTTATAATTTTGTACTTTTTGCTCTGAATTACTATTACTTATGAGGAGCACTAATGTTCTAGTTTTGTTTAAAGGACTCACCACAAGCAGCACTTCTATATTTATCATGTGTATGAGATGATTGTTGTTGCAACCATAATTTCGACGAAACGACGAACTCGCTAAAATTTTAAAATATAATTTTATTTGATTAATGTTGAGTCGCCATCATATTTTTATTTAAGGGAAAAAGATTTGGAAAAACCCTAACTCGAGGATGAGATTTAGGTTCGGGAGTCGGTTACGAGTAGGGAAGGTGTTAGGCACCCTACTTGCCCGTTCCGAAGAACGGTACCCTTAAATTGAGTGTGTGATTCTAAAAATTGTTTGATCCCTTTGATTTGCATGGAAATAAATAACTTGATGGGGGTTAGCTTGAAAAGACTTGATCCTACTCCTATGTATTCCCCGGTGCAATGGAAAACTCAAGGCTTACGTAGTTCTGGTTTGTGAAGACTTGACCTTCAGAGGTGCTTGAAAAGGAGTATTTGAAAATGAATGGTGCTCGAAGGCTTGACCTACGGAGCTACTTGAAAAGGAGTATTTGAAAATGACTAGAGTGTTTTGAAAGCATTTTAAGGAGAATTCTTAGTCCACATATGCACAGGATCCAAGACAACTACGGCTGCACTAGGATCCATACGAATCCCTAAACATCGAACAGCAGAAAAAGCTACCAGTTCAAGCTTAGGGTTCGTCGCATGAGACTAGGGATTCCAAAACAAATTTTTCTTGAAATTATTTGCAACAGAATTCTTGGTCCATATATGCATAGGGTCCAAGACAACTACGGCTGCACTTGGGACCCATATGAATTCCTAAACATCGAATAACAGAAAAAGCTACCAGTTCGTGCCTAGGGTTCATCGCGTGAGACTTAGAGGTTCCAAAATGAAGCTTTTTATTGAAATTATTTACAAAAGGGTTCTTAGTCCACATATGCACAGGTTCCAAGACAACTACGGCTGCACTTGGGACCCATATGAATTACTAAACATCGAACAGCAGAAAAAGCTACCAGTTCATGTTTAGGGTTCATTGCGTGAGACCTAGAACCAAAGAATTTAATTTGAAAATGATAAGGATAAAGAGATGAATGAGCTTAAGTAGAAAAAGGATTGGGATTGAAATGAACTTGATTTTGAAAAGTATTTGATTGGAATGGACTTGATTTGAAATGAAAAGAATTAAACTTGATATGGATTCGAGAGTGGGATTTGAACTAGACTTAACTTCGAGAAATTGAACTGGACGTCCATTTGAACTTAAGAAATTAAACTTGACTTGAATTTGAATTTTGTGTTTGAATAAATTAGATTGAAATTGACATTAAGAAAGAATTTTATTTACAACTTCGATGTAAAGGAACAACAATTATTTTTATTTGAAACTTGAGCAAAAATGATTTGGGTTAATTAAACAAATTAATTTGGGCCACATTGAGAGTTGAGGAAAAGAATTAAATTTGGTTTGGACCAAAAAGAATTGAAATTGGTTAAATTAAACCAGATATTAATTGTAAAAGGCCCATCCTGCATGCGGTTATGGCCCAACTTGAGAAATAGTGGCCGCCCTGTCCATCCAAGGAATCCGGTCCAAGGAGATGACCACAAACCCAAACCACACAGATTTGTATGTACACTAAAATGATGTCGTGATGCATACATAGCGCATGGCCCAAGTGACCCACCAAATTAGGCCTGAAACGATGGCCCTTGCCCAAGTGTATAACTAATGTATTGGGCCCCCATGTGTGGCGGCCTATCACTTGGAATGTGCTGAGAACCTACGTGCTAGAGTCCACTATTTGCATGGAAATCATGCTTGGACCGGATCTAGGCATGAAACAGAGCCCAACATGAGCTGGCTTATATATGTGCGGTTATTGCGAGAAAGAGCCATGCGGGAGGATCGAGCTCGTGACCTGGGGGTTTACGAGCGAATGAGCAGACCACTGAACCAAGCCCCTTGGTTGAGATGTTCACTATATTAATTACATTTAAACATACCTCAATGAAAGCATGGTCATAAAGTCTATACATACGTTGCATGGGATGGTCATATACCTCTCATTGAGTTTGAATTATGCATGTGGCTTGTGAGATGACTTTTAAGATTAAAATTTGGGGGTGCGAGGTACGAACACAGGACTAGAGATAGCGGGCAGTGAGCGCTCAACCATTTGAGCCATGCCCTCAATTTGGGTTTACTCTTTACAGTGATTAATTCAAAATAAATTAATGGTTCTGGAATGCCACGTACAAAAGAGCTTGCACGTGCATGTCTCTATGCATGCAAAAACTCAGAGCCAATTTCAGTGTATGCTTACGCCCCTTCGATTGCATACAACAACGTCTTAGAATGTATCGAAAATAGCTTGAGAGATCTGCACCAGAATGAGACCAAGGTAGCACCCTGACCTTATGAACATCCACATTCTAATAAGATTATCTCAAGGAACCATATACATGTCAAATTTTGCATGGCCGTGCTTACGTGACATACAGTGGATCTACTTTTATATTTAATATGGGAGACGACTTACCATAGTATCAACACTTTGCAGACTTTCTTTTTCCAGAATCAATCTTTTAAAATCTTGAGATTCACTCCAGATCCTGTAAATTCTTCCAGTCGATGTATGATTCATTTCATGGGTATGCTGCCTTCATGTCACTGAATTGGCGCTCCGGATTTAAACCATAAGTTTTGGATTGCCAAGCCACCTTTTCATATCGACAACTCATTCATTGTGGTGGATCTTAGCAGCCCAGGGTCCACCGAGCCTTGATCATTAGACAGTAGCAACTCAATAGGTGAAAAACCCAAATTGGTCAAATGAGTCGTGAAGGTAGCGCCCTGACCTTCTGGGATTCACCGACTAAAGATCAAACTGAACCTAAACATATACATGTAGTCTTATTGGCCATATCAATTAGTCCAGACATCAGGTAGACTAGATCCCCATATTCATTTTATTTCTTGAACTAAGGTTAATGATAGACCCCTGTGACATGAGCTTGCATCGTCACCTGGCTCAGATTAAACACTCAACCTATTTTGATCTTTGCAAAATGCTCATATTTTGGTTATACAATATACTTATGCGACCCCAACTAATCATGACAAAAGGCTTGGTCGCAGATGTCTAGAGTTGCACCAGACCGAGAGCCAGGTGAGACGGGTTTTCAAATAGCCTTGGACTAGCTTCTGGTGCTACATCAGTCTACCCCAGGCTTATGAGTCATATTCTATCAAACATATTTTCTCTCGCAATCTCATAAGTACAGGTAGGAGCAGAAAGCATATTTTATCAGAACAATCCAGGGAGCGGATTCTCCTATTTCTTATATGATCTTATTCCGTTGTTCAGTAATGATCAAGATCAATTAATATAAAATAAACAGATTATGCTCAATGATTTGGTCGAATGCGATTTCTCAAGAATCTTGAATTTAGTCTATACGTATAGAATGAAAAACAATACCTACCAAATACATCAAGGGCTGCATTGATTTCAAGCATATAGAACAGAGATGACACTAACCTGGATGATGCCAATTCTAACGATGCAAATCTCCCTTCTATGGTGTTGTGGAGCTCACATTCTAAGATGATGGTGAAACTGAACCCAAACGTGAGCAGAAAGTGAGTTCTTCCTCTTGGTTTCTTATCATTCCATATCGGAGGACCTATGATGCCACCACATCTACAGATCTTCCTCCTTTCTCCCTGTGGGTTTGAGCATGGGTCTCCTCCCCCATACAAGACTGTGAAGAAGCAATCGAAATCCCCCAAGCTAACACCAGTGCCTTCTCTTTTCTAAGGAATCCACGAATCCCCGCCTTTTCTTTCCTCATCCCTCTTTTTCCTCCCTTGCCTGTATCTCCTCCCAGAAGCTCAAGGAATCCCCCTACTTTTTCCTTTATTTTTCGGTTCCTATTCTGTTTATTTTGTTCTTCATTCTGTTTCTAGTTAACTCTATTATTACTATTTTTTTATTTTTGTTTTTATAATTTTAAATACTTTTTAATTTTTGTTTTTAATATTTTATGAATTCTGTTTTTATTTTTTATTTACTTTTTAAATTCTATTTTTTTTATTTTATGAATTCTTATTTTTATTTTTTTAGTTTTCAAAATTTGTTTTGTTTTATTATTTTTCAATTTCATATTTTGTTTATTATTATTATTATTATTATTATTATTATTATTATTTTATTATTATTTATTTTCCTTTTCAGTTTGTTTCAATTCTATTTTCTAATTTTATTTTTTTTTCTTGTCTTTTGTTTTTTCTGTTTTTGATTTATTATTATTATTTTATTTATTTTTGATTGTTTTCATTTTATATATATTTTTTATTATTTTTTATTTTCAGATTTTATTTATTTCATTTTTATCTTCGTTTTAATCAACCTTTTTCTTTATTTGTTTTTATTTGGTTGTTTTCCATTTATTCTTTTCTGTTTTTCTGCTTATCTGTATTCTGCTTTCTGTTTTTTTTACTGTTTTCTGTTTATTAAATTATTATTTAAATAAGTATTGGCTATTTGATTAATTTTAATAATTGGAAGCCTTAGACATAATTAAGTGTTTAAACTTGTATAAATAATATGTACATATTGTTGTATGTATGAATGCATATTATATTAAATGTATGAGTGACAACATCTAAATATTGATTTCTTGCTATGCTAATTACTATGGCGAGACTCGTACCTTCAATATATATATATATATTAAAAATTCTACCTATTTTTCAGTACAAGTATTTTATAAAAATAGTTTCACATCATAAAGTAATAAACTAATAGCGAATTTGAGATACAATTTAAGCATAGAACATATATTATTATTGGAGTGTTACATATACTAATAACATTGAAAAGTAGAGAAGTTACATATTCACCGTTATGAACCAGTGCTTATAGTATTAACATAATTAATTTTTAACTTTTAAAATTAAGAGAAAAAGACGTTTAAATTTAAACTAAATAAATTACAAATTACAACAATTATAAAAAATATAAATAACTTAATAACAACAAATCATAATGAAAATAACAAAACTAGAAAACTTAATAAAGTACTATCCAAATGAAATAATATATAAACATCAAACAAAAACAATATTCAAATGAATGTCAATGATAAACAATAGTAAAATTAATGACACCTAACATCCATAACGACTAATGTAAGAAAAAAATAATAAAAAATGAGATAATTAAAAATAGGAATAAATTAAATTAAAAGAAACTTAAAGTTAAATTACCACATAAATAATAACAATAAAGTTATATTAATAATTAAAATAAGCTAAATAAATAGAAGATTGACCTAAAAATCAAAATGTATCTATTATATACTTAGATGAATTACAAGAGGAAAATAATATACATAGTTGGTTAATTAAATTTTTTTATAAAAAATAAAATTACAATTTGTTAATATTATCAAAATGAACTTAAGGTATAGTTTTTGAAAGAGTAATTTATATTGTCCAAAGAAACATTTTTCTCTTTTATTTTACTTTTATTTTTTTAAATAAAAAATGAATAAATAAGAAAGATTGATTTGAATTTTAAATGAAGATTTTTATTTTTACATATATTTGGAAGAGATTTATTTTTACTTTGGAAATAAATATTTTTAAAATGATAAAGAGAAAAACTAAATTTTGAACAAAAGATATTTTAAATTTTTTATAAGAATTTTTAATTTTTGAAGAACAAAAATAATTTAAATTTGATAATAGATATAGCTAAATTTCTCTTAAGGTAGCCAAATGCCTTGTCATATAATTAGTGACACGCATGAATGGAGTAACGAGATTCCCACTGTCTCTGTCTATTATCTAGCGAAACAACAGCTAAGGAAATGGGCTTAGCGGAATCAGCGGGGAAAGAAGACCCTGTTGAGCTTGACTCTAGTACGACTTTGTGAAATGACCTGAGAGGTGTAGGATAAATGAGAGTTGGAAACAGTGAAATTGAAATATTTTAATGTTATTGTACATATCCCGTGAATTAGAGGCGGGGCATTGCCCCTCTTTTTGGACCCAAGGCTGGCTTCGGTCGGTTGATCCGGGTGGAAGACATTGTTAGGTGGGGAGTTTGGCTGGGGCGGCACATGTGTTAAAAGATAACGCAGGTGTACTAAGATGAGCTCAACGAAAACAAAAATCTCATGTGGAACAAAAGGGTAAAAGCTCGTTTGATTTTGATTTCTAGTACAAATACAAACCATGAAAGCGTGGCCTATCAATCCTTTAGTCCTTCGGAATTTGAAGCTAGAGGCGTCAGAAAAGTTACCATAGGGATAATTGGCTTGTGGCAACCAAATGTTCATAGCAACGTTGCTTTTTGATCCTTCAATGTCGACTTTTCCTATCATTGTGAAACAGAATTCACAAAGTGTTGGATTGTTCACCCACCAATAGGGAACATGAGCTGGGTTTAGACCATCGTGAGACAAGTTAGTTTTACCCTACTGATGAAAGTGTCGCAATAGTAATTCAACCTAGTATGAGAGAAACCGTTGATTCATACAATTGGTCATCGCGCTTGGTTGAAAAGCCAATGGCACGAAGCTATCATGTATCAGATTATGAATGAACGCCTCTATGTGAAAATTTGGGCTAGAAGCGATGCGTGCGCCCATCGTTTGTTTACTGACCAGCAGTAAGGGGTCTTTGCCCCCCAGAGACATGTGCCATAGGTGAACCTTGCAGGGTGTATTGGCCTTGTAGGACGCCTTGAAGTGAAATTCCCATTAGATGATAGGTAGAATCCTTTGCAGACGACTTAAATACGTGGCGCGGTATTGTAAGTGGCAATGTGGCCTTGCTGCCATGATTCACTGAGATTCAGCCCTTGTTGCCTCGATTTGTCCCCCCTTCAATTAAAAATTATTCCCAAGTCTATTTTCTAATTTTTAATCTAGAGGTTAGTAATGTATTGTTCCCAGGGGAGAATATTTCACCATTAAACCCCATGACACACGACTGTCGATGGTAGGTCACTTGATGCTTGGGTGGTGCACGCTCATGGCTTGGTGATGCACGCTCATGGCTTGGTGATGCACGTATGGTGTATGATATGGGTTGCTGGTGCACCTTGGTGCTTGGTTGATGCATGGCTGGTGCACCTTGGTGCTTGGTTGGTGCGTGTTGGTGCACTTTGGTGCTTGGCAGGTGCACCCTGGTGCTTGACTGGTGTACCTTAGTGGTTGGATGGTGCATGCTGGTGCTTGGTTGGTGCGCGACTTGTGCATGTTGGTGGACCTTGGTGCTTGGCTGGTGCATGTTGGTGCACCTTGGTGCTTGGATGATGCATCTTGGTGCTTAGTCGGATCATGCTCGTGTAAGTTGTCAGATCGCTGGTGCATCTTGGAGCTTGGCTGGAGCATCCTAGAGCTTGACTAGTGCGTCCTGGTGCATGGTTGGTACATCCTGGTGCTTGGCTAGTGTATCTTGGTGCATGGCTAATGCATCTTGGTGCTTGGCTGGTGCATGGCTGGTGCATCCTGGTGCTTGGCTGGTGCATCCTGTGCATGGCTGGTGCATCTTAGTGCATGGCTGATGCATCCTGTTGCTTGGCTGATGCATCCTGGTGCATGGTTGGTGCATCCTGGTGTGTGGCTGATGCATCCTAGTGCTTGGCTGGTGATCTTGGTGCATGGTTGATGCATCCTGATACTTGGTTGGTGCGTCCTGGTCCATGGTTGGTGCATAACTGGTGCATCCTGTAAACATCCAATTATGTCCGATACCCCATTTTAAAATTAATTAGTGAATAAACTACAATTTAAATAATAAGCATAAAAAAATAAACAGAAAAACAAAAAGCAAAAAACAGCAAAATAAAAATAGAGAATAGAAATAAGAAAGAGGGGAAGTAGTTATATTTGAAACAAATAGAAAAAAAATTAAAAAATATATAAAAAAGAAAAAAAACAAAAGAAATGAAAAAGGAAAACACAGAAACTCAAATAAAAAGAAAGAAAGAAAAAATAAAAGGAAAAAATAATTAAAAACATAAAATTTGAAAAAATCAGAAATAAAAATATACTAAAAAAGAGAATTAATAAGAATAAAATATAAAGAAAGATAATAACAAAAAATATATATATTAGAACATAAATAAAAGCAAAAACAGAAAATTACACAAAAAAATATATAATAATAAAAACATAAACAAAATATATATAAAAGGGAAAATTAATGAAAATAAAAAATAAAAAATTAGAGAATAACAAAAATAAATCTGAAAAAATAAAGAAAAAAAATAAAACAAAAAAAGAATTAATAATAAAAACAGAATTAATTAAAATAGAAAAATAGAAAAATTAAAACAGAAAACAGAAAAATTAAAATAGAAAAAACATAAAAGAAGAAGAAGAAAAAGACGCAAAAAAAGAAAAAAAAACGGGAGACTCCCACTTTCTCTCAGCCTTTCTTACTCTCAGTAGCTATCGGAAGAGAGAGTTGATTCCCAGGGAAAAAGAAAACCATTGGAGGTCCATTTATGTTCATCTCCGGTGCGGCAAATCGGGGAATACCATATAAAGATCCCAATTCCCGATCGAAACTGTTAGTTCTGGAGACAATCAAGATTCATTTTGCCTACGGTGGATGAGTACCTTGCTAATCAGTTCCAGTCTCAGTCAGAAAGAGGTGGTGTCCTTAAATTTCAGGTTAGCGTCATTCAATTTATGAGCTTAATTCGACATAACCTTCATCGCTTGATTTGTGTGGTTCGTGGCTAAAAAAACTGTTTGATAATTAAAATGAACTCAAGATCCTGACCACTTGGTTAAAATGGGGCTTAGGATTGCTATGTGTAGTCGTTCAAAATTAAATCTGGATGAGTTTGTACCCTGCAATGTGGGAATAAACTGGTTCTGGTTCTGAATTCAAAGATCTTGATGTCTTGGTTAAGATTTTCAATCGCTGCACATACTTGTTAAATGGAATTAAATGACTATGGGCATAAACAACCTGTTCTGATTTGAAACCAAGATCCTGAGATTTCAGGATGGGCTTAGAGGTGGGATATGCACTGACTCGAATGGAATCAGATTGTCATGTGAGGAAACTTACTATTAGGGTACTCCCGTTTGGCCATTCAGGAGTTGCCTTACTTTTTCTCTAGTCCCCAGCAGACCAGGAAATGCTTTGATTGGATGAGACGTAGGGTTGGATTGGTTCTGCTTATCCTGTGAGCTCTAGGATCCATATTTCATGCATGCATTGGTGAGTGCAATGTTGAGTGATCATGATAGGTTGAAGGCAGATGTTCGTAGGATCATAGTGTTATTGCAGTTTCACCCTAGCATAATTTCTCAAGTTACCTTCAGGGGGGTGAACCCGTGCATGAATAAAGGCCAGGCCATGTTGCCACGTGAGGGTCTGGACATTGATCTTTCGGCCTCCCACAGGTGCCATGCAAAAGTAAATTCCACCTTGGCACCAAAGAGAGTAGCAGCCGATGCAGTGTTATTATTCTCAAACACCTGGGGATCTCCTTATGTTTGATTCACACGAAAATTCTGCTCTACACGCACGTGAATGGCTTCCTTTGAAAATGTCCTCGCGTGGCATGGCTGCATGTCAGGAAACACATGTTCAAGGTAATGCACGTGGTTTGACCGAAGGTCAAGAGGATGGTATATGAGACAACATGTCCCATAATTCAACTACCCTCCTTGAATATGTTGTTATCAGATGCTTAACAAGAGAAATGTGAGGGAATGAATCCAAATAGAGAACCTAACCTAGTTAACTGGCTCGTGACCTACATCTCCAACCCCTGCACTAATAGACACGTCCAAGGATCGTCAATACCTCAATGTGGAAGTCTTAGTATGAGTATGGGTGGGAATTTCCTACTCTGATAGGTCCCCCATCACGACTATTGTAAGGGTTGCTATGTATCCAAATAGTGGGGCTGCTACGTGGAAGAACAGCAACCCATGCAAGTCTTGGCATAACAGGTTGCTTGGACGTTATGTGTGTACTACCTGGCTAGGGCACACCTTAGTTCATACATGTTCCTTAAGCTTCTCACATGGAGAGCTACTATGATTGCACATCTGGATGCATAGTACATTCGTGAATCCTTGCAACCATGGCAATAGACCAGCATTGACATATATTCTCTGTCAAGGATAGGGGTGCAGATTGGTATCTTAGGCCCCTTTTGAAAGGTGGTGCACCAAGCCTGTTAATTGGGTATTTGTTCTTGGAGTAACTAAGAAATTTTTGGTGTCAAGCGGGCTTCAAAGGAAATCGTTATTCCGCATGCTCAAAAGAACGACTAAGTTGTTCATGCATGTCTATAGGCAAAATCACATTGGCTTTAATTAAAGAAAAAGGAAGACAGCAAAACATAATTGGAGGTATGGTCCAAATGGTTAGCTCGCTACACGCGTGCGGCCGCGTCCAGTGTTCGATCCCCCATACCCTATCATTGTGTTTTAATATTATATTTTCAAAATGGTATGACATCATTGGGCTTCACATGCACGGAGACGCAAGATTTCAATCCGAAAACCGCACTAGGCCCAGCACGTCGAGATTTACAATTTGGGCTGGGGTCATTCTGGTGATTAAATAAATTGAGCATGTTGACGTGAACTGGGCTAAGCTGAAACGAAACAGAATTAGACCTGGCAGCTCTTCGAACCAACAAATTAGAAGCATGATTCAAAACAGGCCATAATGTGAAGTCCTGCTTTAATTTAAGGCAGGCCGTACCTGAATAAGGCTGAAGCCGCGCTAGCTGGGGGGAGACGCGCCTGATTTAGGCCACTTAAGATCAAGGCCTGGGTCGTAAGCGCATGTGGGTCAAGCCCACCCATCTATTTATTTTATTTTCATTTTACTTTACCTTTTCTAAAATTAAATCCAATTTAAACAAATTTTAAAACCAGGTTTATTAATTCAACCAAGAATCAAAGCAAGCGGATTTTGAGTCAAATTTCATTCTCTTTTTTCTTTTTTTTATTTTTTTTGAATTTCAAAAGCATTTTTTAAATTGACTCTTTTTCTCTAAACTGAAATTCAAGTATCATTTTAAATCCAATTCTAACCAAGCCCAAATTCTTCAAAAACCAAACTAAATTTCTTTTTCTCCCAAATCAAGCTTAAATTATTTCTTTCAATTTTTTTTCTTTTTCTTTCAAATCAAGTTCTCAAATAAGATCAAATTCCTTTTTCCAAGTCAAGTTCAAATTCTTTCTTTCAAATAAAAGCAAATTATTTTTCAAAAATCAAGTGTAATTCTTTCTTTCAAGTCAAATTTGATTCTCCCAATTCAAGTCAAGTTATTTGTTTAGATGAATCAAAATTCATTGTAAATCAAATTCCCTTTTCATTTTAAGTAAAGCTCAATTCCTCAAAATCAAGTTCACTTCAAGTGAAGTTCAAATTCTTAAATTCAAATCAAGAGCATTTTAAATCTAGATTCATTTCAAATCAAATTCGTTTTAGATCGAGTTTCATTCTTTTCTTCAAATTTTGAATCAAATTCATTTATTATTTCAAATTAAGCCCAATTCTTTTTACCCCCTATTTATTTTCAAATTAAATTCACTTTGAAATCCCAAATCTCACGCAATGAGCTCTAAATAGGAAACTAACGGTCTCACTGCTGTTCGATGTTTAGAGATTCATATGGATCCCAGTGCAGCCTACGTACATCTCGGATCCTGTGCATAAGTGGACTGGGGGTTCCTCCCTAAGATATTTTCAAAATACTCCTTTCCTTTTCAAGCAATTCGAAGGTGAAGCCTTCATAAACTAGAACTACGTAAGCCTTGAGTTTCCCTTTGCATCGGGGAATATGTAGGAGCAGGGTCAACTCCTGTCAGGCTAACCTCCATCAATCTATTTATTTTCACATTAATTAAGGGATCAAACAATTTTCAAAAGTCACATACTCATTTTAAGGGTACCATTCTCCGGAACGGGCTAGTGAGGTGCATAACACCTTCCCCACTCGTAACCGACTCCCGAACCTAAATCTCTTCCTCAAGTTAGGGTTTTTTCCAAGTATTTTCCCTTAAATAAAAATTTGGTAACGACTCCACATAATTAAATAAAATTATTTTTAAAATTTTAGCGAGTTCGTCGTTTCGTCGTAATTACAGTTGCAACACATCCTAGTGCTTGGCTAGTGTACCTAGTGCTTGACTGGTGTATCATGGTGCCTGGCTGATATACCCTGGTGCTTGGCTGGTGCATAAAATCTCACTTTTTTCTTCTAATGTAAGAACCCAAGGAAGGGAAGAAGGGATAAAAGAGGGTGACTTGTTGGAAAAAGATATTGATAGGAGAGAGAGTATGAAAAGCTCTCACAAATGTAGTCATCCTTAAGCTATGAACCTCTTCTTACAAGAGATGATGGTAGAGCACTCAATGTTACCTCCTTAAGGTCTATCAATATCTCAACATTGAAGGTTAATTAATATATATTTTACCTCAACATATGTATTTGAAAAGCATGTGATCAATATGAGGATAAATAAGTCAAAAGGATGATATGAGGAAAAATTCAATCACTTAATTTAAATGATGATATTAGAAAAAAATGATGATAGAATGATCAAAAAGACCCGATAATTTTGTGGAAACAACCTTAAATGGACTTTGAACATTTATTATTGCATAGATCTTTTAGAGCTACCCCAAATGCATACATAATAAGCTCAATTTCGAGTTGTGTGCTAAAAGTTATAGTCATCTGATGTTTCACCTTCGTTCCCTAATTTTCCATCTTTGTACAAACAATCTAGTTTCTTTTGAGTGCACATTGTTTATGCAGATAGTCACCATATTTCCCTAATCATCATCCTCATCATTATCATCACCAATAATTCTCAACTTCGTTCATCATCATAGTCATCATCGTTACCACCATTGTCATCGTCCACAAAAAAATTATCATCATTGTTCATCATCATCACCCTCAACATCATCATAAATCATCATTGTCATCCTTAAAAAAATCATCATCATCATCATCAATCCTATTTGTCATCCTCATCATCGTTCATCATGATCATTAACATTGATCATTATCATCACCACCATCATCAGAATCATCATCATCATCAATCCTATTCGTCATCCTCATCAAATCGTTCATCATTGTAAACACTACTTTTAGTCCGAAGCCCTTTTATTCTTTTAAATAAAATAAAATAAAATAAAATAAGATAAAGATAATAAAAAAATTAATAGTAATAGTAAATAATGATTAATTAGTAATAGCGAATAATAACCAAATAATAAAATGATAGAAGAAAAAATCAAAAATCGTAAAAAATAATAACAATAAGAAATAAGAAAGTAGTAAAAATGATAAAAAAAAGAACAAAATGTATAATAGAAATAAATAGAAAATAAAAAAAATGAATGAAAATAAAAAAGAAAAAGAAAAATAATAAAAATATAATAATAATTAATAAGAAAAGAAGAGAGTTTGTTAAGTTAGTTAAAATTCAGTTAGTTAGTTAAATAGAAAATTAGGATTGATTAGTACTAATTCTGCATGGTTAAGTCATATAAATAGGAAAATGGTAGCTTTGGAATGGGGGTTGGAAAACTAAAAAGCACAAAACGGTAGCAGTAATGTGAAAGGCTCGAAAAGCTCTTTGAAGAATTCTCTGGTTTCTCTGATTGAGATTGCGCAATTTTTCTTTGAACTCTCCCTCGACGCTCCAGGTTTCTGAGATTAGAATGTTAAATTTAGGAGCTCCTGTTCTCATTTCAACACGAGCTAGAAGGAAGGATCCACTTTGCTAAATCTTGCAGTGGTTCTTGGTGCGAGCAATACACCGACTTCATATAGGTTAGTCTCGTTGTTTTCTTGAAACAAGAACATTGCATTGATCAATATTAGTTTACGCTTGAATTTAAACGTCATGATGATTTTGTTTGAATGTTGTTGACTCTTGTATGAAAATCTAGTTTGTGGATGTAATCGGTGGATAGTTGAGATATGAGTTTGCTAAATCTCAGTCTCGGTCCCTGCTAAATCTCATTGTGAAAGTTTGATTCCCATGCAAGTTGATGATATAATTAAGGATAGGTCTGTTAAACCTCTATTGTGCGGTGTAAATTCATAGATCGCATTCTTCAGTTTGAATGTGAATGTAGCCCCGTGAGTTCCTTATCTCCTTCATAAGATTCGTGTATTTTTTATAAATTCAAAAGTTGAATCTATGAGCTGGTTTGGTTTGGTTGAGTTTGGGGAACAAAGAAATCGTAGTAAATGCTACACCAGGGATTCTTGCTGGAGATACATCTCTTTCACCTTCATATTCTAATCTAGAGAGGACCAGGACCTTCTCAGGTATTCTTTAGTTTTCCTTGCTTCCTTTCGGTTGCTGCTTTAGGAATCAATAGAGTTGCACCTTTAATAACTAATGAACACAGTAAATGGCTCATAGAATATGGTGGATGATGGCGGAGTTGTACATAAATTTGTTGGTTTCCCTCTGCTTTTCCTCGGGCTATGAAGAAACTATTTCTGCATCAATAGGAAGTTCTGAGCAGTCTTAGACAATTTTGAGGCACCTACACACGTTAGTCACGCATGTGTTTGGGGCTATAAAAGTGAGATAAGGTTTAGCTTGAAGTATGATCTTACTGATGAAGAGGAGCAATTTTGGCTATCAACAAATACTGATGGATTTTCGTAAAAAGAGCCCAAGATGATAATGACCGCTAGTGTGATGCAAAGTCTATGTGGCGTCACTCATCGACAATTCCATTCAGTGTGGATGGTAAAGATCTGTTAAATAGGCATAGGTGTTTTTCTTGTAGGGTGTCATGAGTTGTCTATTATATCAGAGGCTTAGTCAAATTTTAGCACACATATATCACAAAGATAATGCCAAAGGTCCTGTTCTCACTGTTCTGTTATCTTTGAGTGGTGACAAATTTCTAGAAATTATTGTCTGAAGAGATTATTGCCTGATATTTCCTATGGTGTTAAAGCAGCTAGAAGGGACACTTTGGCTTTACTATTCTAGTCTCTGTTGTAAAAAGCCAAGCAACCATCAGTGGTGCATACTAGATGCGAGGCCTTCCTTTTAGTGCATGTCTAAGAAGTTGACACTAACCAGATAAAATATGAAAATAGGGTTGGCTTTGGATCATTGGGATCCCCGCGCATAGAGATGCAGAGAAAGTGATAACTATGATAAAGAGCTTTCTATGTCGAGCCATCCTATTCACTTTCCACCTCCAATTTTTTCATCTATGACTTGATTCTAAACCATTAATTACTGCTGAACTGAAGCATATTAACAGATCTAATCTTGAGAAATTGGTCATGTTCGGAAGTGGAAGTTTCTAATTTTTAAGGATGGATGTGACGTCAAAGCAAGGAAAGCTTTTACAAAGCTCAAAGAAGAAAAGTGAAGTTGTAGAGGTCTTAAACGCAGTCATCTCAATCGTAGAGAGAATGTTACATAGGGACAACAACAGGGAGGTTAGTACAATAAGACATTAGAGCTACTTCTTTAGTTATTGCTCGGAACCTCAAATAGAAAAACTTCTGAAAACGGTATTGGCATTTTAAATAATGGAATAGTGATTCCTGCACTCACAGATATACATGCAAATTTTTGAGTGAAGAAGGTGTTGTTTATCAAATTCATACATCACCTGATACAAACCCCGTGATAAATCTTATCATGCCCCGTTTAATTAAAATTATATAAACCACATATGCGGTTATCAGATCTTGTGCTCGATCCCAGTAGGTGACATTCTGAATTTCTTGCTTATCAATTCATGATTGTGGACCGCGTATCCAAGTACCTTCGCCCAAGCTATTTCGAATTGGGCCATGCCAATGGATTTCTTAGTCAAGTTGGCCCCCCTTCAATTAGATTATGATGCATTTAGGCCTTGCCAAAATTGGGCCAATTATTATGATTAATTGGGCTGCTATATGTGCAACCCTCTTACAAAACATAATGGGTTGACGATCTCCAAAATAATTATTATCAAAACAAGATAAGCATTTCAAACATATTTTTCCTACTTCAAACAATTAATTTAGATTAGGCCTGACATTTGTTTTCTTTTTTTTTTTTTAGAGAATGAATTCAACGTATTAGACTTACTTTTTCGGTTAATCTGAGTCAAATCCCAAACTCAACCAATCCGTGTCAAATCCCTCACGCAATGAGCTCTGAATACGAACTGGTAGTTTTTTCTACTATTCGATATTTAGAGATTCATATAGGTCCCAGTACAGCCGTAGTTGTCTCGGATTCTATGCATATGTGGATCCCAAAAGCTTCTAAAAACAAAGAATTCCAGAAAACTGCATTTTAATGATTCTAGAGTCTCACGCAATGAGCTCTAAATACGAACTAGTAGCTTTTTCTATTGTTCGATATTTAGAGATTCATATGGGTCCCAGTACAGCCATAGTTGTCTCGGATCCTGTGCATATGTGGACCCCAAAAGCTTCTAAAAAATAAAGAATTCCAGAAAACCATATTTTAATGATTCTAAAGTCTCACACAACGAGCTCTAAACACGAACTGGTAGCCTTTTCTGCTGTTTGATATTTAGAGATTCATATGGGTCCTAGTGCAGTCGTAGTTGTCTTGGATCCTGTGCATATGTGGACTATGAATTATTCAAAAATATCTAAATTTCTTTTAAAATCGTCTTTCAATCTCTTTTTCCGAAGATCAAGTCTTCATAACTAGAACTACGTAGCCTTGAGTTTTCCATTGCACCAGGAAATATGTAGGAGCAGGATTAAGTCCTGTCAGACTATCTTCATACAAACCTATTTATTTCTATTTTACTTAAAGGGATCAAATAGTTTTTCAAAAACATCAAAATCGCACACTTAGTTTAAGGATACCGTTCTTCAGAACGGGGGAGTAGGGTGTCGAACACCTTCCCTACTCGTAACCAACTCCTGAACCTAGATTCTTCCTCAAGTTAAGGTTTTTCCAAGTATTTTCCCTTAAATAAAAATTTGGTGGTGGCTCTACGTAATTAAATTAAATTGTTTCTAAATTTTTAGCAAGTTTGTCATCTCGTTGTAATTACGGTTTCGACAGATGGCGACTCCACAAGGAACAATAGAAGGTCAAGCTTGTTTATAACTGAGTGTGTATATTGTATTGATTCCTGTGCTATTTTATTCGTCTATTTTTATATGTTTATTTGTTTATTCATTTTTTTATTCATTTCTCAACCTTAGGATAGAAGAATTTTAAAATTGCTGTGTATATCTATTGCGATTTTCCCAATTGCAGGTATCTAAATTATTTATGTGCCTTTCACACACTACACATATGTGCATAAAACATGAGTGAGGCCCTACCCCCGAGTTTGAGTGCAACCTAGGACTAGAGGGATCTAGTGGTGTCACTTTGGATGTACTTCCTGTTTGACTATCACGAAAATCCCAGCTAGAGTGCATTTTATTTGTAATGCCCTGCAACTGGTAGCTTTTTCTACTATTGTAGCAACCATTATAGACTAGAACTTGGCTCTAGTAACCTTTATACCTCAGGATTACGAACTACCTTATGAGAGGTTAATGCATTAAAATCCTTAGATCTGTAAGATAGGTTACCTAAATAGGACATAAGGAGGGCACATATTTCTTTCATAATGCTTAGTTTACAAGTATTTATCTAATAAAATTATTTGTCTGTAATAGGGAGGGAAGGAAATTCAAAAAAATAAAAAGATAAAAAAGTAAAAAGAGAGCAAAAAAAAAAAGGGAAGAAGAGAGTAAGAAAAAGGAGAAAAAAAGAAAAGAGAAGAGGGAGGAAAAAAGAGAGTAAGAAAAGAGAGAGAAAAAGAAAGAAAAAGGGAAAAGGAAAGTTCATGTAATAAAAAAAACAATAATGAAATCATATTTATCGTCTTAGTTTATTATCCACCATGCATTAGTTCATTGCATCAAATATCTAACCTATTTATCTTGCTTTCCTTCTTCTTTTTCATTTCATTTGAGGTACCAGATCCTCGGTGATTTTCAAAGAAGGTGAAATGGAAATTAATGTAAAATTCGGGCAGTTAAGGAAGAGAAAACGGGTTGGAGTCAAATTGATGGACCTTACTAGCCTGGAAACATTCAAAAGCAAATTGTCGAGTATTCAACAAATGTCGGTTGCCAAGAAATATAAGAATATACTAAAACTGTTGAAAGTTAAAATACAAGAAGGGGCCCTCACGGTGATAGTACAGTATTATGATCATTCTCTCATATGCTTAACTTTTTTAGATTTTTAGCTTGCACATACTCTAGAGGAGTTTGAACATATTCTGAACCTACCATTGGAAGGATGTAGACTGTATAACCACCTGGAACACCATTCTTCATTCCGAGCCGCCGCACTGGCTCTATATCTGTAGTCAGGTGATCGATTGACAAACTATCAGGGAAAGAATCAAGCCAGGGGTTCACTAGAGAGTTCCTGGAAGAATATATGCAACATTTGGCCAACAGCAACCAGTGGGTCATTTATATAGATGTGTTAGCCCTCACTATCTATAGGCTAGTCCTTTTTCCTTGCATGAAGGATTTCGTCGATCTAAATGCGGTCGACGTATTCTTGGCCAAGAAGAACAAGGCGGAAAATCCTGTTACAGCTCTTCTAGCAAATGTTTATTGCACATTAAACTTCTGTCATGAGAAGAAAGGAAAGAAGTTGATTTGTTGTCTACCCGTTTTATACATCTGAATAACTGCTCACATCTTCAAAAGAAATGTGAAGATACAGTGTTCAATATCTAATCTATTCTGCTATTAGATAAAACCCATGAACAATGAAGAATGGGTAGCTCATTTTGCCAGCTTGACAGAAGAACAAGTTAGATGGAAACCCACTTGGCAACATAGAACAAGTGTCATTTATCATTGTAAAGGTTTTCCAAACGTACCACTCATGGAAGTCAGAGGCTGCATCAACGACAATCTGATATTGGGGTAAAGGTAGTTGGCTTATCCTATTAGAGGACCCCCATCAGATGAGTTGGTAACTCCTTTCATTTTAAAGTATGAAGGGGAATTTGCTGAAGGTATTCAGAAGGGTGCTAGGAGTCTGGAGTTGTGCTGCCAAAGAAGAGTACAAGTAGTGGGTCAAAAATAGGGTGCAGCAGATCATGTTACCATTCAAGCCTCCAGTCACTCCATCAGGAAGCCGATCAACACCGGTAGAATTTGAAGATGAAGCTGTTAAAAATATGAAAGAAAGATTGGAAGTCATGACCAGAAAGAATAGCAAGTTAAAAGAGGAACAATTAAAAGTACGACAGAAGTGTGTTGGCTAAAAAAATAAAATCAAGTGAATAATGCTATCATAGAAAGTATTCGGGAACAATAGGAAAATGAGTGTGAGCATGCCTCCCGAATTCACCTAAACCTGCAAACAGCTAATAAAGAACTGGGAATGAGAGTACAGGAAAGGGACGTTACCCTAGAAAAAAATCATCAGCTGAGAAATGTTCTAGAGTAAATGAGGGCTAGAATTCACAGGATCAGAGAGGAAAAAGATCAGATCTTGACTGAAAAGAACAGGGTTCAAGTGGAGATGGACTATGTAGTCGATGAAAGAAATGACCTGCTGCAACAGTAGAGAATATGAAAAAGCAAATCGAGGGTTTACTTGTGGCATGGGAGAATGAAGTAAACCAAGAGAAGTGGAATGTTATAAAGGTGATACGGATGCAGCAAAGGGGAATAAGCGACATACAAGATGAAAATAAGTGGTACAGAGACACAGCCGATCATTGGACCAGATGTTTTGAAAGGTTGGCTAGCTTAGAAAATACGGCAATCGAGGAAGTACCACAGCTGCTCAAGAAGGCAAAAGCATCGCTACACCCTCTCCACACTCCACTTGAAATTGAAAACTTTATTTAGTTTTGTAAAAATCTAATTATGAGAATGAACAAATACATTGTCTTAGCCAAGCAGGAAGAGCAAGTTGTACAGTGAACTTTGTTTGTTTGAATAAAGTTGGTCTTTCTCCATATGTGATTCCGTATTAATTTCGATTTCATGCTTAGAACGCAAAGAATACACTTGACAATAATGATAATCAACAAGATATCTGGTCCCTTAACATTTCTTTCGCAATTAAATGTTTATTTTTATTAACAACTAATTAATTTGATTTCATACAAATAAAAAAATAGCGGACTCACAACTTCCTCGGCTTTCTTATAGCACTTGATCAAAAACCAAAATCTTGAGCGAGCTAGAAACCCAAAATGCGGAACTCAGGAACGAGGTGGCTGAGCTGAAAGATTAAGTCGCCAAACTAATGAAACTGTTAGAGAAAAACACAGAGGGATCCCCGGGGACAGAAGCGCCGGGGACAACCAATGTATCAATGCCACTCCAAGTTGTCTCTAAACAAGAATGGCCATACGGGCTACCACCTGGCTATGAGCCCTTTTATGGGCCAAACTCACAAGGTGCTCCCACTGGTGAAAATCCTCCTGTACATCCACTACACATAAATCCTAGCACCCATCAACACCACTCAAATCCTCCCACCTATCCTCCGTATACAAACCCGTCCACCTATCCTCCACATACCTACTCTTTCACTCACCCTCACCATATTAACCCTTCCACTTACCTTCCTCACACCAACCCGTCCATCTACCCCTCACACACTTACCCAACACACACAAATCCAACGGCTTACCCTCACCACACAAGTACTTCAAATGCCTCCCCACCACATATAAATCCATCATTCCCTCATCACATTAACCATTCAACCACCTACCCATATAACACTAACCCAAACTACACCCATATAAACACCACTACCACCAAAGATCCTACATATTCTATCCTCGTCACAATTCACCCAATAAACCCATATCAATTGCATCCCTACGGTCATGCTGCTAGACCTGAGGGACCATACACCTTACCCCACCATATTTAGCCAAACCATGAATGAACCACGACTAAAATTGGCCGATCAAGAAGCTTACCTTAGTGGGAGATGGAAACATCTGGAGAAAAGGGTCAAGGCCATTGAAGGAAGTGGCTATGGAACAGTAGAGGCCACTAATCTTTGCCTTGTGCCCGACATCATCATCATTTCCCCCAAGTTCAAAACACCAAAGTTTGGGAAGTATAGGGGAACTAGTTCCCGAGAAGTCATTTGACAATGTACTACAAGAAAATAGCTTCTCATGCTCATAATGATAAGTTACTCATCCACTGCTTCGAGGATAGTCTGATTGGGGCAGCGACCAATTGGTATACCCAGCTGGAGAGGTCATACATCCATACATGGAAGGATCTGGCAGACGCCTTCCTAAAGCAGTATAAGTATCAAGATGGCCCCCGATAGGAGCCAGCTACAGAATATGATCAAAAGGGAGAACGAGTCCTTCAAGGAGTACGTTAAAGGTGGAGGGAGTTGGCCGCTCAAGTCCAACTGCCATTGCTAGAAAGAGAGATGATAAGCACATTCATGGAGACGCTCCCGACTCCTTTCTACGACAAAATGGTGGGTAGTGTATCTGCCAACTTCTCCGACATGGTGCTAATCATAGAACACATAGAGAGCGGCCTGCGCCGAGGAAGAATTGTGCACAACACCATCAGTAGTGAAAATGTGAAAAAGCCGACAAACAATTCATGGAAGAAAAAAGAGGCTGAAACCCACTACGTTTCAGCTGACAAGAATCACCCAGTAACCGCGCCACCCAACTACCAAACATCATACCACCCACAATTTCTAACACATCCACACTTGATAGCCATATCTCAACCCACATATCAACCAACCTACAACCCCCTCCCCCCAACACCTTTTTAGCTGAATACTCCCTTTATGGCTCCACCACCACAAACATTTCCCCAACAACCACCAAAACCCTGGAATCAAAACACCAACCCTAACCAACCCCAACGAAGATCGAACAATAATGAGAAAAAAATAATTTAGTTCGATCCCATCCCTTTGAGTTATTCGAAGTTACTACCCCGTTTAATTCAAAACTTGCTAATAGCACTATGTCCCATGAAGCCATTGACACTGCCATTCCCTAAGTGATACAATCTTAAGGCCAAGGGCGAATATCACGCAGGAGTTGTAGGACATTCCACAAAGAATTGTATGGCCTTAAAAAATAGAGTCCAGAAGTTGATCAACGCAAGGTGACTGAATTTCGAGAAGGATGCTCCAAGTGTGGGGAGCAACCCACTGCCAAATCATGGAGGACCAGGGCCATCTGTGACTTGCATTGAAGCTGAGGAAGAGGTGAATATGGTCAATGAAGCCTTTCCAGGGTATCCTAAGCCTCTTGTTCGATATACCGATGCATCAGCTCTACCAACACCAAGTGGGATGAGACCTGTTATGATTAAGGTTCCAGGGCCATTCTAGTATTGAAGCAACAAGGAAGTACCTTGGAAGTATGATGTCTAGGTACTCAGAGGAAAAATGGAGGAAAGTAGGCCAGGAAATATTTGCAATTCCACCCCTGATGTGATGAATATAGCTGGAATAAAGGGTATGACTAGGAGTGGTCGCATTTACACTCCTATAGAAGATATAAGGAGACAACCAAGCGTAAGGGATAAAGAGGCTCCAGCCTGTTCAAAACCTGAAAATAGTAGCAAAGAAGGAGAAAAAGAAGTGAAGAAGGTTGTTTTCAATGAAGAAGCTTGTGAATGCTTGAAGTTGATCAGGCAGAGTGAGTATACGATAATTGAGCAATTAAACCGTATACCTGCTAAGATCTCATTTTTGGCTCTCATGATGAATTCGGAGCCTCACAGAAAAGTGCTGCTGAAGATATTAAATGAGGTTCATATGGTGCACAGCATATCAGTAGAGAAGTTTGGGGGGATCACCAACAATATAACTACTAACAACTTCCTCACTTTCACTGATCATGAAATTTCGGAGGAGGGGGCCGGGCATAACAAGGCATTGCACATATCGGTGAAGTGCATGGACCACATTCTAGCTAAGGTGTTGATAGACAATGGTTCATCTCTGAACGTGATGCCTCAATTAACATTGTCCAAATTGCCACATGAAGGAGTCCACATAAGATCGAGTTCCATGGTGGTAAGGGCTTTTGACGGTTCTAGAAAGGAGGTCATCGGTGAGGTTGATCTGCCAATCCAAATTGGTTTGGTTGTTTTCAATGTGACATTCTAGATAATGGACATCCAGCCTGCTTACAGCTGCTTACTGGGGAGGCCTTCAATCCATTCTGCTAGGGCGATACCTTCAACTTTGCATCAGAAGTTAAAATTTATCACGGACGATAGGCTGATTATTGTCTCGGTAGAAGAAGACTTCCTGGTCAACAAATCCACCAACCCTCCATACATTGAGGCTGCTGAAGAGGCCCTGGAAACACATTTCCAAGCCTTGGAGGTCGCTAATGTCACTACCGTTAGAGAGGGAGAAGTGGTTGGCTAGAATCGGCCCCCTAGAGAATTGATGATGATGGCATGGGTGATGCTAAGGAATGGGTTCAGGCTTGGGGATAAACCGGGGTAAAATGATGGAGGTTTGTCTCAACCGTTGCAGTTGAGAAAAAATAGACCTCGATTTGGGTTGGGATATAAGCCCACAGAAGATGATAAGAAGAGAAGGTCCCAAGCTGAAAAGGTCCCTCTGTGTCACATCTCCCAAAGTTTCTAGAGTGTTGGATTCGAGGCTCTGGATTTGATAGCTACTATAGAAGGAGAAAGGGCTACAAGCATCGAGGATCTAGTGACCGTTGGCCCCCAGGGAAAGAACTGAACAATTTGGAGATTATTGAATTGCCCATGACTTTTAATTCAATTCCAATGTAATTTTGTAATTGTCATAACGAAATTATTTTCAAAGCTATATTTTGTACATATTTTTTATAATTAATAAATACAGTTGAACTATTCAGAATACATCCTCTTTCTTTCCTAATATATTTACATTACAAAATTCCTTATTCTCTTTTCGCATCCGCCAAAATGCAGATCCGATAAAAACCCGCCTATGGACAACAATGCTAGTATTGTATCAAGCGATTTCAATTGTCTTTTCAATCAGGCCGATGAAGAGGCAGAATTCGAGTATGAACCAACGGAGGAGATGCTTAGGTTGGTGGAATGGGAGTCTAAAGTAATTGAACCTCATCAGGAGTCCATTGAACTAATAAACTTGGGGACTGACAAAAATAAGAAAGAAATAAAAATAGGCACGCTTATCACAAGGGATAACCGCTCTTGGTTGGTGTTGCTCTTACAAGACTATAGCGATATCTTCGCCTAGTCTTATCAAGACATGCCAGGGTTGGATATTTTTATTGTAGAGTACAAGCTACCTATGAAAATTGGGTGCTCACCGGTAAAACAAAAATTAAGAAGAATGAAGCCAGAGATGTCTCTAAAGATCAGGGAAGAAGTAAAGAAGCAGTTTGATGCTGGTTTCTTGGCTGTAGCAAATTACCCAAATGGGTTGCGAACATAGTACCAATCCCCAAGAAAGATGGAAAGGTCCGGATGTGTGTAGATTATCGGGATCTCAATCGAGCTAATTCGAAGGATGACTTTCCACTCCCTCACATCGATGTGCTAGTTGACAATACCGCCCAATTCTCTTATTTTTCATTCATGGATGGTTTCTCGGGTTATAATAAGATCAAGATGGCTGAAGAGGATGGAGAAAAGACCACTTTCATTACGGCCTAGGGAACCTTTTGCTATAAAGTCATGCCCTTTGGATTAAAAAATGCTAGAGCAACTTATCAAAGGGCTATGGTGACATTATTCCATGACATGATTCATAGAGAGATAGAAATCTATGTAGATGATATGATTGCCAAGTCCAGGATTGAGGATGACCATCTCAGGGATTTACCAAAGTTGTTTGAAAGACTTCGGAAGTTCAAGTTGCAGTTAAATCCGACTAAATATACCTTCAGGGTAAAGTCAAGGAAGTTGTTGGGCTTCATTGTTAGCGAAAGGGGAATTGAGGTCGATCCTGATGAGTCCAAGCCATTTTGGACATGCCAGCCCCGAAAACAGAGAAGGAGATCTGAGGGTTCTTGGGAAGGTTGAATTATATTTCCCGATTCATCTTCCAGTTGACTGCTACCTGTGCACCAATCATCAAACTCTTGCACAAAAATCAGCCCACGGGTTGGGATAAAGATATTCAAGAAGCTTTCGAAAGGATCAAGTTGTACCTGTAGAACCCGTCGATCTTGGTACCTCCGGTCCCTGTGAGGCCCCTAATTCTGTACCTAACGGTGACGAACTAGTCAATGGGTTGGATGTTCGGTCAATAATATGAATTTGGGAAGAAGGAGCAGGCGATATACTATTTGAGCAAAAAGTTTACAAACTATGAAGCTAAATATTCCCTTTTAGAGTGAACATGTTGCACTCTGGTGTGAGTGACGCATCGCTTGAGGCAGTACATGCTGAGTCACACCACTTGGTTGTTATCTAGGATGGATCCGATTAAATACATTTTTGAGAAGCCTGCGTTGTCAAGAAGAATTGCAAGATGGCAAGTTTTTCTTTCAGAATATGACTTCTTGTATATGTTGCAGAAGGCTATTAAAGGTAGCGCGCTCGCCGATTATTTGGCTCAGCAACCCCTGGATCATTACCAGACCATGCAACCGAAATTTTCTGATGAGGATTTGATGGTAATTTTTAGCGATGGGAAGCAAACAGTGGAGGAGAAGTGGACAATATTATTTGATGGTGCCTCCAATATGATGGGTCATGGTATAGGAGTTATATTGATTTCCCCAAAATAGTAGTATAAACCCATTACTGCTAGGCTAGCCTTTGATTGCACTAATAATGTGGTAGAGTATGAAGCATGTATCATGGGAATCCAAGCTACGATCGAAGCTAATGTCAAACACTTGGAGGTCTATGGTGATTCAGCTTTGGTTATTCATCAAATTAAACGAGAGTAGGAAACCAGAGATGAAAAATTAATTCCATACCAAGCCCATCTCTGGGAGTTATTAGAACACTTTGAAGAGGTCACCTTTTCTCACATACCTCGAGAAGATAATTAGTTGGCCGATGCCCTAGCCACCTTGTCATCTATGTTCAAAATTGGATGAGAATAGGACATGCCTCTTATCCACATACAACATCGCCTTCAACTGGCATTTTGTCAATCGGTGGAAGTAGAACCAGATGGGAAACCATGGTATCACGATATCCAATGCTTTCTGAAGAATAAAGAATACCCCGTCAACATGTTAAAGAATGATAAAAGGACCTTGCGAAGATTGGCTATGAAATTCTTCCTCAATGGAGAAATTCTTTACAAGAGAAAGCATGACATGGTTCTGCTTAGGTGCATAGATGCAGTAAAAGCCAACAAGATTCTAAAAGAAGTCCACGAAGGATCCTTCAGCACACATGCTAACAGACACTCAATGGCAAGGAAAATTCTTAGAGCTGGCTATTCTTGGTTGACCATGGAAGCTGATTGCTACAAGTATGCCAAGACTTGTCATAAATGCCAAGTATATGCTGATAATATTAACACGCATCGACATCACTAAATGTATTGTCGTCACCATGGTCATTCGCTATGTGGGGAATGGATGTCATTGGACCGATTGAGCCTAAAGCATCCAATGGACACTATTTCATATTAGTCGCCATTGACTACTTTACTAAGTGGGTTGAAGCTGCTTCATATGCCAACGTAACTTGAAATATGGTGGTCAAGTTTGTAAAAAGGGAGTTGATTTAGCGGTATGGGTTTCCCAACAAACTCATCACAAACAATGACACCAACCTAAATAACAAAATGATGAAGGAATTGTGCGATCAATTCAAAATCCAGCATCATAAGTCCTCCCCGTATCAGCCAAAGATGAACGGAGTAGTAGAAGCCGCTAACAAAAATATCAAGAAAATCATCCAAAGGATGGGCTCTAGTACAGAGAATGACACAAAATGCTTCCCTATGCATTACATGCATATCAAACTTTCGTTCGTACTTCTACTAGGGCAATCTCTTTCTCCCTCATATATGGAATGGAAGTTGTACTTCCAATCGAGGTTGAAATCCCTTCATTGAATGTATTGATGGACGCAAAGTTGGATGAAGCTAAGTGGGTGCAAGCCCGAATGGATCAGTTGAATCTAATTGATGAAAAAAGGCTGGTTGCAATGTGCCATGGTCAACTATACCAAAGGAGAATGAAGAAAGCATTTGAGAAGAAAGTACATCCTCGAGAGTTTCGAGAGAGTGATATAGTAATCAAGAGATTATTATCAATGTAGAAAGTGCTACGCAAAAAATAGGCTCTGAATTATCAGGGACCTTATATAGTCAAGAAGGCTTTCTCCGGAGGAGCTTTAATCTTAGCAGACATGGATGGGAAGGACTTACCTAATCCTATCAACTCAGATGCTGTAAAAAAATACTATGCCTAAAAAGAATACAAAAAAAAGCTCGCTAGGTCGAAAACCTGCAAGGGAGGCCTAAGCAAAAATTAGGGCAAATCAAACAAAAGCCCGTTAGGTTGAAAACCCGCAAGGGCGGCCTAGGCAAAAGTTAGGGAAATTCAGATAGAAGACCGTTAGGTTGAAAACCCGCAAAGGTGGCCTAGGAAAAAGTTAGGGAAAATCAAACAAAAGCCCGGTAGGTCGAAAACCCGCAAGGATGGCTTAGGCAAAAGTTAGGGAAATTCAAACAAAAGCCAGTTAGGTTGAAAACCTGCAAGGGTGGCCTAGGAAACAGTTAGGGCAAATCAAACAAAAGCTCGCTAGGTTGAAAACTTACAAAGGTGGCCTAGGCAAAAGTTAGGGCAATTCAGACAAAAGCCCGCTAGGTTGAAAACCCACAAGGGTAGCCAAGGCAAAAGTAAGGCATTTCAAACAAAAGCCCGTTAGGTCAAAAACCCGCAAGGGCAGCCTAGGAAAAAGTTAGGACAATTCAAACAAAGGCCCGCAAGGTTGAAAACCCGCAAAGGTGGCCTAGGCAAAAGTTAGGGCAACTAAAAGGTGAAATGGGTTTGATTCCCAAAAAAATATGGTCAAAATCAAGGGTGAAGGGGCAAGAAATCTGGTATCAAAGACAATTAAACCATGTCTATATTGGGGCAAATTAGCCATCCGAAGATGGTCTGGAACGTTACATTGGGGCCAAAATGGGCAAATGATTTCATTTTCCAAAAGAGTGGAGGCGGAATCAAGCTTATAATCAAAACAAAAAGGTTCAAGGCCGGTGAAGAGCAATTCAGATAAAAAAAATTGGGTAAATTTTGTCTTTTCAGAAGTTTGGTTGATGAGACAGGGGGCGTCGCCGAAATACAATACTAGCATTGGTCGTCTCAAGGGCGTTGGACCAACCAAAATCATACCATTAGACATCCACCTACATATTCTGTACCATTTGACTATTACAAATCATGACCCAACCATTCAGTATAAAACTATATTTTCTTTTGTCTAAATATATGTACAAAATGAGGTTCTACAAATACAAAATGGCAATTACTTTTTATTAAAACTGTTTCAAAGTCATGGCTAGTTGAAAAACTCCGCAATTGGAGGTTCTTCACTAATTGAGATGTTGTTATCTTCGTACAGAATAACTAATATGAAAGATGAATCCATAGACAAAAAGTAGAGAGGAGACAAACCACAGGGTCTAGCTTAATGTAAAAGCCACAAGACAGTGCCATAAGGAAGCCAGGAAGTCAAAGCCTGCAGATAAAAAAAAACCCTCCAAATTTTCCCCAAACCTATCATCAGGATTCCCATTTAATTTTCTCACATTTTGGCCTATACTATTGGGCCTTTCATTTTAATTTTCCTACATTTTCGGCCTATACTGTCAAGCCTTGCATGTTTAGCTTTCAGTATTCCGGCCTATACTGTTAGGCCTTACATGTTTAATTTTCCGCATTCTGGCCTGTGTTGTCATACTTTACATGTTTTAATTTTTTGCATCTCCGGCCTATATTGTCAGGCCTTGCATTTTAATTTGTTGCGTTGTAGCCTATGTTGCCAAGCCTTGCATTTTAATTTTCCGCATTTCGGCCTATGTTGTCAAGCCTTGCATTTTAATTTGCCGTATTCCGGCATATGTTGTTAGCCCTTGCATTTTAATTTTCCGCATTTCGGCCTATGTTGTTAGGCCTTGCATGTTTAATTTTCTGTATTCCAGCCTATGTTGTCAGGCCTTGCTTGTTTAATTCTCTGCATTACAGCCTATGTTGTCAGACTTTGCATGTTTAGTTTTCAGCATTTCGGCCTATGTTGTCAGGCCTTGCATGTTTAATTTTCCGCATTCCGGCCTATGTTATCAGGCCTTGCATTTTAATTTTCTGCATTCCGTCCTATGTTGTCAGGCCTTGCAAGTTTAATTTTTCACATTCTGGCCTATGTTGTCAGGATTTGCATGTTTTAATTTTCTACACTTTTGGTGATGTGAGCATGGAAATTGGCTTTCAAGAGAAATTAAAAGTGAGAATAGCTTATACCAACATGGAATAAGAATAGGTTATTTAGAATAGGAACAGGCTTAGGTTAGGAGCTTGGTTGGCTAAGGGCAGCCCAAACCCACAACCAAGCAGTCCTCTTCCCTTTTTCCTATAAATAAGGGCTTAATGTAAGCAAATGGCACCTTCGGTCATTTTATACTATTCGAATTCGAGAATTCCCTTAAGAGATCAGTTTTCTCTTCTCTTTCTTCTCCTCTTGCTTGTTCTTGAGGTCAAGACTCCTTTCCTTATCATTGGAGCCTCCAATGTGGTGGAACTTGGCTTATCTTCCTAGCTTCCTCTAGCTAGTGGAGTGGCGCCTAGTTTAGGAATTATTTTTCTGCAATTTACATTCTGCCATTTACCTTCTGGAAATTTACAATTCTGGTTCTTAGTTTATGTCTTTAATTTTTAGCCTCTTCCCCTTTAATTCTGGTCATTTTTGTTTTGTCTTTTCTTGTATTTCTGCACTTTATTTCCAGCCTTTAATTCTTGCAATTACCTTCCCCAATTCTCTCTTTACATTCTGCAAATTTATGTTTCATCGTCTTTTCATTTCTATGCACAATTTTTGTGCTATATTGAACATAAATTGAAGAGCTCCCAAAACTGCTCAGAATTTTGAGCTTCAATTCCACCTCCAACTAGGTCCATCCTACTCCTCCCAAGTGGGTTGTATTATATGGTATCAAAGCTTGTTGTTTAGAGGTAACTTTTGTCACTTTTCTCCTTCATTTTTCATCATCTTCTTCTCCCATTTTCGTCTCTGTTTTTGTTCCAGTTTTTCTGCATATTTTCAGCCCCTTCTTGCTTGAATTCACATGTAATTTGTGTTGCTTTGAGGCATATGTTGTTGGATCCTTGCTTAAACATCAATTTAATCGGTGAATTTGCTCAAAATTACATCAAAATGTCAAGAAATTGAAGAACCCCTTTTTTGGTTTTTTTTTTGCTGGGTATTTCTAGCAAGAATAGATCTATTGTTCTCTCAAATCCTTTGGAATTTGTGGGTTTTGTTGTTGAAATTGTAACTTGATCATTGTTGCCTCAAAAACCCCTCAATTATTTTGGCAAAATTCTGAAAATTGTTCATGATGTTCACCACTGTTCTTCATGTGTTCTTGAGGAAGTTTGCATTTGAACTTTGAAAAAATTGTTGTTGGGTGTTTAAGTGTTAATGTTGTGCTTATTTTGGAGTGATATAAGTGTACCTTACACTTTCCTAAAAGATACAAGGTAAAAAGAAAGAATCAATAAAGAACAAAATGGAAAAAAAAAATCTGGGCAGAATTTTTTTTAAAAAAAAAGAAAGAAAAAAAATTGTCCAGAGTTGAATGATCTTCAAGTTTCATTTTATTGTATTTCAATTGTAATATTTGAGTTGAGTTTGGGATCAATTGAAGTGTGTTGAACAGCTTGAGTTGAATTTATCCTCTTGAATGAACTATGATGCATATGAATGATTTTCTGTCAAAGAAAGGTTAAGTTCAGTTTTAAGAACAATTCACACAAGTTTGTAATCCATTCATCCTTCTTGAATTCCTTTTGAGTGCCTTTTTTTTCACCACTTAATTGTTGCTTGTCTTCTTTGAATTCTAATTTGTCACAATTTTAATCCCTTTGAGTTTAGCTAATTTTTGTGATAAGAGTTTCTTGTTTGTCCCTAAAATTCCTATGATTTGTCCATTCTTGAATTCTGGATGAGTTGAGTTTTTACCACATTGGAAACATCAAGGCCTCTAATTTTAAGTTGAATATGTGTCTTTTCTTCAAGGGTAAAGCAAGAACAAATTGAGTGACTAAGAGTGGCAAACACCGGTGAGGAAGGAAGTAATTGGTTTTAATTGTGCTAACAATTTCTTGGTTTGCAAAGCATTCTTGGTTTAATTTAGTATGCAGCCCTAAGAAAGAAATGTTGTTGATTTGGAGCTGAACTTGGAGAGGACTTGGACTTGAAGCTTGACTTGAAGAATTTACTCATTTGTAATAGATTAGGATTTCTCTTACTAGGACTTCCATTTTGGTGTAATTTTCGAATTTGGTTGTAGTAGGGTTATAACATTGTAATCCTTTTGATTTAGTTTGTACTTAGGAATTTTTCTTATAATTTTGTTAGTAATTGTGTGTAAGCTCCAAGGCCATTGTGTGGTTTTAAGGAGGCATAAGGGGAAGTCTAAGTGTGCTTGTTGAAAGGAGTAATAAAGGGGTTCCATAATTGCTAGGTTTACAACTTAGCCTATGTGACTACTTATTACTTATCTTTCCCTATCTTGGACCTTGGTTTGTGTAAGAAACCAATTAACTTTCTACATTTTAATTTCTTAATTGTTGAAGTGTTTTATGTGGTAGGAATTTGTATATACAATATTTGTGATCTTCTTAATTGATTTGTTTCATATCTTGTGTCTTGAGTGGAGAGCATCATAAGTGAAAGTGATTATCCACCTAGCTTGAATAGGTTACAACTGGAAGCCCTTACCCAAACCTTTGAAAAAATGTTAAGAAAACAAAGTGAACAATTTGAAGATCGCTTGTATGAACTAGAAAACAGGAATGAGACTTTGTTTAAAAAGAAACAAAATGAAGGACCTAGTAGTTCTAAGAAAAACAAAAATAAAATTGATTCACCTAGGGAGGAACTTTCACAAGAAGAATTCTATGAATCCCCTAGAAGAAACCAAAGGAATAATCAAAGGGGTGGGAATTAAGGTAGGCATAAGAGTGATAGGATCTAGGTCTCCACTTAGGGTTAGAAATTCAACTAGGAGTAGGATCCATAGAAGTAGAGATAGACATTCTCCTAGCCATCATAGTCATAGAGCTTCTTCTAGAAATAACCATAGACATATGGATGATTCTAGGATTAGGAAAAGAGGTAGGGGAGAAAATGGAAACCAAGAAAGCATAGATGGAACCAAGTTTAGAATTCCAAAATTTCAAGGGTTGAATGACCTTGATATCTACCTATCATGGGAGTTGAAGATAGAGAAAATTTTCATGTGCTATGATGTGAGGGAGGAACATAGGATAAAGCTCGCTAGTCTTAAATTTTCAGACTATGCTTTGATTTGGTGGGATAAGCTAGTGAAAGAGAGAGCAAGGTTTCATCCTATTGAGACTTGGGAAGAAATAAAAGTCATCCTTAGGAATAGGTATGTACCACCTCATTACCTTAGGGAGCTTCATAATAGGCTCTAAAAATTAACCCAAGGTAATAAGACTGTTGATGAGTACTACAAAAATATGGAGGTAGCCATCATTAGAGCCAACATAGAAGAATGTGAGGAGGCTAGAATGACAAGATTCCTTGAAGGGCTTAAGGATGAGATTAGGGATGTTGTGGAACTCCACAACTATATGAGTTTGAATGAGCTCTACCACCAAGCCCAAAAGGTAGAACAACAACTCCATAGAAAAGGTAAGAGTAGATACTCAACTTCAAAGCCTTCTTGGAAGAAAAATAAGAGGAAGGAAGACCACAAGGATGTTCCTTTTAAGCCTAAAGATCCTAGGGAAATTAAAGATCCCAAGAAAGAAAAGACCAACACCCCATCCACTCTAATAAAAAAGGAATCATCCATTAAGTGTTTCAAGTTTTTGGGACGAGGGCACATTGCCTCTCAATGCCCCAACAAGAAGAGCATGATGCTTAGAGATAATGGACAAGTCTCATCTTTGGAATCCTCAAGTGAAAACTCTAGCTCTAGTACCACTATCTCTTCTAGTGAAGAAGGATTAGAGTATGCCCCTGAAGGTGATCTTCTCGTTGTTAGGAGATTACTAGAAAGCATGGTCAAGGGGGAAGATGAGAGCCAAAGAGAAAATATCTTTCACACAAGGTGTGTGATTAGGGGGAAGACATGTTCTTTGATTATAGATGGGGGAAGTTGCACCAATGTGGCTAGTGCTAAGCTAGTACAAAAGCTAGGATTAACTACTATCCCACATCCTAGGCCTTACAAGTTGCAATGGTTGAGTGACAATGGGGACCTCTTAATAGATAAGCAAGTCTTAGTTGCCTTTTCCATAGGTAGGTATCTTGACCAAGTAACTTGTGATGTTGTGCCCATGGAAGCAAGTCATGTGCTCTTGGGAAGGCCATGGCAATTTGATAGGAAAGTTCACCATGATGGGCATAGCAATAGGTATTCCTTTGTTTTTAATTCCCAAAAGGTCACCTTAGTTCCCTTGCCCCCTAGTGAGGTTGGTAAAGATCAAGTATAAATGAAAAAGAAAAGAGAGGAAGAAAAGAAGGGAATTAAAGGAAAAAATATAAAAAAAAATATAAGAGGTTGAGACATGAGGAAAAGGATAAAAACCTCTTCATCAATCAAGGAAAAATTAGGCAAACTCTTCTAGCTAGACAACCCATGTACATGCTCATGTGCAAAGAGTATTGCTTGAATACTCAACCAAACCTTAAGTCTAATGAACTTAAAGAACTTCTAGAAGAGTTCCAAGATGTATTCCCAAAAGAGTTACCTCTAGGGTTGCCACCTGTAAGGGGTATTGAACATCAAGAAAACTTAGTGCCTAGTGTTCCTCAATTCCTTTCACCTATCATAGGGGTTGAAATGTTCTCCTTTACAAAGAGCAATTAAGAGATGGAACTGATGGAACTACAGCCTTCTACCAACATTTAGGGTACCATTATTGCAAAATTTGTTGGAGATCATGTGTCTAGATCCATTCATATGCCTAATTTATCACCATTATCTCATATGCTTCATAGTGATAGTGAATTCTCACATATTAAGGTCCCTAGCATGCTTCAATCCTTGTTTTATGATAATGCACCTAGGACGCTTAATTTGTTAGTAATTACAAATATTCATAGCACTAATATCTCTTTAGGAAAAAGAAAATGGATCAAAGCTCGTCAGTTTACTTGGGACATGTTTGTTAATAACTATGAGCTTGCAAATCGAATCAACCTTTTGTTCCTAGTCAAATTTGATTTCCCATGTTTGGGACTATTTGAAAAATAAAAGAGGTTCGTATTTGATCCTGGCATTCTCCATAATTTTCTTTCTTCCATAAACACATATACTCTTCTACTCTTATTTGTGTCCTTTATTTTGCAAAAATTGCTGATTGCCAATCAAGGGCGAATGCTTTTTAGGGGGAGAGGATGATGTGAGCATGGAAATTGGCTTTCAAGAGAAATTTTAGCTTAAGGATAATCAAACTGAAATTTTTCCTAATTTTAATTTGGTTGTATTTTTCTATAACCTGTAAAAGTGAGAATAGCTTATACCAACATGGAATAAGAATAGGTTATTTAGAATAAGAACAGGCTTAGGTTAGGAGCTTGGTTGGCTAAGGGCAGCCCAAACCCACAACTAAGCAGCCCCCTTCCCTTTTTCCTATAAATAAGGGCTTAATGTAAGCAAATGGCACCTTTGGTCATTTTATATTATTAGAATTCGAGAATTTCCTTGAGAGATCAGCTTTCTCTTCTCTTTCTTCTCCTCTTGCTTGTTCTTGAGGTCAAGACCCCTTTCCTTATCACTGGAGCCTTCAATGTGGTGGAACTTGGCTTATCTTCCTAGCTTCCTCTAGCTAGTGGAGTGGCGCCTAGCTTAAGAATTATTTTCTGCAATTTACATTCTGCCATTTACCTTCTGGCAATTTACAATTCTGGTTCTTAGTATATGTCTTTAATTTTCAGCCTCTTTCCCCTTTAATTCTGGTCATTTTCGTTTTGTCTTTTCTTCTATTTCTGCACTTTATTTTCAGCCTTTAATTCTTGCAATCACCTTCCCCAATTCCCTCTTTACATTTTGCAAATTTATGTTTCATCGTCTTTTCATTTTTATGCACAATTTTTGTGCTACATTGAACATAAATTGAAGAGCTCCCAAAACTGCTCAAAATTTTGAGCTTCAATTCCACCTCCAACTAGGTCCATCCTCCTCCTCCCAAGTGGGTTGTATTATTCGGCCTATGTTGTTAGGCCTTGCATGTTTAATTTTCTACATTCTCGCCTATGTTATCAGGCCTTACATGTTTAATTCTCCATATTCCGGCTTATGTTTTCAGGCTTTGCATGTTTACTTTTCAGCATTCCGGCCTATGATCTTAGGCCTTGCATGTTTGGTTTTCTGCACTTTCGGCCTATATTGTTAGGCTTTGCATGTTTAATTTTCCACTTTTCGGCCTATGTTGTCAGGTCTTTCATGTTTAATGTTTACACTTTGGCCCACGCTGTCAAGCCTCACGTTTTAATTTCCTCACTTAGACCTGCGTTGACAGACCTTGCAAGTTCAACTTTCTACATTTTCATTGCATCTTAAGATTTCTCACATTACGACTTACTTAGCAGGTAAGCTTCGCAGAGTAAGCATCAAATACATTAATTGGGCCTATAGCATCAGTAGTCTGTTGTTTGTATATATTCATGACCTCGAACTAACTAGGTTCACAATCTTCATTCACCTTCTATCCTGGATAATATAGGAATGCAGTTCCTATATTATCTGATAAACGATGAATAAAGAAGGATAAACTGTAAACACTACTTTTAGTTCGAAGCCCTTTTTTCTTTTAAAAAAATAAAAATAAAATAAAATAATAAAAAATTAATAGTAATAGTAAATAATGATTAATTAGTAATAGCGAATAATAACCAAATATTAAAATGATAGAAAAAAAAATCAAAAATCGTAAAAAATAATAATAATAAGAAATAAGAAAGTAGTAAAAATGATAAAAATGAACAAAATGTATAAAAGAAATAAATAGAAAATAAAAAAATGAATGAAAATAAAAATAACAAACAAAAAGAAAAATAATAAAAAGAATATAAAAATATAATAATAATAATTAATAAGAAAAGCAGAGAGTTTGTTAAGTTTGTTAAAATTCAGTTAGTTAAATAGAAAATTAGGATTGATTAGTACTAATTTTGCACGGTTAAGTTATATAAATAGGAAGAGGGTCGCTCTGGAATGGGGGTTGGAAAACTAGAAAGCACAAAACGGCAGCAGTAGTGTGAAAGGCTCGAAAAGCTCTTTGAAGAATTCTGTGGTTTCTCTGATTGAGATAGCGCAGTTCTTCTTTGAACTCTCCCTCGACGCTCCAGGTTTCTAAGATTAGAACGTTAGATTTAGGAGCTCCTGTTCACGCTTAAACACGAGCTAGAACGAAGGATCCACTTTGCTGCATCTTGCAGTGGTTCTTGGTGCGAGCAATACATCAACTTCATATAGGTTAGTCACGTTGTTTTCTTGAAACAAGAACATTACATTGATCAATATTAGTTTACACTTGAATTTACACCTCGTGATGATTTTGTTTGAATGTTGTTGACTCTAGTATGAAAATATGGTTTTTGGATGTAATCGGTGGATAGATAAGATATGATTTTGCTAAATCTAAGTCTCAGTCCCTGCTAAATCTCACTGTGAAACTTTGATTTCCATGCAAGTTGATGATATAATTAAGGATAAGTCTGTTAAACCTCTATTGTGCGGTGTAAATTCATAGATCGTATTCTTTAGTTGAATGTGAGAATGTAGCCCCGTGAGTTCCTTATCTCCCTCATAAGATTCGTGTAGTTTTTATAAATTCAGAAGTTAAATCTGAGTCGGTTTGGTTTGGTTCTGAGTTTGGCGAACAAAGAAATCATAGTAAATGGTACACCAGGGGTTCTTGATGGAGATACATCTCTTTCGCCTTCATATTCTAATCCAGAGAGGACCAGGACCTTCGCAGATATTCTTTAGTTTTCCTCGCTTCCTCTCCATTGCTGCTTTAGGAATCAATAGAGCTACACCTTTAATTACTAATGAACGTAGTAAATGGCTCATGTAATATGGTGGATGATGGTGTAGTTGTGCATAAATTTGTTGGTTTCTCTCTGCTTTTCCTCGGGCCATGAAGAAACTATTTCTGCATCAATAGGAAGTTCTAAGCAGTCTTAGATAGTGTTGAGTCACCTACAGACATTAGTCACGCGTGTGTTTGGGGCTATAAAAGTGAGATAAGGTTTGGCTTGGAGTATGATCTTACTGATTAAGAGGAGCAATTTTGGCTATCAACAAATACTGATGGATTTTCGTAAAAAGAGCCCAAGATGATAATGACCGCTAGTGTGATGCAAAGTCTGTGTGGCGTCACTCACCGAAAATTTTATTCGGTGTGGATCGTAAAGATCTGTTAAATGGGCATAGGTGTTTTTCTTGCAAAGTGGCCATGATGCCCTTGATCAACCATGAGCTGTCTACTATATCAGAGGCTTAGTCAAATTTCAACACACATATATCACAAAGATAATGTCAAAGATCCTGTTCCTACTATTCTATTATCTTTAAGTGGTGACAAATTTTTGGAAATTATCGTTTGAAGAGATTTTTCGTAACCATAATCACAAAACAACTGACTCGCTAAAAATTTAAAAAGAATTTTATTAATAATGTGGAGCCGCCAGCAAATTTTTATTTAAGGGAAAAGATTTCAAAAAACCCTAACTTGAGGAAGAAATTCTAGGTTCGGGAGTTGGTTACGAATAGGGAAGGTGTTAAGCACCCTACTTGCCCGTTCCAAAGAACGGTACCCTTAAACAAAGTGTGTGATTTATTTGAAAACAGTTTGATCCCTTTAATTAGAATAAAAATAAATAAGTTGGTGGAAAATAACCTAACAGGATTTGATCCTGCTCCTACGTATTCCCTGGTGCAATGGGCAATTCAAGGCTGCATAGTTCTGGTTTTAAAAGACTTGATCTCTTGAAAAACAGAGAGGTGACATTAAGAAAATATTATTTTGAATAGATTAAATTTCCATGCTTGCATAACTCAAACCGTTGTAAGCCGCGAGTGAGTTTGCATGAATTAAAACGAGGAACAACAGAGAAGGCTGCCTGTTCATGTTATAATCCATTGTACGGATTTTAGAAAGAAGACAAACGTTTTGGGACGTAGACGTTTTTCTAATGGAGTTAGTAAATAGTGATTTTCTAAAATTGTGTGCTTGCAAAATTCAAACCGTCGTAAGCCGCGTATGAATCCGCACGGATTAAAACACGGAACAACAGAGAAGGCTGCTTGTTCGTGTCAAAATCCGTTGCACAAATTTTAGAAAATTAAAACAGACATTTTTGAAACAAACGTTTTTACCGAGTTAGTAAACAGTGATTTTCTAAAATTGTGTGCTTGCGAAATCCAAGCCGTCGTAAGTTGCGCATGAATCCGCACGAATTAAAACGCGGAATAGCAGAGAAGGCTACCTGTTCGTATTAAAATCCGCTTGCACAAATTTTATAAAATTAAAATAGATATTTTTGAAACGGATGTTTTTAACAAAATTAGTAAATAGTGATTTGGCAATCAATTGGACTTGATTTAATAGTTAGAGAGCCAAAATTGGGCTTGACCCAAATTAACAAAAAGAATGAAAGAAAGGAAAGGAAAGGGCTTGGGCTTGACCCAAAAAATTGAATTTTGTTTCAAGAAAAGAAAGATTAGACTTGACCCAAGTTAAGACGGAATTTGATTAAGAAAGTAGGCTTGATTACAAATTAAAATAATTGGGCTTGACCCATTAGGAAAAATGAATTTTGAAAAAAAGGAATAAAAAAAATCAAATGAATTTGATTACTAATTCAAAAGGATTGGGTTTGATTTCAAAATGGATTGGGCTTGGTTTCATTTTAAGAGAAGGGAATTGATTTCAAAATTTAAAAAATCAAATTTGATAAAAAAGGATTGGACTTGACCCAAATTAAAAATGGATTTGTTTTTAAATAATAAAAAAAATTGAGTTTGACCCAAATTAAAAGAAAGGAATTGGTTTTAAAAAAAAAAATTGGGCTTAGACTGTCTAATTTAGAATCTACAAAATTGTGTGGCCCAATTGTACCATGTGACTAAGGCTACATCCGTTAGGACATGTTGACACAAGGAGGGCCAGCTCGTGCAAGGTAGCATTTAGGCCTACATGCAAATCGTAGCCCAAAATGCACAAACTGGTTCAGGATATTATTGAAAATAAATAGCTACAGGTGGGATTTGATCCCGGGACCTCGAGGTTACATTCAGCGCACCAACCACTAGACCAAGCTGTAATGCTTGATTCAAATCGGTGCAAGTATAATTAAATAAGAAGGTTTAAAATTGATGGAAGGTTTAATAGCTATTTTATCAAAATGATTCCAGTGGGATTCAAACACATGACCGAGGGTGTGCAACACGCCAGCCACTAGGTCAGGCACTCCATATGTGATTAATCATGTGCCGAATATTATTAAATATAAGAATTAGTGATCTATGGGTTGCTTTAAATTAAAACTGCAATGTATAGGAATCAAACCCAAGTCGTGGGAGAAGACAGATCAACCACTAGGCTAAGCGCCTGGTTGGGATTATAGCGCTCAACACTAAATTTAAAGCAATGCTCCTGGAGCACATATAATCCTAACTTTGCATACAAGCTGCATGGAGCTTGGAATGAACCACTAACGTTCTTGGATTAAGCCCCAGCGAACTAGTTTAAGGCTCTTGTGTGTAGATAGTGAATTGATGAGCCTCACCTCCATATAAAAGGGTGAGTTTATAGCCCCGCAAGAAACAATTCTGGCCATGCCAATGGGATTAATGACATGATAGATACGTCAAAAAGGGTGCTTGGCTTCAAAACATGGTTTCCATTCAGTACTATCATCTAGACTCAAGGCCTAGCAGGACGTCTCAACCTCCTTCTTATTTGATAGGATCAGGAGCAACATGGCAAAATGGAGGAAGATCCAATCGAGGTGCAATTACGGGGCAGCAGGATGCATATTTATGGCTAATTTTCCAGAGCAAGCGTTGGGCCAAGTGGATGTGTTATTGCATGTGCAAATTGCACAGCAAGAAGAAAAGGTCTTCATGCACGCCCCTTGGCAAACAGCGTATCTCAGTTAAGATCACAGCAATAGTTTGAGGAGTCTTATGCGACTAATATGGCACTGAAACCGCATATCCCAAGTGATAAACAAATGGATCAGTTAAAGCTACTGTTGCTTTTGACAGATGCTGCACTAGAGCTATTCATGCCATTATCGACAATGGGCATATCACCAATTGTAACCAGGTAGATACGCTAACCAAGAAATCCTTTGAAGCTACTATTCCTGAGACACGGGTAAATGATCCTACGGCACTCAAACGGAATTTTGAACAAGAGGTAGCAGTTGCTACAAAGCCAATAAACAAAGCTAGATGCTAGCTAAAATTAAAACGCAAACCAAGAACCTCATGAAGACTTACAGACTTTCAGGTGATGAAAACCCTCAAAAACTAAAATACATGGAGGTTGATGGTCAATCTAGTTGGCCTATATCAGAGGGAAACGCTTTCGCTACAAGGTGAGGGATCGACATGCTCTCAAATCTATCTCAAGATCATTAGGAAGCTTTCGGTCATGGACTCAATCATCTACTGAGCCTAAACTTATCTTTGCCATTAGCTAGGCTCGAGTTAGTAACTTGTTGACATAGGCTCTTATTGATTTCTTTTACTTCCTGATGCTTTCCTATAGACTCTCATTTTGCATAGTGTTAGATCGAACAATTTCATATGAATCGCAAAACATGAATATACCTATACAGTGAAAAGCCTCCTTCCACTTCTATGCATAAAATCGTGCGAACTTTTACTTGACTCTAAGTGAACAGTGAGATGGTTATGGTTCAGTTTTACAAGGTCTTGCACAACAAGTCTTAAAACTATTTCAATGCAGTAGGTTATGTGGAGAAAAGGTTACATGCAAAGGCCATCCGTTATAACGCAAATTACAAGCAATAGGAGCCATAAGGTCTGGTGAACTTACGGGGAGGTGCAGCTAGAATCGATCAACACAAACGCTAGAAACGACAAAATATTTCTTAAAGAATTCAAATCTTGTTGGAGAAATTTTGAAAGTTATTTTTAGGAGCAATATGAGTGCAAGAACAGGAGCCACCATATCAAAATGCAAACGATGATCCTCTGTCACTCCATTACAGCTTTACTCCTAAATCACAAAAGCATAAAATGACAATTGATGGTTGACGTGATTTTAGATTTACTTAGAGGTCCTGCAGGGAACTTGTGAGATTTTGTGATCCGTGTTTCTCCTTCCTTGACTAGACTGTGTTAATTTACCGTTCTGACTGATTCTTGGAGAAATCAAATCCCCTTCTTCTTACACACCCATGAGAGGTTTGAGAAAAAGAATTCAAGCAAGGAAAAGTCTCCAAACAATCCCTTGAAACCATAGAGAATATGTAGAGAAAACCAAATACAGAGCCACCTACCTCCCCTCCCAAAAAAAAATCCCTATTTTGAGAACTAAATTCATTTTATACCTCTCTTTTTTCCAGTTTCTTGCAGGAATCCTCCCTCCATTTGTCCCTTTTTTTTGTATTTTCTAGTTTTAAAATATGTTTTTTCTCTTGCTTTCATTTTTATTTTGATTTTTTTTAATTCTATTTTTACTTATTCTTAACTAACTTTTAACTACCTTAAACTAACCTAACTAATATCCAACTAACTTTCTAATAGAAATTTATTGTTTTTATTACTTTTGTTAGTTTTTTTTGTTTTGGAAATTTTCATTTATTCCTCTTTTTTTCATTGGCTTTTCTTTTTCTCATATATTCTTTTCCTTCACTTTTTATTATTATTTGTATTTTTAATATTACTTTTTTTGCCAAATTTAAATATTAATTTAATCCTGAACATAATTAGGTGTTCACAAGATTATTACCCAATATTTCCTATGGTGTTAAAACAGCTAGAAGGGACACTGTGGGCAGTTCTAATAAAGAGGGTGTATCTCTGGATTTTATCTCTGTCAAGGAAGAACTTGGCATCTTTGGGTGTCTAATTTCATCTGTTAGATTATGGCTGAAGTGCCTCCTAATGGATTTTCAAAAGTTAATTACTGATTTCTTTTTAAGATTCGATACAGATCATTAACTCTACAAAACCAGTTCCTACCAGTATATTTGTTGAAGGTCATTGCAATACCCATTTCCATGCTGCTCTTGAAAGGAACCCTTTATCCTTATCAAGACTACATTGCTCTTCTATCTTCTTACTGAGAAAGAACATGTTGGGAATTGTATCAAAGATATTTTATAGAAATCTCCAGAACCTCTGCAGAAAAATCTAGGTGCTCTTGCCAATTTGAAAATAGAGAAAGATATGATAAAATACAAATTGACATTCGGTTAAGAACATGTTAGACTTGATTGGCCAAAATTATGTGGAAAACAAGATCTTGATACCATGCTTGTTTGTTAATGCTCAAGGTTATGACCACTGACGGCTTTTTGGAACCCATAATTTGATTAGTAGATGTATTTTAGTATAAAGCATCCCCTTGTCAAATCTTGGTAGATAGGGTTTATAATGAAAAGGCATATGAGATCATCATAGTATCAGTGATTGCTGGTACAGGACGTGAAATTCTTATGAGGACATAAGTGCAAGCAGCTAAATAAACCAGGTGAAGGCTAAAGGTTTATACTATGGAAAAGAATCTGCCGGCATTTGGGACGCTTAATGGAGAAAACAAGAGTTGAGAATTGCTGACGTATTGGTTAGTGAACTGCTGAAATCTTTTTGGTGACAATGAGTTGATGAAGCCCAGAGATCTCTAGGGAGTTTCAATATACTTTGCGCACGAATTTACTCCAACTAGTAACAGCAGCAAATTATTCGTAAACCAAGCAACCTATAGGTAACCATGTTGATAAAAAAGAATTGATGGAAGGTGTAGAAAGAATCAAAGTTTGTGAATGGGTGCACGATAGATTCTGAAACTGTATTTACCGTTCTTGGCCATCGACAAGCTATCCAGGCCACATTTACCTTGATTGGTATATCCTGTGATTGTACTAGCATATCAGGTTCAAGCCACTTAATTGTCACACCCTTATGTTTCTAGGACGTCGAATTAGTTTTTATATCTCGGATCTAGAAGACGCAAGGTAACCAATGGTTTGGCTTGACTATTCTAGTCCCTGTTGTAAAAAGCCAAGAAACCATGAGTGACGCATACTAGATATGGGGCCTTCCTCTCAGTTCATGTCTAGGAAGTTAACACTAACCAACTAAAATAAGAAAATAGAGTTGGCTTTGGATCATTGGGATCCACGTGCATAGAGATGCAGTCAAAGTGATAACTATGATAAAGAGCTTTCTGTGCCGATCCATCCTATTCACTTTCCACCTCCAATTTCATCATCTATGACTCGATTGTAAACCATTAATTAGTGCTGAACTAAATTATATTAACGGATCTGATCTTGAGAAATTGGTCATGTTCAAAAGTGGAAGTTTATGATTTTTAAGGATGGATGTGACATAAAAGCAAGCTGACAATGTGCAGAATGTTTACATCACTGAAAATGAACTAGGAAAGCTTTTACAGGCTCAAGGAAGAAAAGTGAAGTCGTAGAGGTCTTGAACGCAGTCATCTCAGCCATAGAGAGAATGTTGCATAGGGACAACAACAGGGAGGTTAGTACAATATGACATTGGAGCTACTTCTTTAGTTATTGCTCAGAACCTCAAATAGAAAAACTCCTAAAGATGGTATTGGCATGTTAAATAATGCAATAGTGATTCCTGCACTCACAGATATACATGAAAATTTCTGAGTGAAGAAGGTGTTGCTCCATCAAACTCATACATCACCTCACACAAACCCCGTGATAAATATTATCATGCCCCATTTAATTAAAATTAAATAAACCACATATGCAGTTACTAGATCTTGTGCTCGATCCAAGTGAGTGACATTCTGAATTTCTTGCTTATCAATTCATGATTATGGACCGCGTATCCAAGTACCTTCACCCAAGCTATTTTGAATTAGGCCATGCAAATGGATTTCTTAGTCAAGTCGGCCCCCCTTCAATTAGATTGTGATGCATTTAGGCCTTGCCAAAATTAGGCCAATTGCCTTGATTAATTGGGCTGTTGTATGTGAATCCCTCTTACAAAACATAATGGGCTAACGATCTCTAAAATAATTATTATCAAAACAAGATAAGCATTTCAATTAACATATTTTTCTACTTCAAACAATTAATTTAGATTAAGCTCGACATTTGTTTTTTTTTTCAGAGAATGAATTCAACGTATTAGACTTACTTTTTCGGTTAATCTAAGTCAAATCCCAAACTCAACTTATCCATGTCAAATCAAAATAAGTTTTATAATTTAAAGGTTCGTTTCGATGATTCTAGGTCTCTCGTAATGAGCTTTAAACACGAACTGGTAACTTTTTATATTGTTCGATATTTAAAGATTCATATGGATCCTAGTACAACCGTAGTTGTATCGAATCTTGTGCATATGTAGACCCCAAAAGCTTCTAAAAATAAAGAATTCCAAAAAACTCCATTTTAATGATTCTAGAGTCTCACATAATGATCTCTAAATACGAACTAGTAGCTTTTTCTACAGTTCGATATTTAGAGATTCATATAGGTCCCAGTACAGTCGTAGTTATCTCGGATCCTGTGCATATGTGAACCCCAAAAGCTTCTAAAAAAATAAAGAATTCCAGAAAATCGCATTTTAGTGATTCTAAAGTCTCACGCAACGAGCTCTAAACACGAACTGGTATCTTTTTCTGCTATTCGATATTGAAAGATTCATATGGGTCCCAGTGCAGCCGTAGTTGTCTTGAATCCTGTGTGTGGACTAAAAATTATTCAAAAATATCTAAATTACTTTTATCGTCTTTCAATCTATTTTTATAAAGATCAAGTCTTCATAACCAAAACTACGTAGCCTTGGGTTTTCAATTACACCAGAGAATTTGTACGAGCAGGATTAAGTCCTGTCAGGCTAATTTCATACAAACCTATTTATTTCTATTTTACTTAAAGGGATCAAACAGTTTTTCGAAAACCTCAAAATCGCACACTCAGTTTAAGGGTACCATTCTTCGGAAAGGGCGAGTAGGGTGCCTAACACCTTCCCTACTCGTAACCGACTCCTGAACCTAGATTCTTCCTCAAGTTAGGGTTTTTCCAAGTATTTTCCCTTAAAATAAAAATTTGGTGGCGGCTCTACTTAATCAAATTAAATTCTTTCTAAATTTTTAACGATTTCTTCGTCTCGTTGTAATTACGGTTGCGACAATTAGGATGCTTGCATCCAACTATTTATAGACATTTACATTATAGTTATGACATTCCAATTTCTACTTCTTTGAGAACAAAACTAGGGGACCAACAAAACTCCCTAAGCCTAGTGATGGAAGCGCTCCATCCACCTACTCGGATCCAACGACATGAAAGTCCCATCAAGCATCTCCTTTTAGGCTTAAAATGGATACGACATTTGGTAAGGCGAGCTTCACTGCAAAAAAAAATATAAATTTTATAACTAAATTTGGCAACCTGATAAATTTGGTCGCCATTAGCAACCAATATAGCAACCATGAATGTAAATGACCAAGAAATTATAATTTATAATTTAGAGACCAAATTAGAAACCAAAATTTCAATCACAAAAAGAAAAATTGTAGTTGGTTTCTAAATTCGGTAGCCAAACAATTATTTTTGAAAAAATTAGTTTAGTGACTAGATTTTCGATCACAAATTCTTTAACATGTTCTGTGAAATGTTTTTCGTTTTCCCTCTCCCAAGATTCATTTGCAATTTTTGAACCCTAACATCTTCTCTTTCTCTCCTAAAATTCCTTTTCTGATTATTACCAAAGGCTCCATTATTATCACTTATTTTGGGTTGTAGTTTGAACCCTAACATTATCTCATTCCCCCGATTTTGGTTTTTCAGTTTGAACCATAACCATCTAATTTTTGTTCCCTCTCCCACTATATTTGAGTTGCAATATATATGAAGTTTTCATTGAGAGTGTTTGAAGGACGTGGTAGTCTCAAAGTTTCAGTTCATGTCTCAAAGTTTCAATTCGTGCAATAGTAGCTTGTTCTACCTAAAACAACAATAGCTAGTAAAGTAGAAATCTCCACCACTGTTAGTATTCATCGTACTTATATTTTTGGCTTACATTTTGGATAAAATTTATGCTCTGTTATTTTATTTGGATAAAAGACTAAGCCCTAAACCTATGTACTTAGATGATTATAAATAGTGTATACTCTTATATATACATATGAGAAGAGCAATATGACCAGAAAAATTGAATTTCAAGTTATGATGAAACAATACATAATGCTGAAACAATACATTGAGAGTCAGATTTTAGGAAAAAAAAGGACAAGCCTAAGAATGGTCTCATAAATAGAGGTTAACCAATCTTTGACTGCTTCTTTTATACACATGAATTGAGTTAGGTTAATCAATTTTTGGTTCACCCACAGGGACCAACCCAAATGAGCGAAGTTGGCTTGCTTTGATAAGTTTACTTCATCGTATCCATGTCCAATGTTGATCTCTATTTATCCTCTTCTGTATCTGTTTCGTCAATTATAGTGTCCATCCTCCTTCCAACTTCATTCAAGGTACAAAATCTTTTATGTATTATCTAGTTTGCCAATATGTTGATTGTTAGAATTTTTCTTTCCTATTCGTTAAAATTCCAACTCAAATAATAGTGCTGAGAAAATATTTGGAGATAAGTAGATAAAGACAACCCAAATCAACATAAAAGGGAACCTATACCATTATATAGTGCAAAAAAAGACAAGAATTTTGATGCTGCAAAACTGAGTTATATAGTGCTTTCTCTCTGCACTTTAAGACAAAAAGATATGGAAACAAGAGTTGTAGCCTCTAGAAAAAAACTAAATTGGGTTAAAAAAAACAAGAGCTGATTAATGTTCATCATAAATCAACTTATTTGTACTTCATTTTTTCTACCGTGAAATATAGAAATATTGGAATTGAGAAACAATCAAAGATACAGAAAGAATGAGCATTGATGTGTCAATAAAGAAAAAGGAAATTCAAGGTATGAAAGATTTAAATAATAAGGAAAATCTCAAATAAGAACCCGGATTCTCTTAACAAAAATGGAATCAAATTCAGAAGAGGAATAGTAGAGTGGAGCATAACATTAATATTGTCTAACTGAACATTCTTCCAAGGAATTGGTTGATTTCCTTGAGAATATTCACAGAGAAATCCAATGAAAATAAAGATATCAGAAGGTAATGCAAAGAATTACAGCATAAGAATTAGTAATAGAACGAAGATATTGCAACTTCTCATGCAGTGCCGCTCTTCTTTTCTCTTTAGAAACCATTTTGCAGTGTCGTTCTGGTTTTCTTTTTCCCTGGCGCTTTTCTTTTGCTATTTGGTCATTTAAAGGGATGAGCTCTCAAATCCATATGAACTCACATGTTCTCTTCCCATATGATTGCCTTAGTTTATTCATAAAGAAATACTATATAGATTTTGGTTGCACTTACACAAGTACCCTTTTTTTATATTCTCCATTCTTTCCATTATATATATTGATTTTTAATGTACATCTAAAGATATATAATAAAAAATCTACATACAGTAAGTTTTGAAAATCATAAAATTTTAATGTATTGATAATATTATAATTAAATATATGTTTGGTTCAATTTATTCAGAAGAAATTTATAAAAAAAATTAATTAATTATTTTTAAAAAATTAATCTAAACATATACTAAATGATGTATTTTTAATAAAAAAATTATTTATTATATATTGTTAAACACATAGAACACACATATTACATAAATAATTAGACTTCCTTGGGGCACGGGGCGAAGGAGGAATGGGCTAGCTCATAGTCAATATGATGTTGTTGTATTTATTGTCTAGTAACAGGCAAGTTGTTATGACTAAAAACGAGTAAAATGTCACTAAACAATGAGCTATTCAAAAGACTTTTGTGGGTTCAATTCATTAATTATTATTTTTTGGATAAACATTGTCATTGGTTGAAAATCTGTTCACATCTTTGAGGAACCAACACGAAATAGAATCACAATTAAATTGCTAGATTTAAAATCCTAGCTAAACAAATCAGAAAAGTTTTTAATCATAATGGAATGGTACAAGACTTGGTTTGGTTTCTTCACAAAATATGTAAAGATAGAGAAAATAAGACTGGTCATTAATTTAATATTAATTAAGTTCATCAAATATTTTATTCAAATCAACTAATTAAATGTAAGATATAAATACACTTACTTGGGATGAATTAGATATATGATACAGTTGAAAGTCCTAAGTTTTAGACTGGTGTCGTGATCCGATCCAAATGAGTGGCATATACCCTAATTTTATTGTTGCTGTGTTTCAGAGAAACTTCTCCATATTGATCCTCATGGCATAAAATGAACCTTCTCCATATTGATCCTCATGGCATAAAATGAACCTTGCCAAAAGTCAAAGTATGCCAAAAGTTTTAATTGAATTTGACAGTCCAAAAAATCCAATAATACAATTCTAGTTGCGACTATAGTGTACATACACAGATGCTCCAATTCTAAACTCAACTTTTCTTCTACCCAAAGTCTCAAAACATTTCATCCTTTAGGCTTGAGAAAACAACTAGCCAACGAACTATTCACCAATGTAAAGCATATAACTATAGTACTATTTATACAAGAGTAGCACGTGTCATTCAAGCTATGTCGATCGTATCAATACATGAACCTATTATAGTTAAAACTAAAAAAAAAAAGCCTACTGAATAATTAATTAATATATATATATATATATATATATGGGGCTAGTAAGTCCTTTGAGAATAATAACATTTAAGGATCAAAGTTTATATTTACAATTTTTCCATGCTTCTATACGAGTCATTGGATAATATTATTATTAAAAATAGATTGGCGAATAATTCTTATATAAGAAATATTCCAATCCTATTTTTAATATCATATTCTCATTACCGCTCTGCTTTCTTTTTAATAGTCAATGCATATAAATCTAAGTTAATAGCTTGTATATCTAATATATATATATATATATAAAAGAAGAAGAAGGACTAAGTTATTTTAAATAACATATATCTAATGGTATTTGATTATTGAATTAGTTATTTTCTATAATAAAAAAGTTTGCTTTAAAAACATTAAGTGCATACTAAGTTTAATTTAGTTTGAAAAATATTATTAACATACTTGCTAGTTGTAGGTACCATGCAGTTCCAATCACTGTTTTACATTACAGTTATCATTATATTACAATTTTTAATATTATAGAAAATATTACAGATAAATAAACTGACGTTGTCACAATTATGATTGCGATGCAGTTGTAAAAGCTACAAAATCTTTAATATTCTGATCCTAATTACGGTTGTAAATTACAATTTCAAACATTATTTCAATATACAGGATGATGTCCATTATTAGCTATATATGAACCATAATATTATATTATTGAATGCATTAATTCATTGAAAAAGGAATCTGATATATATAAAGAAAATATTATAAAGAAAAATAACTAGATGAAATAAGAATCATAATATCAAAAATATTCATTTAAATCATCATAGTATGTCCATTAAGAATGCTTTGCTTTTTTTTCTATTACTCCTCACAACTTCTTACAATATAGAAAAAATCCATTAAAATAGATTAAAAAAATATCAATTGTTGAAAGTAAACCAAAATAGCTCTTCAAATCATAAAAAAAATTCACCTTGGCTACTCTGCATAAAGTACTGTGGTGCAATGGGAAACTCAAGGCTTACGTAGTTCTGCTTTGAAGGCTTGATATTCGAAAGTGCTTTAGAAGGAAGGGGGTATCTTGGAAAGAGTTTTATTTTTGGGGGGAGCCCTCGGTCCACTCATGCACAAGGTCCGAGGCAGCTAAGGCTGCAAGGGGGCCTATACGAACCTCTAAACATCGAACAGCAATGAAGACCGCCAGTTTCCCGTTTAGAATTCGTCACGTGAGACTATTGGATCCCAAGATATTTTGAAAAGAGCTTTATTATTTTTAGAGGAACCTTCAATCCACTCATGCACAAGGTTCGAGGTAGTTAAGGCTGCACAGGGGCCATACGAACCTCTAAACATCGAATAGCAGTAAAGACTACCAATTTCCCGTTTAGAATTTGTCGCATGAGACTATTGGATCCCAAGATATTTTGAAAGTAATAACACAAAAAAATGGATTGAGATTGGTTCTAGAGCGAAGGAAAACACGGGGGTTAAATTGGGGTAATGGGGAATACGATGGGTTAAATTATGAATTAGGATATGTAGAGGCCTGATTGTAATTAGGGGAAATATAGGAGCCTGATTGTAATTAGGGGAAATATAGGGGCCTGATTGTAATTATGGAAAATGTAGGGGTCTGATTGTGATTAAGGGAAATGTAGGGGCCTGGTTGTAATTAGGGGAAGTGTAGGGGCCTGATTGTAATTAGGGGAAATGTAAGGGTCTGGTTGTAATAAAAGGGAATGTAGGGGCCTGATTGTAATTAAGGGAAGTGTTTGGAATAACTAATGGGAATAAAAAATGCCTTGCATGGGTTTCGAAACGGAGGCAATGGGGTCGCGGGCCATGATCCTAACCACTTGAGCCATTTCCCTTTTGCAACGCATATCCTATTCGATTTGCCTATTTATGCATGAGGCAGATCACCTCTATTTTAAGCGAAATTTACTAGTGGGTCCCCATGGTGCATTAATAGGCCAAAAAGTATTTCTCCTAAGCTTGGGTTTGGGTCAATTGAGTTAGTCCCACAACTTCCCACTGTTGGTTGAAAGCCTGATTATGTCACCAATTTTATCTTACCCCACATCAAATTTGTTCTTCTTCTCGAGCCCTTGTTTTAAGCACTAACCTTTTGTTATGCTGCTTGCTCCCTACGTGAGCCATGAAGTTAAACAATGAGCAGAGGCTGCCAGTGTAAATCCTAAACTAATCAGAACCAGTTGGACGACGTGCATGCCTTTCTTGCATGCAGAATGATCTCGCATCAAAGGGACACTTTCTGGCTTACCCATACACGCGCTCAACTGGCAGGGCTTCGGTCTATTAGGGTGACTCACTTTTACAGGAAAGTCAACATTAGTGTGGCCTCGGATTAAGGAACATGATCGCGTTTGCATGGCCCATTCTACGTGGGAATTTCTGGGTTGGCTTCCTGCTACCTATTGGTAAGGTTTCTTTCTTCCTTAACTTCTGTCATTCCATGGGGATGGGCATAATCCCCATTTACAGATCAAGCCTAGGGAAAGGGTGCAACTTGAACCTACTCACAAGCATAAAAATAGAGTATATAACATGTCTTGGCTACTAGAAATACACTCGTGAATCTCCAGCCTTCATCTTGATAGCTTAAGATCATTCATTGTGAAGGGAACATGACTCATATCTTTAATGCTTTGTGGCTATCCGAAGCTGGATCTTCTACCCTTAAGCGACGAATCTCGGATTGTCGTGGCCTACTCATGGGATCACCGCCATATTGTGGTTGCATCTTTGCAGATGGTTTGGTTACTGGTCTTTCTCCGCAATGGGGTTGTTTCTCCTTCCGAAGCAATGAATAATGCTCTTCTCGTTGTGGTGTTTGCTTTGGCCAACAGAGATACCATTTTCACCACCCAAAATGTCTTGACTCCTATTTGTTCATCCGGTGGCTTTGGCCGAGAGTCCTACTTCAGTGGATCTATTTATAAGCCTACTTAGATCATGGCCCTCTCCATTCTTTTACCTCGGTCTCATGTTCCAGCTCTGAAAGAAGCAACCTAGTCGATACGCTGCAGCACACGTGATGACCATCAATTCCCAAAGAGTGACAGACTACATGTTTTAGCGGCATGGTAGTGACTGGAATCAGGGGCTAAAAGAATCCCTTCACGATACGAAGTCGATCTTGGGACCGAATGAGTCTTGGCAAACGGTGGAAGAGAAGGAGCAAAGGAAATCGATTCATGCGAAGAGGAAAAAGAGAGTATTACATGGAGATGCACGAACTGAGGGAGGGATGTTTAGCTATAAGGCTCTGTCGAAGAGGCTGAAGTGAATGGGTTCTCCTGAATTTATTCTTGTTCCTCAGGGGTTTTCCTATTTTTGGGCGCCTCTGGCGGAGGCTTCGACATTCATTGTCACTAATCATGCCTATCCTACTCTCTTTAGAGTTTATTATGAGTCACATTTCTTCCCACATGCAGTCCCCTAAGAATCCCGATTTACCTCCTATTAACCTCCTCTATTTCGGCCAATCTTTTTGTTACCCAGGATCTGCTTACCCTCCAACATTTGAATCTTCTCCCTTCGGATCCTCTGCCTCCGGCGGTGCCCATTAGAGTTTGGGCACAATCCTCATTCTATTCGTGCGTTTAGGTTAATGTGTTCATGCATCTGATTCGTGGCGAGAGAAGCGACTTTGCAGGGCATACTGTGACCACGAACAACACGTATGGGACCATTCTTGTGTGCAAAAACCAAGGCTACATCTTAACCCGATCGGGATTGTACTACTAAAATCAACTTTCAGTTAACATGAACTTAATTCATTTAGGTAGTGGCTCGATTTTTACAGGATCATTGATCAAGAATCAATGCTCATCTGTCCCTGGTACATGCATCGATCATGTCTAATGCACACGGATCCACACGAATCCAACAGAAAACTTAGCAATTATAACCTAACTCGAGCTCAATAATAAGATTTTCTCTTGCTTTGTGTTTGCCAATTTAGGACCGACTCTAACCAAGACTCATTCATCACGCATGCGAGAACCACTATAAGATTTGTGTTAATTCTTTTGGATTATGGTCATTACATGGTTCAGTCACATTCAGTTTGGTTCGGATTCGAGTTATCTTGGTTCAGAATTTCACTTTTTATTTCTTATTAAGATTAAGCACCAAACAAGTGACGCGATCATGGAATATATGGATTGGAGTACCGAGATTAAGCTGCAGTACTAAGCTAGGTTCTTTCCGATCAAACGCCAACGACCAGTGGCGACGCAAGGGAGCGTTGAGGGAGAGTTGGTGTTGGAGAGGTGTCGCAGGACCTTCCCAGGCTATTCAACATCCAAGCGTTCCCGAGAGAGAGAAAGAGAAGGAGGTCACGTTTCAGGGACTCGAGGATTTCTTCCTCTTTTCCAGTGTGAGCAGAGAGAGTTTTTCTCTAAATTATTCAACTCCAATTTTCCAAAATTTTCCAAAATTTTCCAAAAAAAAGGCCAACCCCCTCTTCGGGCTTACCAACTCCTATTTATAGGGTTTGAGCTAAACCCTTTCTTCATTTTTCAGCCATCTCCGTTTTCTTTTTTCATTTTCCTTTTCATTATGTTTAATTTTCTTTTCATCATTTTCTTTATTATTTACTATTATTTTTGTCATTTAGTTATTTTAGCTATTTACTTATCCTAAATAAATTTCATCTTTTATTTCCTATTGTTTTTATCTTTTATTTTTATTATTATTATTATTATTATTATTATTATTATTATTATTATTATTATTATTATTATTATTCATTTTTACAGATTTAGTTCTTTGTTTTTGTTGTTTTTTTTTCCTTTCTTTCATTATTATTTTTATTATTATTATTTTATTTTTTGTTTCCCTTTTTTGCTATTTATTTTATTTGAGCCTTGTGATTTTTATTTGTTTATATTTTTTTCCAACCTCTCACTTTATTTGTTTTTATTTTGTTGTTTTCTGTTTGACTATTTTTCTGTTTATTTACATTTAAATCATGATTTATTCATTGATTAATTTTAAACGGGAGCCTCAGACATAATCGAGTGTTTACACATGTTTAGGTTGTGTTACTTAGAAACTAATAAAAAATATTGTTAAATTTTTTTAAATATAAGATCTTTTAAGAATTAACCATTAACCAAATATAGAAAAGCTTTCTTCTTGAATGAGATATGAATGAGATGGTGACTTTTGAATAATACTTTTTTTATTGATATAGTTACTGCCAATGGAAATTCCTAAAAATCAACGATGGATGTACAATAGGTTGGATCATAATAGACATGTGAGGCATGAATTTGTAAAGGGAGTAAATGAATTCATTCAATTTTCAACTAACCAAGAAAGCTTTCAAAACTATCCAAAAGTGAGGTGTCCTTGTAGCAAAATGTCAATACCGACGATTTTGTTATGCAGATGATGTCATGGTACATCTTTATGAGAAGGGATTTATGGAAAATTACCATTATTGGACAAATCATGGTGAAACAATGCCACAACATCCTCCTGTTAGAGTGGAAGAATCATGTTATGATTATGGTCAAGGAAGGAAAGAATTCAATCCATTTGAGCAATTGATAATGGATCATGTTGGTCCAGAGATTGGCAATGTCATACAACAAGACAATGATGGAATGGGCACCAAAATCTTGGAGGAAGATCCAAATCCTGAGGCTAAAACATTTTATGATATGTTAGCAACTGCACAAGCTCCATTGTATAATGGATGCGAGAATTACACAGAACTATCAGCTTGTATGGAAGCATTGAGTATAAAATGTGATTCAAATCAGTCTAAAGATAGTTTCAATCGATGGGTTCAGTTTATGGGCAGGGCCATGCCTAGCGGAACAAAAATGCTTACAAATTTTTATCATGCTAAGAAATTAGTGGAAGGTTTGAGATTAGGTTTCATAAATATTGATTGTTGTCTACGTGGATGCATGCTCTAGTATAATGATGATGCAAATGAAAGTATTACAAGTTTTAGGTTTTGCGGTGAAGATAGATATAAGATAACCACTAGAAGGGGAGTTTAAAGAAAAATCTCTAGAAAAAAAAATGTGGTACTTCCTGATTACCCCAAGACTAAAACGGTTATACTCTTCAATGGCCACTGCATCTCACATGCGTTGGCACAATGAGAACCAAAGAGAGGTTGGTATCTTATGTCATACGTTAGATGGAGAAGCTTGGAAGCATTTTGATAAGATGTATCTTGAGTTTTCTCATGATCCTCGAAATATAAGGCTTGGATTATGTGCAGATGGTTTTGCCCTTTTTGGTCAATATGGTAAGACATACTCATCTTGGCCTATCATTTTAACTCCATACAATCTTCCACCTGGGATGTGCATGAAAAGAGAGTTTATGTTCCTTACAATCATTATCCCTGTTCCAAATAATCCTAAAAGTAAGATTGATATTTACATGCAACCTCTTATAGAGGAATTGACAAAATTGTGGAATGACGGGATAGTTACATACGATGTATCATTGAGACAAAATTTCATAATGAAGGAAACTTTAATGTGGACAATTAATGATTTTCCTGCTTACGACATGTTATCTAGATGGTCAACTGCAGGAAGACTTGCTTGTCCAATATGTATGGAGCGATCAAAAGCTAGCTGGTTATATCATAGTCGCAAGCATACATTTTTTTACTATCATCGACATTTTCTTCCTACTGATCATCTGTATAGAAGAAATAAAAATGGTTTTAAGAGAAATTGTATGGATACCTCCTCCTCTCCCCCTCGTTTGACTGGAGAAGAAATTTGGCAGAGAACTTGGCAATTGCCATTCATATGGGAGTTTGAAGAACAAAAATTACCTGGTTTTGGTGAACATCATAATTGGGCTAAAAAAAGTATATTTTGGAAGTTACCTTATTGGAAAACACATCTTCTTCGTCATAACATTGATGTTATGCTCACTGAACGAAATGTGTTCATGAATGTATTTAACACGGTCATGGATATTAAGGGTAAGACAAAAGATACAGATAAACGAAGAATAGATTTAGCCAAAATATGTAGACGATTGGAGCTTTACTTACAACAGGTTAGAGGTGGGAAGTATGTAAAACCCAACGCTAAATATGCATTTGACAAGTTTCAAAGAGTAACTTTTGTCAATAGGTTAAAAAACTTAAGTTGCCTAATGGATATGCTTCAAATTTAAGTCAATGTGTTGACATGGGGTCAACAAAGTTGCATGGAATGAAAAGTCATGATTATCATGTATTCATGCAACGATTACTTCCTATTACGTTTGATTCTTTACCAAATGCTATTTGGAAGCCACTTGTTGAACTTAGTCACTTCTTTAGAGAACTTACTTGCACATCTTTCCTATTTTATTGTGTAAGTTAGAGAAAATCTTTCCTCCAAGCTTCTTTGATTCTGTGGAACATCTTCCTATTCACCTACCTTATGAAGCACGAGTTGGAGGTCCAGTGCAATATCGTTGGATGTATCCGTTTGAGAGGTATTAATTATTTTTATATTAATCTATTTATACGCTACTAATTTTTTGTAATCTTTTTTAATTAAAAAATCATTTAATACATTATTTCATTTTTAGATTTCTACGTTCCTTGAAATAAAATATCAAGAACAAGGCAAGGGTAGAAGGTTCTATTTATCAAGCCTATTTAATGGAAGAAACATCTACTTTTGCTTCTTTTTATTATCCATCACACATAAATACCTGAAGAAGTAGAATGCCACGCAATGTTGGAGGAGAATGTTGTTCATTAAGTCCTCCAATTTCAATTTTCAATTATCCAGGACGTGGAAGTGGTAAATGCATTCAATATTACTTAGAAGAACGTGAAATGAAAGCTGCCCATTTGTATGTTCTTTTGAATTGTGAAGAAGTTGAACCATATCTAGAGTAAGTTAAGGTTCAAATTATCTTTAAATATTTGAATCTCTAAAACATGTTTCATTGTCTAATTATCATATATATGTTTTATTTTGTAGCAAGTATGCTGATTTTTTAAGAGAGCTTCAACCCGGTATTTGACTCTAAAATTGATAATGAGATTGCTTCTCATTTTCCTTTATGGTTTACCAAATATGGACGTCCCTATTATACACATTATTCAAATGGTGTTATATTTTCATAATATGATTTACGATTCCAACAAAGTAAAGTTGCTTATTATAGGTTCAAAATCCACAAAATCAAATTGAAGATCCACTCTTGATTTCTTTGGCATAGAGGCCAATAAGAATGGTGCAAGCATGGCCTATTTAAATTGTAAATGGATATAAATTTCACACCAAGACATGGAGTGAAGGCATGCAAACTTCTAACTATGGTGTGTTTATACGAGGCACCAAAGGTTAATTAGAAGATGATTTTTTTGGAATTTTAACTGATATAATTGAATTGGAATATCCTTGCATGTCCACTAAAAAGATAGTTCTTTTTAAGTGTGATTGGTTTGATAACACCCCTAATCGTGGCACAAAGATAGACAATCAATATGGAATTTTTCAACTCAAACAATCAGAAAGACATAGAAACTTTGACCGTTCATATTTGCTCAACAAGCTGAGCAAGTTTATTATACATCATATCCAAATGGACATCATGGTTGGTTAGCTGTCATTAAGACAAAGGTGTACAGTATGATCACAAATACTATAGTTAATCAAGTTGACAATGACATTGCATATCAAAATGTTCATGAAGTTCATCACCTCCATGTCGTGTTGAACATTGATGCAGACGTTTATGATGATACTCTTGTTGATATGAACGGTATCGATGAGGAAGTTGATATAAATTTGCTTAATGAACCCGATTTGGATGAAAATAGTGACAACACTTATATCTCAACAGATAATGAATATGATAGTGGAGGTGAGAGTGATTTAAATTATCCTAACTCAACTTAATTAGGTAATTTTGAATATTTTGTCTTCTTTTTAATGTATTTTCTATGTCAAACATTTTACATTAATTCCTTTTAATATTTTTTGTATATAGATGGATGACAACACAGCTAGAGGTAGAGGTCGAGGTCGACCAAGAGGTCAGGGTAGAATTTATGGTAGGACATCTCCATCACATGGAGTAGGATCTTCTAATCCACAAAAGATACCTCCTACTCTGACTTCTATAGCTATGGGAGTGGATGTTGTATCAAGATCATACTTGCTACATATTGATACATCAAGTCCACCCACCCCCCACAACAATGCCTCTACCCCTTCATCTTGTACACATCCTTCCTCCACACCTACATATTTTTCTCATCAGATACTTCCATCTCTACCAGTAATTGGAATCAGAGATCCTGCTGATAAGAGGGTATGGATTAGCCCAGGAGCTAAGCTTGAGTAGGTATTTTATTTTTCTTACACTTAATATGATTATTAAGTTTTTGGTTTTTTACTTAAATCAATATCACTATTAACATTATTTTATGACAGCTTCTTGCCTCCTGATGTATATAGTAGAGATATTACAAAAATTATTAAGTTAAAATTTGATGATTCTTGGCCTACTTGGAGTTCTGTTCCTGCAGAAGTAAGAAAGATGTGGTTTGAAGAATTTCAGGTAACGTTGCATTTAAATTTATTTATTTATTTAGCTAACTTACCTATTATTTATTATTTTTTCTGCATTTCTTATAACAAATGATGCAGAAAATGTATAAGTGGCTGCCACAACATAATTTTACCATCAGAACAACCTTTAAACATAAAGGTTCGATGATGATGAAGAATACAATGAATAAGGTGCGAACTGGAAAGGATAAGGGTATTTGGATTACTCCTGAGGTTAGACAACGATTAGAACTTCATTGGGCTAGACAAGACTTTCAAAAGAGAAGCACTATTGGCAAGAAAAATCGAGCTTGTGATAGTGGAGCCTCAAATTACACTAGCGGTTCTGTATCTGTTGTTGTGCATCGGAATAGGATGGTACTAAAAAATTAAGTATTTAAGTTATTCTTATTAATTTTAATCATTTACAAATTTAACTCCATGTTGTCTATGTAGAGTAAGGAGCTTGAACGAGATCCAACTGCATTTGATATTTTGGAAAGAACTAAAAAGAATAAAGTTGGAGAATGGGTCAATGACAAGGCAAAAAACGTTGTTGTATGTATATGTCAACTATAGTTTTATTTGTGCAATTTTAAATGATTATTATTTTTTATTCTAAACGTAACTTATGTGTACTTTTGATCATTTACAAATTTAACTCCATGTTGTCTATGTAGAGTAAGGAGCTTGAACGAGATCCAACTGCATTTGATATTTTGGAAAGAACTAAAAAGAATAAAGCTGGAGAATGGGTCAATGACAAGGCAAAAAATGTTGCTGTATGTATATGTCAACTATAGTTTTCTTTGTGCAATTTTATGTGTTTTCCAAGTTTTTCTTATTACTTTTGATCATTCTTTATGTTCTTTAATCCTATAGAATGTCTTTTAACTCTTATTTTACATTTTTCTTGCACATTATTTGGGTTGCCCAAGTGTAAGGGCATTTTTGTTATTTGTTCCAAACTTTCTAATTTTCTATTTTTAGTTCCTAATCCTACTTAGTTTGCTTTTAGAAATTATTTGTAGCTTCTAACATTTCAATTGTGTTTATGGCTTGTTTTTATTCTCTTTATGATGGATCTCTCTTTAAGTGATATGGATCTCACTTTCTTGAGTTTGATGGAGTTAAAAACTTCCCTTTACCGTTAAAAATGAACATCAATAATTTTTTAGTGATGTTTGGAAGTTAAAAGGGAATTTTGATGGATTATAGTGCTTCTTGTAACCTTTGGAGTAATTTAATCAGCTAAAATTACTTAAAAATAATTTTTAGAAGTTTGGGAAGATTTTAGAATTTTTGTGAAAAGTTTTGAGATGCTCAAAGTAAGTGATGGGATAGATCTTGGAGTAGATCTAGTAGATCTCCACTTAGTTATCTTGAAAAATGCTTTCTTTATGGTCTCTATGATAAAAATTGTAAGCTTATTTATGTCTCCTGTTAAAAGATTTAATCTTAAATTTAGACTTTGATAAAAGTCTGGATCTAACCCATGTGATAATAATCTTAAAAGACTAAAAAGGTTAAGTCTCAAAAGTTACAAACTTAACTTAAAAATTGGACCTTAAAGCTAGTAAGAGCAAGGGTGGACTTATGGACTAAAATTTGAACCAGACACTTAAAACACTCCTTGATCATGACCAAAGTTGTGGAGAAAGGACAAATATTGATGGACCCAAAAGCATGTAATGTTACAAGTGATAAAATTTGTGACACAAAGGTCAAGTGAGAAGAAATTGATAAAAAAAAAAAAAAGACCTATGCATGGACAAAGTATGGATTTAACCACCCTCCATTAGTTAAAGGGAATTGAGTTTAAAATTTTGATTAAGGTGTAATGAGGAACCTAACCATGTAGAAGAAAAGAATTATAAGTTTGGAGGAGATTTGGTAATGGTTTGGGTAAGCATTTAACCATACTTAGGTAAATTGGTGAAAGTAAGTTAAAATCTTGTTAAAACTTAAAAATGGACCAAATACGCATAAGGTGATGATTAGACATAAATTATGGAGTTATGGGAGTGTGATGGACCATTCTTCCTTGCCTACTAAGTATAAAGGAAAAGTCTTGAAAATCTCTAAGTTGGTATAGTTTAATAGCCTGGGTGCTAAATAATACAAATCACCTTCTAAATGTAAGAAAAAATGAACCATAATGCTTTAGGAGCTTAAAGAGTAGATTGGCCAACCATAAAATAAGTGTCTAAAGTAAGTTAAATTGGATATTTGAAGACATTTAAATAGAACATGAGTAAAAAACTTTAACTTTTAGGCAAGGAGGTAAACAAGTAAATCAATTAGTGACTCAAACTTGATTAGTAAAGTTAATAGTCAATAAAGCATAAAACTTCTACCACTCAAACTTGAAATAAATAAGTTGTGTATAAAATATCCAAATTGATGAACAAAAAGAAGATATATCTAAATAGGTCATTTAGCCAACCAATCTAAGATTTCACCATTTCATAAACTTATATTCAAAATATTAAAAGAAATTTAATCTTTAAGAAAAGAAAAGATTGAGTGGTAACTTAGAAGGATAAGTGGACTAAGTTCCTATGAGATATTTCTCACAAAACTTGAAGAATAAAGTAAGATGGACAAACTTTTGGAGGAAGGTTGTACGTTGTCCAAGAAATTTACATCAAGCATAATTAAGAAATCTTGATTAGAAAAGTGATGCATTATATGATGCTCATGTGTGAATGATAAGTATGAAGTAGTTTGATTTAGTAGCTATATGTGCATCGCATATTGATTGGATTGTTTGAACATGCATGTTATTTGGAAGCCCTAAAAGGAATTTAATTAACTAAGGGACCATTTTTAAAGAAATAACTTGTGAAAAGTTAATACTACTCTTAATGTACCTTGTGCATATTCAGAAGGCAAAATGGTCCTTCTAAGGTGGAGACAAAAAGGTTCATAAAAAAAAATTTATTATGAAGCATCGAGTCTTCAATGATTATGATGGTGATGATCATCAAGGAATGAGCTAATGTCCTAAGAATAAAAGTTAGAGTAGCAAAGCCAGTAAAAAGATATTGTTTGACTAAAATGTATGATATGCCTATGATTAAGATTATCACTAAGAAAGTGATAGAGAAATGAGAAGAATTATGACTAAGGCATGAATGAAATGTTAGTCAAATGATATATGTGATATGATGTATTGTGATCTCAAGAGTATGTAAAATGTATGAAATCCAAAATAAATAACTTGCATGCTTATGATAGAAGTTGGTTCCTACATTTGTGAAAAGAAATCCACTTCAACTAAAGATTGTCTAAAAATTAAAACTGAGCTAGTATGCATGTCATGCTTCTTAATAAACTGAAGTGGCTATGTTGAAAATATCGACACTAACTCTAGGGAAGAATCCTACTGAGAAACTTAATTTCTCACCCTTCTCCCTCCATTTTCTTCCCAAAAGCTAAAGATATCTTTTGCGACAACAGTAGTAATCATCGAGTTTAATAATGTTAATTGGTTTACTAAGAAAAAATAGTTAAAAGATACAAAGAAGGCTAAATATAAGAGAGCCTAATGATGAAGGAAGAACTAAGAAAAAAGGAAAAACGGGTCCTATAGATAACGTGGAACAAAAAGGTGGATATCAAGATGTATTACAAGTGAGTATAATTATAAAAGAAACTAAAGGAAAAAAAATAACGATGTTGAGAAGATAATAATGAAAAAAATATGAAGATGTCTTATCTAATATGGTTCAACCAAGTTTACCTCTAGTTAGAAGGATAAAACATCAAATTGATTTTATATCAGGAGCATCATTACCAAATCATCCAAGATACTGTACCAAACCAGAAGATAATAAAGAAATTTAAAGACAAGTTCAAGATTTGATGGACAAAGAATATGTGAGAGAAAATCTTATTCCTTATACAGTTCCAATATTACTTATCCTGAGAAAAGATAATAATGAAGAGTCAAGGACAACTTTATTTCAAGAAGGGGAGACTGATATGAACCTCAATACCACCTTGCATGATCAAGCCCACCTATAGACTGATATGAACCTCAACACCACCTTACATGATCAAGCCCACTTATAAAATGACGTAACTCGGAGAGAAGACTCATTGTAAAGAGGAAGGTTAAAAGAGATAAAAAGAGGTAATTGTAATCCACGTAAATGCACTTTCAAGAAAGAAAATAAGATCATGATTTTTGTGAACCTAAATCAAAAAGATCTCCACAAAAGGACTACAAGATTTAAGAAGATATTTTATCTATTTTATTAGATTTAGCTTTCAATTTGTTAGGATTTGATTAAATTATTTAACAAAGATTTGTTAATATCTAATTAAGATTATGTTGAAGATTTGAATCATATTATAGATAGATTCTATTATGATTGATCATTAATTTCCTCATATTAGAGACTGAGGAATTCAATTAAGATTTATTTATAGTTTCTTATATTAGTAACTCTACAAGTATAAATAGCTCTTTTATGAGCAATGAAATACACATCAAATATCAGAATTTCTATTAACATAATATAAATATTTTTATCTATCGTGAGAATCATATCCTTCTTTTGCTCTTGTGAAACCTTGTCTTGTCAATCTTCCCTATAAGGTTGGTGATTCAAGTTCATAAAATCCCTCGATTCATGCTTCAACCTAGGTACGTTGATGTATGCACCGGTTATCTTGTGTTCGTGGTTAGACAGGAGGTCTAAGTAGCAGGTCATGTTCCTTATAACGTTGGTTGGTTATTTTCTCGTGTCAAGTCATTGAACCATTTATTTTTTTCTTTTCTATTATTTTGTAATTTTCTTATTAACCTACACTGGGAAGATCAAGCCACCCCCTTTATTCATATCACTCTACCATCGGGTTATCAAGTGGCCCCGCAACACCCGTGGAAGTCTCCTTTTCTTCCAAAGGAAAGAATGATCTGCAAACACCCTCACACGTGTGGTCATCAAAGGGTAGCTTCCTTTTTCCTAAGTTGCTCCCACTCCAAGATTTTCAGGAGATATGAGATGGAGCCTATTATACCCTAGATTAGAGCTTGTGGCTAGAGCGTCGTGGCCCTCACTACGACGTGTTATCTGGACCTGCAGAAGACCCCCAAACTATCAAAAATTGGGTGTTTTGAGCTTCATTTCCATCTCCAACTAGGTCTGTTCTCCTCATTTCAAGTGGGTTGTATTAGTCAGAGACCTATTCATGTACAAGCATATCTTAGTGCAATTATTTTATACCTTTATATGCTTAACACTTTAAGTAAGCAGAAAAGTGCTACAATGATTGCTCCTAAGCTTCTACTTTATCATCCTTGTGTTATTATGTGATTGAAGAGTCAATCAACTTGTAAATTAGACCAATATTTCACTTCTATGTGAGTTTAGTCCTATGTTTTCCATGGTTGTTGTTATTTTTGTTGTTACTTGTTACTGTTCTCTCTATTAGCTTACTTCTTTATAACATGAATGTAATGGGCTCACTCTTTTATTCTATTTTATTTTTCTAATATCGATTGTTTCTCTATAATTTTATATTATTCCATACAATTGAAATTGACGAGTAAATAAGCATAAATGCTTGTTGTTTCTCTAGGATTGATGTTTTTCTCAAAGGTTATTAGAATCATTGTATTAGCAACCATCTTGTGGCATTCAAGGATGGAGACATTGAAGAAATTAGACATAGCACTAATTCTAACACTATTTCAAATCTTCACCATATGGTAAATCATTTATTTATATGAATATTTTCTTTTGGAATAACAATTAGCCAATAATCATACTTTTTATAATCTAGTTGTACAAAATTTTAAGCTTTTGGGATTTTTATCATGTCGTTAGTTCTTCCTTTCCAATCATCACTTGTTCATTTCTATAATATTTTTATTATATGATTTTCACAATTTAGATAAGCCTTTATGTTTGAGCTACTATAAGGACACAAGCACAGTCTAATGTATATGCTCTTATAGAAGTGAAATATACCTCAATAGCATTCTCAGGAATAAGATAAGCCTTACCTCAATTCTTAGCATCCAAATTAAATCAGTCTAACATATGTCCAAAAATATTTTGCATCCCCTAAAGGCCGAAGGAAGTACAAGGTGGCTAAAAACTACTTGCATGGTGACTTAGAGCTTAATATTGCATCTTTTATCGATTTTCACTAGTGTCAAGCCATTAGCAGTCTTCCTAGAATTCCTTAATAGCAAGAAACTTAGTTCAAGATTGTTCAAGACTTCTAAGAGAAAATCTTACATTTTGTATGATGTATAAGCCTTTTTTCTTCAAATTGCTCACTATGTCATCTATTTTTTATATTCTTAGAACGTGAAACTAAAATACATTTAAGGTATTTAGACTACTCCCCTTTATAATTATAATTGCTGTCTCCTGAGCTTGAACTCTAAACATAGGATAGGATCTTCAATAGTTGAATTAGTTTTTCATGTTCCAAGCATGCTAAAGCTTTTCTTATGAGCATGTTTTTTCCTTGATCTTTATTTATACATTTTTCTTGTTAACATTGTCCTCTTTTAATATGTTTAAAGTATGTAACATGGTTCTAGTATTTGGTAAAATAAAAATACGGATTTTTAAACTCATGTTCACTGATCTTGGTCTAAGATCAAAGTATAGTCTTTTATTGCTTTGACCCAAAAAGAATAATGTTATTAAATTGCATTCCTTGTTGTTCAACACTTATTTTGAGAATTCTAATCATTGTTCTCCTTGTCCAGCTAGCAAATAAACTTATCCCGGAAGAAATATCATGTCCTTTGAATATCCTCCTAGTTATATTTAAGCCTTAATCTTATGTCGTTTTTTAAGTTAATTTAAGATTTCTATTCCTTTTTTTTTTCATTTAACTTCTTATTTGTTTTACTCTTAAGTCATGACTCTTTTTCCCTACTACATATATTCTTTTTAGCAACATTTAAAAAATATTATTCATAAATTTTAGTAACATTTTTTACAAGTGTTATATTTGATCTATGTTATAAAATGTTATTAGTAACATTTCTTTTATATTTTTAAGTAACATTTAATAAATGTTACACTATATTATTTTAATAAAATTTATATAAAATGCTAAAAAATATTAAAATATTGCTAAATATATGTTAAAAATGTTACTAGTTCTAAAAAATGTTATCAAATAATATTGTTAGTAACATTTTAAAAAATCTTACATTTATATGATTTTTTAGGTTTAATAAATTTTTTGTTCGTTAATTTTTTTATTTTTAGTTTTAGTAGTTGTTCTCTTATAATTACTTTTTTCAATTTTTAAAATTATTAATTTTTTTATTTTTAAAATTTTATTAAATATACACTTTAAATTCTAAAAGTTATTTTATAACATTTTAAAGGGAAGTTAAATTTATATAAAACAAGATATGGACGAATTTAGAAATTTATGAACACCATAGTAGTATTGTAAGGCCTTTAATTTGGTTGAAGTTAAGTAGGTAGTTGAATTAACTACACATGCACATTGGAAAGATTTTATTGTAAAGTTGTAATTTACATGCTGATAATGTAATTAGATATTAATACTAGAAGCAAATCATTTGTGTTTCAATTAAAAAATTTGAGTAATGTTAATATTAGTTGTCTATTTATAAATTAGTTACAAAATCCATTGGATAAATTTAGATGAAAAAAGATATGAATAAGCTTTATGTGTAGACACCTAGAATTCCAACAACCAAAATCATAAGAGTGTTGTGAGCCATTGTTTCAAATTATATCTCTAAGAAATTCCTTTGATTCTAAGTAAACTTGAGAGAATGAAATTTATATTCATATTATTGAATCTAAAAAATCTTTGTTACAAGGTTAAGGAGGTCATATATATGCATATGGGAAGAATGAGAGGGGAAGCAGTTCCCCCCCCCCCCCCCCCGCAAGCTTGAGGATGGAAGATGTCTACCATGCCAAGCTTGGAGATGAGTGCGTGAAACGGTCGTGGGTGGAGTGCTTTAGTGAAGACATCGACAACTTGTGCATGAGTGGATATAGGCAGTAAGTGAAGAATGTTGTTGGTTACTTTCTCATGAACCATATGACAATCAATGTCAAGATGCTTGGTACGCTCATGGAAGACAAGATTGGCGACAATATGGAGAGCACTCTGATTATCACAACAAAGAACCAAAGTGCAATCAGGAAATGAATGCAAGTTATGTAGAAGGTAGAGCAACCATTGAAGCTCACAAGCGGCAGATGCAACAGCACGATATTCAGCTTTTGCGAAGGATTAAGATACCATATTTTGTTTCTTTGATCTCCAAGAGATAGGAGAGTGACCAAGGAAGAAACAGAAACCGGATATGGATCAATGGGTGTCAACACAACCCCCCTAATCAGCATTAGAAAAGCCTGATAAATGTAGCTAGGAGCGTCTTAGAAAAAATAAACCACGATCAGGGGCTTGTTTAAGATAACGGAGGATCCAGAAGGCAGCGCGGTGGTGGTTATCTATAGAGGAAGCCATGAATTGGCTTAATTGTTGTGTCGCATGGCTTATGTCAGGATGAGTGGTAGTGAGGTATAGTAAGCAGTTAATTAAGCATTGATAAGAACCTACATTTTCCATAGGAAGGCTAGAGTCTTGATGCAGACGAAAGGCTGGATCAAGGGGTGTGGAAGTAGGCTTGCAGTGGGTAAGTTTGGAGTCCTTAAGTAGGTCATGATGGTATTTACATTAGGAGAAGGAAATACCTGTAGCAAAGTGTGCAACCTCAAGGCCAAGGAAGTATTTAAGTGGTCCAAGATCGTGCATAGGGAATGCATTTTGAAGAGCTTGTTTCACATAAGTAAATGCAAGTAAAGAGTCACCAGCCAGAATAAGATCGTCGACATACATAAGAATAATGGTAATAGATGAGAGGGTATGGTGAATGAAGAGGGAGTGATCAGCATGAGCTTGTGTGAACCCATAAGAAAGAAACATGGTAGTTAGTTTCTTAAACCACTGTTTTCTAGCTTGCTTAAGCCCATAAAGTGACTTAGGTAATTTGCAAATGTGGTTGGGCTTTGAAAGTGGAAGACCCGGTGGTAGGGGCATGTAGATGTCTTCATGTAAAATCACCATGTAGAAAAGTATTAGAGACGTCTAATTATTGTAGATGCCATCATTTCATGGATGTCAAAGCAAGTAGTAACATGCACACTATGGTTAATTTTGCCACTGGAGAAAATGTATCAAGGTAGTCAAGACCTTCAACTTTGGTATACCCCTTTGCAACAAGACGAGCTTTGAAGCATTCAATAGATCCATCAACTTTCCTCTTTATTTTATATACCCACTTATTTCCTATAGGAATGGCATTAGGTGGAAGGTCAACTAGTTCCCATGTGTTGGTCGCAAGTTCATCGAGTTCTGTCCTCATGGCCTCAAGCCATTGTGGGATGGTTTGGGCTTCAGTATAAGAGGTAGGCTCTGTCATGCTCAAAAGGGAAAGGGTGAAATGTTTGTGAGTGAGGGAAAGGGTAGCATAAGAGATAACATTGCTAAGAGAATAAGGAGATGAGTGCACCGACCCGCATACATAATCTTTGAGATGTGTGGCACGATTAGTGATGCAAGTTGAACGTCTAGCTGTTAAAGGAGGTTTAATGGGTAACGTGGTTGGTGGAGTCACGTGTGGTAGCAGAGCACATGTGTCAGTTGGTGATGTTATGACTTGTGGCAATGGATGACATGTGTTATGTGGTAGTGAGTCATCAAGGGTATATGCACCTGTGTCAAGGTAGATTTGCGGTGAGGATCGAAGAAATGTAGCATCAACATGTGTGTGATAAAGGAAGACATAATCATACAACTCAACGTGACGAGAAACTAGGATTGCATGTGTTTGAATATCGAGGAGTATATATCCTTTGGTGCCAACCTTGAAACCAAGAAACATGTGTTTACTAGCTCTGGGGGTCAAATTTGTGTTGTCCTGCAGCTAAAGTTTTGGAATAACACAAGCAACCAAATGCTCGAAACATTTTTAGGTCTGGAAGGGTGTTGTATAATTTATCATAAGGAGAGCAATTAGTAAGTATTTTTGTTGGCATTTAATTTATGGTATACATTGCATATAGTACTGCATAAGTCCAATAGCATTTGGGAAATTTAGATTGAAACATCAAAGCTCATGCCACATTTAGAATATCTTGATGATGCCACTAAACACAACCATTCTGTTGCAGTGTTTCTACACAACTACGTTGATGGTGAATATCTTATGATTCATAAAATGAAGTCATGCAAAATTTTGAGTCGTTATTAGTGCGAATTATTTTTACAATTCTTCTGAATTGCACATTGATCATCTTAAAAAAAAACTGAATCTTTGTTTGAATTTTTTCTTTATTTTTCAGTAATATAACTCATATGAAACAAGTACAATCATTGTCGCAACCGTAATTACGACGAGAGAACGAACTCTCTAAAATTTAATTTGATTAGTGGAGCTGCCACCAAATTTTTATTTAAAGGAAAAAAAATTGGAAAAACCTTAACTTAAGGAATAAATTCAAGGTTAGGGAGTCGGTTACAAATAGGGAAGGTATTAGGCACCCTACTCGCCCGTTCCGAAGAATGGTACCCTTAAACTGAGTGTATGTTTCTTTTAAAATAGTTTGATCCCTTTAATTAGAATAAAAATAAATATAGGTTTGTATGAAAATAGTCTGATAGGACTTGATCCTGCTCTTACGTATTCCCTGATGAATTGGAAACTCAAGGTTACGTAGTTCTGGTTGAAGGTTTGACCTTTGAGGGTGTTTAAAGAAAATAGAGTATTTTGAATTTTTAGTTTCTAGAGACCATATGAATCTCTAAACATCGAACAGTAGTGAAATCGTCACCTCGTGTTTAGAGCTCATCGCGCGAGAGTTTAGAATTTATAAAAATGCGGTTTTCTAGAGTCTTTTATTTTAAAGGAATTCTTAGTCCACATATGCATAGGGTCCAAGACAACTAAGGTTGCACTGGGACCCATATGAATTTCTAAACATCGAATAGCAGAAAAAGCTACCAGTTCGTGTTTAGAGTTCATTGCGTGATACTTAGAATTATATAAAAATGATTTTACTTCGTAAAATAGAAAAATAAACGGGGATTGGGCTTGACTTGAAATTAAAGGAAACTTGATTGCAATTTGATTAAGAAGAAAATGAAAAAAAAAATGGGCTAAACCCATATTAAGACTTGAGTTCAAGAGTAAAGGACGAAATTGGGCACGGATTTAAAAATTAAAGAAGTGGGCTCAACCCAACTCAGGAAGAGTTGAATTTAATTTCAAAATTTAGAAAAACAAATTTGGCTTGACCCTATTTAGAATGAATTTAAATTAAATTTGAGTAAACATTAAATTAAAAGATTGAGTAAAATAAGAAGAGGAAGATGGTCAGGTCCAATGGAACAATCTTTGCAGATGAGCCTATTTTGGCCCAATTACCATGGCCTGATTAATTCGTAGTATGGCCCAACTGGAGGAGTGGTTGGCCCATTTGTGAACTAGCAATGTGGATATAAGGCAGTTTGTTGAGAAATTAAAAGAAAAGGTCCTAGGCAGGATTCGAACATGAGACCAGGTAGTGGTACGCGGTGCACTAACCATCAAGCCATGCTTTCAAGTTGGGTCTGTTACTCTTGGTAATTAATTTAATTGACTTCAAGGTTCTAAAGACATCATGCATGGACAAGCCTAATACGGGAATTGATGCCAATTATTATTGGCTTTCTGTAAATTGTTATAGCCAATAGACACTTATAATTTGAGATTGGTCCTAATTAATATTAAGCAAAGACCAAGACATGCATGCCCACCAGCATGCAATGATGCATGGTCTTTCAAGTGCTTATATAGTAACTGAATGACGTCCAAAATGAAGCCTACCTAGTCTCTGGACGTACGAATTGTGCATGCGATTACGATTTATATCAAACTTCTCTAAATGATGTAGAATCCATGAAGTGTGAAGGCTCTTTGTCCAAGTGAAGAAAATGGTATAAGGGTACAATAGGATAGCCCCACCAACATCTAAAGAAACCAATTACTACGAGAAATGCTTGGAAACAAGTGTATGTTTCTGCCTTGGTTTATTTAGCTCATCCATTGCATCCGATCCAGTGTTATCATACAATTGTCAAAGTAGAACCTCCAAATGGGAAACTGAAACTTTCTAGTTGTTATGCACGTAACCTTTTTTGGTATCAGCTTAGTAACTCTACCTGCAACCTTTAGTGGAATGCACCTTTCACTCTGCGATTATGTTTACCTTGAAGGACTAGGGTGGCTTGTTTGGCCAGAGGGGTACCTATTGAATACGCTGAAACTCTCATTTCCAACTTGATTTTTTTAAGAATCTCTAAGGAAGATCGACAATGGACCCATTATAATTTGTATTTGCTGCCAATCGATTTCGACACAGCTCCAAGCTTGCCTACGTACCCACACCAGTTCTATATCATGTTGACTTTCAAGACAGAGTTACCCATCCTTTCACAAGACATTTTGGCTCCTGGACATACATGAAATATGACTTACATGCATTGCCTAAGCATCTCCTGGCCATAGCATGAGCCCCGTTGAGGTCTGTTGAATTCGGATTGACACATGCAATAATAATTCATTGGACTCAGTCTGGAAAGAAACGAAAGCCATGGGATCTTTGTGTGCTCTTAATGTAATGATTTCAGACCCCTCAAAATGGCCACCCCTTGCCAATGACCTCCTGTACTTGCTCATATGAAAGTTTACGATAAATGTAGCTTATGAGATGACTAGCTAGGCGTATACTTGACATCAACACTACTGGTCAATGAGTGTAACTTATGAAATGACTAGCCTCTTAAACCACTGGAGGCGTGGATATGTTATAATGATCATGATTATGGATGGAATGGTCTTGCATTAGCTTAAGTTGGTGACATGTTCCTTGACTTATGCTAGGGTGGATAGCTCCCCTATCATTTCAAGAGCAAGATGGCCAAGTCATTCTCACAGGATCGATAGGTGTTGCAGAACCACAAAAATAAAAGGCATCTCATAGGTCTCATAGCACTATCCAGATCCTAAGCAAACTTGAGAGCAATGTTACAGGAATGAACACCACTACTTGATTAGAGCTGCTAATGGTTAAGCGTTCTTGCTGGTTTCATGATTAAGTCTAATTCAGATGGAAAGACATGTCCAACTACTTCCACAATAACTTGCTCAAATGATCAGTGACTTAACTACTATTCTGTAGTAGGATCATGAACCTAACTCGTAGATCAAAGCTATTAATGGTAGTATCATGGAGTGAAAATTTTCTAAACTTACTCCACATAATCTTGAAGCCTAAACTCTACTCAAGAATCAGAAATACATGGATTAAAACTAGTAAACGCAATCAGGAATTTGAGTCATGATTAAAGGAAATTTTCCACCGTATTCAAGCAATGGTTCATGCCATATTCACTTGATTCCAACCATCAATCATATCTAAGATAAATCCTATAAGAAGAGGTAACAAATGCCTGCATAGATTAGCAATGAAAGAATTCAAACACTAACCTAAATGATGTTGGGAGAAGCTGGGAACCACTGGGGATACCAAATTCAAGAAGACCTTCTCGAGAAGAAAGAAGCCAAAGGAAACTATGAAAGGGACCTCCGTTCTCCCCCTCCGCTCAAGGGACCAGAATAGAATTGTAAGAGAGGATCATGATCAAAGTGTGGCCGAGAATCTCTTTGGAAACCAGCCCCTTTATTAGGGATGGAAGTGAACAAGGTCGTTCGACAAGAGCCTACAGCTCGGCTCGTTTAAAGTCTATCTTGGCTCGACTCGTTTAATAAATAGATAGGTTCAAACTTGTTAAAAAACTTTTTTAGATAAACAAGTCAGGCCTAGGCTTATAAAAAAACCTATTTCATCTATTCAGGGGCCTATTTATATTTATATATTATATATTTATATTTATTTTAATATATTATATTTGTATAATATTTATTTTATATTTTATTTACATAATATTAATATATATATGTTTTAAGCCTATTTAATGGCCTTTTTATCTTGTAGGCTTTAAGTTTGCAAATCTTTTTAATCAATTATTTACATAAGTTTTAAGTCTATTTATTAAATTTTTTTGTTATATAGGCTTTTAAACAAGCTTGCAGGCCTTGTAGGCTTTAAATCAGGTCAAGCCTTAAAAAAAAAAGCCTTTAACAAGTAACAAGCCCAGACTCAAGCCTCAAAATTTTTAAATAGGTCAAGCTTGAACATTCAAAGCCTAGCTTGGCTCGCCCTACTTCCATCCCTACCCCTTATGCCATCGCCTTCCAGAATTTTTCTCCCTTTTCAAATCAGGATCCGCGTCCCCTTTTCTTGCATGCATGCATGCACCAAAAATTTTTTTTCCCCCTTTTTCTATTTTTTTTATCTTTTCTATTTTAATTTCCGTTTTCCATTACTATTTTGTTTTAATTTTGTTTTCTCAATTATTAGTTTTTGTTTCTCTTTTTTTTTATTTTCATTATTATTCTGTTTGTTTTTTCTTTTTATTTTACTTTTTTCCTTTTTTTAACTTTTTAGTTTCTTTTTTATATTTATTTACTATTTGAATTTTTTTTGTTTATTACTTTTTGTATTTTCAATTTTCATTATTTTTTCTTTACTTTGTTTTATTTTTTATTTTTATTTCTTTTTATTTTATTTTTCTTCTATTTTCTATTTTCTTTTCTATTTTTTTGTTGTTTTTATTATTTTTTATTTTACTTATTATTTTTATTTATTATTGTATTTTTTTCATTTCTTCTTATTTGTTTTCTCTGTTTTTTGCTTATTTGTCTTTCTGCTTTCTATTTATTAATCTTAATATTTATTCATTATTTAAATTATTATTTATTTACTAATCAATTTAAAGATGGGGGCCTCAGATATAATTGAGTGTTTACAATCATCCACAATTGTTAAGAAATATTTATAACCATGAATTGAAATGGTGGAGTAAGGGTCCCATATATCTAAATGTAGAAGATTAAAAACAGCATAAGTAGTTTTCTTGCTGGTTTCAAAAGGCGAACACTTCTATCTGGAAAAATGACATATGTCACAAGCAATGTGTTTATAAAATGGAATATACGAATATTTTTGTCTGAGCATATCCATCGATGTTTAGAAATATGGCCCAATCGTAGATACCAGAGAAGTCCTTTCGAAGGTGTCTTGTGGGAGATGGAGTTATTTATTATGATCTTTGGAATTTCTTTTGAGATCCGTAAGAAGTACAAGCCTCGAATTTGGTCACCCAAACCAATCATCGTACCCGTCAACAGGTTCTATATATTACAATGTTGAGCAGTGAAATTAATCATGCAATTGAATGTTGTAGTCAAATGTGATAGAGATATCAAATTGAAGGAGAATTGAGGTATGTATAGAACTTATGCAAGATAAAACTGATTAGTGAAGTGTAATGTGCCATAATATTCTGCTATCACTTGGCTTCCATTGGGGAGATTAACCAGTAGAGAAGTAATTTTGGAATATGAACTATACCACATTAAGGAAGTACATTATGATCTGTTGCACTTGTATCTAAAATCCAAGAATTACCTGGGGCAGGATATGATGATGATGGCTATGTATTGGCATGATTCATAGTATGAACTCTTTCTTGCACCTTGGCGTGCTTCAATAAGAATTGGTACTGCTCCGGGGTGAACTAACTCACACCAAGTGGATTTTTATTCGAATCATTGTTATCAATTTTCTCATCTTAAGCATCTACTTGTATATTTGCTGCAAGATTACTATCCCTGAATTTGAATGAAGGTGAGAATTCATGTTTTCGATAACATGTATCTATAGTGTGTCCTAATTTTCCATAGTAACTACAAACTTTACCTGATCCTCTACCTCCATTTTTGTAAGTTCCTCCACAACCTCTCCCATAATTATATCTAGGACCATTGATGGCATTTATAAGAACCTTTTCTTCTTCATTGATGACTATTGGACCTCCCATTTGCCTTTCTTGTTGTAGGACCATGGAAAAGACTCTATTCAACGAAGGAAGCAGATCCATAATAAGTATTTGTGATTGTATATTCCAAATTGTTCATTGAGTCCCATCAAGAATCGAAGAATATAATCTTATTTTCAAAACAATTATACATTATGTATAGCCAAACATCTACAGGGAATAGTACATGTACATTGAGGTATAAGTCTATAATGCTCCACTTCTTCCCACATCGTTTTTAGTTCAGTGAAGAATTGGATCACTAGACTGCTTCCTTGTTTCAATGCATACAAATCTTATTGTAATTCTAAAATGCATACAAGGTCTCCATGTGAAAATCTCTCTTTCATATCATTTCACAAATCAAATGCATTTTAAATTTATATGACACTTTGAGCTATGGAAGGATAAATTGAGTTAATGAGCCAAGAGATTATCAAATTATTGCATCTTTCCCAAACAGTGAAATTAAGGTCATCTTGAGTTGGCATTGCAACAGATCCATCCATAAATCTGAACTTGTTCTTTGATATTAATGCTCTCTGCATCATTCTAGACTAGGTATGGTAATTTTCTTCAGTGAGCGATGGTGATACAATAATTTCAATAAAATTTTCATTTGGATGAATGTAATAATGATTTATTTGATCTTGCATTTGTTCCAATAGATTGTTCATATTTCTGTTATTGTTGACAAAGCTTGATTATCTTGTCATAGTGTAGTATGCGCATCAAAGCTCTTGAAAAAAAAAACATTGATACCATCTAAGTAAATTTGAGAAAAAAAATAAAAGAATAAAATTTATATTTATATTATTAAATCTAAAAAAATCTTTATTATAAGTTTAGGGAAATCGTGTATATATATATATATAAATAAATAAAGAAGGAGAAAGAAAATGATTAAGAAATTATAATTAATAGAATTTGTTGAGGTTTTATTGAATGTTATTGATAAAAAAAAGAAAAAAAAGTTAATTAAATTAATTTATATCTGATTTTGCAATGAAAAAAAGATGAAAAGACCTTGAATGTAAAGTAAAAAATTTTAATTTCATGTATGGAGAGATTTTGCAATGAAAAAAAGGATGAAGAGACCTTGAATGTAAAATAAAAAATTTTAATTTCATGAGAGATATATGTGGTAAGCATAGTGAACTAATATTAAGTAGCTATAATTATTAACATTTAAGATGTTGCATTTTGAAGTACAATGAAGATATATATTTAATTTGAAGTGTCAACTCAACCTATTATTTATATATTTACAAGAAAGAATATTATATATATATATATAAATTTATAAGATGTAATAAATTAAATGATATAGAAATAATAAAGAAATAATATATTATATAAATTATTTTACAGATAATAGTTCATATAATGAAATGAGCATAAATCACAACTAAGATATCAAATTTTTTGTTTGTATCTATCAAACAGAATACGGACACATACTATTTCAGCATGTGGGACCCATAACCAGAAGCGGCCTTCACTTGGACTCGATTGTTCCTACTTTCCTATCATTTACTTAAAAATACCAGCTACTCTAATCAATCTTATGCTGTTCTCTCAGATCTCGAAAATATGAATGATGACTAGATTGGATGAGAAGGAAGTAAAAAAAAGTTTGAAATTTGTGAATTTTTTTACTTGCTTTTCGCACAACATGGAGCACAAGTGTTGCAAGAACGTTGATTATCCAATTAGTTCGATGCCACTCAATCACAAGATCAATTTGATTTTGTCCAAGTGTTAAAAATATAAATAAAATAAAATATTACATCTTAAAACATTTAATTTTAAAAATGTATTACATCTTGAAACATTTAATTTTAAAAATGTTACCAATAATATTAATTTATAAAAATTAACATTTTTATCTTTGTTAAAAATAAATGTTACTAAATAGTAATTGTGTAGTAGTATTTCATCATCAATTTATGTAGAATATTTGTTCCAATATGCCCAAACATCTGTATGATTGTAAAAAAAATTAAAATTCACCCGGTATACTAGTTAGTTAAAACTTAAATTTGTGCAATGCAATTATAATTTATAAAAACAATAATTTGAGTATATGTATGAATAAAAATATAAAAGTATATTATTTTTAACCAAATCATTTTTTAAAGATTATCCTGTAAAGTAGTATTAAAATAAGAAAAACGCATACACTTAATAACTTTATTAAGTTTGCGTTTTATACTGCTTTTTAATTTTCAATTGATATTTCAAGAGATACATTTAGCTTCTGGATGGCAACATTAGTAGTGAAGGAAGATGTGGGTTTTTTTAATAAATATTCTCCTTTAAAACTAGATACTTTACATTAACATTCGGAAGGGGAAAAATTATTAAAAGATTATTTATACATGTAGCCGAAAGAAAATGGAAGGATTATACTATTTATGTTGGTTTTATTTATTTATGTAATATATCCTTTTTTTTATTTTTTAAATTGTTTTAAGGTATTATGCTTTTAAGCTTTACTTTAAATTTTTCAAGCTTTATTTCTACTTATATATATATATATATATATATATATATATATATATATTACAAAAAATATATTTAAAAAAATCATAAAAATTTTTAAAATTTTTTTACTTCCAACATTTGTTGAATTTTTTACATGTAAAAAATTAAAATTTTATATTGATTAGGCCATCAAACTAATGAAAAAGATAGATTTTTTTTTACATTAGTTGAAACATATAATTAATGTAAAATTTTAATTTTTTATATTGATTAAAAATTATAAAATTAATATAAAAAATTATTTTTTATTAGTGCAAGAAATTATATAAAAAATTTTCAAATAGTATATTGATTATAGCTATATCAATCCTAGAAGTGATATAAAAGGTCAACAAACTAATTTAAAAGATATTTTTTTTTATTAGTAAAAGTTGGCCAATAAATAAATTCATTTAATTTTCAATTATATTAATTGACAAAAGAACATGTTTAGTAATTCAAATTAGAAAATATTTTTATTTTTTAAATATTTTATTAAAAAATAACAAAAAACCACTTATTTTATTAAAAATAAGATAATTGAAATAGGCATAAACTTTTCCGCACAACTAAATTAATTTAACTTAATTCAAGTCATAAGCACTAACGGTAAACTACTGTAGGAATGTTCACCATCCAACTTAACTTATTAATCCAATCCAATTGGAAATTAATTTTGATAGGGTTGAGTTTAAAAAATGGACTCATTACTTTAAGATGAGTTTAGATTATGCTTGAGATCATCCTAGTTCTCTTAATATCTTATATTATTTTAAATATGTGTTTTTTAATAATTTATGTTAATAATATTTTTAAATTTGTGAAAAATTATTATATGTGGTATAAATATTTATAAATAAATACATTCAAGGATACTATTGTAATTAATATAACATCTTTATTAATTGTCTTATGACAAATTCATGTGTTTTTATATGTAAAAACTTAATATAATTGTAACAATTTTTTTTATTAAAGTATATTATTTTAATTTTTCTATTTTTTTAAAACATAATTTTTTTATCATTTTAATTTCTTTTACTCAATCAACTTTTGTGATCTTCCAATCACATCGATTTGAATTGAAATAGAGCTTATTTTAAATTTTTTAATATTTATTGTTAATTTTTCAATTTTTTTTATTCATTTTGAATTAAAATTTTTATATTGAAAAATTTTACCTAAAGATTGTGGTACATTTTCTTACACTAAGTAAAATTTATATTTTTTTATGTAAGTAAGTGGCAAAGCCTTAGTCATACACAAATGAAATATTGTTTCTGAAAATATTTTAAGTCTATCATATTAATATATGAAGTTCTAAATACATTTAAAATTTTGTTTTAGAACTGGAGAAGGGCTAATTGATTATAATAATATAAACATTGTCTCATTTTAAAATATGATAATATTAAATTAAAATAAATATAGAGTGAGATCACATAATTTTTACCAGTCACATTAATATATAAAGTTTTAAAAATTATAAATTTAAAATTATTTTAAAATTTAATAAGAATTAATTGATAATAATAATAAATAATAATTTAAATATAATTTTATTTAAAATATTATAATATTAAATTAGATTTTAAATTTTTTTTACTTGCAACATTTGTTGAATTTTTTACATGTAAAAAATTAAAATTTTATATTGATTAGGCCATCAAACTAATGAGAAAGATAGATTTTTTTTTTACATTAGTTGAAACATATAATTAGTGTAAAATTTTAATTTTTTATATTGATTAAAAATTATAAAATTAATATAAAAAATTATTTTTTATTAGTGCAAGAAATTATATAAAAAGTTTTCAAATAGTATATTGATTATAGCTATATCAATCCTAGAAGTGATATAAAAGGTCAACAAACTAATTTAAAAGATATTTTTTTTATTAGTAAAAGTTGGTCAATAAACAAATTCATTTAACTTTCAATTATATTAATTGACAAAAGAACATGTTTAGTAATTCAAATTAGAAAATATTTTTATTTTTTAAATATTTTATTAAAAAATAACAAAAAACCACTTATTTTATTAAAAATAAGATAATTGAAATAGGCATAAACTTTTCCGCACAACTAAATTAATTTAACTTAATTCAAGTCATAAGCACTAACGGTAAACTACTGTAGGAATGTTCACCATCCAACTTAACTTATTAATCCAATCCAATTGGAAATTAATTTTAATAGGGTTGAGTTTAAAAAATGGACTCATTATTTTAAGATGAGTTTAGATTATGCTTGAGATCATCCTAATTCTCTTAATATCTTATATTATTTTAAATATGTGTTTTTTAATAATTTATGTTAATAATATTTTTAAATTTGTGAAAAATTATTATATGTGGTATAAATATTTATAAATAAATACATTCAAGGATATTATTATAATTAATTTAACATCTTTACTAATTGTCTTATTTATATGTATAAACTTAATATAATTGTAACAATTTTTTTATTAAAGTATATTATTTTAATTTTTCTATTTTTTGAAAACAATTTTTTTTATTATTTTAATTTCTTTTACTCAATGATCTTCCAATCACATCAATTTGAATTGAAATAGAGCTTATTTTAAATTTTTTTAATATTTGTTGTTAATTTTTCAATTTTTTCTTATTCATTTTGAATTGAAATTTTTATATTGAAAAATTTTACCTAAAGATTGTGATACATTTTCTTACACTAAATAAAATTTATATTTTTTTATGTAAGTAAGTGACAAAGCCTTAGTCATACACAAATGAAATATTGTTTCTGAAAATTTTTTAAGTCTATCATATTAATATATGAAATTTTAAATACATTTAAAAATTTGTTTTAGAATTGGAGAAGGGCTAATTGATTATAATAATATAAACATTGTCTCATTTTAAAATATGATAATATTAAATTAAAATAAATATAGAGTGAGATCACATAATTTCTACTAGTCACATTAATATATAAAATTTTAAAAATTATAAATTTAAAATTATTTTAAAATTTAATAAGAATTAATTGATAATAATAATAATAATAATAATTTAAATATAATTTTATTTAAAATATAATATTAAATTAGATTAAATATAAAGTAAGATTATGTAATTTAAAATTAAGTATAATAAGATCATGTACTTGAATTTAAACTGAATGCAGTTATGTAATCAATAAAAATAATAATAAATTATATTTTATTAATAAATAAAATATATAAATAGAAATTTAAAACTTTTTTCATAAAAATATTATTCTTTACTTTATTAATAAGTAAAATGTGTAAACATAAACTTATACCTACAATCTTTTATGAGATGTTACGATTCTAAGTTTGTACGATAAAATTAGGATTTATTGTTATATTATTACTTTGATATCCTATATTCTATAAACATATTAACTATTAATTAAAGTTTATTTTTTGATTAATTTTTTGAAAATTCAATATACTTTTTTGACTTCATAATTTTATGTTATTTTTTAAGTTAATTAACTAATCTCCTTTATATTACTTATTCTTCTATCATTTTACTTAAAAAGAAATTATTTTAGGTAATTTAAGGATCAACTTAGATAATTTATCAATGAAATTCATCTTTTACCTCTTATTACTAAATTAGAATTAACTTATTATTCTTAGGTTTCTAAGCATAAAGAATACATCATCTAAGGATGGTCAGTAGATTAAGGCTAAGAAACCTTGCATTTGAAAAAATTTGAAAATTAAGATTGAGGATCCTTACATTTGAGGAAACTGGAAAATTGAGATTAAAGAGCCTCACATACACTAATAAACTAAGTTTAAGATAGCCTTGCATTTAAAAATCCTAACAAATTGAGGTTGATAAGCCTCACATCTAAGGGAAATAATAAGTTAAGGTTAAGGAGACTTGCATATGAGAAAAGTTTGTAATCTGAGATGGATGAGTCATCTATTTAAGGGCATTGCAAGTTGAGGCTAATGATCCTATATCCAATAATATTGCAAGTTGAGGTTGATAAACCTTGCATGCAACACCTACTAATTGCAAATTGATGATGTGGTCCAAAACATACAAAGCTAAAGACTAAGGACATTGTTTGAAGATGTGTCATAGTTGAAGGTCAAGGATATTGTTTAAGGAGGGGGTACAACACAAATTGTTTATGTTTACTTCTTCTAAACCTTATTTCGATAATTTTATTTCTATTTCAAAGGATGATCAAACAACATGAAATTTATTATATGAGTCCTCTGTATATATAATTTTAAAATATAATCTTTTCCAAATTTTATAGAATTTTTAAATAGATCAAAAATTAAGCTTTTATTAAGAGGGACAGAATAAATATCTTGCAAAAAAAAATCATCATAAATTGTAAAAAATAAAATAAATCATGAAATTTTACAAGAAATCTACACATGTAAAACGGAAGGTGCATACAAAATTTTGACTCAAAACTCTATCAACAAATGGATAAATTCAAACAAATAGATTCATCGTATTTTCAGTATACCAAATTCAACAAGACAAAATATATAATATTATGAGGAATAAATTGAAACCTTCCTCCAAGAGATCCTGGGATAAGAATCACTTTTCAAAATTCTAACTACTTTATTCATATGTAACATGCTTCCTTCCATACCCTTGATAAATATGATAAGGAGGGTGAAAAGATGAGGAAGAAGACTTTTTGGCTTATGTTTCTTTAAGGAAATTCAAACTAATTCCATTTTCTTTCCTAGCAAGTGGATAAGGTGAGAAAATGTATTTGCATGGGATGTTTAAAGAAGAAATGTGAGTTTGAAGAGAAGGGAAAGTTTAATTAAGGAAGGGACTTTGAGAGGAAAATATGATAGGAGAAGAAATCAGAGATTAAGATTGAAAGGTGAAATATACAAGAGAGGGTTTAAAAAATTGAGAAAAAAAAGAAAGGTATTAATATGATTCATTTTGCATGGAACGAGTCAAAATATAAAAATATAAATTCAATTTTGGAACATCTTAAGAATTAAGATAGAGTAAAAGAATATGACATAAACCATGACCTATTAGAGAGCATCAAAGTTATCAAAGAAGAAAATGACTTTTAGCATGATTTAACGAAGGAACCAATATTATCAATGATAGTTCTTTACCAAGAATCAAGAGAATTAACTCGCACGAAGAAGAAAACTGTCAAAAAAATATATTATTGATTATAAAATCATTCTACATTAAATCCATGAATCTTATCTATTATATAGAAAACCTACTTTGACCTATTGTATAAAAAATTTGATTAAGCTTATCAAGAGACTTAAATTATAAAAAAACCATATCAAACTTATTTCTAAATTAACATAAACCTAATTAGAAATAAATAAATAATTTAATTATTATTACATTATAAACTAACATTAATTTAACTAAAAATTAGATAAAAATCGTATCAATTAAACTTATCGACAATATGACAATATAAATTAACCCATATTAAAATTGAGTTTAGATTAATATAATATATTTCTTAAACTTTTTTTATGATGAAATATTTGTTTCATATACTTGATCATACTTTTAGTTATTAAATATTTCATTTTTTTAAAGAATCTTTTATATAATTATTTTTATTTAATGTTATGGTATTTAAAAGATAGGAGAAGATTATTAATTAAGAGAATAAGAAAAATGAGATTCACAAAAGAAAAAAAAAACAATATACATGAAAAATACAGGTTTTTATGAAATAAAAAGAATAAAAATGGTGTATAGTAAAATAAAAAAAATAAAAAAAAATAAATATATGAAAGTTAGTAAAAATTGTATAAAATTTGACTATCAAAATTTTAACTAAAAAAATTTAACCACTCCAGGTTTAACAACAATATATATAATGAATTAAAATTAAAATATGATTTTTAAATTTTTAAAGTTTATTACATATTAATTAAATAAAAATATAATTATATTTTCATTCTAATTTTACTTTACTCTCTATTAAAACATGTTTTACATAAACTATTATTTGAGAAGATAGTTTAATAATTTTTTAAATTTTATTATTATTATTTATTTAAACAATTAGATATAATTTAATATTAATAATAAAATTTATGATAATAATTTTAATTTTTTTATTATTATTATCTTAAATTTATGACCTTATATATATTTTTATTTATTACATACATAACAAAAAAATAAGGAGATTATCATCTTATTTTTTACTTAGTTCATTCTTTTATTTTATTTATTTTTTTAAAATTTTCACCTTATATTTATTTATTTTTTAAATACTAAGAGTTAAATATATTGTTAAAATTATTTTATATTAAAAATATTACCAGCACATTCTTTAGAAAAGATTTCTCAACCCATTTAAATGATTTATTAATTTTTTTAAAAATTATCATAAATATTTTAATTTTATAAATTAACCAATCATATAAAATATGTTAAAAATATATTATTATTTTTATTTTTTATATTTTACTTTATTTTGGATTTTAAAGAAAGAAGTAATTTTTTTAAAAAATTAAAATTTTAAATATTAAAATATTTGTTTAAATTTTTTTCAAAATATTTAAAACTAAAAATTTTAAAAAGATAAATTTTAATAAATTAAAATAAAAATATAAAATTTTCCTAAAATAAAAAAATTTACAATTTTTTCAGTTTATTCTCATAAACAAAGTAAAAGTTCTCTTTTCTCTCACGTTATTATGTTTTATAAATGATTTTTTTTTTCTTTTTTACCTATGTTATTTTCTTTGTGCTTTCTTTTTATTAAATAATTTAATTATATTTTATTATTATTATTATTATTTATTCTATATAGTTCTATTAGATTATTTATCTATTTGAATATAGTTTACAATTTTTTAATAAAAATATTTATATATATAAATTTTTAATAAATATAAAAATTAAAAAATTATAAATATTTAAAAATAAAATTTTGTATTTAATACAAATTAAATTACTATTTAAATAAAAAAAATTAAAATTTGAAATTTATCATTTAATAAAAAATTTAATTTTTTTAAACAAATTACTTTTAAAATAAAAAAATTTAAATATTTAAATTTTTTAAAATGTTAATGATATTATAGATTTAAATTGAGTTTAAATTCAAATATCTGGTACAGAAATAAAAAACCTGTCTGCCCCGAGCGCCCCCACCGCACGGTATAAAGATTGTCATGACAAACACATAAATTGAGGAAAAAGAAAATTTCTCAATTTGGATATCGTTTTTGAATCGAGCTGGTCGCTGTACAAAACTACTTCTGAGAGTTCAGTGGCAAAAGGGGTTTTCTTCTAAGTTTTCTTCTTGTGTGCGATGATACTTCCGGTTTCATCTACCCAAGAAGCCTAAGACAGTTAGGGTTTCACAATCCGTCACTGATTGATTGCGTTTGAAGCATTGTTGAGTAATCAATGGCGTCGGTGTACATACCGGTGCAGAATTCAGAGGAGGAGGTTAGGGTTGCTCTCGATCAGCTTCCCAGGGATGCCTCTGACATCCTCGACATACTCAAGGCGGAGCAAGCCCCTCTCGATCTCTGGCTCATCATCGCGGTTCGTTACGGCCTTTCAATTTTCCGTTACATGAATGAATGCTCGACTTTCTTTTCTAGTTGCAAATGTGTGTGATTCCGCTTTGAAATGCTTCACTCTTTTACACCGCACTTCTGCTTATTGTCTCTCTGTTGCAATCGTGCGGTTGACAATTTCGATTTTAAAGATAGTTGGTGAATGGTTTTTGCTATGTTGATTCACGTTTGACGTGCAGTTATTCACGCACGAGAATGTTTCGTTTTGTTGATTCCTTCTGAAGCTTGTTTGATGTTTGACAACTTATTCTATGTTTTACGGCTTTGCAAAGCCATGTGTATGTGTGTGATTGTGAATGTATAATGCCCCATTCCCTATTTAAATGCACAGGTTTTGTATTACCTGCTTTTATTTTCTTAGCTTTGATAGTAATTGTTCTCAACTGAGCTTATATTATCATGTATGCGTCTAATGCTTCATTCCCTATTTAAACACAGATTTTGTGATACCCGTTTATGTTTTTTTTTTTTCAATTTGGTAATAATTATTCTGAACTATACTTCTAATATTGTGTATATGCAGAGGGAGTACTTCAAGCAGGGAAAGATTGATCAATTTCGCCAGATTTTGGAGGAAGGATCCAGTCCAGGTATACTTTCTTTAAAGATTTTGGTACACATTCTTTTAGCATGTATGTGGATTTGGTCTATTAACCCTGTTTGTCTGTTATTGATTAAGATTACCTATTAAGTTCAGTAAACCCAACTGTGCTGATTGTTTTTCAAACCATTTTGCAGAAATTGATGACTATTATGCTGATGTTAGATATGAGAGGATTGCTATCTTAAATGCCCTTGGGGCTTACTATAGCTACCTTGGAAAAATAGAGACAAAACAAAGAGAAAAGGAGGAGCATTTCATTTTGGCAACACAATATTACAATAAAGCATCAAGGATTGACATGCATGAGCCATCCACTTGGGTTGGGAAAGGTGAATATATAAATTTGTGAATGTTTCTGTGGAGTATGTCTAATTGAACAAGATTGTGGTCAGTAATTTCACAATGATGAAGATGATACCTGTTAGAGTTATCTTGAATTGGATTATAGTAATAACTTTAGGTATCCAGTAGACATCCTTATATCTTGATGATGTCTTACGCCTATGCAGTTTGCTAAACCTCATGTTTGTCCTGTGTCATCAGAAGAATGTATTATCACTGCAGATACTTAACAAAATTAATGTGTAGTTACTGCTTACAGGTCAGCTCTTACTAGCAAAGGGTGAAGTAGAACAGGCATCTGCTGCATTTAAGATTGTGTTAGATGGAGACCGTGATAATGTTCCTGCTCTTTTAGGCCAGGTATAGTGGTAGATGTATTGCGTTTGTGCATTTTTAGCATTTGTGATTTAAACACATCATTTTTAGTGTTGTGAAATGGTTACGAGTTGGCTTCTCTTCCTTCAACATATTTTATTTGAACAAAAAAGTTCTTTGATCAAACAGACTCAACATCAAAAACATGTTATGATCTCTTTATATAAATTGGGGTGATTTGCTAGAAGGAGTGAGTCAGTTTGAGGTGAAAAGAACTCAAATGCAAGAGGGTGTCCACTTTTGTTCCTCCTTGTTCAGTCTCTGCCAAGTGCCAATAACATCTGTGGAACTCAGCAAACTAGAAATTGAAGTTAAACTATTTGTCAGAATAGTGGCATGAGTTCATTGCTTAAGAGTGTTTATTGATTTTTCTTTAACCATCTTTAAAAGGGTAGATGACCTGTACTGTGACTCTTCTTTCTTGAAGTAATCATAGACTATCCATCAGTTGTGAAATAGCCTGGTCATCTCGGAAGTTATATTTTTATTTATTGTTAGGAATGTTGAATTTTGACTTGATACATTGAAGAGCATTCTTTACACTTATCAGTGTTAGGGGGGCGTTTGTTGGAATAAGGAGTGTAAAACTTTATGGGAGCGTGCTATGTTTGCTGGGATTTGCTGCATCTAATTAGGGTACACAACTAGCATCTTGGCCAACATCTGTTGTCTTTATGGTTGTTTTGGGATAGAATTGTCAATGTTGTTAGTGTTTTATTTCAGGTTTAAGCTCCTTTCAGAGAGTTTGTTTGATGGACTCAGAGTGGGTGACTGATTAGGGTCACAGCACCTCTAAATTTTTAACTTTCTTTACTAATATCATATAAAAATTATTTTGGCACCCCCAACAAATTGAAAAAATGTATTCCTACAATTTCTTTATAATTTGTTTTACAAATAAGAAAATAATAGGAAAATAAGAGAGAAATGTTGCCTCTAAAATATAAAATACAGTTCATTTTAGTCTTTATGCGTGGACTAAAATTAAGACTGAATAAGGTTGAAAAGAACTAAAAAAGAACTACTTTTTTACTTAGGGACTAATGTTATCAATACCAAATGTTTCAGGAATCAAAGTAGTGTTTCACTACTCAAAAAAATTTGTTCCTAAAAAAAGTCTCTTATAACTTTTGACTTTTTTCATAATTTAATTGTTTATTTATTAAAAAAAATGAATAATGAAGACACCATAGTTGCTAATAGAATAGCAAGCCAATAATGATTCCTCATTCCATTTAACGTCTTACAATGCTGGTCACCTAATCAAATTTTCTGCGTATATTTTGCTTGTATTAGTTAAAATTCTTTTACATATAGATCTTATATTCTTTGGTCTCTGCCCCTCTTGAGCCAAAATCCTGGCTCTGCCCATGTCTGTGTATGGCTTCTACATGTCTTCTCTAGGGAAGGAGGATACTTTAAGCGGATGCATTTTTTAATTTCGTGTAGCTCTTTGTACTTTCCTTCTCCTCCTCCCCCTTCTTTGGACATAATTGCACTTCATCATCAGGGTAAAACTCTTCATTTCATTGCATAATGTAGCAATTTTTTCTGGTCAAATTTCAAAAAACAGAAATCTTGATAAATTATAAAAATGTTTACTCATGAGTAAACTGGAAATATATTACCAAGAACACTTGCTGGTAATGTGCTCAAAAATTCTCATTTCAGGGTCAATTATGCTGGCTTGTCTCAATGCATTCTCTTATTCTTGTTACAGTACTGCAAACCCTATTGCACAATTATTTTTATATTTATTGGTTGCTACTTGCTATGAACCTGCATCTGCATGTTTTTTCTCAAAATTTGAAAAGCACATATTTTTTGTCTACTGTCTTATTGTTTTCAGAATGTGAATACTAAAACCTGATGCCAGTTTATGGTGTCACTTAGCTTCATCATGTATGTGTTGCATCTCTTATAATTTCTTTGCTAAAATCTCTACAGGCATGTGTTGAGTTCAACCGTGGACGATATTCTGATTCACTGGATTTGTACAAGGTTGGTAATATAACCATTTTCTTTGCTGGTGAGAAGGTGATGTATGATTGGCAGTTACAAATGTCCACATTTATCTATATACTACTACTATATGCATTCACATATCGGTATTGTGATGGAGGATTGATTACAAAATCAAATGCTGAGCAGTACTGTATTGTACTATTCTAGGACAGATTATTCCTGTTATTTTCCTTTCTTTTGTAGTGTAACAGATTTGTTTACAATAATTTAGATATATTGTAAGAAAGTAGTTGTAGTTATTAGCACAAGTGTATATAATTTAAGTTCCTTAGTACAATTGTTTTTCAGAAAAATAATATTCAAAACCCCCTTTTTATATTTCAAGTTCAAACGATAATTTTTGTACTAGATCAGTGTTTCACATGCTAACTTTAACAGGATTTATTTTCTGTGAAACATTCTCCCTTTGGTAGGGGGATTCTTTTAAGTTTCCCAGAAATCTTAACTTAAGAATGTTAGTTTCCTATGTTTTGTATGAATGTTTTAAGAAACATTTTCAGGAAACTAATATTCCTAAGAATGTTTCTTTAACTATGTTTCCCATTAACGCATTCCCTATGGAGGGGGTAAAAATCCAAGATTCCCATGAAAGTGTGGAAGTTTTAATTGTACTTATGAATCATGATGACATTTCCATGAATCTGTTAAGCATATCAAATACATTTATAACATTTTCAACAATTATAATTCCTAGGAAACATGATTCCTAGGAATGAAATGAGATTTTGCATACCAAACACCCCCTAACAGTCTTATTAATTGTTGTAAACTTGTCATTTTAAAGTCTAATGAGGGAAATTTCAACAGATTAATGCAGTGGGTACATTTTTTTTATGGTTGGTTTCTTCAAGCTATGCAAAAATAAATAAATAAAATTATGGAATATGTGAATGTTATTTTAATTAAAAAACCTAACATCATTATTTTGGTTGGCACATTACTTGAATTGTGGCAGTTCCTTTGTGCCATGAACACAGCTTAATACCACTTTTATCTTTTGATTTGCAAACCTGAAGAGGGCGTTGCAAGTGTATCCCAATTGCCCTGCAGCTGTGAGACTTGGAATAGGTCTATGTCGCTACAAATTAGGTCAATTTGAAAAGGCTCGACAGACATTTGAGCGTGTTTTACAGGCAAGTGAGTCTTTTAATGGCTGGTGGTTCAACGATCAAGGTCTTTTGCTGGTTCTGATGTCTCTATGCTTCCTGATTTTTTCAGCTAGATGCAGAAAATGTTGAGGCTCTTGTTGCACTTGCAATAATGGACTTGTGTACTAATGAAGGTTCACTTTTTCTTTCTTTATCATGTTCTTATGCACCTCATATATAGTAGTTAATTATGTATCTAATAATATTGCTACTGGCTTCTCATTTAGTGGACTAACTCTGATACTCCATCACATATTTCAGCTGCTGGAATCAGGAAGGGAATGGTAAAAATGCAGAGGGCATTTGAGATATACCCGTACTGTGCAATGGCTCTGAATTATCTTGCAAATCATTTCTTCTTCACCGGTCAACATTTTTTAGTTGAGCAACTTACTGAAACTGCATTAGCTGTTACCAATCATGGTCCAACAAAGTCTCACTCTTACTACAACTTAGCTCGCTCTTACCATAGCAAGGTTGGAAGCTTATTTTTTCTTTGTCTATTGACAACATTATTCTTTTTTCAAGATGATGTGATGCTCTAGTCTGCTATGTGCAGCTGTAAATATCACTCATAACTGTATTGATCCTTAATTTAATTGTATTCATTAGTTACATCTCTAAATTTCACTCATAACATTATTGATCTGTAGCTTGACTATTCACCAATCCTCAAGAAATAACTTGGTATGGAGGAAGATACACCATTTTTAGCCTTCTTGCCATAGATTGATGCTAGAAAAATTCATTTCAAAGTACTTATTTCTTCCATGAAGGATAAGCATAACAAATAAGAACTGGTGGCTAAAAGTCTAAAACAGTCTCATTTCCTTAATAATTCGTATTGAAAATCTTATATACTGTGCTCACATATCTGCCAATGTTGTTAATCTGACATCCATAAAAAGTCTCTCTGTATCTAGTGTGGTAGACATTTAACAATATCTACCTTCTGCCCTGTTCCAATCTTTATTATGCTCTCTGGCAAAATAGATGCTTCAGCATTATGATGATCCTACATATGCAATGTAAATTGCCCTCCAGATATTATCTAGCACTTTGGTCAAATTGATTTATATTTCTTTACTGTTTATCCCTATATCTAATGGACTCCTCAAATTTTATGGATTTATTTGCTTTAATTGACTAATGAATTGCTATATATCCAACAAAATATTATTTTAAAGCGAAACAATTACTTATTTTTCTTGCCTGGGTTTTTTACAGTCCTCTTCTTCACTACTACTTTTAGATTCTGCAATATTTTACAAGTCACCATTTCTCTTTTGTGTCTGTTTCAACTTTCAAGCTGTAATGTTGCTGATGGCACTAATTTTTTATGCTCACAATAGGGAGACTATGACAAGGCTGGGGTGTATTACATGGCCTCTGTCAAGGAAGTCAACAAGCCCCATGAATTTGTGTTTCCTTATTATGGTCAGTTGCTACATAAAATTTGAAATTATTTACCATTTCTGCAACTTTGTTATATGTATGCAAAAGAATTAGCATTTTATGGGCTTTGAAATTATTGTTATAAACATCTTCATTTCCTGTAGCAGATATACCTAGATTCTGTACCAACTATTTGATATAGTAATAGCAGATGTTTAGTGTTTCTTAGAACATCCAGTCATGTTTTTGTATTTGTGATTTGATTAGGTCTATTGTCATGTTTCAGTAATATGTAAATGTAGCATTTTTTTTATGACTTGCCATAACTTGTGCTTTAAGTTGATACTTACTATTAATGTTATCATAGATGAACTTTGTTTCAAGGTATAATATTACATTCCTGTGAATACTATGACCTAGAATGTTATTCCTTGGTATATTTAAAAACATGTTGGTAATAATTTGATATTTTTGGGAATATTTTTCTAAATTCAAATGATAATAGAAAGAAGTGGGAGTGGAAATGGAAGTTAATAGTTGGGTTACAAAATAATTTCCTATGAGAACGCAATGTACCCAGCCCTGAACATGTGAATGAAAATCAAGCAAAAATTGGAAATGTTGCATTCTGGGAAATCAACAATACCTTGGAATATTTTTTTAAAGATTGCACCTAATATAGGAATATTACATTTCCAACTTCACTTTCTCATGAATAATTATAAAAGCATTGAGACACTCTTAAAGACATTTTTGATAGAATCATTAGAATTGCTCACCTAATTCACTGTTTTGAGTTTACCGATGTTTCCAGGTTTGGGACAAGTGCAGATAAAGTTGGGAGACTTTAAAAGTGCACTCTCAAACTTTGAAAAGGTCTTGGAGGTGTACCCAGATAATTGTGAGACATTGAAAGTAAGTGCTTAAAATTTGAAAGAATTTTTATTTTTCACCTTTTTCAATATCATTTCTCTTGTAGGTTCAGAATGTTTTTGTGGTAAAGAAATAGTCATTTAACTTCCTAAGTTTGTCATTTGAGAACATGCCTTTCTGTTTGGAGAAATTGGTTTAGATTCCATAACATGTGGAACAGTCATTGAAGTCAAGCATTGTTCAACTTCAATTGCCACCAATTTCATGGTTATCTATGTTCGTGTATCCTAACCAGCCCAGAGCTAATCTTTTCCTTCAATTTTTTTGGGAGAAAGTACAAAAAGGAATTCATGATAAATAAAAGTATTATTAGTTGAGGAGAGATCAGTTTACACTAGTACAAGACTTAAAGTTCTTACACCAGGACTAAGTGGTTACCCATTGTCCATACTGTTTATTGGGTACAAGAGAAAATCAAAGACAAAAGACAAACACCCACAGCCACTATAAAAGTGAACACCAGCTTCATCAGCCTTGAGAGTCAAACTGAGCTCCAGAGTAGTCATTAACCTTACTTTGAATATCAGTAACCAGTTAGGTTGTTAATTATTCCTTTATTGAAAATATTTTGTTTTTTTCCTAGAATTTGCTTGTTATAATTTCCCCAATCATCCACTGAAATTTCTTGAAAAATACCAAAATTTATGGCAATCCATGTACAAAGAATTTGTAGATTAGAGTACAGATGTCTTACTCTTAGCTAAAGAAATCAATGATTAGGTTTGTGTAGGAGACAGATTTCTTAGAATAAGAATGGTTGGATCATCATTCTTTTCATCTGTCACTTGATGTTATTTCTCCCTTCTTTCTTATTTTTGTGTTAATATTGTCTCTTTTCTTATAGGCGCTTGGGCATATATATGTTCAACTTGGTCAAACTGACAAGGGGCAGGACTTTATTAGGAAAGCTACCAAAATTGATCCACGTGATGCCCAGGTGAAAGCTTTTTTTTTTTTTGGTGTTGTGTCTTGAACATCTTTACAAAGATATTTTGGATTACTGATAGAGTCCCACATGTTGTACCATGTTGTGCTACAATTGTTTGATCACTTATGGAATCCTTGTTCCACAATGGAAAAATGTTATGGTCCAGGTTGTTATTTATACTCTTTTTTGAGTTAATGAGGATAATTAATATTTTATTTTATAAGAGTAGCTTTATTTTGGTAAAATAGTTTTTTTCTAATAGTTACTAACATTTTTTTGAATGTTACTCTAAGTAATGTTCAAGCTTTTGAACAACTAGTTGAAAGTGTTTTTTTTTTCTTCAGTTTTTGTAAGTCCTTTTACCTATTTATTTTCAAAAAGTTAATATTCTCCCACTCTTTCACAATAATGTAGTTAATTATTGCGATTTTTTCAAAAGTTTAAACACTAAAAAATTTAAGTGATTTTTCATAAATAAAAAAGTTGACAGTCATTTTCTTAATCTTATTCCCTTCCTTACCTCCCTAATTAAAAGGAATTTTTTTATTGATGGGTAAAAAGAGGAGAGAAACACCTCCCATCACCCTTCTAATCCCTTATAAAAATCATCCAAACCATTTAAGGGTCATTTTATCCTCCCTTGGCCTTCCTTACCCTATCCCAACAATTCACGAGGTTTTTTTATTGTCCATTGAATGAAATCTGATGGGCACCCTTTTATAATAATTTGAAATTTTAATGGCTTCTTGTTAGAAGTCCTTGAATGCATTAATCATTATGCCTTTAATCTAGTATTATAACTAAGCATATATGTTGAATAGTATTCTTTCTTTGAAATATAGCATCATATAATTTAGAGAAGCATGTTAAACAGTTTCCATAAGTGAATAGCATTGGGGAGTCCCCTTTTCCTTTATTTTTTCTATTGCTGAAAGGGCAGTTCTCTTTTAATCAATTATCGGGATAAATAGCTTGTAATTATTGTTGTTTAGGGTTTAACTTATGAGGGATGACATATCCTGTTGCATAAATCAAGCTCTTCAGATAAAAATGCAGTTTCTGCATCTCATGAATAGAATATTTCATAACAGTTTCCTAATTAACCAAATGCTATTTATTTTTATTTAATGTTAGAGTGATCCTAAGCAAGATAATTGAAAGCTGTGGGTCATGATCCGGAAATTAAAGCATGTTGCTTTCATTTGAAAGAGCTTTTTGCATTGATCCATACTTACATAGGTGACTATTGGCAAAATAATATTATTTATTTGTATCTTGGAAGGTACTGCAAACTGTGTCCCTTGGTTTTTGTCAAAGTTTTTGTTTGATTAATGCTGCCAAGAGCTGTGCCTTTTCCTGACATGACTCTTTACTTGTTAGTATATAATCTTATTCATTAATTAGAATCCGAGGTTCTCTGAAATGATTGCTTTCATTTGTTAAAGTGAAGTTTATGATTTGATCAACATTCTTGATCTTGCTTCTGGTTTTTTCTTATGAATTTTTTCACTGTATTTCAGGCATTTCTTGAACTGGGAGAACTATTAATTCTTTCTGACACAGGAGCTGCTCTGGATGCATTCAAAACTGTAAGAGGCTATGAGCATATACTGTTCATTTGTCGTTTGGAAATGTTATCTTTTTGAAATTTAATAAAACACTTCATTGTTGAAGTTCCAGAATCTTTGTTATAATCTAGATATTGTAAATCTTGTACAGGCTCGTACACTCTTTAAAAAGGGAGGTCAAGAAGTACCAATTGAACTACTCAATAATGTTGGTGTCCTTCAATTTGAAAGGGGAGAATTTGAGGTCTGTACTCTTTCTTATTTAAAATGCAACAATTCTCACGTTATGGCTCCTTTGTTGGCACATTTACCACTGTTAACCTCTGTTTTCTTCAATTTATCAGCTTGCTCAACAAACTTTTAAGGAGGCTCTAAGTGATGGAATTTGGCTATCTTTCATTAGTGAGGAACATAAGTCTTCAATTGATGCTGCTACTTCTACTCTTCAGTTCAAGGACATGCAATTGTTTCATGACCTTGAAAGTAATGGTCACCATGTAGAAGTACCTTGGGATAAAGTCACCGTACTCTTTAACCTGGCTAGATTACTTGAGCAGTTAAATGAATCTGGAACTGCAAGCATATTGTATCGCCTAATCTTGTTCAAGGTATGCTTGTATATGAGAGCAAGATCTTGACTGTTGATGAAATCAATAGACTCTTGAAGAAAATTAACCAATGATGCATATATATGCATCAGTAGACTCACAAGAAAATTACACATTTTTATAATTTCTGCAATTACATAAATTTTACCTATATGAACAAATATCTTATTGATTCCACTTAAAGCCCACTGAGCATATACTTGTAACCTCACTCATTATTATATTCTTTGTGTTACTCCTGTAATGTTTGAAAAGTTATTTCATTTGAAGCATTGAATGTGTAATTAAATAATCTATTGTCATTTAATAATTTTAATTTTGAAATGGTTGTTGAACTTGAAACCATTTTTTCTGATCTCCCCATCTGCATGATGCTTTTGGTACTACACTTTTTCATGCATTGAACAAAAATCTTAAATCATTTTTAGAGCTGCAACTTTTGTCTCAAATTTTTTGTCAAACAATCACCAAGTAGTTAACTTCTTTGTTTGCATTTCCATGCTGACATGAACTTTTTCTTTTGAATAACATTTGTTATTGTCCTGCTATTACTCTGAATAAATCTGGTAATGCCTATATTGTTGCAGTACATTAAGGTATTCTTATGTATAGTTGTCAATTATACAGTGCTTCTGTTGTGCAGAAGTTCAGGTGGGTGATAACTAACTCTATTTAATGATGACTATAATTAGTTCATACATGATTTACAGCTGGCTTATTTATTTCTTTTTATTTTATTATCTTTTGTCTCCAGTATCCAGATTATATTGATGCGTATCTGAGGTTAGCTGCAATTGCAAAAGCTCGGAACAACATTCTGTTAAGCATTGAACTGGTTACTATTATCCTTATGACCTCCTTGCTGTTCTTTCTTACTTATAAATTCTAGATTCACTATTTGATGCTCTTTTCTGTAGGTTAATGATGCCTTGAAGGTGAATGACAAATGTCCAAATGCATTATCTATGCTTGGTGAGTTAGAGTTGAAAAATGATGATTGGGTAAAAGCAAAAGAAACTCTCCGCGCAGCGAGTGATGCAACTAATGGCAAGGACTCGTATGCTACTCTTTCTCTGGTATGCCCTCTTTAGTGCATGTTTCACTTTATTATTTCAGTATCACAAATTCTTGTAATCCTGTTCCTGCTGCTATTGTTAGAATATTAACGGAAAGTATTGAGCATGTAGCTATTAAGTATAGCTTCATAGTGATTATGCCCTCGTATCATGATTGTGTTGCCATGATAATTCAATTGGCTGTGATTTGAATAGGGAAACTGGAACTACTTCGCAGCAGTTCGCAATGAGAAGAGAAATCCAAAGCTAGAAGCTACTCATTTGGAAAAGGCCAAAGAACTTTACACTAAAGTAGGTCTTGCCATTTTTCTTATTTTACATGACAATGCTCAACTTTTGGTCTGTGGACCTATATTTGTTTATTAAAATCTCAATTAGTTGTGTCATTTCATTCCCTTGATATACATAAATAAAATCTACTAGATATGGTCATTAGTTTGGAGAAAGCTTAAGCACCTGGTAGACCTGCCTTGAGATGGTATTAGAGCTTCTACGAGCAAGTGGGTAGATACTTGCTGCTTACATTCTTCATCCTTGAAACTAAATTTCAGGTGTTGTCTGTGCTTTAAGGCTATATGTTTAGATGGAAGGAAGGAAAATAAAATAGAGAAAAAAGAAAATCTGGATAATGATGTATTTTCTTTTGTTTGGTAGAAGAGAAAATTGAAGGGAACAAGAAAGAAAGTTGACCTTATAGAGATAAAAAAATTAAATTTTTTACCGTAAATTTTTTATTTAATTCAAATATATAATTTTCCCTTCTCTTTACTCTTTTTCCTCCCATCCAAATGAACCCTAAGAGCCTAGAGGGTTCTAGTGTGAGGGCTTTTTTATAACCATTCTAGGTGACTTTGCTAGGCTTGCCTGTTACCCCTACAAGAGAATTCGAGGTCTGCCTTGGAGATGGTAGTAGGCGGTCCCCTCAAGGGAGATGTGCTGGTTGGGTTAATCATAACAGTGGGGAATCAAAGGTTGATAATAGATGCCTACATATTGGACTTGGGGGGATTTATCTTATTCTTGGTGTTGTGTGGCTGGAAACATTAGGGGAAACTAAAGCTGACTGGAAAAAGGGAACAATGAGTTTTGAGATGAGAGGGCAAGTTGTTACACTTAAGGGGTAGGTACTGAATCTCTGATCCATATCATGATTCAGCCTTACAGGAACTGCTCAAACAGGCTGTTAGGTGTTTTGAGACGCACCCATAGAGGAAATCTCCAAATGTTATTGAGGAGAATGTCATTCAACACATGGAGGAATTAGGCTGGGTTCTACAGAAACATCAGTCAGTTTTTCAGGAATCTGAAGAACTCCCTTCTCAGAGGGATCATGATCATGCTATAGTGTTGCAAGGAGCAAAACCGGTTAGTGTGAGACCCTACAGGTATGAATATCATCACGAAGACGAGATGGAAAATCAAGTGAATGAATTGTTATCTGCAGATGTGATCAGACATGGTACTAGTTCCTTCTCAAGTCCGATTATATTAGTTAAGAAGAAGGACGGCTCATGGTGTATGTGTGTGGATTATAGGGCACTTAATGCAGTCACCATACCAGATAAGTACCCTATTCCTACCTTTAATGAGCTACTGGATAAGTTGCATGGGACTCACTATTAAATTGATCTTAAATTGAGATTCCCCCAAATCTGGGTTCGAGAGGAAGATTCTCATAAGACGACTTTCCGAACTCATGAAGGACACTTTGGATACTTGGTTATGCTGGGGCTTATGAATGCCCCTTCTACATTCCAATCTAATATGAATATGGTGTTTTGATGCTTGGTTAGGAGGTATGTGCTAGTGTTTTTTTATGACATTAATATATAGTCCCTCTTGGCAACATCATTTGGCTCATTTGGATGAAGTTCTGCACTTGTTAAGACAACATAAATGTTTTGCTAATAAGAAGAAATGCTCCTTTGGACAGCAATCCATTGAGTACCTTGGGCATATAATCTCCTCAAAAGGGATGGAAATGGATCCTTCTAAAGTTCGAAGTGTCTCATAATGGCCTATTCCTACACATGTTAAAGGAGTAAGGGGATTTCTACGCCTAACTGGCTATTATAGAAAATTTATTGAAGACTGGCAAAATTGCATCCCCCCCTCACTGCACTATCCAAGAAGGAAGGCTTTTCATGGAATGAAGAAGCCCAAGACTCTTTTGAGGAGCTTAAATGCCAGCTTGCCTTGTTTCTGGTACTAGCTCTTCCACATTTCTCTAAGGATTTCATAATTGAATGTAATGCTTTTGGCCATGGTGTAGGCACTGTTTTGATTTAGAACCAACAGCCTGTTGCTTATTTCAACAAGGCACACTCTTCTAGGACCTTAAATCCAAGTCTGTTTATGAGAAGGAAATTATGGCTCTGGTCTTGGCAATGCAACATTGGCGACAATACCTTATGGGAAGGCCCTTCAAGGTAGTGTTAAGCATTGCTGGCTCTCCAAACTTATGGGATTTGAGTTTAAGATTATTTAACCAGGGCCTGAAAACAAGGCTGCAGATGCTTTATCCCAACAAAATGATGCTAAGGAATTAAAGGTGATTTCTTCAAGCCCATACTGGGTAGATTATGCTAAGGTGAGGGAAGAGATTCAGCAAGACTTGGAACTTTTACAGCTGGTGGAAATATTAAAAAGAACCCTGGTAAAAAATCAGGATATACATTAAATGGTGATTTTCTCTACTAAAGAGGACGACTAATGATTCCTAGAAGCTCCTCACTTATTCGTACCTTGCTAACTGAATTTCATTCTTCTCCTATGGGAGGGAATTTTGGTTTCATTCGAACATACAAGTGGATTGTTGGATGCCTTTATTGGAAAGGAATGCATAAGCAAGTCATGTGCTTCGTGCAAGAACGTGATATCTGTCAATGCAATAAGTATCAAACATTGTCACCTGCAGGACTATTACAAATGCTTCCTATTCCAGATCATGTATGGGAGGAGGTCTCTATGGATTTTATTACTGGCTTACCTAAGTCTCAAGGGTATGAGGTGCTAATGGTTGTAGTGGATAGATTATCAAAATACGCCCATTTCATTCTCATCAAACATCCATACACAGCCTAGGTCATTGCCAACTATTTCATCAAAGGGTTGTATGTTTGCATGGGTTTCCGCCAGCAATTGTGAGTGATAGGGATCCTCTCTTCCTTAGTAATTTGTGGAAAGAAATGTTCCGTCTTCAGGGGACTAAATTGAAAATGAGCACTTCCAATGATCTCTAAACCAATGGCCAAATTGAAGTGATCAATCGTTGGATTGAGACTTACCTACATTGTTTCGCTTCTGAACAACCTAGTCAGTTGTTGATTTGGATTCCACGGGCTGAGTATTGGTATATCACCACCTTCCATTCATCCATTGGTACGACTCCTTTTCAGGTAGTTTATGGGCACCCTCCACCTATAATTCTCCATAATGTGGTCGGCGAGCTTAGTAGATTCAGTAGCAAGAGTGCTTAACGATTGAGATGAAGCACTCTAACAATTAAAATTCCATTTGCATCATGTGCAGCAGGCCATGAAGAAAGGTGCTGATGTTCATTATCGGAACATTACATATAACATTGGAGATTGGGTATATGTGAAGCTCTGGCCTCATAGGCAGCTCTCTGTTGCATGGCGAGTTAATCCTAAGTTGTCTTCTTGTTATTATGGGCCTTTTCAAATTGTCTCGTGAGTGGAGGCAGTGGCATATAAACTGCAGTTACCAACATCACGAGTCCATCCGGTTTTGCATATTTCCCCACTCAAGTGTGCTTACGGGAATCTATCTGTGCAGGCCGAGTTACCTTCTGGTTTGGGAGATTGAGGAACCAGCTCCTGTTGAGCCTGAATCTGTTTTGGCAGCAAGACATGCCCTTAAACAGGGCAAGCAGGTGCTTGAATGGTTGATATTATGGAAGTCAAAGCCAGCACAAGAGGCTACTTGGGAAGAGGCTGAATGATCCATGGTCAATTCCCTTCCTTCTCTGCCTTGAGGACAAGGCAACAGTTCCAGGGGAAGGTGTTGATGGGATCGAGAATCCAAATCAACCCAAGAAGGAGAAGGCATTGCAAGTGTACACTCGTAGGCCCAAGTTAGTTAAGTAGAAGCTGAGTCATATAGGAGGGCAGGGGAGTTGGTTATGGAGAAGGAGTAATGGTTGAAAGAGAATAAGAGAGATATATAACAAGGGAGGAAAGAGAGGAAGCGTGTGGAGGTTATTTTCAATTATCGGGAACCAAGGATTACTATCCTAGTTTGGAGAGCACGGACACTCTTTTCTTCTGTAATTCTTATTTGCTATCTTCCATTCAGTATACACTCACTAGTTTTAGATAGAACTATTTTGTGTCCTATCGCTAGGTCTCAACCATATAGCTTAGGCTTTTTGGGAGAGATGTTCATGACCAAAACAATGAAGAATATAATTTGCTTGTTTGTGCATACATGTATATTCTCTAAGCAGGATGAAATTATTAGTAAGAAGTATGCACTGGAATTATTTATGTATCTTACCTTGATTCAACACTTCTGCCTTAGATAATAGATACTCTTTCCTGAAGTGTTGTATGTTTTGTAATTACCTATTTCTATGTGCATAATTTAAATATTGTCCTAATAATGGAATTATATTATTTGACATGTATTCCTGTTATTTTCAAATATTTGTAGGTTCTGATTCAGCATTCTGCTAATTTATATGCTGCCAATGGAGCTGGGGTAGTCTTGGCAGAGAAAGGTCATTTTGATGTTTCGAAGGATATCTTTACACAGGTTACTGTCATATGTAAGCTTATCTAGGGAATATAGAGGGCATAAACACTTATCCATTGGAATTATTTCCTTTTATTAATTTTTGGTAGGTTCAAGAAGCTGCCAGTGGTAGTGTTTTTGTCCAGATGCCTGATGTTTGGATAAATCTGGCGCATGTTTATTTTGCTCAGGGGAATTTTGCTTTGGCTGTTAAAATGGTGAGCTTATCCTATTTTTACTATCCCTTTATCCCTTTCAAGTTTCTATTCAAGTCTATGACAACAAACATATGCTGATGACTTTTCTTATTTTGCAGTATCAAAACTGCTTGCGGAAGTTTTGTTATAACACAGACTCTCAAATCCTTCTATATTTAGCTCGTACCCATTATGAGGCTGAACAGTGGCAAGACTGTATCAAAACTTTACTAAGAGCCATCCATTTGGCACCCTCAAACTATACTTTAAGGTTTGATGCGGGCGTCGCAATGCAAAAGTTTTCAGCATCAACGCTACAAAAGGCAAAGAGGACGGCAGATGAGGTTTCTTTATCCATTGAATTATATTTCTAGATCTATTGAAATATTTGATAAAAGATGCTCATAAATGGCAGTATTTTATGTGGGGATGACTATTTTCTCCTTCACTTATAGCAATATGGAATAAATTGTACCCTAATGCTTAATGCTATGTTTGGGTCATGTAGGAAATAGGAAGGAATGAAAGGGAAAGGAAAGAAAGGGAAAGGAAAGAAAGGGAAAGGAAAGAAAGAGAATGGAAACAAGAAGGAAGAGTGAGTTGTTTGGATGAGTGGAAACAAGAAGGAAGAGTGAGTTGTTTGGATGAGTAGAAACAAGAAGGAAGAGTGAGTTGTTTGGATGAGTAGAAATAAGAGGGAAAGAAAAAAAAAAAAAGAAAGGAAAGAAATATATTAGTAGTATAAATTTTATTTTATATAAAATTTTAAAATATTTTATTTTTGTACTATATCTTTTTTATAAATATAATTTATTAATTTTTTATTTTTTTTAATTTTTAAAAAATAAATAATAATTTTAATAATTTAAAATAAATAAAACAAAAAAAAAACTTTCCCCTCACTTTTCACGGCTGAAGAGGGGAAATAAAAATATGTGGACCCCGCGGATAAAATCCTTCCACTAAGGACAAAACGCACCAAATAAGGGAAAGTCACTTTTCCTCTTTATTTCCTTCCCTCCCCTTTCCTTCCCTTCTATTTCCCTCCATCCAAACAGAGCATAAGGAACCCCTAGTTTTTTTTATCTAACTTGAGTTTATCAGTGATAATTTATGTTGAAGTTTTCTGCTGTGCCTATTGCTATGCAAATAAACTTAGAAGGTTAGCAAGAGGCCAAGTAAATTATACTGGAAACATATGAAGCCAAGATACTCTATAAAATGGCAAAGTATCGTTTCATTGGATACTGATACAAATATGATATACACCAAGATGTGTATCCTCCAATTTTCATTATCATCGTCATTATTCTTGTTTTTTGTTATTGTTGCTGTCAATGTTGACTAATAAGCTTGGGTATTGTTGCTGTCAATGTTGACTAATAAGCTTGGGATATGGCTCCAATACTTCTGATATAACTAAGCTTGCTGACCGCTCTATCTTTTCCTCTATAAGGCAATTATATACAGCAGATACTTCTTTCGGATACGTCTAGTGATGGTTCTGATGAAGAGCTTTAAAATAGTTGAGGAAAAATATGTAATTCTTGAGCTTTAAAATGCCTAGGTACCAGAAAAAATCAACTCCAAAAAAAAAAAAAGAGAAGAAATTGACTGTATTGTAGAGTAAGGCCTGGTCAAGGTGATTAGGACCAAATACAGCAGTAATGTTTGGATACTAGGACTTGTTTACTAAACAAGGGTCTTGCTATGCTAACGAGGGCATAAAAGTATTGGTTAAGAAGCATTTTCTGTTTTCAAGGTAATAAATGCTTTCCTTTTCATTAAATACTTTATAGTTTAGTTTATTAACCAATATCTATAGGACACCTGTTAGCATTGCCCTTTAAATAATATTAGTTTATGGATCAAAAATGAGTTTATTAGGGCTATAACTTTAAGAGAGGTCTAGCTTTTGTGCAAGGATAGCTTAAAGCTGCTGAGTAATTGGGATTTGTTTTCTTGCGGATGGTTCCCCATTTTCAAGTTTCTTCATTATTTAAGTAACAGTGATAGGGTATTTATTAAATTACATAGTACACAAACACAAATCTAGTAGTAATTTCCCTACCAGCCCTAGAGCCAAGGCTCTATGAGAAAACAGTTCTCAGCTATGCAAAACAGAAAAACACACTGAACAGTAGAAACTGCCCATACTCCATCCTGTAACCACACCATATGCAATTAAACTGTTACGTAATTGCCCTATACACAATTAAATAATTACTGCAACACCATATACAATTAAATAACTGTTACATAACTGTCCTATTACACAAATAAATACTACATAACTGCCCCATATTAATTCTGGCTTGCTGTTTTCTTATTTCTCCTAGAGTAAACAAACCACATTTTGGGTTTATTCCCTTCACGATCTAGAGCATGACTCATTGATTTTGGGTTTATTCCCTTAATAACCTTTTATTTTCTATAATTGAACACAATAGGAGGATTTAGTTTGATGAGTTGTGTTCTAACTGATTGGTTTCTTAATGTTAGGTGAGAGCAACTGTTGCTGAGCTGCAAAATGCTGTTCGTATATTTAGTCAGTTGTCTGCTGCTTCCAACCTACATATTCATGGATTTGATGAGAAGAAAATTGACACTCATGTTGGATACTGCAACCACTTACTTTCGGCTGCAAAAGTTCATCTTGAAGCAGCTGAGCGTGAGGAGCAGCAAGTACGACAGAGACAAGAACTTGCTCGTCAAGTTGCATTGGCTGAGGATGCCCGGCGAAAGGCTGAAGAGCAAAGAAAATTTCAGGTGAGCTGTTCTGAATTGCTTGGTATCTACTACATGCGAGTTGGTTGAGATGCCCATGTTTTCTCTATATAAATCACTTCCCTTTTATTTTTTGAAATAGATGGAAAGGAGAAAACAAGAGGACGAGCTAAAGCGAGTGCAACAACAGGAGGAACATTTTAAGCGTGTGAAGGTAGGGATTCCTATGAGTTCTTTTAGAGAAGAAAGCTACTTAGGGCTAGGATATTCTTCTTTGGCTTCGCCCTAGGTGTGCGTTTGATCTTTTATGAAGAATTTTCTTTTATTTAATTGTGTGTGGAATATATATGTATATATATATATATATATATATATATATATCATTGATACAAATCACAAGATTCAGCAATTCATGTTTTTTTAATTGTAATGTCAAATAAACTTGAAATTATTAAAATAAGAAGGAACGAAAGAAGCACTGCTGAATGCACCCTATTTCATTATTCTACTAATATGATTTCATTCATCTGAAAAAGGAGTTTCTTATCATCACTTGCTCATTATCCGTCTGTGATTCTTACAGTTGGATGAGGTTTTCCATTTACAATTTAAATATTAGCTTGATGATTCATGATCAGAACGGCAATTTAGTAACCTTACTCATGATCTGAACTGCTTGTAGATTGTTTTCTCCTTCCAAATGGAATATTTGTTGTACTTGAAGGTCCTTTATGAATGTACTTATGACTTAATGGTAGTAGAGGTGGTAGCTGAGATGGATAATGCCCCTTGGTTTTCTCCAAAAATAATGTGATTCAAAAACTCTAAGCTTCTAATTGCATTTCTAGGAGCAATGGAAGAGCAGCACTCATTCAAAACGGAGGGAAAGGTCTGATGATGAAGAGGGGGGAGGGACTGGTGAGAAGAGAAGAAAAAAAGGTGGAAAGAAGAGAAAGAAGGATAAGCACTTAAAATCACGCTATGACACAGAGGAAACAGAAGCTGACATGATGGATGAACAGGAAATGGAGGATGAAGAAGCTGATGTAAACTACAGAGAAGATCCCCAGACTCGGATGAATGATGATGCTGAGGAAAATGCTCAGGGTCTTCTTGCAGCAGCTGGACTTGAAGATTCTGATGCAGATGACGAGACGGTAAATTATTGTTTAGTTTTTTTTGTAAATTTGGTCCCTTCATTTAAAACAGTTTTTTATTTGTCTCTACTTGAAATAATCTTACATTTTGGTCCTTATATGAAAAATCATTTACAAAATCAGTCCCTACTGTTTATTGAAGTTAAAAGGTGTTAAATTTGGTCCTTATACTTTGACACCATTTTTTCCGTCAATCCCTGTACTTTTTCCACTTCATTTTGGTCCCACCAAATCAAAACTCTGCATTTTACTCCCTACACATGACATTTTTTTTGTTTTGGTCCTTTGTATGAAAAAAAATACTAATCCCGTCATAACTTCAATAAACTGGTAAAGACCAATTTCTAAATTTTTTATACAAAGACTAAAATATATATATTTTTTTCATACAGGGACTAAAATAAAAAACAAGTCTAGTATAAGGACTAAAATTATAATTTAATATATTATTTAATTGGAATTATAACTTGAAAACTTTTGTTAAACATACTATCCTGTGGTTGGAATATAATTTTGTCATTTGACAATGGACTAATTAGTGAACAACTGTTTGGATCTGTGTGATAAATCTTAGTGTTGGATCATCAAGTAAGTTGGTTGTTGGTCAAACCAATTTATTGTAATCTTATGATAGTAGAAGCTAATAGCAATGCAGAAATCATTTTATTAAGGTGTCCCGTAGGACACTAGTGACTTGTTAATATGTTGCTGTTTTAAGTTAGACAGATTCATCATCTACTATATCTTTTCACAAGTTTTTATTTTCAACTTTTTCTTTCTACCATTAAATCAATTTGCTCTAACATTCGACAAGCTTCAAGTATATTGATTTTCGGCTGGATGAAATAATTCTCTGCTTATTCTTCCTTTTTTAAGGCTGCACCTTCCTCAACCATAAGCCGGCGAAGGCAAGCATTGTCAGAATCTGATGATGATGAACCATTACAGAGGCAGTCAAGTCCTATAAGAGAAAATTCTGCTGACATGCAGGAGAGTGATGGAGAAATTAGGGATGGGGATAAGACAAATGGAGATGATGCCAGTGACGAGGAGAAACAATAGAGTTTTGTACCCCACAGGTTAGACACGTAATATTAGCCCAATGATTTTCTTCCAGGAATAACATTATTGATTCTTCTCAGTTTCTAATTTGATGTATATATATACCTGACAAATTAAAAAGGCTTTATTTATGTGGCCCAAAAAGGTAAAGAAAAGTTTTATTCTTATGTGGTTTTTTATTTTTTATACCTTCCTTTTTTGCCGTTTGCACTCTCTTTTTATTAAATTTTAATTAAAAAATAATCCTTATCTAAGTGTATAAAATATGCTTCTGGAATTTGAATTTCAGAAGTGTATTTTTACATTTTTGAAATTTAAATTTTAGAAATGTATCTTTTACACTTTCGATAATTAAATTTTAAAAATATGAAATAAATATCCAAAATCTTAAATCTGGAAGTGTAAAAATAAATTTTAGAAATTTAAATTACGGAAGGTATTTACACTTAAATTTCTTGACCACCTAAACAACGATGCTTTTGCCACAATTTCTTCAAGTATGGAACCACTCATCAATTTCTTGAACCTTCTCACAGACGAACTCACCTGCACCATCTTTCTCTCAATCTGCCAGCGCTTCCACACTCGAATCCACGTATCGCACGAAACTGAAGCCGCGTATTGAGTTTTTTCCAAGAACAATTCAGCGCTAGCCTTTCATCTCAGTTAGGCTTTGTTTGAATCACGTAAGAAAGGAAAGAAAAGAAATAGAGAGGAAATAAGAAGGCTTGTTTGAATCACGTAAGAAAGGAAAAAAAAGAAATAGAGTGGAAATAAAAAAGAAGATTTATTTAGATTAATAAAAATAAGAGAAAATTTTTTTTATGAAAAATAAAAATAAAAATATTGGTAGTATAAATTTTATTTTATATAAAATATTAAAATATTTTATTTTTTTTATAAATATAATTTATTAATTTTTTAAAAAATAAAAAATAATTTAATAATTTAAAATAAATAAAATAAAAACAAAAAAAAAATTTCTCATTTTTTGATTGAAAAGGAAAAATAAAAATATGAATTCTGCGGATAAATTTTTTTTTCTTTCCATTAAAGATAAAACATATTAAATAAAAAAAAATTTATTATTTTTTTTTACTATTTCCCTTCATTCAAATAAATAATTAAATTTTATTTTTTTACTATGATACGTTGAAATCTTTTATCTAATTTATAATTCTTCGAAAATTTAATGTAAATCATGTTTAAAATTTACATTTAGTAAGTATATTTTTATATTATTAGAATTTAAATTTGAAAAATGTAAAAATATTTTTTTAAAATTTAAATTTTGTAAATATAAAAATATATTTTAAAAACTTAAATTGTGTAAGTATATTTATATATTTGTGTAGAAGTATTTTTCCTAAAAAAAAATAAAGGGCCTGCTTATGTCACATGTAAAGCATCAATCGTAGCACATTTTCGCACTAAGTATTAGGGAATTGGTTTTCGCATCCCTTAATTACCTTTTCGTTCCTTTATAAAAAAATTTAAATTCTTTAAAATTATATTTTTAAAATTTGTGCAACTATTTTGAGTATATTTTCAAATACGTTAATGATATTTTAAAAATTTATTTTTGAAAATAAAATTCAAAAATAATTTTTTTTTCAAAACTTATTTTCATAAATAAAATATTGAAAATTTTTTTTTTGAAATAATATTACCAAAATTTTGAAAATAAATTTATGGAATTCAAAATTTAAATTTTAAAAATAATTTTTTAGAATTTATTTTCATGAATACAATTTAAAACTTTATTTTTAAAATATTATTAATAACTTTTGAAAAATGTGTTTTCAAAATACATTAATAACATTTCAGAAATATATTTTTAAAATTTAAATATTGAATTGCAAAAAAAAAAGTAGAGCAGAGAAAAAAAAACCCGGAAACACTGCATTCTGCTGGTAAGGGTATTTTTACTATAAAATAAAAAAAAAGTATGAAAAGTAAAAACGGAAATTTCAAAACTATGGGACAGACCACTACGAAATTTTGCCTCTTCAAGCTTTAGCGGTTGTAAGAATGTGAGAGTTGTAAAAGGAGGTTTAAAAGTTTGTTTTTACTCTTAAATCATATATTAGATTATTATTTTATGATATAAAATTTTAAAAAATAATGTAAAATTTTAAAAAAATAAGTATTAATAAAAATATAGTAATTTTTATTATTAAAATTTAATAAGCAGATATTATCACTTATGTTTTAATTAATAAATTGTTTGTTATTTTTATTAATTTTTTTATTGAGCAGAATTATAAGTTATCATAAATATATATATATATATATATATTAAAAATTATATAAACTTTATAATTATACCGTCCATATTTAGTTAAGTTAAGATATTTATACTTTTACCCACTTAGTTATATATACACCAATTACTATCATATATATATATATATACATCACAAATATTATAATAAAAACTACTTACTAAATAATTAGAATATAATCATTCAGCTATATTTACAAAATATACATTATTGGGTGAGACTAAGTTCTCATCAATGCTTCATACATGACAATTCAAAATTTTCAACTATCTCGCTTAAGTTGTCAATATTTACGAATACTACCGCTTTCACGAATGATATTATTGGAATCTAAGAAAGAAAATAGTGGAAGAGGAGTCAGAAACTAAGTTTCTTGATAGGATTTTACCCTAATTATAGTGTTAACATTTTCAACCTAGCCACTTTAATTTATTTAGAAACATGACATACATATAAGTTCACTTTTAAATTTTTAGAAAATCTTTAGCTAAAGTGGATTTCTTTTAGAGTTGCAGAAATTAACTTCTACCACAAGTATACAAGATACTTATTCTAAGTTTTATACATCTTTCATTCTCTTGAGATCATATTATATTATATCACAGATATCATTTGACTATTATTTTATACTCATAATTCATTATGGTTCTCTAGTCACTCTTTTCATGTAATTTAATTTAAGACATATTCTCTTAACAATCTTAGTTAAACAATATCTTTCACTTCCCACATATTCTACTTCTGTTCTTGGATATGAACTCATTCCAGATGCTCGTTATCATCATAATTTCTTGAAGCCCTATGACTTCCATATGAAAGGTCCTGTGACCTCCATATGTGCACAAGCCTTGCGACTTGACATGGTAAGAGTAGTGTCTTAAATTTTCATATAGAATTTTTCTTTAATGATCTCTTGACTTATTAGGTTCCATTTTAAATCTTTGTGATAATATGAATGTTCAATATTCGATCAATATGGTATGCACAAATAGCATCCAAATCATCCAATTTCTCATATAATTCATCCACTCATGGAACCATAATTTACACAAATTTTCATGCATCATTCAAGAGAAAATATACTACAACCTTTAATCCGATATATCTTTACATTTATCATCCACACATGAAAATCATGTAATACATCACTCTTTAAACAATTAAGAGTATTATTCATATCCTTCATATTCATCTTTGTGTATTCATAAGACAATACAACAAGTTAGCATAATTATTATAACTTAGAAATCCATTTTCTATTCAAGATTTTCTAATTTTTTCTTGATGTAACATTTCTTAGATAGAATGCAACTTTCCTTCACAAGCTTGTCCACCTTGTCTTATTTCATAAGATTAATGATAAATTCTCATAAGAACTTAGTCCACTCATCCTTGTAGATTACCTCTCAACCTTTAATTTTCTTTAAGATTTAGTTCTTCTTAATATTTTTAATGTAAGATTATGGTATATATAGGATTTCTTCTCTAGTTGTCCGAACGGCCTTTTTAGTTATTTACTTTATATTCCTTAAGTTGAATGTTTTATGCACAACTTAATTCAAGCTCAAGTGTTATAATTTTGATGTTTTTTTTCCTAATAACTTAGCTAATTAAGTTTGATCCATCAATGAACCTACTTGCTTGTCTCCTTATTAATGAATTTGAAATTTTCTACTCATGTCTTAGTTAATTATCTTTAAACATCCAAAATAACCTACTTGTCTATTTCTTACCTAGGTGGCCGAATTCACATTCTTTAGTCTTAGGGTCTTATGGTTCAATTTTTCTTCCTTTAGAAAGGTGATTTACACTAATTAAGGTTTAGGCTATCAATTAACATCAACCATAGAAATTTTTAGGGATTTTCTTCCTTGACTAGTGAGCATGGCTAAATTCCCTTGTTCCCACCTCTACTTCATAATTAATTTCTAATCACCTCCTTAAGTTCACTTAGATCCATTCTTAAATTCTAGAAAGATTTTTAACTAGTTCTTACCAATTTTGTGCAATATGGACAAATGGTACCTAACCATTACCAAACCTCTTTCAACTTTAAAATTCATTTCTTAAACTTATCTAGGCTCCACTTTTCACCTTAATTGAAGTTTTAACTCGAGTTTCCCTAATTAATAGGAGAGTGTTCGAATGCTCTAGGTGGCTAAAGTAAGGATTTTTTCCCTTTAGTGTGTGTTTTCATGGTCTCGATGTTATGGATTTTAGTATGTTTGTACCCAAATCAACCAAAATGGCCGAATGAGCACTTTACTAATTTCATGCCTCTTTCAAAATTTTTAATTCCAGAGTTATACTTGAATAGGATCCTCTTTATACCCTAGTCAAAATTTTAAACCCAAGATTCCCTAATTAATTAGGAGGTGGCCAAATGCTCAAGATTCCCCTTTCAATTTTCTTGCCACATGACCTTGGTGTCATGAAGTTTAGCACTTGGTTCATCATATGCCCTTTATATCCATCCATAAATTGTCCTTACTCCATAACTTTGGTCATGGTCATGGAAGGTCTTAAGTGATTGGTGCAACTTTGGGTTTAAAACTTCACCTTTACACTTAGTAGTTTTTGAGTCCAAGTTCAAGTTGAGTTTATGGACCTCATGGTATAAATTTTTTAGTATTTTAAGGCTTTTAATACATGAGTCTAGTTGTGTACTTTTAACAAAAAGACAATCTCATAATCAAAGATTTCAAGAAAAGACATAATCAAGTTTCTAACTTTGAACATAAAAATTTTAAAGAAAATATCTTTTATGGAAAACAAGTTTAGATCTACTAGATTTAAGATCTATCAATCCCTTACTTTGAGCACTCCAAAATTTTTCTCATAAATACTCAAATTTGTCCCAAGGCATCAAAATTGATTTTTAAGAAATTTTAACCGATTAAATTGTTGCTACGATTGCTAGAAGCATTTTAATCCATAAAAACACTTCTTTTGCTTTCAAAATTCTCTAAAATTTTATGATGATCATATTTAACTATCGAGGGAAGTTTTAAGCTCCAATAAATTCAACAAAAACATATCCATATATTTTAGAGAAGGATCCACAAAGAAGAAGAAAATTTAACCATAAATATAGGATTAAAGCTTAAAAAAATATAAGGTAAAATCCTACTTGTTTAAGAATTTGTGATGGGTTTGGTGGGGCTTTTATGGTTGATCTTGCTCTTCTTTGGTGGTCCACACAAGATCTCCTAGTGGAGGTGGTGGTGGACTTTGTGAAGTTTAAGAATGTGGAAGTTTAAGCTTAGTGTATGATTTTGGATTTTTGAAGTAGTTTAAGTTTAGAGAGAATTTAGAGAGTTTCTCTAAGTGTTTTGAAGATGGATAATGAAGCAAATGAGCTCTCCCAAGGCCATATCGAATTTGGCCACTTAGGGATAATTTGAAAATTAATTTTTCCCACTTAAGGTCATTTTGGTACATTTGCATGTAATTTTCATTTTCTAAAATAAATTTAAATGTAACGAATTACCCTTTTAGGATTAGATTAATTATAATTATTCTGAAGTTGTTACTAATCAAGATTAACTTATTTTAAATGTGGTTAATTTTAATTAAACAAGATTAATTTACTTTAATCATAGTTATTTTTATCTTTTCTATTTATTATTTTTATCTTAAATTGTATTAATAAAGTGATTACTCATACGGTGAGTTGCCACCACATTTTCCACATGGTATTCTCGTGCACAAGGGGTGGGGCCTACTTTCTGAGTTTTGCTTCATATTTTCTTGTCCTACTGGCCTTCTAGGAATATTTCGGTAATTTTTCTCAGGATTTCCTAAGAGGTTTCCAAACTATTCATTTGATGTTTCTAACACTTAATGGTTCATTCTCAAATCATTCTGATGTCATTTTTAATTTTTCTATGTACATTTTAGCCCTTGTAGAAAACAAAGCTTTCTAAAGATATTTCTGGCATTTCTAGAGTTTTCTAATGGTTTTTTTCGTTCTTTCTTTGTTCCTACTCTTTTGTTATGAATTTTCAATCATCCTTCATGTATTGTAATTTCTTAGAGTGTCTTTTACCCTTTGTTTTATATTTTTCCTACACATTGTTTGGGTTCTCCTAATGTAGGGGTATTTTTGTCATTTGAACAAAATTTTCTAATTTCTATCTTTTGCTCTTATCTCTACTTTATTTTCTTATTAAAAAATATTCGTAAGGTATAAAGTTCATTATGAGAAATTAAAAATTTTAGATAAGATAATATAAATTTATAATTCAATAGTTTGATTAATTAAATTATATTTTATTTAAATAATAAAAAATTAATAAATATACAAAATGATAGTAATGAGTCAATATCTATATAAAATAATATTAATTTAATAATTTTTATAAAAGAATCTATATTTTATTTTTATTTATAACAAATTTAAAATTTTGAAATAATATAATAATTTTAAATTTTTAATGATATTATATTATTATGTATAATTTTATATTTTTAATATATTATATATTATAACTTAAATATAATATTAATCAACATCAGTTCTACTATTGAATCTTAAAATTTATCTTAAGCTTTGGGATGGTTGCAATTTTTAAGTTTTTTATTTTTAAATTAAATTTAAAAACAAAATATTTTTGATTAAAATGTTGTTAAATTAATTTTTTAATATATTTTTTAAAATAATTTTGACTCAAATTTTTAAAATAAAAAAAATTATTATTTTTATTTTAAAATATTTTTATTCTCAAGCGTCACCTTATAATCATTATCACTATCATATTTATCCCACCACAACCATAATAAAAATAGTAATAATAATTTATTATTATTATTATTATTATTTTATTATAATAATATTAATTTGATTTTAAATTTTTATTATTATTTAAAATTTAAAATTATATTATTTAAAATTAATTCATTATTTATTTTATTAATATTTATTTATTTATAATACATTCACAATAAAAAAGTAGTATAAACTGTATAATTCACTTTTGATAATAAATTTTTAAAAATTTAAAATTTAAAAAACTTTCATTATAAGTCAACACATATCTTTGTAACAAGCATCAAATTAAAATGTTCACTTTATATAAATAAATATAAAAAATCTCAATCATTATTATAAATTTTTATAATTAAAAATATAAAAATTATACAACTTTTTTAAAAAGTTAAATAAGTTTTAAAATTAATTATATAATTTTAATTAACCTTTAATTTTAACTATTTATATATTATTTAAATTTTTATAAAATTAATTTTTTCATTAAACAAATTATAATGTATGTGTGCGTAATCCTAAAATTGGGACATCCAATTAAAACTGAACAGCTCTATTGAAAACTGAACATTAATTATAAATATCTTATACCTAGTATCTAGTTATAAAAACCTCCTTTGTAGATATTCATTTCAATAATTATCAAAACATATTGAAACTCAAAGACAATGAAAAGCAACCAAGTTGGAGCAGTTTCATGTTAACATAGGAGATAACAAAAAACTAAAAGAAAATTTTATCTCAGAAATGCAGAAAGTACTGTAAGGATGGATTTGAAATATTTTAAAACTTTTAGGACTAATTTGTATGATTTTAAAAATGTTTGGTGGTGCCTAAACAAAAAAATTTTATATTTCCTCTTCCTCTTCCTACTCCATTTCATAGAGGCAAGGAAATGTAGGTGTTTTATTTGTTATCACCTCCACCTGCAAAGTAGTGGTGAACTTTGTAAGACCCATTAAACCAATGCATTTTAGAATTTTTTTTCTCTTTTTAGAACCTTATACAATCCTTTAAGATTGGTGTATGTTGTTAATTAGTTCTTCTCTGCCTTTGTCATTTCTTCTCTTATAATTCTCTTTTTGTAAACACTATACATTGGACATGGTAGCTCATATATGAAAGACTTATTGATACATATAGAAAGAGAAAAGAGTATTTTGAGAGAAAAATATTTGCATTATTTTTATCTTTCTAATTCACTCATTATTAGTTGGGTCTCTTTTGCATGTAGAGGTGACAGAGAGAGCCATATTTTTCTTACGGAGAAGCTAGAGGAAGAAGAAAGATAAAACAACATAATTTAGACATCCTGATGTGATTCACCCTACGCGAATGAATTGGAACGCGGAAACGATAATAGAACGTCTTGAGAATTAGGATAAGATAAGATAAGGTAAGATTAGGATAAGATAAGATGAGATGAGATGAGATGAGATAAGGTAAGATAAGATACGATAAGGAAAGATGAGATAAAATAAGATAAGGTAAGATAAGATGAAATAAGATAGGATAAGATGTAATAAGATAAGATAAAGTGAGATAAGATGAGATAAGATAAAAGAACCTGACATAAACCGTGACCTGCAGGAGAACACCGAAGTTATCAAGAGGAACATGACCTTTACCACGACCTGCCGGAAGAACCAACATTATCAAAGGTAGTTCTTTGCCCAAGAACCAAGGGAATCAACTCACACAGAGATGAAAAATTCCCAAAGAGAAAATATGATTAGTCCTTAAAATATGTCTTTTCACTCAATCCCTAACTCCTATTATATAGCTAACCTAATCTAGTAAAAAAGATAACAAATTAGAAATCCTAATTAGATTGCAATTTGAATTACAACCAATTTAAAACAAATAACTTCTAGATAAATATCAAATCCTAATGTAACCTACAACAAATCATAAACTTTATCACTTATATTGAAAACTTCTATTATATAGCTAACCTAATCTAGTAAAAAAGATAACAAATTAGAAATCCTAATTAGATTGCAATTTGAATTACAACCAATTTAAAACAAATAACTTCTAGATAAATATCAAATCCTAATGTAATCTACAACAAATCATAAACTTTATCACTTAAGATCTTCAATGATATGACTACATAAATTAACCCATGTTGGAATTGGGCTTGGATCCGCATAGTCTTTTTCTTGAACTTCCTTGATGAGACCTTCAAGTGTTTGTTCCATACATTTGGTCCTATTTCTCGTCAGAGGACATTGGATTCCTTGTAGATAATCTCTTAGATGATCTCTTTTGCTTATCGTGGTACCCACGTTCCCATCATTCCCTCCTTCTCCAAGAGGATTTACCCTCGAATCTTGAAGGTCATATGCATCACATAAGGATAAATCAGAAACATTGAAAGTGGTACTTACATTACCATAACTACTTGGAAGATCGATTTTATAGGCATTATCATTGATCCTTTCAATCACTTGAAATGGACCATCTCCTTTAAGATGTAATTTGTAACTTCTTTGACTTAGAAACCGCTCCTTTCGCAAGTGAACCCACACCCAACCACCAGGGTCAAAGACCACCTTGGTGCACCCTTTGTTTGCCTACCGAGCATAATGTTCATTCTTCTTCTCAATATTAGCGCGAACCTTGACATTAAATTTCTGCACAAATTCATCCTTTTACTTTCCATCCAAATTAAGAAAGTTATTAGTATGAAATGGTAAAACATCTAAAGGTGATAAAGGATTAAATCCACATACAATCTCAAAAGGTGAAAAGAAAGTAGATGTATGAACAACCCTATTATATGAAAATTCGATATGAGGTCAACAATTCTCCCAATATTTTAAATTCTTTTGAATTATAGTACGTAATAATGTGCCTATAGTTCTATTCACAACTTTAGTTTGTCCATCTGTTTGTGGATGAGTCACAGTAGAGAACAATAGTTTAGTGTCCAACTTACCCCACAAGGTTCTTCAAAAGTGAGTAAGAAATTTAACATCTCGATCGCTTATAATAGTTTTAGGTAAGCCATGAAAACATACCATCTCTTTGAAAAATAAATTAGCAATATGAGTGGCATCATTAGTTTTAGAACAAGCAATAAAATGTGTCATTTTGCTAAACCTCTCTATAACGACAAAAATGCTATCTTTTCCTTTTGAGGTCCTAGGAAACCTTAGTACAAATTGTATAGAAATATCAGTCCAGGGATATTCAGGAACAGGTAAAGGTGTATACAAGCCATCATGCATTATCTTAGATTTTGCTTGTAAGAAAGTAATACATTTTTCACTAATAAGTTTAACATCATGCTTCTTTTTTTGCCAAAAAAAAATGTTCGTCTAAAATATGATAAAATTTTTGAATGTCAAAGTGCCCCATTAATCCTATCCCATAAGTCTCTCTAATAAAAATTCCCTTTATGCTACACTTAGGTACATACAATTTATTTTTCTTAAATAAATATCCTTCTTGCCTAAAATAGTCATCAAAACCATGGTCAAAACACATTTTCCACAGTTGTCCAAATTCAATATCATCCACATACATGGTTTTTAGTAATTCAAATCCAAGTAATTTGGTTTGTAAAATCGTAAGTAATACATACCTTCGTGACAGCGCATCCGGTACAATGTTTTCCTTTTCCTTTTTATACTTGATAACATAAGGAAACATCTCATCAAATTCTAGCCACTTGCCATGCCTTTTGTTGAGCTTACCTTAGGACTTTAAAAACTTCAAGCTGAGTTGATCAAAATGGATGACAAATTCCCTTGACCAAAGGTAATGTTGTAAGGCGCTCACCAAGGCATAGAGCTCCTTGTCATAGGTTGAATAGTTAAGCATCGTTCCACTAAGTTTTTCACTAAAATATGCCACAGGTTTGGAATCCTGTATTAAAACAGCTCCTATACCCACTCTAGAGGCATCACATTCAATCTCAAAAACTTTATCAAAAGTAGGTAAATTTAACACAGGAGCATTGGTTAACTTATCATTTAGCAAATTACAAGCCTCTTCATTGTTTCTTATCCCATTTAACATTAACATCTTTTTAACAAGTTTATTTATAGGGGGAGGCTATAGAACTAAAATTTTGTACAAACCTCCTATAAAAACTTGCTAAACCATGGAAGTTTCTTCCTTCATTCGTATTTGTAGGCATGAGCCATCGTTTGATTTTTTTTAACTTTTTCTTCATCAATACTAACTCCTGTAATCTTATTGACGACTCTATAGTCCATGCACACGCGCCATGTTCCATCCTTGTTTGGTACCAAGATAACATGAATTGTACATGGGCTAAGATTTTCCCTCATAAATCCTTTTTACATCAACTCCTCTACTTTCCTTTGAATCTTCTTGACCTCTTCAGGAACAGTTCTATAGGCTTGTCGATTTGGAATCACAGCACCGAGGATAAAATTAATTTGGTGGTTAATACCTCTTATAGGAAGTAAACTTTTTTGTGGTTCTCTAAGAAATACATCATTAAAAGCCGGCAACAAAGATTCAACCACACTAGGAAAAGAAGAGTTATAATTGTTAGTAAGATAAATACCTTTGTACATGAGTACAAGAACTTGTTCCTTTGAGCTCAAAACACTCTCGACCTCCCCTTTGTGATAAAATACACAAACTTTATTTTCTTTTTCTTTATTTTTTGAATTTTCTTTCTTTTAACTCTCATTCTTTTTTTTTTTACTTTCTACTTTTTCTTCACTCTTAATTTTATCTCTCTTTTTTCTTTCTTGATTTTCTAATTCTTTCTCATTCTTTTTTTGACTTTCCACTTTTTCTTCACTCTCAATTTTATCTCTCTTTTTTCTTTCTTGATTTTCTAATTATTTTTCTCTCATTTTACATGCTTTTGAATTTTTCATTTGGTCATAATAAGCCTCCTTTGGTTTAGGATCTTCCTTCTCATTGGACCAATTAAACTTCAATGATGAACTAGAAGCATACTTGGGATATTTGGGAGTGCTCCTAGATTTGAGTTGTCTTTCCACTTGAATAGATTTATGAAACAATTCATCCATCTCCACATAATGTTGTTGCTTTACCACATCAACTATCTCTCTTTTTAGCCCTCCAATAAATCTTGCCATAGTGATTTCTCTGTCCTCCTCTACATTGGCTCTTATCATAGCAATTTCCATCTCCTTGTAATAATCTTCAACACCTATGGTGTCTTGAGTAAGACTTTGTAGTTGTTTTCGTTGCAAGTCCCTATGATAGTGACTTGGCACAAATCTTCTTCTCATGACTACTTTCATCTTTTCCCACGTTTGGATAGGTCTCTCTCCATATCTCCTCTTATTAAGGATAAACTGATCCTACCAAATATTAACATAATCGATAAAAGAAAAACTGGCTAGTCTTACCTTTTTCTCCTCCGAGTAATTGGGACAATCAAACACATGCTCCACTTTTCTCTCCCACTCTAGATAAGTTTCAGGTTCGTTCTTTCCTTGGAATGGTGGAAGGGATAATTTAATACTTCCAAAGTTGTTATCCTTTTCTCGATATCGTCTTCTTTCTTTTAAAATTTCACTGTTTGATTCTAAGTTCTTCCTCCAATATCCTTCTTCATCACGGTGAAATAATCTTTGGGGATTACTTCAACGAGAAACCCGAGACCTCCTTCTCGAACAACCCTCCATATCCTCTAACCTCCCGTTCAACTGTTAGAATTGATCTTGAACTGATTTTATGAATATTTCTAGATCCATTTCATTTTGATGGAGTTCACCACTCATGTTGGCAATGCTGCAAATTGAACAAAATAAATGAATTAGAATAATAAAGCCTCACCAATCACTCCCTTAGTGTTTGCCCTCAATATTGACGCTCTTCACTCGTGTTTACACTCGAATTGGCTTTTTCTATAATGCTCTAACCAACTTTTGCCTTTTACCTCTCCGTTCTCCTTATAAATCCTTGAACTAAGAACTTCACAAGTTGATTTTCCCACAGATAACGAAAGAGTCACAGATACACAAGATGAATAGGGTAAGGAATATTGGTCAAGAAATAAGAACTTAAATCAAATTTATATTAAATGAAGACTGATTTTTTTTTTCAATTGTTTTGAATTTCTATCATAATTTTTTTTGCTTCTTTTTTTCTTGAATTTTTATCACAATTCTTTTTATTTTTTGGAATATTTGGTAGATAGCAACTTTAACACGAGAAAAATAAAACAAAGGATAGATGACACCTGATTTCAAGAGATAAGATGAGATAAGATAAGATAAGGTAAGATAAGATGGAATAAGATAGGATAAGTTGTAATAAGATAAGATAAAGTGAGATAAGATGAGATAAGATAAAGGAACCCGACATAAACCGTGACCTGCCGGAGAGCACTGAAGTTATCAAGAGGAACATGACCCTTACCACAACCTGCCGGAAGAACCAACATTATCAAAGGTAGTTCTTTGCCCAAGAACCAAGGGAATCAACTCACACAGAGATGAAAAATTTCCAAAGAGAAAATCTGATTAGTCCTTAAAATCTGTCTTTTCACTAAATCCCTAACTCCTATTATATAGCTAACCTAATCTAGTAAAAAAGATAAAAAATTAGACATCCTAATTAGATTGCAATTTGAATTACAACCAATTTAAAACAAATAACTTCTAGATAAATATGAAATCCTAATGTAATCTACAACAAATCATAAACTTTATCACTTAAGATCTTCAATGATATGACTACATAAATTAACCCATGTTAGAATTGGGCTTGGATCCGCATAGTCTTTTTCTTGAACTTCCTTGATGAGACCTTCAAGTGCCTGTTCCATACATTTGGTCCTATTTCTCGCCATAGGACATTGGATTCCTTGTAGATAATCTCTTAGATGATCTCTTTTGCTTATCATGGTTCCCACGTTCACATCACATCCCAAATATTTTTTAAATGGTAAAACGATATCGTTTTGGGGGTTAAATGACATCTTAGTTAGCACTTAACATGCCAACTTAGCTTTGCATTAATGAAAATGAGCCCAAAGATTTATTTGCATGACGGTGATAGAAGTTAGGGATTAATGGAGGACTTTTTTTAAGTCAGGGACATATTTGAAGAAGATAAATAAGTCAGGGATGAATTGTCACCAAACTCCATTTTTATACATCATTGTTAATTACATAAATTAAATGTATTCTCAAATATATATAGTTTGGAGATCTATAATAGGGTTATACAAAATTAAAAAACATGGAATTATACCCAGAAATAAAAAAGAAACTAAGCTACCTCAACCAGATACAACCCTTGATACTACAAAATATTTCTTTATCTAACGCTCTCCTTTAGTAGCAAGAAGTTACCTATTATCCTACTAATAATGGGAAAAGTCTAAAAGCCTCGAATGGGTCTTTATCAGTATCATCTTGATCTTGATCCTCATCTCCTCCATCTCCATTCTTTCCTCCATCACTATACTTTCTTTTCGGATGAGAGTGACCTGCTTTGTTGTGGCAAGGAGAAATCTAAGGAACTAGTCGCAATGTTGACTTCCTCATAGCATGATGGTAATGAAGTATTCCCCAAGAAGCTAGTGCATGTGGTACAACACAGACCTCTAGAATGTCCACTATAGAAAGATTGACTCATGAGATTGAGGAGTTTTCCTTGATGACGTAGAAGTAGAAGGAGGTGGAATTGACCTCTTATGTAACACTTGCCTAGGAACAGGTATCGTAACATTTGCAGGTATCATCATTGGAACTCAGAGTGGAGGACACACCAGAGAAGATGTATCTATCATCCAAATGGTCACTTTACTTCTAAAAGAAATCCTGTAGTGACTTCTAGTATTAGATGAATGTTGAACCCATTCCCCATTCTCTTCATCTACCTTAATCTCCACATCGAGGTGAGGTCTCTTCATCGCGTTGTCCCACAAACATGTCGAAACATCATACATAAAAATATAGTACTGGGGGAGTAAGACATTTCCATTCAAGTTAAAGTTTGACAAGGAGTAATGTGTATATATATATATATATATATATATATATATATATATATATATATATATATATATATATATATATATTTATATTACATTTAAACATAAGCAACATGTAAGTTCTTTGATAATTACAAAGAACTATCATAAAAATAACCATAATATGTAATGTATGTATGAATATATTATCCAATTATTATCTTCATACAATTCTATAATGACAAATTGGTTGTATATTACATTGATAATGTATGTATGTATATTACATTAAAAAGTTACATAAGTTTTAAAATTAATTATATAATTTTAATTAACCTTTAATTTTAACTATTTATATATTATTTAAATTTTTATAAAATTAATTTTTTCATTAAACAAATTATAATGTATGTGTGCGTAATCCTAAAATTGGGACATCCAATTAAAATAATTTGAGTTTGTTATTTATTGAGCATAGACTTATGCAGATATTATAAGTAATAAAAATGTTAGACTATTTTCTGACGAGTGTTGTGTTGTGATGTTAGTAAAAGAGACATGACATCTTTGTTAAGTACTAACAATTTGTATAATATACGCTATAAATTTTGAGCTTTTTTTTTTTTTACTTTGATGGGATAAATTTTAAAACAAATTATTTAAATGGGGTATTTTCAAAACTATTTCCTTGTCTGGTGTAGTAACAATAACTATAACACATCATAGGATGCACCACAAGTATGATGCATTGTATAGTAAGTTACAAAGGATGTATAGCGCATTGCAGAAGACGCTATACATTGATTGTGAGATTGGACACGTGTAACGCATCCTATAGTGCACAAAATAAGGTGTAGTGCTTTGTAGAATGTGTTACACATGAGACGCTTTATACTATGTGTTTTTATCCATATGTAACGCATTGTACCATGCGCCACCTTTATGACGTTTACTACCATGGGCCACATATGTCAATTATGCAGGGTTAACTGCGTTATTGGCTTAAAACACATTGTATAAATTCAAAGGATGAAGATATTTAACGTTGCTAGTCTTCTCCTCTTTTTCAGTCTTGCCAAATTCTGATGCTTTTAAAATTTTCTAATATTCTGAAAGAGTAGTAGTATTTGTTTCTAAATATGGAAATTATTATTATTATTATTATTATTATTATTATTTATCATGATGGTAGAGTTTACAAAGGCAAAGAATGTGGTACTTTTAAAGGGAAAGAAACCCACTCAAGTTCGAAAAAAATATAAATTTTTTTAATGTATTAAAAGAAAAAATTCATAGAAAAATAAAATTATCATCAAATAAAGTAATTTTATCTTTCATTGGCAGATTTGTAGTTTTAATTGACAAATTAGAATATAGTGGATTTCAAATTTGTGAAACTGAAGATGTGAAATGCATGATTCATGCGTTGGAGCAACAATCTTTAATGCATGTACTTGAAATATATGTTGAAGTTAATAGAGTTGGGAGTTCATTAGCAGTAACAATAAATGAAGATAATACAACTATATTAAGAGGTATTAAAATAATATGATGTGCTATTAATTTTATGTTAATATTTAAAATAGTAATCATTACTTGAATAATTTGTAGGAGCTATTCCTTTAGCAGATGATAATGAGCAAAATTACTATTTATCAGCAATTGATGAATGTAATGATGAGGATGATGGCCGTGATGATGATTTAGATGAAAATGATTCTGATTAGGAAAATTTTGGGAACGTAAATGATGATGATGATGATGAAGATCATATTTTATCTATTTCAAGACCAAGTTCATATGATGGACCGTTAGGATCACTTGGTGTTGAAGTCGGACAATCAAGTCAATCATGTAATGAGTTTATAAAAAATATAATGAATAATAGTTTTTGTTAAGGTATATAATGAATAAATAAGTTATGTGTTTTTATTTTGAATTAGCCACTGCATTTTGGAGTAGTAGGTCTCACTACACTAGTATTTCTTGGGAATATCCGGATGAAGATAGAAATGTTTGTGCAAATGATGAGTTTCCTTAATGGGTGATTGGTGTTCAACTGTATGTTGGTTTACAACTTGAGAACAAAGAAGAGGTCCAATTAGTAATGAAATATTATTCGATGAAGGTACATCAAACCTTTATTGTTATTGAATCAAAACCAACATTTATTTTTGTTCGTTGTCCGAATCATGTCACCGGTTGTCCATGGAGAATAAGGGCATCACCAAAAAAGAAATTAAATAAATGGTGTATCACAAAATGGGGTGGTCAACATAATTGCATCAGTCCTGCTCTCTTCCAAGATCACAAAAAACTGGATTCAGATTTTATTTGTGCATACATATTAGGTATGTATATATAACGTGCAAGTGTTATATCTGTTACATATATAGTCCATTTTTCTATGATGTGGTATTTAAATGTGATTTGGTTAATTATCAGGTGTGGTAAATCAAGAACCATCTGTTTCAATATCATTGATTTAAGAAAGGATACTTAGCCAATACGGGTATAAGATCTCATATAAGAAAGCGTGGAATGCAAAATAGAAAGTGATTATCCGTGTGTTTGGTGATTAGGAGGAATCATATGCTTTATTACCAAGATGGTTGCATAAGATGGTTCATGATAAGCATAGATTTCATAAATAATTATCTCTCACTTTTATCCCATTAAGACTTCTTATATGTTCAATTAAGTGATCTTTGTCATATTTTATGAGTTTGGGTTCATATGAAGTTTAATTGAATTTCTTTGCTTACCCGATTAAAATGACACTATTATAGTATTTTGAGCATAATAGGAGTTGTAGACATCCAAAAATCATGAAATCTGTCTTGAATGAAATCTTAAAGAAGTGTCCATAGTTACAAAGCAAGAGCAGATTCTAAATGGGATGTTTAGGACTCCGAAATTATCTCAAAAGATGAGATAGTGTTGCTGACGTGGAATTTGAACAGTGTGCAAAGATCCGGCCATATCTTGAGATATAGAAGTCATATTGAGATGAAATCAACTTTGTTGGACAGCTAAGATCCGGGGCTACAACTTTTGTTCAGAAGTCAAGCTCTAATTCGGACATGTGAACATCCGAAATTGCGGTGCAAGAAAGTCAAAATTGTTGTGCTCATTGGTGGCAAAAATTCAAAAAGTGTTTTGCAATTTCAATAAAGCCCATGTGAAAGCAATAAAAGGGTAGAAAAGTAATATCCTAGTTGGTGACTTTCTGAAGATGATGCCTCAAAAATCCTCTATAAATAGAAGGGTTTGCAAGAGGAGACACACACCATTTTGGAGATTAACTCCAATACCACTTTCTTTCTTTCTTTCTTTCTTTCTTTCTTTCTTCCTTTCTTTCTTTCTTGTTAGTTTTGCCTCCTTCATGGAAGGCTTAGTTTTTCTTTCTTGTTAGTTTGCCTCCTACATGGAAGGCTTAGCTTTTCTTTATTGTTAGTTGCCTCCTACATGGAAGGCTTAAGATTTATTTGTTGTTAGTTGCCTCCTACATGGAAGGCTTAGGATTTATTTGTTGTTAGTTTGCCTCTTTCTTTGTTGTTAGTTTGCCTCCTTCATGGAAGGCTAGGTTTGTAGTTTCAATTCAAGGATTCAAGCTATTTTCATTTTAACTTTGAGGTCTTGATCTTTATTTACGTGCATATTAAGTGGTTTCTACTCTACTTCACTATATTCTTCAATTTTATTCTTTAATCAAAGTTTGATCGGTTGACGTATTTTGGTTAATGTATAATTGATTTATAATTGGTTTTTGATTGGTAAATCATTTTCCAAAAGTTTGAAGAGTAGAAATTAAGTAATTGAATTGAAGGTTTTCATTTTATTACTTACTTCAACTGAATTCTGATTGTAAAATTGGTTTAGATAAAAGATTAAGTGGTTACTAAATCTTGTTGATCATAATCAATTAAATTCTGAGAGGTTTCTCAGTAGAGAATTCAAGGATCATTGTAGGGGTTCCAGATGATCCTAGGTTGATAAACACAATGCATGATTTTAGTGATCAATGATTAGTTATGAAAATAGCCTCTGAATAGGAGACACACACCATTTTGGAGATTAACTCCGATACCATTTTCTTTCTTTCTTTCTCTCTTTCTTTCTTTCTTCCTTTCTTTCTTTCTTGTTAGTTTTGCCTCCTTCATGGAAGGCTTATGTTTTCTTTCTTGTTAGTTTGCCTCCTACATGGAAGGCTTATGTTTTCTTTATTGTTAGTTGCCTCCTACATGGAAGGCTTAGGATTTATTTGTTGTTAGTTGCCTCCTACATGGAAGGCTTAGGATTTATTTGTTGTTAGTTTGCCTCTTTCTTTGTTGTTAGTTTGCCTCCTTCATGGAAGGCTAGGTTTGTAGTTTCAATTCAAGGATTCAAGCTATTTTCATTTTAACTTTGAGGTCTTGATCTTTATTTAAATGCTTATTAAGTGGTTTCTACTCTGCTTCACTATATTCTTCAATTTTATTCTTTAATCAAAGTTTGATCGGTTGACGTATTTTGATTAATGCATAATTGATTTATAATTGGTTTTTGATTGGTAAATCATTTTCCAAAAGTTTGAAGAGTAGAAATTAAGTAATTGAATTGAAGGTTTTCATTTTATTACTTACTTCAACTGAATTCTGATTGTGAAATTGGTTTAGATAAAAGATTAAGTGGTTACTAATCTTGTTGATCATAATCAATTAAATTCTGAGAGGTTTCTCAGTAGAGAATTCAAGGATCGTTTTAGGGGTTCCAGATGATCCTAGGTTGATAAACACAATGCATGATTTTAGTGATCAATGATTAGTTAAGAAAATAGCCTCTGAATTCCTTGAGTTGATAATTGTTAAGTGAAATTAATTTCATTCTGTATTTTGCATTTAGAACTCAATATCAATCTTTACAAAATCCCCCTGTTCTAATTTTCTCCTTATTTGCTTAAGAATCTGAAATGGTCTTTGGGAGATGACCTAGGTTGCACCTTATACTATACCAATAGTTTGGGGGAAATCTAGAAATTATTTTTGCGCGTTTACGACGAGCGTGTCAAAATTTGGCGCCGTTGCCGGGGACCATTTTAATTTCCTAGGCTCATTTAGGAGTTTGTATAAAAATTTTAATCTTTCTAACAATTGTTTTTACTTTAGGTATATCATTCTTGGATTTTCTGTATGAATTCACCTTTTTGTGTATGACCCGATCCAATCCTGAAAATTTATATGCATATGATCCTGAGATTGATAGAACATTCCACCATTTGAAAAGAGCACATAGAAGGCATTCATCCAGTAATAACCAAGAAAGTAACAATAGTGATTTTTCATCTTTAAATTTTGATAGTTTTAAATATTTTGCTAAGAACATGGCTGATAGAACCTTAAAAGAATTAGCTGCACCTGATGTTGCTTATCAACCGTTGTGTATTCAATACCCTGATGTTGATGCACCATTTGAACTGAAGTCTGGACTAATACATTTGCTACCTAAGTTTCATGGCCTTGCAGGTGAGGACCCTCATAAACATTTGAAGGAATTTCACATTGTGTGTTCCACAATGCGGCCACAAGGAATTCCAGAAGATCATATCAAGTTGAAGGCATTTCCTTTCTCCTTAAATGATGGAGCTAAGGACTGGTTGTACTATCTACATCCAACATCTGTTACAAGCTGGAATGATATGAAGAGATTATTTCTGGAGAAATTCTTCCCTGCATCCAGAACAGCAGCTATCAGAAAAGAGATTTACGGCATCAGACAGAACTCCCAAGAAACTCTCTGAGTATTGGGAGAGATTCAAGAAACTATGCGCCACTTGTCCACACCATCAAATCAGTGATCAATTACTAATTCAGTATTTCTATGAAGGACTCATGCCAATGGACAGAAGCATGGTTGATGCAGCTAGTGGTGGAGCACTTATGGACAAAACTCCTACAGCAGCTCGAGATTTGATTGCCAACATGGCAGAAAATTCTCAGCAATTCAATTCTCGAACTAATTCATTGTCTAAAGGAGTCCATGAAATGACCACAAAGACAGACCATACACGATTGGAGAACAGAATTGAAGAACTAACCTCCATCGTAAGACAGTTGGCCATCGGACAACAACAGCAACTTAATGTTGTTGACAAAATCAAAACATGTGGCATCTGCACTTCTGCAGATCATCCTACTGATGCATGCCCAACATTGCAAGAAAGTGAGACACCTGAGGCTACAGTAAATGGTATTTTTGGCACAGGACAACAATACAGGCCTCCTCAACATTATCAGCAACAGAAGTTTGAACCACCTTCTGGAACATACAATCCTAGTTGGAGAAACCATCCTAACTTGAGATATGGTCCTCCACAACAACAAAGGATTCAAACATCTGACTCCCAAAATAAATACCAACCACCGCCTTTCAGACAACAACAACAGCATATGCAGCAATCTGTACCCTCTAATGCTTCTGAACCCTCTCTTGATGACTTGATGAAGCAATTAGCAACCAACAATCTTCAGTTTCAACAAAATGTAAGTTCTACCATTCAGGATTTACAAACTCAAATTGGGCAGTTGGCTACCACTGTCAACCAATTGAAATCTCAAGGTTCTGGTCAACTACCTTCTCAACCTGTCATAAATCCCAAAAGTGTGAATGCCATGACCTTGAGAAGTGGGAAGAAAGTGCAAACAGACCCTACAATTTTAAAGCAACAAAGCTTCAATCAGACTAATCCACACCAAAAAGAAGCATTTATCTCCACACCTGGAGATATCTCTGATGAGCCATCTGAATCGGAGGGAAAGTCTGATGAAAAAAGTACACCAGCCTTCGATAAGACATCGAATGATCAACAAAAAGAAGCTTGCCATAAACGATCTGCACTTGAAGCATCTGATGAGAAGAAAACCCCAAATTGTGCTGATCAGAAGGTATCTTTACCTTTTCCAAATAGAATGGTTCAATCCAAGCCCAATGTTCATGCAGAATTGGATAAGGAGCTTCTAGATACTTTTAGGAAAGTGAAAGTCAACATACCACTTCTAGATGCTATCAAGCAAATTCCCAAATATGCCAAATTTCTAAAGGACCTATGCACACATAAGAGAAGACTCAAAGGGGATGAGAAGATCAGTGTAGGACGCAATGTTTCTGCCTTAATTCAACCCAGCCTCCCTCAGAAATGTAAAGATCCAGGAACTTTCACCATTCCTTGCACAATAGGAAACTCTACATTTGGTGATGCATTGCTGGATCTAGGTGCTTCCATTAATGTTATGCCTTCATCAGTTTATAAATCTTTGAATCTGGGAGAACTGAAGCCAACTGGTGTGGTGATTCAATTAGCCAACAGAAGTACAGCTCATCCAGCTGGAGTACTTGAAGATGTGCTAGTTCAAGTGAATAAGCTAATCTTTCCAGCTGACTTCTACATTTTGGATATGGAAGATGAGTCATCCATCAATAGAGCAACCTTGATCCTAGGGAGACCTTTCCTCAAAACTGCAAAAACAAAGATAGATGTGCATACGGGGACTCTCTCTATGGAATTTGGAGACGATATCATCCAATTCAACATATTTGAAGCCATGAAGCATCCCATAGAGAATCATTCACTCTTTCAACTTGATGCCATAGACCTTCTTGCGGATGATTATTCTATTGACAATCTACTTTTTAAATTTTTTGATTTTGATTTAGATTACTTAGATAATTTTACTTGCACATGTGATGAATTTGATTCATGTATTGTGTGTTCCAGGATTAATGCTGCAGACCAACCTTCGTTGAAAGATGACATGTTAGATGCAAGGGTTGTAGACATTTCAATCTCAGATAGATCTCTTCCTTCCATAATACAACCACCTCCTTTAGAGTTGAAGCATTTGCCTGAACATCTAAAGTATGCTTATTTGGGGGAAAATGAGAAGCTTCCTGTCATTGTAGCAAAGAACCTTATACCACAACAGGAAGAAAGGTTACTGCAAACCTTAAAAAGCCATAAACAAGCAATTGGATGGACTTTGGCTGATATTCCAGGTATTAGCCCATCTACTTGTATGCATAGGATACTACTGGAGGAAAACACCAGACCTGTTAGACAACCACAAAGGCGTTTGAATCCAACCATCCTAGATGTGGTAAAGAAGGAAGTAGGTAAGCTTTTGGCAGCTGGTATCATCTATCCCATCTCAGACAGTGATTGGGTAAGCCCGGTGCAAGTAGTTCCTAAGAAGACTGGCATGACTGTAGTCAAAAATCACAATGATGAACTAATCCCTACCAGAATAAAAAACAGTTGGAGAGTGTGCATAGATTATAGGAAGCTTAACCAAGCTACTCGCAAGGATCACTTCCCTTTGCCCTTCATAGACCAAATTTTGGAAAGATTAGCAGGAAAATCTCACTATTGCTTTCTGGATGGTTTTTCAGGTTATTTTCAAATACATATAGCCCCAGAAGACCAGCATAAGACCACCTTCACTTGTCCTTTTGGTACTTTTTCCTATCGAAGGATGCCCTTTGGTCTATGGAATGCCCCTGGAACCTTTCAAAGATGCATGGTAAGCATTTTCTCTGATCTCTTAGAAAGTTGCATGGAAGTGTTTATGGATGACTTCACTGTATATGGTTCTTCTTTTGATGCATGCTTAGAAAGCCTCTCTAAAGTTTTGGACAGATGCATTGAGACTAACCTGGTTTTGAATTTTGAAAAATGTCATTTCATGGTAACAGAAGGTATAGTCTTAGGACACTTGGTATCTAGCAAAGGTTTAGAGGTTGATAAGGCCAAGATAGACATTATTACTTCTCTACCTTACCCCACTTCTGTGCGAGAAGTACGTTCTTTACTTGGTCATGCAGGTTTTTACAGAAGATTCATCAAGGATTTTAGCAAGATTGCACAACCTCTTTCTAAACTACTACAAAAAGATACCAAATTTGTGTTTGATCAAGCATGCAAGGATTCATTTGATGAACTAAAGAAGCGGTTGACAACCACTCCCATCATTCAACCACCTAATTGGACGCTTCCATTTGAATTAATGTGTGATGCATCTAATTATGCCCTTGGTGCTGTACTGTCTCAAAGAGTTAGCAAGAGATCTCATGTCATTGCATATGCCTCTCGCACACTTGATGCAACCCAATCAAATTACACAACTACTGAGAAGGAGCTTTTGGCAATTGTGTTTGCATTAGATAAATTTCGCTCCTATTTGCTTGGATCTAAAGTTATTGTCTTCTCTGACCATGCAGCTTTGAAATACTTGCTGAAGAAGACAGATGCTAAGCCAAGACTGATTCTTTGGATGCTTCTGTTGCAAGAATTTGATTTAGAGATTAAAGACAAGAGTGGTGCAGAGAACCTTGTAGCAGATCATTTAAGTCGGATCCAACAACCTTGTGAAGAAACTTCAATTGCAGATTCATTCCCAGAAGAGCATCTCTATCATTTGCACGGGAAGGATCCTTGGTATGCAGATTTGGTAAACTATCTGGTTGCTAAAGAAATACCCAAACACTTCACCAAATCGCAACTTGCCAAGTTGAAAAGTGATGCCAAACACTACATATGGGATGAACCATACCTTTGGAAGACATGCAGTGATCAAATCATTAGAAGGTGTGTTCCAGATCATGAAGTTCAGTCTGTACTTACCTTTTGCCATTCCCTAGCTTGTGGTGGACACTTTGGGCCACAACGGATAGCTAGAAAAGTACTAGACTCAGGCTTTTATTGGCCTACAATATTTCGTGATGCACACAGATTATGCATAACTTGTGAGCAGTGCCAAAGAATAGGGAGTATTTCGCGCAGAAATGAGATGCCCCAACAACCACTTCTCTTTTGTGAGGTATTTGATGTATGGGGTATAGACTTTATGGGTCCATTCCCTGTCTCTTTTGGCTTTGTTTACATTCTGCTAGCTGTTGATTATGTTTCAAAATGGGTGGAGGCAAAAGCCACCCGTACTGATGATGCTCGAGTTGTTGCAGATTTTATCAGGTCTAACATTTTTAGCAGGTTTGGCATTCCTAGAGCTCTAATTAGTGACCAAGGTACTCATTTTTGCAACCGCACAATGGAAGCCCTACTCCGCAAATATGGAGTCATGCATAAAGTCTTCACCCCATATCATCCTAAAACAAATGGTCAAGCTGAAGTTTCTAATCGAGAGATCAAGAAAATCTTAGAGAAAACAGTTCAGCCTAACAGGAAGGATTGGAGCTTGCGCCTTGTTGATGCATTATGGGCATATAGGACAGCTTACAAGTCACCCATTGGCATGTCTCCCTACAGGATTGTCTTTGGTAAAGCATGTCATCTTCCAGTTGAATTAGAGCATAGAACATTTTGGGCAATAAAGAAATGCAACATGGATCTAGACCAAGCAGGAATCCATAGGAAGCTTCAATTGCAGGAACTTGAAGAAATTCGATTAGAAGCATACGAAAACTCCAAAATTTACAAAGAAAAGGTCAAAGCTCTTCATGACAAAAAGTTGGCAAGAAAGGAGTTTTACGTTGGACAAAAAGTTCTCCTTTTCAATTCTCGGCTAAAGCTTATGCCTGGTAAGCTACGCTCTAGATGGTTAGGACCATTTGTAGTTACTAATGTTTTTCCTTATGGTGCAGTGGAAATAAAAAATGAGGTAACTGAAAAAATCTTCAAGGTGAATGGACATCGTCTTAAACCATTTTTCGAAGGTTTTCAAAAGCACACGGTAGAAGAAGTGCATTTGCACAATGCCACATACCTGCAATAAATTCAAGAGAAGTCTCTCTCTCTCTCTCTCTCTCTATTTCTCTTTCTCTTTCTCTCTTTCTCTCTCTCTCTTTCTCCCTCTCCCTCTCTCACATTCCTCGCTTATAAGTTTCAACTAATCTCTCAACTTCCTTCTTCACCTCTTAAATCATCCCAACTATTACACCACATTGAGCTTGCAGGAATAATAACGAGTGTTTTAAAAAAAAATGGAGAAAGCTCTCACCAGGATCAAAATTTTGTTCCCTACTCTCCCCAGAAATTTTCTTAAAGACATTTACAATAGCAGACTTGAACGATTGAGAGCATTAACACTCTTAGGCCTTCCAGAAGATGTCCGTTGGATCATTGAAGTTAAGGTACGTTTAGCAGGTGAATTTCAAGAATCATTTGTTAAAAATATGCCAGGTATGGGAAGAAGTTCCTATGCAAAGAAGAGAAGGGCAAAAAGAGTTGGAGTTTGCTACAGGTGTGCAAGATGGACCTGTAACACAAGATGCAAGAACCCTGGAATGGTTTCAAGAAATCGAGAGGACAAAATTCAATTCATAAAGGATGGACTGAGTAAGGAGTCATTGGATGATATCATTCAGACTCTTGAGACGCATCCTAGTGGGCATGTACAAGGAGTCCTTCTTGATTTGTTTGAACTGTTCCGTAAGGAAAAAGCACGTTATAGTCTTGGGAATCTGACTTTAAAAGACCCTGTTGTCAGTTTACAAAAAAACTGAATGGGAAGCACATCCTCGACTCTTAGAAGGCGTTTCAGCCGTTACTGAACGTAAAACCAGAGGAAGATGTGAGCCACAATCACAACTACTGTTCATTCTCATGCGTGTATGTTTGTCATTTACATTGTCTTTTCAATTTATTGGGCCACAATTTTTTTTGAAATTTTCACCCCTGCTTAAAGTCTTTCCCCTCTGACATTCACCTTTTCCTTGAACCCAAAATTCAAACTTTTGCAACCAAAATTCAAACTTTTGCAACAAAAATTCAAACTTTTGCTACCAAATCCTGATCCCGCACTATTCAAGCGATCTCCTTGTCTGATATTGAGTCCCTATAAATTATCAACCTCTATGACATATTTTTTCAAAAAAGATAGAAACACCGTATATGGATAAGATCAATACTATCTGTGTTTTTGGTGGGTCTAACCTTGGAAAGGATGGAGAATTTCAACATGCAGCTTATACCCTTGGTAAGGCATTAGCTGCAAGAAAAATCAATCTTGTTTATGGGGGAGGGATTCAGGGTTTAAAAGGATGTGTTGCAGGATCTGCACTCACAAAGGGGTGTAACGTCTTAGGTGTTGGCTTAAAAAATGGGAGCACCTCCTACTTCACCCTAGGTACTGAATTGAAGGTTGCAACCATGCATGACCGTATGAGACACATGTTGGTTAATTCTAATGCATTTATTGCATTACCTGGTGGTCTTGGAACAATGGAAGAAATTTTTACCATTATATTTTGGGCCTATCGGAATTTTCATAAAAAAACCTTTGGGCTTATTGAATATTAATGACTTTTATAATGGTTTGATATCCTTTTTAGATCATGCAGTAGAGCAGGAGTTCATGCCACAATCCATGCGCAACATCATAGTATCTGCTTCAACTGTTGAACAGCTACTTGAGATTTTGCAAAATCCTACATCTGAGCTCAGTCAAGCAATGCAGCTGGTGAACCAACCAAATCAGGATGGCAGAGATAAAAGAGAACCAGATACCACTCTTCGGTTATAACTTTTCCTTACTTTGATGGTTTTCTTACATTTCTTTTCCTGTTATATGAAATTCCATCTAAGACATTGGGGACAATGTCTTGGATAGGTTGGGGGGAAGATGGTCCGATATCTAAAAAAAAAAAAAAAAATTAAAAAAAAAAATAGGTTAGATTCATAAACTTGCTTTGAGTAAGATGGCTGAGTAAGGAGTTACACTTGACTCTTGATACGCATCTTATGATTTAAAAAATAAAATAAAAATTTGAATGTGGAAGTATGTTTTTCTTTAGATTTCATAAAATAATTGAAGCAAAATGATTTACATTTCGAGATTAATTAGTTTGGCAACACATATTTGAACTGGATAGATTAGATTTGATAAATATATTACCTGTGAGATTTTGAGCCTTATTATTATTTTCTTTCCTGTGTGATTTTCATCCATGGAATATGTTACTTCAGAACTTGCATTGATTCTTTTTGAAGCTACATTTTCACATGAATTGTACAAAAATGATTGAGGCACTGTTTTTCTTGAACAAACCACTTGGCCAAATAACCAAACCATATAATTTTATCCTTTGATCAGCCCTTTGAGCCGATTAGCCTTTTCTTCTTTTTAGCTCACCACAAATAAAAAAAAATAAAATAAAAATAAAAATAAAAAAAATAAAACAACTTTGTCTGACCATAGAAGGTGAGGAATACTGGATTTATCATACCATAAGTGTTTCAATAAGTGTGGGGGAGGTTATTGTTGTGTTCATCAATATCATGGTTAAAAAAAAAAAAAGCTGAAGCAATAAATTAATAAATAAATTATTATATTGAAAAAAAAAATGAAGAAGTGATATCTGTTTCTCACACTTGCACTTACAATCAATTCTCAATCCTCACCATTTTCCTTGGTCTAACATTGTATCTCTTCAATATATCATTTCATCTTTCTAATCTCGTAGAACCAAAATAAAGACCTCTTGATTTGTGCATTGCATGTGTACATAGTAGTAGAGAAGTAGAAGATATGCAAGCCTATGATAGTTCATCTTTCATGGATTGAATTTGAGAGAAACACTTACCAAATCAAACACTTGAGAGATTCAGAGTATATCATGTGAGGTTTTATCTTTCTCAATCTATGTTTTTCAAATTAAAGTTGCCTTTCTAAGTAATTTCAAAAATGTGATGAAAGAATGCTTCATGAAATTTTGTGAATTCTTGAGAAATCAACTCAAAACTTTGATGTTCTTTCAAAAAAAAAAAATGAATAGTCACCAATCCTTAACTTAAGTTTGCCCGAGACGTGCAAAAGATAAGTGTGGGGGAATTTGATAAGCATAGATTTCATAAATAATTATCTCTCACTTTTATCCCATTAAGACTTCTTATATGTTCAATTAAGTGATCTTTGTCATATTTTATGAGTTTGGGTTCATATGAAGTTTAATTGAATTTCTTTGCTTACCCGATTAAAATGACACTATTATAGTATTTTGAGCATAATAGGAGTTGTAGACATCCAAAAATCATGAAATCTGTCTTGAATGAAAGCCTAAAGAAGTGTCCATAGTTACAAAGCAAGAGCAGATTCTAAATGGGATGTTTAGGACTCCGAAATTATCTCAAAAGATGAGATAGTGTTGTTGACGTGGAATTTGAACAGTGTGCAAAGATCCGGCCAGATCTTGAGATATAGAAGTCATATTGAGATGAAATCAACTTTGTTGGACAGCTAAGATCCGGGGCTACAACTTTTGTTCAGAAGTCAAGCTCTAATTCGGACATGTGAACATCCGAAATTGCGGTGCAAGAAAGTCAAAATTGTTGTGCTCATTGGTGGCAAAAATTCAAAAGTGTTTTGCAATTTCAATAAAGCCCATGTGAAAGCAATAAAAGGGTAGAAAAGTAATATCCTAGTTGGTGACTTTCTGAAGATGATGCCTCAAAAATCCTCTATAAATAGAAGGGTTTGCAAGAGGAGACACACACCATTTTGGAGATTAACTCCAATACCATTTTCTTTCTTTCTTTCTCTCTTTCTTTCTTTCTTGTTAGTTTTGCCTCCTTCATGGAAGGCTTATGTTTTCTTTCTTGTTAGTTTGCCTCCTACATGGAAGGCTTATGTTTTCTTTATTGTTAGTTGCCTCCTACATGGAAGGCTTAGGATTTATTTGTTGTTAGTTGCCTCCTACATGGAAGGCTTAGGATTTATTTGTTGTTAGTTTGCCTCTTTCTTTGTTGTTAGTTTGCCTCCTTCATGGAAGGCTAGGTTTGTAGTTTCAATTCAAGGATTCAAGCTATTTTCATTTTAACTTTGAGGTCTTGATCTTTATTTACATGCTTATTAAGTGGTTTCTACTCTGCTTCACTATATTCTTCAATTTTATTCTTTAATCAAAGTTTGATCGGTTGACGTATTTTGATTAATGCATAATTGATTTATAATTGGTTTTTGATTGGTAAATCATTTTCCAAAAGTTTGAAGAGTAGAAATTAAGTAATTGAATTGAAGGTTTTCATTTTATTACTTACTTCAACTGAATTCTGATTGTGAAATTGGTTTAGATAAAAGATTAAGTGGTTACTAATCTTGTTGATCATAATCAATTAAATTCTGAGAGGTTTCTCAGTAGAGAATTCAAGGATCGTTTTAGGGGTTCCAGATGATCCTAGGTTGATAAACACAATGCATGATTTTAGTGATCAATGATTAGTTAAGAAAATAGCCTCTGAATTCCTTGAGTTGATAATTGTTAAGTGAAATTAATTTCATTCTGTATTTTGCATTTAGAACTCAATATCAATCTTTACAAAATCCCCCTGTTCTAATTTTCTCCTTATTTGCTTAAGAATCTGAAATGGTCTTTGGGAGATGACCTAGGTTGCACCTTATACTATACCAATAGTTTGGGGGAAATCTAGAAATTATTTTTGCGCGTTTACGACGAGCGTGTCAGTTCAATATGCACATGGATCTAGATACAAACTTGAGACTAAAGATGTTATAATTGGTGATCAGGTTTATAATGGAAGACAAAATTTTTTTCGGGTTTTTTGGAGTTTCAGGCAATATTGTCATGTATTTAATTTTTGCAAACTAGTCATACAAATTGATGGGACTTTCCTATATGAGAAATATTAAGGTATGCTCCTCATAGCTACTACTCAAGACGGTAATAACTCAGTTTTACCTATTACTTTTGTTGTTGTTAAAGGTGAGACATTAAACATATGGAGCTGGTTTCTAGCTTTGTTAATAGAGTATGTAACACATAAGAGTGGAATCTACCTAATATCTGACAAACATTAAAGTATAAAATCAGCAGTTGGTAATTTGCATTTGGCATGATGGCAACCCCCGCATGCTTATCATGTGTATTGCATACAACATATTGCAAGCAACTTTAATCATCGATTCAAAACTTAGAAGTTGAAGCAAGAATTTTTGAAATGAGGTAAGGTAAATTTGTATACTTGTTTTTTGTTTGATGTAATGATTTTGATGGAAACTAGTTGAGAATGCATAGATGACTAGGTTACACCACGTCTAAAGAAGTATTTGACCAGAAACTTGTAAAGTTTAGACAAACTAGTCAAGATGTTGCTAGATGGAGTGATAGCATATCAAAAGAAAAATGAAGTCTAGCATATGATGAATATGGAAGAAGATATGGTCATATGACAACAAAATTGGTTGAGGAAATAAATAAAGTTTTGAAAGGTGCACATAATTTTCCGATAACTACTTTGGTTAAATGCAAATATAGTTGTTTGGTTGAATATTTTGTTCAAAGGGAGCTATAGCAACGATGGAAATTGGATGTGGTCAATGATATTTGAAAAAATTAATTGATTCAATTCAGAAAAGTCAGCAAGAAGCTTTTTCTCATCAAGTAAGATAATATGATATAAAACCATCACGATTTGAAGTAGAAGAATCTTTTAATCCTATTACTCAGTGAGGCAGTAGAAAATGGTCTGTAAATTTGGCTGAGCATAGATATTAATATGGGCAATTTCAATTGTTAAAGTACCCTTGCTCTCATGCAATTGCTGCTTGTGCAGTAAGCAGTAGTAAGTGTTGACTTTTATCAATATGTGGTTCCTGTCTATACTTTACATAATATATATACTGCATATTCAGCTGGTTAGTGGCCAATTGGTAATGACAATGACCTCCAAGAAGTTGACAGTAGAGTTCTTATCCCAAATGAAGAAAAATTAAGAGGTAAGGGTAGACCAAAATCAAACGCGTATTAGGAATGAAATGGACTGCGTTGAATCTCAACCAAGACAAAGATGTTGCATGTGCAAATAGTTTGGGCATAACCAATCTCGATGTCCACAAAGAACTGTTGAGTGATTAATTATTTAAGGCTAAATATGATGTCATTTATATGTTTTGTTATTATGATATGAGTAGTTAGATTTTAATTAGTTAACTTATGTAATGATAAGTTGTGTAATTAGAATTAAGTCATTTTATTAAGAGACATAAATGAAATTTTATTTTATATATGATGAGTTACAATTAACTAATCAATTTGAATTAAACATATGAGTTAAGATTAACTAAAAAATTTGAATTAAATAAGCGATTTAGGATTAACTAATCGATTTGAATTAAATAAGCGAGTCAAGATTAATTAATCAATTTGAATTAAATAAGCAAGTTAGGATTAACTAATCAATTTTAATTAAATAAACGTGTTAAGATTAACTAATCAATTTGAATTAAATAAGTGAGTCAATATTAACTAATCAATTTGAATTAAATAAGCAAGTTACATATAACCTAAAATTTGATAAAACATAAATAAACACAACATACTCAACAGTAAATAATTTAAAAATAATTATCAATTAAAATATTCAAACAAAATATACATATGTCTAAAGTCCTCTCCGCCTCTACCCCTGGTAGTCCGTCTCATTTACCTCCTATGAGCATCAATTTTTGTCCGAGTTGAGATGAATTAATTTAAATTATTAGGGATAAATGATAAAGACAATAAAATGGAGATCATATATATATATATATATATATATATATATATGTATATAAGTAAATAAGATAGAATAATAATAAAAATTAAGAAGAATAAAAAATAAAAATAATAAAAAGGGAAGAATAGTAATAAAAATAACAAAAAATAAAATAAAAAATGGAAATAATAAAATAATAAAAAAATATATAAAAAATATAATAATAATAAAATAAAATAAAAAAGAAAAAAAGGAATAATATAAAATAAAAATATAATAATAATAAGAAATAAAAAAAAGGAGCGAGAAGGGTAAAAATATGTTAAAAAGTTAGTTAAATTGGTTAGGAGTTAACCATGATTTAAAAAAAATAACTCTGGTTAAGAGAGAGGATAAAAAGAAATTTGAAGGGAAGAGAGAGGGTTTTTTTTTTCTTCTTTCTCTCTTTGAGCATTTGGATTTTGGAGAAGGATTTGAAGTTCTTTGGATTCTTCCACAGAAATTTTCCAGGGAGCTATTCTGAACTATCTCCCAGTTGTCGCAATCGTAATTCCAATGATATGACAAACTTGCTAAAATTTTAAAATGGAATTTATTTGATTATGTGTGGAGCCGCCACCAAATTTTTATTTAAGGGAAAAAGAGTTGGAAAAACCCTAACTCGAGGATGAGATTTAAGTTTGGGAGTCGGTTACGAGTGAGGAAGGTGTTAGGCACCCTACTCGTTTGTTCCGAAGAACAGTACCCTTGAACTGAGTGTGTGATTATTTGAAAATGTTTGATCCCTTAGTTAATTTGAAAATAAATACTTGATGGGGTTAGCCTGACAGGACTTGATCTTGCTTCTACGTATTCCCCGGTGCAATGAGAAACTCAAGGCTTACGTAGTTCTGGTTTTGTTTTGATGGCTTGACCTTCAAGAGTGTTGAAAAGAGTGTTTGAAGGGTGCTCGAAGGCTTGACCTTCGGAGCTATTTGGAAAGAAATATTCGAATATGGCTTGATTATTTTGACAAAAAAAACTATTTTAGAAGGGCAATCCTCATCCACATATGCACATGGCCCAAGATAACTACGGCTGCACTTGGACCCATACAAATCTCTAAACAACGAACATAAGAAAAAGCTACCAGTTCGTGCTTAGAGCTCGTCGCGTGAGATTAAGAATCGCAAAACAAGATTTTTATTTTTGAAAAACGATGAAAGAATAAAATGACCAAGGTTTTTATTTTGCAAATAGGAAGGGAAACCCTAATCCACATATGCATAGGGCCCAAGACAACTACGGCTGCACTTGGACCTATACAAATCTCTAAACAATGAACAACAGAAAAAGCTACCAGTTCGTGCGTAGCGCTCGTTGCGTGAGATTAAGGATCACAAAACAAGATTTTTATCTTTGAAAACGATGAATAATAAAACAAGTAAGATGTAATCAAACACAGAAGGGATGGGTGTGCTTAGCATTATTGGAAATGAAATTCATGGATTTAATTTGTAAATAGAAGGGCTTTGAGAAAATTAAAAAAAAATGCAGTTAGGAGGATTTTAGAGGTATGAAATTGTATTTATTAAAAATTTTGAGGCAATTTATCAATTAAGGAATTTTATGAAATTATTTAGGAATATTTGAATCTTTTATGAATCTTTTATTATTTATGGAATTCTTATGAATTATTTAGGAATCTTGGAATTTTTATGAATTATTTTGAAATTGTTTTATTAATTAAAGAGTTTTTTATGAATTTTTATTAATCATACAATTTTTATGAAATTTTCATAATTATGGTGTTTTTATGAATTATGGAAATTTGGTATTATTTATTAATTATAGGATTTTCCAGGGGCAGAATAGGGATTAACAGAATTTCCTAAGGTAAAAAGGTAATTTCAGGATATGGGACTTGTTGGGAATTAACAGAATTCCCTAGGGGAAAAATGGTGATTTCAGACTATGGGACCTGTAGGGAATTATAGAAACTCACCTGGGGCAGAATGGTAATTTTAAGGACAGGGGCATACTGGGAATTATGGAGTTTCCCAGGGGTATTGTGGTAATTCAGCAGGTGAGGACAGATTGGGTATTTGTAAATTTGAGAGGGGCAATTTGGGGTATTTAGCATGTAAGGACAGATTAGGGATTTGAGGGTCGACCAAAGATATTTTAGTATTTTGCTAATGGGGTTAAATGAGGGAAAAATGCAGAATGGTCCTACCTGGGTTCGAAGCATGGACGTTGGAGATGTCCTTAGGCGCTCCAACCACTCAGCCTGACGTCCATTTGGGAATATGGTGTCCAATTTTGAATTTAAAGTGATCTTTATGTTGCTTGCATGGGGTTGCATGGGGTCATGAATAATTGGACGAGGGTGTCTTCGTTTCTGATGGTTCGAAGCCTATGCTTGGTCCTTTCCTGCTCATCGAATTTGAGTGGTTGTTGCTTCATGTTAACCTGTAGATTTATTATAGTGACCCATGCATATGGAGTGGGCTAAATTCTCGTGCGCTATACACAGCACCCATCTGACGCCTGGTCGAATTTTGGTTTGCTGAGGTCAAATTATGGGCATCACCTACCTCACTACATCAATGACTAGGAGTATTTTGGTTAATGCCTTAGGGGGGTTGTTTGCATTCTGGAACTATAAGGCTCATTATGCTTGTTAATGTGGTTGACTATTTGATTGAATCTACCTTCTAAGGGGTTCTGAAAACAGGGGACGAGGTTGCGCTTGTTATGCTTTACATGGCTCCAAAACCACAAACCACTGATGCACGAAGATGGTCCTGGCTCCAATTTCTCCAACCTATCTATCCCTTCTAACATTCTGCAATGACCAAGCCCTCCATGACTTAGTTTGAGAGGTGCAGTACCCATGTCTAGATGGATTCTTTTCAAATTTATGCAGGGAGTGCTTCTGGACAAGATGACTAGGTCCCCCCTTTTCTCTCGTACATGACGACCTTATTTTCCTTGATTATGAACGAAGGGACCCCGGGAGATAAGGGTGTTGTGACTGACTACCCCATCCTACAAGATGACGAGCCACACGAGGCTTCAGAGTCTATTCTAGACTCAAGTGCAACGTTATACCTACAAGCTTTAAAACCTATGTGTTTTCTTTGGGTTCAAACCTCATAAAGCTATGTCATGCAAGGCAGATTTTGAGACAGGTCGCTCTTGTGAAATTGGAGATATCTCTTTCGCCAAGTGTATGCATATGGTAAAGGCTAGACCTATGCTGGGGGCTTCTCATATATCTCAGGTCTGTGGAAGATGGTTCTCTGCACCTAGCTTATTCTATTCGTGACTTTATGTACTAGGACCAATGATCACACCTATAGCTATTGAGGGGAAGCAAGAAGGCTCGAGGGTATTCGTGGGCTAACCATCATGCCAAATTCAGAGGGCAGAGTGCCTTGGCCAAAGTTGGGTTGGAAGCATACTCCCCTAATAGCGCCATGGAGTTTACCCTCACTCTCAATCTTGGATAGGTGTGGTATATCTTCTAAGATTCTTTTCCCTCACCCAAACACTCTGTTTTAGGAAGGCCTGATCATTAGGGAGGTTGGCCAATAGCCCTGGCATTTGTTCATTAGTGGCAATGTGCCTTATCAGCTATCGTGGAATATGGGCAGTGATACAAGATTCAGAAGGCAGAACCACCTTCGATTCTTGACCTATAATCATATTCCCCAGCAAATCAGGGGCTAAACCCCTGTCATAACCAACATTCCATAAATCTACTTCTAATGCTATGACCAATTTTTTCCTGATTTACGTCGAACAGCTCGTAAATATGACCCCATTGACATCTAGCTGAGCACACCTTCTGCATGCAATGTTGATATCATATCTATCAAATGAAATTTCACTCAGTTTTTAATTCCTAGCCGAGCATGCAGTGTCTAAAGTTTTGTATTCGTTGCAATTGCACCAATTCTTGAATTACAGAACATTAATAACATTTTCATTAAACGAAAATTTCACCTAATTCTTGATTCCTAACAGAACAGACAATGTCCAAAGCCTATTGTTTTGTCGAAATTGCACTGATTCTTGAATTATACCAAGCCATGGGTAGCTCTTGGCAAGGTTCTTGAGGGAGATAAATCTTTCCTGTTATGGATTTGAGGAGGTGATCGATGATCGCCCTGAGGTTCCTCTCTACGTTCTTTCTACCAAAGCTCCGGGGGAATGCTTCTGTTCTTCGTCCAGGTCTTTTCTCTGAGAAAACTTTTCTTCTTACCCTCTGGAAACCGAAAAAGGAAACCCAGTAACCTCTGCTTTTGAACCCAGACACCCCTTGTTATACTCTATTTTTGTCCTCCCCCTTACGCCTCCTTTTTTAACTTTTGTTTTGCTGTCCCTTTTGTTTTTTCAAATAATTAGTTTTATTTCTTTTTGATATTTCAATACATTATTTTTCAGATTTTTAAAATTATTTTTCTTAACATTTTTGATTTTCTGTTTTGTTTTATTTTTTCTAATTTTAAATCTTTAATTTCCGGATTTATTTTTCTTCATTTCAGTTTTTTAATTCTTAATAAACAAATTTTGTTTTTATTTATTTTCCATTTATTTATTTTTCAGATTTAGGTTTCTATCTAGTTTTCTTTTTTCTTTTAATTTCCAGAATTTTAATTTTTTATTTTCAGAATTATTATTATTATTATATTATTATTATTATTATTATTCTTTTAGATTTTGGATTTTAATTTTTTCTTTATTTATGATTTTATTTTGTTTGATTTCATTTTTAATTTTTGATTTTATTTAATTGACTTTTGTTTGTTTTTTTTTATTTTTCTTTTATTTATTTATTTTCTTTATTTAATTCTTGTTTAGTTTAAAAAATTTGATTTTATTTTTCAGATTTTCCTTTTCCAGAATTTTATCTATTTCAATTTCTAGAATTTTTTTAATTTTAAGATTTTTAATTTTATTTTATATTTTTGACTTTATTGTTTTTTAAGATTTTATGAATTTTATGAATTTTGAATTCTATTTTTTTTTAATTCATAATAATTTTTCTTTCAGATTTTAATTTGTTTAATCCTTTTCAGATTTAAATCTTTTATGAATTTTTCATATTTTTAATCTTTTAATTAATTTTATTTCTTTGATTTTCATTTTCTGTTTTTAATCATTTTTCAGAATTTTTAATTTTTGGTACGATCTTTGTTTTAATTTTTTTTTACTTCTACTTGTATTTTTTTCTGATTTTTGTTGGGGATTTTTAAAATCTTGTAATTTTCTGTGTCTAGAAAGATTTTATTTTATTATTATTTCTTATACTTTGAATTAACTTTCCTTTTTCTTCTTATTATTTTTTGTTTTCACTGTTTAATCATGCTTTAGGTTTACCCCCGTAATTGACTTAAATTGGGTGTAGGACATAATTGAGTGTTTACAGTTTGCCTTTCTTTACTCACTTTCTTATTAGATAATATGAGAAGTACTCTCTGTATTATCGTGGTAAGAAATAGGTAAAGACGTAAACAAATTATGTCCGAGGCAGATGCCGCGATAACCTCGGAATTACCGTACCCTCGAGATTACAGAGTTTTCAACCTTATGCGTGGAAAAACTTGACCATCGAACGGAGACGAGCCATACGAGGTTTGACTTCATGTGCTGCGATGCTAAAATATGGAGGGCCTGATAACACAGGCCGAGAACAGGAAATGTAAAGATGCAGTGGCCTGACAACATAGGCCAAGGTGCAGAAAAGTAAGCTAGAGGAGATGGCGACCTGACAACATAGGCCTGAATGCAATGAACTAAGCTAGATGGCGGCCTGACAACATAGGCCTGAAAGCAGTAAACTAAACTAGATGGCGGCCTGACAACATAGGCCTGAAAGCAGTAAAGGCCTATTAGTAGGCTTGAGAATGAAAATATCTATTTTGTTGGCAGACTTTGACTTCTTGACTTTCGTTTAGCACTGACCGTGTTCTTTAGAGTGAGTTAGATTTCGTGCGTCCTTTGCTTCCTCCTTTGTTTTACAACCTATCTTTTGCGCGTGCCGACCTTTTAAGAAATAAAATTTTTTTGTTGATAAGAACTTGTAATCAAGAAAATCTTGATCTAACCCTGATTTTTGAACAGCATTAGTAATAGCAATTGTCATTCAAAATTTTATGTAATTGCATTTTGCATATACATTCTGACAAAGGAAAGTACAGTTGCATATGGTAGGGAATTAACAAGATAGTTAAAAGGTTGTGGAGTATTTTATGACTGGACATCTGGTGATGTGATCTTTGTTGGCGGGATGCCTTTGAGATGATTAGTGCTAGTATATGAGGTGGCTTCGACCCTGTCGTAACCGGGATCACGACGGGACGACGAACAAAAGCTTTTAATTAAAAAAAAAACAGAGGAGTCGCCACCAAAATTTATTAAAGGAAATTTTGGAAAAACTTAAAAATTATGGTCTTTGAAACCAGTTTGGGTTCGAGAGCTATTTACGCATGAGGAAGGTACTAGCACCCTATGACGTCCATTAAAATGGTTACCTTCTAATTAATTATGCAGGCATATCATTAACTTTAAAAAAAAAATTATTTCACTCAAATAAAAAATATTTTTGTTGATTTATGTTGTTAATGTGTAAGTTAAAAAAAAATTATTTGTTTATTTTATGAGATAAACGAGAAAGAAGACTTGAAAGTTTATTTAGGGAAAAATTAGAAAACCCCTTTTTATAATTTGCCTTTTTAAATTTTTGAAAGGAAATGCATAGGGTTCAAGGTAGCAAATGGCTACTCAATAAACCCTTACAAATCAAACGGTGTCAAAGGTTGATCAACCACTCAATTAACACTGCTTGACCTCTCATATGAAAGAAAAAGAGTAATCAATCAGGAGTCACAAATTTAATTTTAAACTGATTAGGATAATATGAGATTTCACGTATCAGTTTTGGAAATCGGAAACATGTATCGTCATATTAAGAATCAAACAACAAGGAAACATATGACATATCAGGGAATAGACTCCATACATCAGGAATAAAAACATGGGGCAAAACAAACAGGACAATGAATGAACATTATGGGGCATATTTTACATGTTAGAATTGGAAATTGGGGAAACAAGCCATAAGATAGGATAAAGATATTACCTAGTTTTGAAGCTTGGATCTGATCTGCCCTCCCTTGTTTCTCTCTCCTTATGACTTCCTCTGTCTAGTGCTCTTTGTCACATACATCTCTGTATCTCTGCGTATACGTGACCCTTTTTCTAATACGTTCCCCTTATTTATATGCCTTTCTCGTTACTCTGCCACTACCCCACTCACCATAATCACTCTCCCACTTCCCGTTAACTGCTCTTCCACTATCCCACTTCCTGTTAACTACTCTTCGACTACCCCACTAACAAAAACTGACAGCCACTATCCCCTACCTATCAGAAAAGATAACTCCCTTATCCTTATTATCCTATTAATTTTTATTAATCAAGTTTCAATCTTTTATTATTTTTTATTTTTATTTTTTTTAATTTTTATAAATACGGACAAAATTAGTTATTCACAGTTGCCCCTCTTTACAAGTTTCTTATCAAATAATAAGAATAACAAAGTTTTTCATATTATTATTATAAGAAATTTGAAAGGAAGTGGATTAATTTTGTCTATGGTAAAAAAATAAATAATAATTAAGTAAAATAAAAATTCCTATGAGTTCATTTTTAACAAAAATGTTTGTGCATGAGCATTGTAAAGGGATATTTTGCACCATGAACGCAAAATTTTGATGATCTTGGGGTTTAGAAGATATATGGATACTGATAATCCAGAGGTGCAAGGACCCTTGGAAAGGAGTGGGTGCATGGACTCTCGGACTGAAGTGGGTACGTGGACCCTTGGAATTGAGAGGGTGCGTGGACCCTTGGCATGAGGTGGGTGCATCGACCCTTGGATTGAAATGGGTGCTTGGACCCTTGGAATGAAGTGATGGGTACGTGGACCCTTGGAATGTCGAGGTGGGTGCGTGGACCCTTGGAATGAAGAGGTGGGTACGTGGACCCTTGTGATGAAGTGGGTGTGTGGACCCTTGGAATGAAGAGGTGGGTACGTGGACCCTTGGAATGAAATGGGTGCGTGGGCCCTTAGGATGCAGAGGGTGCGTGGACCCTTGTGATGAGGTGGGTGCGTGGACCCTTGGAATGAAATGGGTGCGTGGACCCTTGTGATGAAGTGGGTACGTGGACCCTTGGAATGCAGAGGTAAGTGCGTGGACCCTTGGAATGAAATGGGTGCGTGGACCCTTACAATAAAATAGGTGCCTGGACCCTTAGGATGCAGAGGATGTGTGGACCCTTGAGATGCAGAGGGTGCATGGACCCTTGGAATGCAGAGGGTGCGTGGACCCTTGAGATGCAGAGGGTGAGTCGACCCTTGGAATGAAATAGGTGTGTGGACCCTTGTGATGAAGTGGGTGCGTGGACCCTTGGAATGAAGTGGGTGCGTGGACCCTTGGAATGAAGAGGTGGGTACGTGGACCCTTGGAATGAAATAGGTGTGTGGACCCTTAGAATGCAGAGGGTGCGTGGACCCTTGTGATGAGGTGGGTGCGTGGACCCTTGAAATGAAATGTGTGCGTGGATCCTTGGAATGAAATGGGTGCGTAGACCCTTGGAATGTAAAGGGTGCATGGACCCTTGGAATGAAGTGGTGGGTGCGTGGACCCTTGGAATGCAGAGGATGCGTGAACCCTTATGATGAGGTGGGTACGTGGACCCTTATGATGAGGTGGGTATGTGGACCCTTAGACATAGGCTTGAGATAGTTTTTTAATGATGATGATGCAAGAGTGCATGATACTAAATGCTTTGGCGATATAATTCAATGATGATGCATGATGGTCGAAACTATTGTGCTTTTATTAAATGACTTTTGTGACGTTAAAATAAGATTATTGTTTCTCCTGAGCTTGCTTGTCCAAGATCCAAGAATGAGTGAGATTTCTTGATTTAATTTGACCCCATTTGACATTCAAGTGTCTCCTTGTTTGCTCTGTGTTTGAATTACTTTTAGTCTGCCATGAAGATAGAACGAGTTAGAGCAATATTCTCACTTTCCACCACACGCAACTTTTATTGGGTCCTCATTAAGCTTACTGCAACCTTTAACACACAAATAATTGTAATGCTGTTATTTTAATACCAACACATATTTCCTTTTGGTATATCACTATTAAATGTTGTGAGGTTAGGTGGTGAGAGAAAAGTCATGGTTTTTTATTGAACAAAGTGATTGTCGAAGACAATGATATTTGGCAAGGAAGGAATGGTATATACATTGAGTAAAGGTTAGAAAATGAAAAATATTTACAGAAGGATGCTATGAGTAGTAGAACTTTATTCAGGACCGTTTTTCCAATGAGTAATGCCAGTATCACACTTCAGTAACCTTGGTAACCCACTAATAAGCTTCAGAGAAAAGATGAAATTGCCCCAGTTATTCGTTTGTCACAATGTTTCCCTCAGATTGTAACTGTCAATCCATAACTTGTTCCGATTTTCACATTCAACTCTTCAATTTCCCCAGTCTGTCATTCAATGCAACTCTTGCCCCAATTTGTAACTGTTCAATTTCCCCACTTTGTAAAGTCTGACGCATTCTTTGTGCTCGTTCATCTTCTAGGCCACCTATCCAGGTTTTCAGTCTAGTGATCATTTTATTTGACCCTAATTTTTTCCTAGATCGCTCTTTTCGAGTTTTCAATCTAGCGGGTCGCTCTAACTTTTGCCTAGATTTTCTTACAGGTTTTCAATCTAGCGAGCCTTTTGTTATTGCTCTAACTTTTTCCTAGATCGTTTTTTGAGATTTTCGATCTAGCGAGCCTTTTTTTTTAATTGCTCTAACTTTTGTCTAGATCATTTTTTGAGGTTTTCGATCTAGCGAGCTCCTTTTTTTTTATGCATAGTATTTTTTACTGCATCTGAGTTCACAGGGTGTAAGAGATCTTTGCCATCCATTTTTGTAAGGATCAAGGCTCCTCCTGAGAAAGCTTTCTTGACTATATATGGCCCTTCGTAATTTGGAGCCCATTTTCCCATATGATCTTTATGAATTGGAAAAATTTTCTTGAGTACTAAATCTCCTTCTTGAAACTCTCGATGATGCACTTTCTTTTCAAATGATTTCTTTAGTCTCCTCTGATATAACTGGCCATGACAAATTGCATTCAATCTTTTTTCTTTAATGAGGTTTAATTGGTCAAAACGGGTTTGGACCCATTCTGCTTCATTTAACTTCGTTTCCATTAATACCCTCAAGGAAGGTATTTCGACCTCAGTAGGTACGACAGCCTCCATCCCATATACTAAGGAAAATGGTGTTGCCCCAGTTGAGGTGCGAACCGAAGTACGATATCCATGCAAAGCAAACGGAAGCATTTCATACCAGTCTTTGTAAGTCACCACCATCTTTTGAATGATTTTCTTAATGTTCTTATTGGTTGCTTCAACTGCCCCATTCATCTTTGGCCGATATCGGGAAGAATTATGATGTTTAATCTTGAATTCTTCACATAACTTAGTCATCATCTTGTTGTTCAAATTGGTCGCATTGTTTGTGATGAGTTGATTTGGTAGACCATAACGGCAGATTAACTCCTTTTTTATGAACCTTACTACCACATTTCGGGTTACATGCGCGTAGGAAGCTGCTTCAACCCATTTAGTGAAGTAATCAATTGCAACCAAAATAAAGCGGTGTCCATTTGATGCCTTAGGTTCAATGGGACCTATGACGTTCATTCCCCACATAGAAAATGACCAAGGCGATGATAGAACATTTAATGATGTTGGTGGAGCATTAATATTATCAACATATGTCTGGCATTTATGAAATTTCTTCACATGGTTAAAGCAGTCAGACTCCATGGTCAACCAGTAGTAACCAGCCCTCAAGATCTTTCTTGCCATTGCATGTCCATTCGCATGAGTTCCAAAAGATCCTTCATGCACTTCCTTGATGATTTTTATGGCTTGAGTATCATCAACGCATCTAAGGAGCACCATATCATGATTTCTTTTATACAATACTTCTCCATTTAGAAAGAAGCTCATTTCCAATCTTCTCAAAGTTCTTTTTTCGTTCTCCGAAGCACCCAACGGATACTCTCTTCTCTTGATAAAATTCTTGATATCATGGTACCAAGGTTTTCCATCTGGTTCTGCTTCGATGGAATAATAGTGTGCCGGATGATCACGACGCTGATCTTTATAAGTGGCATGTCTTCTTCCTGACTCAGTGTGAACATGGATGACAAAGTGGCCAGTGCATCTACCAACGAATTTTCCTCTCGGGGAATATGATCAAAGGTTACTTCTTCTAACTGTTTTATTAATTCCTTAATATAGGACTGGTAAGGAATTAATTTTGAATCTCGAGTCTTCCATTCTCCTCTTAGCTGATGAATGACCAAAGCCGAATCACCATATATGTCGAGGATTTTGACCTTTGATTCTATAGCCGCTTCGATTCCTAGTACACACGCTTCATATTCTACCATATTGTTTATGCAATCAAAGCATAGTCGGGCTGTGACTGGGACGTACTGCTTTTCTAGGGAAATTAGTATAGCTCCAATCTCATGCCCCAATACGTTGGAAGCACCATCAAATAACATCGTCCATCTTTCTTTCTTTGACAGTTTCTCCTCACCAAATGATGCCATTATGTCTTCGTCAGGGAACCTGCATTGCATTGACTCATAATCTTCCATAGGTTGATGTGCCAAGTAATCTGCCAGAACACTTCCTTTGATTGCCTTTTGGGTAACATATACAATATCATATTCTGATAAGAGGACTTGCCAACGGGCAATCCTTCCTGTTAGAGCCGGTTTTTCAAAAATGTACTTAATTGGATCCATTTTAGACACTAACCAAGTTGTGTGACTCAGCATATATTGTCTTAAGCGACGGGCGGCCCAGGCGAGAGCACAACAAGTTCGTTCCAACAATGAGTAATTGACCTCATAATTGGTGAACTTCTTGCTTAAGTAGTAAATGGCTTGTTCCTTTCTTCCAGACTCGTCCCGTTGGCCTAACATGCAAACCATAGACTCATCAAGCACTGTCAAGTACATAATGAGAGGCTTTCCAGGGATTGGTGGTACCAAGACTGGGGGAATTTGCAAATACTGCTTGATCTTCTCAAAGGCTTCTTGGCAATCATCATTCCATTCCATTGGTTAGTTCTTACACAACAACCTGAAGATTGGCTCACATGTAGCTGTCAACTTGGATATAAATCGAGCAATATAATTTAGCCTTCCAAGAAATCCCCGAACTTCCTTTTCTGTGCTGGGAGAAGACATTTCAAGAATAGCTCGAACTTTTTCTGGATCCACTTCAATCCCCTTTTGGCTAATTATAAATCCTAATAACTTGCCAGACTTTACTCCAAACGTACATTTAGTTGGGTTCAACCTCAACTTGAACTTTCTTAATCGCTCAAACAATTTCTGTAAATGAACAATATGATCTTCCTCATTTTTTGACTTGGCAATCATGTCATATACATAGACTTCAATCTCCTTATGCATCATGTCATGGAATAAGGTCACCATTTCCCTTTGATAAGTAGCCCCTGTATTCTTCAATCCAAATGTCATAACTTTGTAGCAAAATGTGCCCCAAGGTGTGATAAATGTGGTCTTTTCCATGTCTTCTTCAGCCATCTTGATCTGATTGTAACCTGAGAAACCATCCATAAAAGAGAAGAAGGAATGTTGAGCTGTATTGTCTACCAGTAAGTCGATGTGAGGTAAGGGAAAATCATCCTTAGGGCTAGCCCTATTTAGGTCTCGGTAGTCAACACACATTCGGACCTTCCCGTCTTTCTTAGGGACTGGAACTACATTGGCAATCCATTGGGGGTATTTTGAAACAGCAAGAAAACCAGCGTCGAGTTGCTTTCTAACCTCCTCTCTGATCTTTAAGGACATTTCTGGCTTCATTCTCCTTAACTTCTGCTTAACTGGGGGATATTCTGCCTTTAACGGTAGTTTATGCTCTACTATACTAGTGTCGAGAACTGGCATATCCTGATATGACCATGCAAAGACATCTTTAAAATCGTGCAAGAGCTTTATCAACCTGTAATGCCCCTCCTCTTTCAGGAGTGTGCCAATTTTGACTTCTTTTTTCTCCTCATTGGTCCCCAAATTAATCATCTCAATCGGTTCCTTATGAGGTTGTATTTCTCTGGCCTCTTCCTCCATCAATCGCAACAGTTCAGTGGATGGTTCTAAATCATTATCATCCTCCTCATTAGCCTGATTAATGGGTAGATCAAAGCTACTTGATGTGATACTAGCATTATTTTCATCTTCAAACGTGCTATTTTTAGATCTGCATCATTTAGGAATGGAAAGAGGGAAATGAACAAAAATTCTAACGAGGTAAAGAATACAAGTAGAAGAGGGAGACCGGTATTTGAGAAATTCAAAATGCATTTTATTAATGATATACTGAAAGGAAACATGTACGCCCATAACAAAGAGAATCTTAAAGCCTTGGGCAGAGCAATAAGATTAGCATTACAAAATTACTTGATGTCTGAATTAAAAATCACAGGAAGCTTAATGATTTCCCAATTGACAAGCCTTGTGTTTGGTGGACAAGCGTGAACCCAATTGACATGCTCATCCTTCAGAGTGTACTCTTCTACGACAGCTATTGGGCTTGAAAACTCAAATCCAGCACTCCAAAAAGTCTTCCTCAGATCATATATGGAGACCCCCTCAGTCTCGGGCTCTCTGTCATCCAACTTGGCCAGTCTTTTCTCTCTTTTCTCCTTTGCAATCCTTTTCTTATCTGCTCTTGAAGGTTTGTACCCTAACCCAAAGCGGTCTTTATTTTCTATCAGACTTGGTAGCTTGCTCAAACCTTGCTCGTATTTTCCCAAACCATGTCCATATTGATACCCGTTCTCAAGCATGACTCTTGCTACCATTGTAGAAGCACCCGATGGTTGGATCTTTGTAATGGGCATTCCCTCCTTGACATAACTAGCATTCGCAATCTCAAGTGCCTGAAATGAGGTCTCAAGAGCCTCTTCAGCTGCTTCGATATAAGGGGTAGAGAAAGGTTTACTCACTAGTAAATATTCCTCAGCAGAGACAATGATTAGATTGTCATTGATGATGAACTTCAGCTTCTGGTGGAGTGTGGATGGTACAACTCGTGCACAATGAATCCATGGTCTTCCCAGAAGGCAACTGTAAGCAGGAGTAATGTCCATTACTTGGAATGTGACTTCAAAAGTAATTGGACCAATCTGAATAGGTAGGCTTATCTCTCCTATCACTTCTCTTCGAGATCCATCAAATGCCCGGACTACTATGGTGCTCGGTTTCATATGCGACATGTCAAATGATAGTTTTGCGAGTGTTGCCCTTGGCATTACATTCAGTGAGAAACCATTATCGATTAAAACTCTGGCCATAATATGGTCCATACACTTCACTGATATGTGTAAAGCCTTATTGTGTCCTGCTCCTTCCACTGGTATCTCATCATCAGTAAAAGTAAGGTAATTATTGGCGGTGATATTACTGACGATAGCTTCGAATTTTTCAACTGATATATTATGGATGACATGAGCCTCATTCAATATTTTTAACGAGGCTTTCCTGTGAGGATCAGAGTTCATCATCAGGGATATAAGTAATATTTTAGCTGGAACTCGGTTCAGTTGATCAATCACTATGTACTCACTTTGTTTCACGAGCTTTAAAAACTTATACACTTCTTCCTCTGATAGTTCTCGTTTCTGTTCTTTCCTCTCTGTAGCTTCATGGTCGACCATATGCCTTCCTTTTCCTTTTTCTTTCTAAGTCTCATTCATCGGTTTGACTCTAAGCTCTTCGGGAGTGTAAATTCGACCACTTCGAGTCATACCGCCGACCTCAGCAATATTGGTAATCTCAGAATCCCCTAAATCAGCATCTTTTTGTAAGTCACCTTCGGTATCATCAGTACTTACCTCGAACCCATATCTCCAAGGTACTGCTTTGTTGCTTTTATAAGGAAAAGCTGTTGGAATTTGAATTGTGAAAGGTTTCGGCCTACCCAAGGTTGGAATGGTAGGAGTACTGGTATAATAGATGGTCAAGGGTCTTGGTAAGCCTGAAGTTGAATCGTCAACTACCGACACACTGTTGTCCCCTCTAAAATGACCCACTTGGACCAATTGTTTATCCATTAGGTCTTGCAGAATCAACTTGAAGACATCACATTCTTGTATTGAGTGATCTGCACCCGGGTGTAATCCACACCTATCATTCTCTTCAAAATTTCCCCTGACCATACCGAACTTGTGCATCTCAGCAAAGATGAAATTTAATGGGATTTTGACATCTTTTACCTTACTTCTCAAGGGTGGTCTCTCATCTTCAATAAAGTTAATCGATGGCCCTCCATGCCCTGGTAGAGGGTTGCTTCCAACATTGGGAGTGTCTGCTTTGAAGTTCAACCACTTTGCATTAATCAATTCTTGCACCTTGAATTTTAATGCTCGGAAATTTTCAGTTAAATGGCCGATAGCACCTGCATGGTAATCACATTTTGCATTTGGATCATACCCCCTAGGATAAGGTGGTTCTATTGGTCTCGTTGGGAGAGGTACTACTAGGAAATTTTGGATAAGTTGAGGTAGTAGTTCTGTGTAAGACATGGGGATTGGGTCGAATTGGACTAGACTCCTACCTTGGTTGCTAGGGCTACTTTGGGGGTTTGGGTTTTTGTTCTATGGTTGATTGAATTGAGGTGGCCTTATAGAGGGTGAGTTGGATGGAATGAGTGGGATTGAAAGGTGAGATTGAGAGTATGGATTTTGTGAGATGGTGGTGATATGTGGGTAAGGCATATGAGGGGGGTTGTAGGCTGGTTGGAGATGAGGAGGTTGAAAGATAAAGCCCCTAGGAGGTTGAAATGTTACTACATTAACTTCTCCTTCCTTCTTCCTCACTGATCCAGTTGAGGGGTTTTTTTGCAGTGTTCGTTCTTGAAGGAATATGAGCAATCTTTCCACTCTTTAGACCATTCTCGACTCTTTCTCCGATGATGACTATGTCAGAGAAATTTGAGGAGATGCTTCTAATCATCCTTTCATAGAAAGGTGCCCGTAGTGTATCAATAAACAATGCTACCATTTCTTTATCAGACAATGGGGGTTCCACTTGAGCTGCTAATTCTCTCCATCTTTGAGCATACTCCTTGAACAACTCTTGGTCCTTTTTTGACATGCTTTGCAATTCCCATCGGTCTGGTGCCATGTCGATATTGTATTTGTACTATTTGAGGAAAGCATCGGCCAAATCCTTCCAGCAACGGATATGGGAACGCTCAAGGTGCATGTACCAACTTGAAGCTGCCCCAGTTAAACTGTCTTGGAAGAAATGAATCAGCAACTTGTCATCATGAGCATGTGATGCCATCTTTCTAAAATACATGGTCAGATGACTTTTTGGACAAGTGGTTCCTTTGTACCTATCAAACTTTGGCACTTTAAACTTTGGAGGTATAACTACATCAGGAACAAGACAAAGATCTGCAGCTGCTCCGATGTTGTAGCTACTACCTTCTACAGCTCGTAGTCTCACCTGTAACATTTGTAATTTTCCTTGCTCACAAGGGTTAAGTTGATTAAACCCTTCCGTGCCTTAGTGGAGATTAGGCTGAGATTGCAGGGTGGCTTGTGCGTTAAACTTGGAAGGTGTTTCAGGAGTTCTTGTGGCCAGTCTTGGATTAACTAGATGGGCTTGAGTGGCCCGCGGGTCAGCCTTAGCTTCCGGAGCTACATAACCAGGGGGAAGGCCATATTCTGGCCATTGGTCTTCTTGAGAATCGACACGTTCTTGCACATGTTTGTTGTAATGTAGAGTGAGTGGTGTCTTTGACTAAGACTGGGGGGTCTGTTCAGAGTCCTTCTTTTCCAAAGCTCGTAAAGCTCCTAGGACCAGTGTCATATGCTCCTTTAGTTGGTTGAGCTCACTCCTCAATTCTTCATTCTGTTGTTCTAACTCATCCATGATCTTGGATTGCAAACGGGTCCTGTAGGGATGTCGGAGGAACAACTTGCTTGCTTTGTTATTATTGTTTTTTTTATCTAAAATGGAAACATGATGTTAGTATATAAAGACAAAATAAAGGTTAGTGAGGGAAAAATTTCATTTGAGCATTCAAAATTAGGGAAGTTCCCCACACTTCTATTCAAGGACCACTCATCTCAAGATGGAAGTGTGTTTGACACTCAACCTAAGGGAGTATTCACTCCTCAATAGGTGAGGTCTTTGTCCACTAGCAATGCAGTTCGTGACCCATATCTTCGATCAGGGACCACTCATCTCAAGATGAAGACATGGTTGACGCCTAATCCAAGGGAGTATTCACTCCTCAATGGATAGGGTCTTGACCAAAGTAACCAATAAGTGAAGTGACCCATATCTTCAATCAAGGACCACTCGTCTCAAGATGAAGACATGGTTGACGCCTAATCCAAGGGAGTATTTACTCCTCAATGGATAGGGTCTTAACCAATGGAACTGACAAGCGAAGTAACCCAAATCTTCTTAAAGTTTACACGATCTTCTTTGGTCATTTTCTTGCAAACTGTATTCACTTTTTGAAGATCATTGATTTGTACAGTGATTCTGATGCTTCTCATTTGGTCATATACATTGCTAGTACAATCTTGAACTTCCTTGATTTGAATGCTATTAAATCTTTCCCAAAAAAAAAGAACAAGGAATAGACAAATGATGCAATGCCCTGTGTAAAATATGCATGAACCTATATGCCTAAGATATTATGCGTAAGCTTATATGAACATGTTAAAAAATGGATGGACCTATATCAAAATTTTTAAAATTTTTTTTTATTAGAAACCCAACTGAAACATGACATATGTGTGATTTTTTTGATATATTTTTTTTATGTAGAAATGTGATAAAAAAAATTAATTCTAAAAAGGGGATGGACATGTTATTTTTGTACTTTTTAAATATCCAAAAAGAAAACAATGCATAAGCCTATATGAAAAGGTCCAACTAAAACTAAACATGTTATTTTTGCATTTTATTTGTCCAAATGTCCAAAAAAAATGCATGAACCTATATGAATTTTTTTTTCTAAAATGCCAACAAAACAAAAACTGAATGTACCTAATACGTTATATATTTTTTTGTAAAAAAAAATGCATGAATATGTTATTTTTTAATTTTTTTTAAATGTACAAAAAATGCATGAACCTATATGAAATTTTTTTATTTTTTCTAAAAGTCCAACGAAAACAAAAAATAAAAATGAACGCATCTAATATATAATTTTTTTTGTATGAACATGTTATTTTTATTTTTTGTTTATCTAAATATATTAAAAAAAGTGTATGAATTTTTTTTTCTAAAAGCCCAACTAAACACAAAAAATGTATCTAAATATGTGACCTTTTTTATGAAAAAAAAATGCATAAAGATGTTGTTTTTGTTTTTTGTTTATTTACATGTTAAAAAAAATTATTTATTTTTCTAAAATCCCAAGTAAAAGAAAAATAAATGTATCTAATATGCGATTGGTTTTTTTATGTATAAAATTTTAAAAAATGTATGAACAAGTTATTTTTGCCTTTTTTTTTGTTTATCTGAAAAAAAACTGAATATACTAAAAAACTTAAAAAAAACATGAACATATTATTTTTTTTAAATGAAAAAAAAATACACGAAATTTTTATTTTTCTAAAAGTCCACATTGAAACCAAAACTGAATATACCCAGGACGTGATTTTTTTAAAAATGCATGAATGTGTTATTTTTGTTTTTTTCTAAATGCCTAGAAAATGCATGAATTTTTTTTTATTTTTTTCTAAAAGCCCCAAAAAACTGAATATACCTACAATTTTTAAAAAATAAATAAAAAAATTTATGATTGAGATTCTTGCCCAAATTTGAAAGAAAAAAGAATTAGTAGTATTCTCGGTGCAAAAACGATGAGAATGATGTGATTGGCTATGCTCATGTTATAATATGATGAGATGTGAATTTAAATGTTCCCCACGTGTCCTATTTTAGGTGAAAAACTAAGGGAGGATATTGGTAATGTTCACATCCTAACTTTGGAAGGTTGCTTAGTTCTGTCTACGTGCATGGTTTCATGGGTAGATCTAGACAACTCACAGATTATCATGGCCCTCAGATTGCCCTTATCATATAGACAAGGACCCAGTTCTTGAACCAGTCATAAGTAGGGAAATGCCCTCTCAATATGACTAACTCATGATACCAGTAACACTCTGTGTGGTGACTTAACAATTACCAAGTGGGCATGAAGCCCCTCAATACCAGCCATCAAGACACCCGCTAATCCTAGGCTCGCACAGGCTCGGGTATAGAGCCCAAGAAGTGTGTGAGGTAAGTGAGAGTGAATTGTGTGAAAGGGGAGCATACAAACCTTTAAATCTAAAACTACCCAACTCCACCTGCAACATAAACAAGCAACCAAGAATATACAGCAGAAAGTCTTCTACCCTATGGTTCACAACATTGAATATATACAAACACCCTATGGTTCACAATATCGAATATATACAAACACAATGAAGACAAGAGGAAAAAATCACATTGAATATATATGAAAACAACGAATACGAATAAAAAAATAAAAATCACAACATTGAATATATACAAGCACAATGACCACGAACAAGATAGAAAAAAGAATAAACAATATTTACATAAAAATAACAAAGAGTGAAATAAATAAAAATAAAGTTAAAGCGAGCATGCACAACTAATCAGATTAGGCTTAACTCTCGAAAATATCCCCAGTGGAGTCGCCATCTGTCGTAACCGGGATCACGACGGGACGACGAACAAAAACTTTTAATTAAAAAAAAACATAGGAGTCGCCACCAAAATTTATTAAAGGAAATTTTGGAAAACTTAAAAATTATGGTCTTTGAAACCAGTTTGGATTTGGGAGTTATTTACGCATAAGGAAGGTACTAGCATCCTATGACGTCCATTAAAATGGTTACCTTCTAATTAATTATGCACACATATCATTAACTTTCAAAAAAAAAATTATTTCACTCAAATAAAAAATATTTTTTTTTATTTATGTTGTTAATGTGTAAGTTAAAAAAAATTATTTGTTTATTTTATGAGATAAACGAGAAAGAAGACTTGAAAGTTTATTTAGGGAAAAATTAGAAAACCCTTTTTTTTCCTTTTTAAATTTTTGAAAGGAAATGCATAGGGTTCAAGGTAGCAAATGGCTACTTAATAAACCCTTACAAATCAAACGGTGTCAAAGGTGGATCAACCACTCAATTAACACTACTTGACCCCTCATATGAAAGAAAAAGAGTAATCAATCAGGATTCACAAATTTAATTTTAAACTGATTAGACTCCATACATCAGGAATAAAAACATGAGGCAAAACAAACAGGACAATGAATGAACATTAGGGGTATATTTTACATGTCAGAATTTGGAAATTGGGGAAACAAGCCACAAGATAGGATAAAGATATTACCTAGTTTCGAAGCTTCGATCTGATCTGCCCTCCCTTATTGCTCTCTCCTTATGACTTCCTCTGTCTAGTGCTCTTTGTCACGTACGTCTCTGTATCTCTGCGTATACGTGACCCCTTTTTCTGATACGTTCCCCTTATTTATATGCCTTTCTCATTACTCTGCCACTACCCCACTCACTATAATCACTCTCCCACTTCCCGTTAACTGCTCTTCCACTATCCCACTTCCTGTTAACTACTCTTCCACTACCTCACTAACAAAAACTAACAGCCACTATCCCCTACCTATCAGAAAAGATAATTCTCTTATCCTTATTATCCTATTAACTTTTATTAATCAATTTTTTATCTTTTATTATTTTTTATTTTTATTTTTTTTTAATTTTTTTAAATACGGACAAAATTAGTTATTCACAGTTGCCCCTCTTTACAAGTTTCTTATCAAATAATAAGAATAACAAAGCTTTTCATATTATTATTATAAGAAATTTGAAAAGAAGTGAATTAATTTTGTCTATGGTAAAAAATATATAATAATTAAGTAAAATAAAAATTCCTGTGAGTTCATTTTTGACAAAAATGTTTGTGCATGAGCGTTGGAAAGTGATATTTTGCACCACGAACGCAAAATTTTGATGATCTTGGAAGATATATGGATACTGATAATCCAGAGGTGCAAGGACCCTTGGAAAGGAGTGGGTGCATGGACTCTCAGAATGAAGTTGGTACGTGGACCCTTAGAATTGAGAGGGTGCGTGGATATTGTCCGCGTACACCTGGCATTTGTGGCAGGTCTTAATGTGTTTGTAGCAGTCGGCTTCCATAGTCAGCCAATAATACCTGGCCTTGAGGATTTTCCTTGCCATGGCATGCCCATTGGCATGAGCACCAAAGGACCCTTCATGAACTTCTTTTAGAATCTTGTTGGCTTCTCTAGCGTCTACACATCTAAGTAGGACCATGTCATGATTCCTTTTATACAGAATTTCTCCATTGAGGAGGAAACCTGCGGCCAGTCTCCGTAGGGTTCTTTTGTCATTTTTTGGTGGGTCGGCGTGATATTCTTTATTCCTTAAGAACTGCCGGATGTCATGGTACCAAGGTTTTCCATCTGGTTCCACCTCTACTATATGAAAAAATTATGGTCTGGAGCAATGCTGGATGTGGATGAGAGGCATATCTTCCTCTCCCCCGATTTTGAACATAGACGACAATGTGGCTAGGGCATCAGCCAGCTGATTGTCTTCCCGCGGTATATGTGAGAAGGTGACCTCTTCAAAGTGTTCTAGTAGATCCTGGAGACGGGCCTGGTAGGGCACTAGCTTTGCGTCTTTGGTTTCCCATTCTCCTCTGACTTGGTGGATGACCAAGGCCGAATCACCAAAAACCTCTAGGCGCTTCACTTTAGCTTCGATTGCGGCTTGAATCCCTAAGATACAAGCTTCATACTCCGCCATATTATTCGTGCAATCGAAGGCTAGTCGGGCGGTGATAGGTATATACTGTCTTTCCGGAGAAATCAGTATAACTCCTATACCATGACCCATCATGTTGGACGCGCCGTCGAACAACATCGTCCATTTCTCTTCCTCTATCTTTTCCTCTTCGTTGAATATTGCCATCAAGTCCTCATCAGGAAACTCTGGCTGCATAGCCTGATAGTCGTTTATGGGTTGTTGGGCCAAATATTCTGCGAGTGCACTGCCTTTGACAGATTTCTGCGTCACATACAGGATGTCATATTCCGAAAGCACCATTTTCCACTTTGCAATTCATCCTGACAACGCAGGCTTCTCGAATATGTACTTGATCGGATCCATCCTGGATATTAGCCATGTGGTGTGACCCCAAAAGTGCATTAAGCCAGGTTCAACCGCAGCTTGAATTTTCTAAGCCTTTTAAACAACTTCTGTAGATCTGTAAGATGGTCATCCTCTGTTCGGGATTTGGCAATCATATCATCCATGTAGACTTCTATCTCCTTGTGAATCACATCATGTAACAGTGTTACCATGGCCCTCTGATAGGTCGCCCCAGCATTTTTCAATCCAAAGGGCATGACTTTGTAACAGAAGGTTCCCCAGGCTATGATGAAGGTGGTCTTTTCTCTATCTTCCTCTGTCATCTTGATCTGGTTATAACTTGAGAAACCATCCATGAATGAAAAATAGGAGAATTGCGCAGTGTTATTGACCAACACATCGATGTGAGGCAGTGGAAAATCATCCTTTGGGCTGACTCGATTAAGATCTCTATAGTTTACGCACATCCAGACCTTCCCATCTTTCTTGGGGACCGGCACTATGTTAGCGACCCATTCGGGGTAGTTTGCAACAACCAAGAAGCCGGCGTCAAACTATTTTCTTACTTCTTCCCGGATTTTCAGAGACATTTCCGGTTTCATCCTCCTCAGCTTCTGTTTGACCGGTGCACATCTGGCTTTCATAGGTAGCTTGTGCTCCACTATAGAAGTATCTAGGCCTGGCATGTCTTGATAAGACCAGGCGAAGATATCACTATAGTTCTGTAAGAGTGAGATCAACCACTCACGATTGTCTCCAGTGATAAGCGTGCCTATCTTGACCTTTCTTTTGTTTTCCTCGGTCCCCAAATTTATCAAATCCATGGGTTCCTGATGAGGTTCAATTATTTTAGATTCGCGTTCCACCAATCTCAACATTTCTTCGGTGGGTTCGCATTCAAATTCTGACTCTTCGTCGGCCGAGTCGTCAATACAGTCGAAATCGCCTAATACAATACTAGCACTGTCGTCGCAAGGCTGTTTCGGGTTAGATCTGCGTATTGGGATAAGACGAAGAAATAAAACAGGTACATTCAGCAAAGGGAAGTAAATTGGGAAAATAGAAGGAAGTATTTTGGGCAATGCAACTGTATTTATTATTTGTCAGAAATATGTACAAAATGTTTATGTGTAAAATTTTGTCATGACAATTGCAAAATTACATTTGAACTAAACCAAAAGTCAGAGGTAGATAAAAAATTTCCCAATTGGTCAGTTCTCGTCCGGGGGGACAAGGCGTCACCAGATCTTCAATACTCGTTGTCCCCTCTCCATTTGTGGCTGCGATCATGCCTAGGTCTTCGAAGCCAGCACTTCGGAAACTTTGTGATATATGGCACAGAGGGACCTTGTTATAGCGGGGTCTTATCGCCTTATCCTCTTCAGCAGGTTGATATCCCAACCCATATCGTCGCCTATTTTTATTCACCGACAACGGTCGAGACAAACCGCCATTAGTTTGCCCCAGTCTACCGCCTGGCTCGAACCCATTCTTCAACATCACTCGAGCCATCATCATCAGAGCTTTAGGGGGCAGCCCACGGTCAACCACTTCGCCTTCCTTAATTGTAATGACATTGGCAACCTCTAAAGCTTGGAAATGAGTTTCCAAGACCTCTTCGGCAGCCTCAATATAAGGAGGATTGGTGGGTTTGCTGACCAAATAATCTTCTTCCGCCGAGACGATAATTAGTCTATCGTCCATGATGAACTTCAACTTCTGATGTAAAGTTGAAGGGACCGCTTTGGCGGAATGAATCCAAGGTCTACCCAGCAGACAGCTGTAAGCTGGCTGAATATCCATTATTTGGAAAGTTATGTCGAAGACGACCGGGCCGATTTGGACTGGTAGATCTATTTCGCCGATAACTTCCCGCCTTGAACCATCAAATTCTCTTACTATCGTAGAGCTAGGCTTCATGTGGATCTCCTCGTGCGGCAGTTTGGACAGAGTCAATTGAGGCATCACATTCAGAGAGGAGCCATTGTCTATCAAGACTCTGGCTAGAATGTGATCCATACATTTGACCGATATATGCAAGGCCCTATTATGTCTCGCCCCTTCCTCCGGGATTTCACGATCGGCAAAGGTTATGAAGTTGTTGGCGATTATGTTACTGGAGATCCCTTCGAATTTATCCACTGAGATGTTGTGGACTACATGGGTCTCATTCAGGATCTTCAGTAACACCTTCCAATGGGGCTCTGAGTTCATCATTAGAGCTAACAATGATATTTTAGCGGGTATACGATTTAATTGCTCAATGACCGTATACTCGCTTTGTTTTATTAGTTTCAAGAACTCGCAAGCCTCTTCGTCTGAAACTGCCTTCTTCATCTCCTCTATTTCTTTATTACCGCTTTCGGGCTCGGGCCTGACTCGATCTTCTTTGTCTAGGGTAGCCGGTTGTCTCCTTGTATCCTCGGTAGGGGCATAGATACGACCACTTCTGGTCATTTCCCCTATATCGGCTATGTTGGTCACAGCGAGCGAGGAACTCTTATCCTCTTCGATTTTCCCTCCCAGTACCTCGACGTTGTATTTCCACGGTACATCCTTGTTGCTGTTATACTGGAAAGGTCCCGACACCTTTATTGTAATTGGTCTCACTCCATCGAGCATAGGCAGGACTAATGGTTCAGTATAGCGGATGACCAGTGGTTTAGGAGGTCCAGGAAAGGATTCGCCGACCATGTCTACCTCCTCTTCTACCTCGATATAATTCACGAATAGCCCTGCTCCTCCGTGGTTTGGCAGTGGGTTGTTCCCCAAGCTGGGTGCATCCTTCTCAAAGTTTAACCATTTGACATTGATTAACTTCTGGACCCTATGTTTCAAAGCCAGACAGTTTTCAGTGGAATTCCCCACTATCCCAGCATGGTAATCGCACTTAGCCTCAGGATTGCACCACTTCGGATATGGGGGTTCCAAAGGTTTCATGGGGACCAGCGCAATTAAGGAGTTTTGAATTAAACAGGGCAAGAGCTCCGAGTAACTCATCGGGATCGGGTCAAATTGCACTATTTTTCTTTGGTTATTGTTGGTTTTTTGTTGAGGCGGGTTAGGGTTGGTGATTTGGTCCCCTGGCTTTGGTGGTTGTTGTTGAGGGAACGTTTGGGAAGGTGGAGTTATGAAGATGGTGTTTGGTTGAAATGGTGTAGGTGGTGTATTGTATGTTGGTTGATAAGTAGGTTGGGCGATGGCTACCATGTGTGGGTGTGTAGGAAATTGTGGTTGATATGGTATTTGGTAGTTAGGTGGCATGGTGGGTGGTTGGTACACGGGTTGTGTGGTGGTTGGGCGGTAAGGGTCGGCTGAGACATAATGGGTCTCGGCTTCCTTCTTCTTCCATGAATTGCTCGCCGGCTTCTTCGTACTTACATTGCCGACGTCGTTGTGTACAATCCTTCCTCGGCATAAGCCGCTCTCTATGCGTTCTCCGATTAGTACCATGTCGAAGAAGTTGGCGGACACACTGCCCACCATTTTGTCGTAGAAGGGAGCAGGGAGAGTCTCAATGAAAGTACTGATCATCTCCCTATCCAATAGAGGTGGTTGAACTTGGGCGGCCAGTTCCTTCCATCGCTACGCGTACTCCTTAAAGGACTCATTCTCCTTCTTGACCATATTCTGCAATTGAGTCTTGTTAGGGGCTATTTCGATGTTATATTTGTATTGCTTTAGGAAGGCGTCTGCCAAGTCCTTCCATGTACGAATGTATGACCTCTTGAGCTGGGTATACCAGCTTGCAGCTGCTCCAGTTAAACTGTCCTGAAAACAGTGAATAAGAAGCTTATCGTTGTGTGAATGGGAGTTCATTTTTTTGCAATACATTGTCAGGTGATTTTTCGGACATCCGACTCCCCTATACTTCTCGAATTCCGATGTTTTGAATTTAGGAGGTATTATGATATCGGGTATGAGGCATAGCTCGGAAGCCTCCACTACTCCATATCTATTCCCTTCGATGGATCTAACCCTCTGCTCTAGGTGTTGCCATCTTCCGCCAAAATGGGCTTCTTGATCCACTGGTTTTGGCCACGGTTCGTTCAAGGGTTGGCCAATGTGGTTCGGTAAGGTATGTTGGCCCTCGGGTCTTGTAGTATAACCATAAGGGTGTGGTTGGTGAGGGTTGGCTGGATGAATAGTGACCGGGACAAAATATGTGGAGTCCTCGGTAATGGTTGTATTCATGTGTTTATAGTCGTGGTTGATATTATATGGGTATGTAGTTGGATTGATGTGAGAAGGGAAAGATGGGTTTATATGCAGTGGGAAGGCAAAGGACGTGTTTGTGTTGTAGGGGTAAGGCGGAGGGTTTGTGTGTGTTGGATATGAGTGAGGTGGATGCCCGGTGGTGTTGGTAGGAGGAGGGTAGGTCGGTGGGTTTATATGGTGAGGATGAGCAGTAGGGTTTGTATGTGGAAGCTGAGCCGGAAGGTTTGGATGATAATGGTGAGCGGCAGGGTTTATATGGAGTGGCAGTGCATTGGGATTTTCGCCAGCTGTGATCCCTTGAGAGCTTGACCCATATGGAAGCTCGTAGCCAGGCGGTAGGCCGTATGGCCATTCTTGCTCGGTGACAGCTTGAAGGGGCATTGAAGCAGCAGCAGCCCCTGTTGTCTCGGTTGCCGTAGGTCCCTCTATGCCTTTCTCAAGTAGCTTCATGAGCTTAGCTACCTAATCTTTTAGCTCAGCCACCTCGTTTCTGAGCTCCTCATTTTACGTCTCTAGCTCACTCATGATTTTGGTTTTTGATCTAGTGCTGTACGAATGCCGATGGAGTCGTGAGTCCGCAATTTTGTTATCTGTTATAAAAACATCATATTGATTAATTGTTAATTGAAAATAATTTTTGACGTGAAATAAACATTGAGGGACCAGCTTCTCGTTGACCATCTATCGATCGTGTGTGCTTTGATCGTCTCGAGTATGAAATGGAAATTAATACGAAATCATAGGCGGGGAGAAATCAACTTTTATTCAAGCAGACTGAATTTATTTTACATTTTGCCCTTCCTGCCTGGCTAACACAATGTATTTGTTCATCCTTAGTATCATATTTTTACAAAATAGAATAAAATCTTCTACTTCGGGAGGAGTGTGTAGCGGATGTAATGAGGCTTCTGCCTTCTTAGGAGTGGTGGTACTTCTTCAATTGTCGTATTTGCTAGACTAGCCAGTCTCCTAAAACATTTGACCCAGTGGTCAGCTGTGTCCTTGTACCACTTACTCTCATTTTGGATGTCCTTAATACCCTTTTGTTGCATTCGAATTACTTCTATGACATTCCATTTTTCCTCATTTACCTCATTTGCCAAGCCACTGATAAGCCCTCGATCTGTCTTTTCGTGTCTTCCATTCGTTGTAGCAGATCGTTCATCTCTTCTATTACATAATCTGCCTCCATTTGAACCTTTTTATTTGCGGCTAAGATCTGGTTCTTCTCCTCTCGGATGGTATGGATCTTGGCCTTCATATGCTCTAAGGCACCCCTCAGTTGGCAGTTCTCTTAGAGTGCAACATCTTTTTCTTGCGCTCCCATTCCAAGCTCTTTATTGGCCGCTTGCAAGTTCATGTGTACCCGGCAAGCACGCTCTCGTTCACCTTTTTGCTGATCCCTGATGGATGCTATGAGAGCTTTGTTTACTTCATCTTCTCTTCTCCATGCAGTGCTCTCTTGCTGTGCCTTCAATAGTTCCTCTTCCAATCGGGCATTTTTCTTTGTCATGGCTTCTAGCTTTTCCTTCAAATTTTTAACGACCTCATCTTCAAACACCATTGGCGATGGTTTATTTTCAGATGGGGCGGTCGGAGGTTTGAACGACAGTTTAATCTGTTGCACCCTGTTTCTGACCCACTGTCTGTAATCTTCTTTGGCTCCACAACTTCGGATCCCCGGTTCTTTCTCGTTTCGAGTAACACTTTCCCATGCTTCTCGTACTTTGCGGAGGGGCTCGACGAAATCTCCCTTGTATTTCAAGAGGAAAGGTGTCACCAATTCGTCTGATGGAGGTGCCTTAATGGGATAAGTCAGCTGCCTCTGCCTAAATATTGGGTTATAGTTGATGCAACCCCTAGTTCCCATAAGGGGTACATTTGGGAACCCCTTACAGTGGTAGATGACCTCCGTTCTCTGCTGCCAAATGGGTTGCCATCTGACCTGTTCTTCTTTTAAGCCGGCGAAATGAGCTGCCCATTCTTCGTTATTCATCAGCTTTATTTGATAGCACAATAGGTCGGATAAAGGGCATTGTACTTTCATGCTCCTTTTGAAGGCGTGAGCGATTATCCATATGTACAGCATTGGCAGACAGCAAAGCATCTTCTTCCTTCTCCCCTCGTGACAGAGATTCAGTGTGTAGTAGACATCGGCCAACAAGGCGGTAACGAGGTTTTCAGCTTTATTTTTTCGAGCCAAGAATATATCTACTGCATTCAGATCAACAAAATCCTCTATGCCTGGAAAGAGGACCAGCCCATAGATGGAAAGAGCTAGTACATCCATGTAAACATCCCACTGGTTGTTGTCGGCTAGATGTTGCATATAGGCTTCCAAGAATCCTTGGAGTGAACCCCTTGGTTTGATTCTTCCCTTGGAAATCTGACAACCGATCGCCTGCCTGTAGTCCTAGAGCTTGAGCAACAGTTCGGAACGAAGTGTGGTGTTCCAAATGGTTGTATGGCCGGGTTCCTTCCAAAGGCAGATCCAAAATCTGCACAAATTCTTCCAAAGTAGGTGCCAGTTGGAAGTCAGGAAAAGTAAATCATCGTAGAGGGGGATCATAGTATTGTACCATTGCTGTGAGGGCCCCCTCTTTCACTTTGACTTTCAGCAGTTTCAGTATGTTCCCGTACATTTTGGCGAACACCATTGACTGAATACTCATCAGTTTGCTTCTAAAATCCTCTAGGCTAGCAAAATCTATCAGCTTGACCCCAACCCTCTTTCTCTTTCTTAACTGCTCGGATTCCGCATTAATTTCCATTTCACCTCTTCTTTAGATGTCACTGAGAACCTATTCCCTCAATAAAAAGAAAAAGAAGAGCAACAAAATGAACATGTTAGATTTTTGACGAGGTGGAGTTGATGCATGATAGACTATAATAAAATGCCAAACATAACTTTATTTGTGCAAAATCTATCAATGTCCCTCCCTTTCTCTTTTTTCACTTTTTGTCTTTCCTTTTTCGACCCTCTTTTTTTAGTTCTTCTCTTACTTGATTTTCTTTTCTTTTTTTTTTCTCTCTCTCTTTTTATTTTCTTTTTCTTTCTCTCTTTTCATTTTTTTTCATCTCTTATTTGAACTTTTCTTTTTCCTTTCTTTCCTTCTTTTTCTCCTTTTTCTTTTTTCTCTCTCTTTAATTTTCTACTCCCCTATTCTTTAGTCATCCCATCACAAGTGAAAAAGATTGGACCTGAATTTGCAGAACGTGCCCTCCTTTTGTCCTATTTGGGTAACCTGTCCTAAGGGTCTATGGCCATTAATGCATGAACCTCTCAAAAGGTGGTTAGTAGTCCTAAGGTATAAAAGGTCACTAGAGCCAAGTTCCAGTTCGTAATGCTTGCTACAACAGGACGTAAGCCCCAAAGTGACACCACTAGATCCCTCTAGTCCTAGGCAGCACTTAGACACGGGTATAGGGCCCTACTCATGATAAAATGTATATGTTATGCATGGAGGGCACTTTAATTTTGGGATACCTGCAATTGGGGAAATTGTACAGATATATATAGCAATTTATAGTCGGTCTATCCTAGGGTTATATAAAGAATAAACAAACATATAGATCACAGATAAACAAACAGATAAATAAGTCATACGAATAAAAGGGAAAGGGATCGATTATAAATACACTCAAATTGTTGGACTTGACTCTCTAAGTTTCCCCAGTGGAGTCGCCATCTGTCGCAACCGTAATTCCGACGAGACGACAAACTCGCTAAAATTTTAAAATGGAATTTATTTGATTACGAGTGTGGAGTCGCCACCAAATTTTTATTTAAGGGAAAAATATTTGGAAAAACCCTAACTCGAAGATGAGATTTAAGTTCGGGAGTCGGTTACGAGTGGGGAAGGTGTTAGGCACCCCACTCGCCTGTTCCGAAGAACAGTACCCTTAAACTGAGTGTGTGATTATTTGAAAATGTTTGATCCCTTAGTTAATTTGAAAATAAATACTTGATGGGGGTTAGCCTGACAGGACTTGATCCTGCTCCTACGTATTCCCTGGTGCAATGGGAAACTCAAGGCTTACGTAGTTCTGGTTTTGTTTTGAAGGCTTGACCTTCAAGAGTGTTTAAAAGAGTGTTTGAAGGGTGCTCAAAGGCTTGACCTTCGGAGCTATTTGGAAAGAAATATTCGAATATGGCTTGATTATTTTAACAAAAAACTATTTTAGAAGGACAATCCTCATCCACATATGCACAGGGCCCAAGACAACTACAGCTGCACTTGGACCCATACAAATCTCTAAACAACGAACAGTAGAAAAAGCTACCAGTTCGTGCTTAGAGCTCGTCGCGTGAGATTAAGAATCGCAAAACAAGATTTTTATTTTTGAAAAACGATGAAAGAATAAAATGACCAAGGTTTTTATTTTGCAAACAGGAAGGGCAACCCTAATCCACATATGCACAGAGCCCAAGACAACTACGGCTGCACTTGGACCTATATGAATCTCTAAACAACGAACAGCAGAAAAAGCTACTAGTTCGTGTGTAGAGCTCGTCGCGTGAGATTAAGGGTCACAAAAAAAGATTTTTATTTTTGAAAACAATGAATAATAAAACAAGTAAGATGTAATCAAACAGAAAAGGGATGGGTGTGCTTAGCATTAATGGAAATGAAATTCATGGATTTAATTTGTAATCAGATGGGCTTTGAGAAAATTAAAAAAAAATGCAGTTAGGAGGATTGTAGAGGTATGAAATTGTATTTATTAGAAATTTTTTGGGGCAATTTATCAATTAAGGAATTTTATGAAATTATTTAGGAATTTTGGAATTTTTATGAATTATTTTGAAATTTTTTATTAATTATAGTTTTTTTATGAATTTTTATTAATTATAGAATTTTTATGAAATTTCCATAATTATGGTGTTTTTATGAATTATGGAAATTTGGAATTATTTATTAATTATAGGATTTTCCATGGGCAGAATAGGGATTAACAGAATTTCCTAAGGGTAAAAAGGTAATTTCAGGATATGGGACCTGTTAGGAATTAACAGAATTCCCTAGGGGCAAAATGGTGATTTCAGACTATGGGACCTGGTGGGAATTATAGAAACTCACCTGGGGCAGAATGGTAATTTTAAGGACAGGGGCATAGTGGGATTATGGAGTGGGCATTGTGGTAATTCAGCAGGTGAGGACCCTAATACTAAGGGTATTTTATTATTTTGCTAATGGGGTTAAATGAGGGAAAAATGCAGAATGGTCCTACCTGGGGTTCGAAGTATGGACGTTGGAGATGTCGTTTGGCGCTCCAACCACTGAGCCTGACGTCCATTTGGGAATATGGTGTCCAATTTTGAATTTAAAGTGATCTTTATGTGGCTTGTATGGGGTTGCATGGGGTTGTGAATAAATGGACGAGGGCGTCTTCGTTTCTGATGGTTCGAAGCCCATGCTTGGTCCTTCCCTACTCATCAAATTTGAGTGGCTGTTGCTTCATGTTAACCTGTAGATTTATTATAGTGACCCATGCATATGGAGTGGGCTGAATTCTCATGCGCTATACACAGCACCCATTTGACTCCTGGTCGAATTTTGATTTGCTGAGGTCAAATTATGGGCATCACCTACCTCACTACATCAATGACTAGGAGTGTTTTGGTTAATGCCTTAGGGGGGTTGTTTGCATTCTGGAACTATAAGGCTCATTATGCTTGTTAATGTGGTTGACTATTTGATTGAATCTACCTTCTAAGGGGTTTTGAAAACAAGGGACGGGGTTGCATTTGTTACGCTTTACATGACTCCAAAACCACAAACCACTGATGCAGGAAGATGGTCCTGACTCCAATTTCTCCAACTTGTCTATCCCTTCTAACATTCTGCAATAACCAAGCCCTCCATGACTTAGTTGGAGAGGTGCAGTACCCATGTCTAGATGGATTCTTTTCAAATTTATGCAGGGAGTGCTTCTGGACAAGATGACTAGCCCGCCCCTTTTCTCTCGTACATGATGACCTTATTTTCCTTGATTATGAACGAAGGGACCCTGGGAGATAAGGGTGCTGTGACTGACTACCCCATCCTACAAGATGACGAGCCACACGGGGCTTCAGAATCTATTCTAGACTCAAGTGCAACGTTATACCTACAAGCTTTAAAACCTACGTGTTTTCTTTGGGTTCAAACCTCATAAAGCTGTGTCATGCAAGGCAGATTTTGAGACAGGTCGCTCTTGTGAAATTGGAGATATCTCTTTCTCCAAGTGTATGCATATGGTAAAGGCTAGACCTATGCTGGGGGCTTCTCATATATCTCAGGTATGTGGAAGGTGGTTCTCTGCACCTAGCTTATTCTATTCGTGACTTCATGTACTAGGACCAATGATCACACCTATAGCTATTGAGGGGAAGCATGAAGGCTCGAGGGTATTCGTGGGCTAACCATCACGCCAAATTCAGAGGGCAGAGTGCCTTGGCCAAAGTTGGGTTGGAAGCATACTCCCCTAATAGCGCCATGGAGTTTACCCTCACTCTCAATCTCGGATAGGTGTGGTATATCTTCTGAGATTCTTTTCCCTCACCCAAACACTCTGTTTTAGGAAGGCCTGATCATTAGGGAGGTTGGCCAAAAGCCTTGGCATTTGTTCATTAGTGGCAATGTGCCCCATCAGCTATCATAGAGCATGGACAACTATCATATTCCCCAGCAAATCAGGGGCTAAACCCCTGCCATAACCAACATTCCATAAATCTACTTCTAATGCTATGTCCAATTTTTTTCCTAATTTACGTCGAACAGCTCGTAAATATGACCCTATTGACATCTAGCTGAGCACACCTTCCGCACGCAATGTTGATATGATATCTATCAAATGAAATTTCACTCATTTTTTAATTCCTAGCCAAGCATGCAGTGTCTAAAGTTTTCTATTCATTGCAATTGCACCAATTCTTGAATTACACAACATTAATAACATATTCATTAAACGAAAATTTCACCTAATTCTTTATTTCTAATAGAACAGACAATGTCCAAAGCCTATTGTTTGTCGAAATTGCACTGGTTCTTGAATTATACCAAGCCATGGGTAGCTCTTGGCAAGGTTCTTAAGGGAGATAAATCTTACCTGTTATGGATTTGAGGAGGTGATCGATGATCGCCTTGCGGTTCCTCTCCTCTACGCTCTTTCTACCAAAGCTCCGGGGGAATGCTTTTGTTCTACGTCCAAATCTTTTCTCTGAGAAAACTTTTCTTCTTACCCTCTGGAAACCGAAAAAAGAAACCCAGTAACCCCTGCTTCTGAACCCAGATACCCCTTTTTATACTCTATTTCTGGCCTCCCCTTACGCCTCCTTTTTTTACTTTTGTTTTTCTTTCCCTTTTTTTTTTCAATTAATTAGTTTTATTTCTTTTTAATATTTCAATATATTATTTTCCAGATTTTTAAAATTATTTTTCTTAACCTTTTCAATTTTTTATTTTGTTTTATTTTTTCTAATTTTAAATCTTTAATTTTCGGATATATTTTTCTTCATTTTCAATTTTTTAATTGTTAATAAACAAATTTTGTTTTTATTTATTTTTGATTTATTTATTTTTCAGATTTAGGTTTCTATCAAGTTTTCTTGTTCCTTTTAATTTCCAGAATTTTAATTTTTTGTTTTCAGAATTATTATTATTATTATTATATTATTATTATTATTGTTATTATTATTATTATTATTATTATTCTTTGAGATTTTGGATTTTAATTCTTTCTTTATTTCTGATTTTATTTTGTTTTATTTCACTTTTAATTTTTTATTTTATTTAATTGACTTTTTTTTATTATTATTTTTATTTATTTATTTATTTTCTTTATTTAATTCTTGTTTAGTTTAAAAAATTTGATTTTATTTTTCAGATTTTCCTTTTCCACAATTTTATCTATTTTAATATCTAGAATTTTTTTTAATTTTCTGATTTTTAATTTTATTTTATATTTTTGACTTTATTGTTTTTTTTAGATTTTATGAATTTTATTAATTTTGAATTTTGATTTTAGTTTTAATTCATAATAATTTTTCTTTCAGATTTTAATTTTTTTATTCCTTTTCAGATTTAAATCTTTTATGAAATTTTCATATTTTAATCTTTTAATTAATTTTATGTTTTTCATTTTCGTTTTGTTTTTAATATTTTTTCAGAATTTTTAATTTTTGGTATGATCTTGGTTTTAATTTTTTTCTTAATTGCTACTTTTTTTTCTTACTTTTGTTGGAGATTTTTGAAATCTTGTAATTTTCTATTTCTAGAAAGATTTTATTTTATTATTATTTCTTAGACTTTTAATTAACTTTCCTTTTTCTTATTATTATTTTTTTTTACTGTTTAATCATGTTTTGTTTTGAATTTTTTAGAATTTTCAACTTAGGTTTACCCTAATTAACTTAAACTGAACCTCGAACATAATTCACCGTTTACACGAGCCCACCCAATTCACTTTTCTCTTGTATTTGTCTTTGCACGAAATTGATTCAGTCCCGATCCTCGGTTCTTCTTGCTAGAGTTACGGAGATTCTCCTACTTTCTGTTCAATGCTCGTGACAGTTCTTCATCAATTTCAGAAGCATTTTGAGAGATAGGATAGATTTCGTCTTTCCTGCTCACTCGCTGCAAGAAATTCACAGAAGAAAGATTCTGATTGCTGCATTCAAGTTCAAGTATTCAGGTTCGTCATTTCTAGGTTTTCTTCTAGTATCATGTGGACTCAATCCGAATAGGATATTGGTGGATTTCCTGCAATAAACAAAATGATGTGATTGCATGGACATTTGAAGAGCACTGATTGATGAAATTGACAATGGATTAGGAGTTAATCTGATTTACGTGCTCGTCATGTAGAATTTAACTAAATTCCTAATAGTTTCAGACCATTACTAGTCAAAGAAACTTTAATTGCTGATATAGAATCTAACCTATGTCATTGTGGAAGGCTTTTCTTTTTTTTTAGCATTTCTAACTGAGGGATCTTTGAGTAATCCTAGAAGTGTGACTAGAATCCTATATTCTGCTAACTCTAGTTCATAGGACTTGTGGCCAAATCAACTTGTGTGATTTGCTATGAGATGGTTGTAATGGTAATGGCAATCATGTGCTTTGACTTAGAAATACATAGATAAAGTCTGGATTCATTTAGGTTAACTACTATAATTGGCAAAGATATAGTCCATGTGGCCTGACCTTAGATTTAGTAGGGCATAATATAAATCAGAAATTGATTATACCAATAGTTAACATTGCATAAAACAATTCCTGCTCTGGTATGAGATATTCAATTGTAAAGGTATGCTAGAGGATTCCCTTGTTTCTATACTTGAACCTATTTTTAGAGTGAAAATGCCATGATATAGTAGGACGATACCTCTGATCAGCGATCAGGAATCTGGTTTAGTGGTCATGATCCATGGCATGTAAAAATATGGCTAATTGATAATAGTCTAGAGACTGAATCAGGGTGAGACTTGTAACAGATATAGGGAACCTTCATATCTCTGCATAGACTCACTTGATAAACTCATCTATAGTCAAGGCCTAGCACCGACTCTGATCCGAGAGATGCAAATCATTTGCTCCATTGCCTAATCCTTAGCAAATGGCTGTGAAACTTAGAACTTAAGACATAAATCTGGTTTTGGTATGTGAGATGCCTTTTAGAAGCTCCCTACCATACTGCACAAACTACCAATGAGTTACTTTGGAAATTTTGCTTTGAGTAGTACAGCTATAAATCCTCTGCTTTTCTACACTAAAGACTGGTTGGAATCAGTCTACGAGGAGCCTGATTATCAATAAACATTAGGCTCAAAAGTTTTACCCGGCACCTGCCTTCTTAAGAATATTCCTGCTATATCAATAACAGCTCTTAATTATTCACTAGAGGCTCTATACAAGTCAGCAAGTATGTCAAAATCTCCTAGCAGATCACACTCCTGATCATGAGCATTCTTGATCAGCTAGGATAGGAGTTGGTCAACCACTAAAATTTGACGAGCTGAGTCATAGGATGGTGGCGATCAACCTACCTTGCATTCCTATATGGTGCAGATCCCATGACTACAAACTAAGAACCATAACTCACCCTAGAAAGAGAGTCTCAGTTCTGGAAAATGGAAATCAGGTCATAACATGTGTACCTCTTTAGTCTCAAAAACAGTAAATCTGTTTATAGAAGCAAACGATTAGGGTATGTTGCGAGGGTTGTAGTACGAAACATAGTTCAACTAATAAAAACCAAATCCTGTATTGATTAAGGAGAGTCAACCAATGCGGCATTAAAGGTAGTTTGGGCAAGAGTCATGTACAGGAAATGTCCAGGGAAGGCAGCACAGTACATAGGGATAGTTATAATAGAAATGCTAGGGCAGAAGTCAACAACCGGTATCAGAAATTAAACTAAGATTTAGCTTATCATGACCTTAGGATGACAAAGGTGAGTATATAGATGATCCATGAGACCACTACTCAAAATTTTGTTAGAACTAGAACCATGAAGGAAATGCCAATCAAAATGGCCTCTACACTAATTAATCCTTAGCTAAATCTAAACTCAGAAGATGAATATCAGCTGTGCTAAAAAAATCGAGCCTGAGTCTACACCCTCGTCTAATAGTTAAGTCTGGGACTCGCCTTTAGGATAACACATGTAGACTTTGCAGAGAGGGCAATAAGAAAAATAATGTCGATCTGGGGTGGTTGTTAGGAAACTAACCTTCTGTGTGGGCTTTAGGCTACAGTAATAATTGGAACCTGAGGCAAGGCTCAAGGTTCCCCTTGATATCTATAGAATCAATGTTTAATAAACAAATTGGAGACTTGGGAATGCAAAGCTGATTTGACAGCAATCCCCTGTATCTTTGATCAGAAACCTCCAAATCTGGCTACAACTCCGGTTTGACAAGCATGTGTAAGGATGTCTAGTATAAGGCCCAAATCAGCAGGACCTAAATCTGTAGAAATGGAAAATATGAATCCCTGACTCTGCATACTACAGGGCCTCATTGAAATATGATCCCTTAGGGCTAGTCATAATGGGAAACAATAGCTGCCAGACTAGGTGATTGATCTCAGCTGGTGAAAAGGTAATCTAGAATCTATTAGGTGCGCTACAGGTTCTGTGACAGACTTGGCGATAATTCTATTATAGGAAATTACCCCAGAAGTAGGAGTTGAAGAATTTCCTAACATAGTTATACCTACATTAATACCAGTTGGCCTATAAAGTACACCAGTGGATGTAACAGGTTTGAGTGTCCTCCCCTGAACTAAATTAAGACCAAGTTAAACTGAAGAAACACCTAATCAGGATAAATTGAATACTGCTCAGGGGTTAAAGGAAATCTTGCCACATGTTCAAAAGAGCCATGCCTGAATCCACAGTAAAAAGCCCAGCTATTAGGACCCCAGCCTAGAGAAATATGTCTAGTTCTAGATGGAATGGGAACTAGGACCAGTCCCCACCTAACTATTGTATCTGTTTCTGTCTCATTACCCATGTGAAGGTCCAGTAAGGATTGAGGAATCCCTGCTTGTTGATTCTCCTAGTCATATTTAAGCCATCCATGTGAAAGATCAGAAGTGCAGTAGGCAGCCTCAAATTGTGTTTCAGCCAAAGGATAGGTTATAGGTCCTGGATGTTGTAGCCGGAAAACCAAATGAGATAGTCTGGAATGGTTAGGCATCAAATCGGACCCTAGATACTAAAGGTGAGATCAGCAGGTCACAAGTGATTTCTAGCAAATTAAGATAAAAGAAATCCGCCCATGAGTTATAAATTACAACAGATTTGACCAATCCAGACCATAAAATATGATCCTGTTCTAATTTCTGGGAAAATTTGAGGTTACATTAGTTTTTCCCAAGTGAAGTTAATCTTCAGAGGAACTTGAAATATGTTTTGCAGGCTTGCTGTGATAGAGAGTTTCGTGCCAAAATGTCATAACTCACAGCCTCCTATATAGAAATGACTTCCTACCACTACATTGTTTCTGTTTTGGTGAATTAATGTGATGCTATCAAACTAAAACTTGATCTTAATGACAATAAAACTACTATCTGGGGCAAGGAATTAAGGGCATGACTTTTGAGCTCTAACAGATCTCCTCTAATGATTCTCAATCCCCTGAAAACCTCAGTTGAATCTTAGGATAAACCAAGTAATTCCTATATAAATGCTAAGGCCTTATGCAGGAAGAATCGGCCTAGGGCTTGGGGTCTCCAAAAATCCCTAGTGTATAACCTATGTTTAGTTCAGAAGGCATGCTCCTGTGTTGTCAACCAGATCTAGTAGGCTGGGGTCAGAATACGAGATAAGGAATCATAAAATTTCAGTAAACAACCGATGAACATGCTAACGTAAATTAGCCCTGTTAAGGGTGAAGTTGACCTTACAATCCATGATAAGTTGAAGTTTGGAATACATTGTTCCTACCAAAACCTAATAAAACCAGGAAAATTATAAGGAGAATTACGGGTCACATAAAATAAGTCATAGTAAAAAATACAAACGGCCTTAAGTTCTCAAGCTTTTAGTAATCCCAGGTTATGATATCTATACTATAATGATTTGATGTAAGTATTAGGCCGAGCATAGGCCAACGCCATGGCCATAATGTCTGCTCCCTTTTCGCTTGATAAATTTTGAGTTATGCCCTGTTGATTGAAACAAACTTCTGAGTTTTATTCAAAACTTCCATCGCTTCTTTGAAATTCGTCTAAACGGGTTCTAATACGAACAGGCAGCCTTCTCTGCTATTCTGTATTCAAATTCGTGCAAGTTCAAACACGGCTTACGATGGTTTGAGTTTTGCACGGACATTTTTCAACGAACCTGTGTTATTCAAAAACTTCCATCGCTTCTTTGAAATTTTTTCAAACGGGTTATAATATGAACAGGTAGCCTTCTTTTCTATTCTATATTTGAATTCGTGCAAGTTCAAACGTGGCTTACGACGATTTGAGTTTTTCACGGACGTTTTTCAACGAACCTCTGTTATTCAAGAACTTCCATCACTTCTTTGAAATTCGTCCAAACAGATTCTAATACGAATAGGCAACCTTCTTTACTGTTTCTTCTTTGAATTCGTGCGAATCCATACGCGGCTTACGACGGTTTGAATTTCGCAAGCATGTAATTTAGAAAATCACCGTTTACTAACTCTATTAAAAACTTCTGTTTCCAAAAAAATGTTTATTTTCTTTCTAAAATTTGAGCAACAGATTATAACATGAACAAGCAGCCTTCTCTGTCGTTCCTTGTTTTAATTTGTGCAAACTCACTTGCGGCTTACGACGGTTTGAGATAGGCAAGCACGGAATTTTAGTCGATTCAAAACCATCTTTTCCTAATATCACCCCTCCATTTTTTTAGATATCAAGTCTCTTAAAACCAGAACTACGTAGCCTTGAGTTTCCCGTTGCACCAGGGAATACGTAAGAGCAGGATCAATTTCTGTCAGGCTATTTTCGACCAACTTATTTATTTTTATTCTAATTAAAGAGATCAAACAGTTTTCAAATGAATCACACACTCAGTTTAAGGATACCGTTCTTTGGAACGGGCGAATAGGGTGTCTAACACCTTCCCTATTCGTAACTGACTCCCGAACCTAGAATTTCTCTTAAGTTAGGGTTTTCCCAAATATTTTCCCTTAAAATAAAATTTGGTGGAAACTCCATAATCATTTAAATTCTTTCTAAAATTTAAGCCAGTCCGTCATTTTGTTATAATTACGGTTGTGACAGATGACACTCCACTCGGGACTGTTAGAGAGTCGAACCCAATTTAAATAGAGTGTATATGATATTTTGAATCTTTTACTTTTTTGGTTATTTATTTATTTGTTTGCTTATTGGATTGCTATTTAACCGTAGGGTAGAATTTTAAACTTCTATATGCATCTGTCGCACTTTCCCTAATTGTAGGTATCCCTAGAAGGTCTGTATGCCCTCCACGTTACACACACATATGCATAATCATGAGTGGGGCCCTATACTCGGGTTTGAGTGAAGCCTAAGACTAGAGGACTTTAGTGGTGTCAATTGGGATGCACATCCCATCTGGTTATCATGAAAACTCCAACTAGAGTGCATCCTTTTCATAGTGTCCTATAACTGGTAGTCTTCTCTATGGTTGCAGTAAGCACTAAGAATTGGAACTTGACTCTAGTGACCAATTTATCCCAGGATTATAACCCACCTTGTGAGAGGTTCATGCATTAAATACCATAGTCCCGTAGGACAGGTAACCTCAAAACATGAACAGGAGGAGGGCACACTTTCCTTTTATGTTATTAAATCACATTTACCTGCATACATCATATCTAAAGTTACATCATGCATTAGAGCGTAATAAAGAAGAAGGGAGAAAAAGAAAGTAAAGGAAAAGAGAGGTGAGAAAAAAAAAAGAAAATGAAAAAGAGACGAAGAAAAAAAAGGGAAGAGAAAAAAGGAGAGAGAAAGAAAAAGGAAAAAAAGAAAGAAAGGGAACAAATGGAAATATAAAAGAGAGAAGAGAAGAGGTAATGCCTAGGGCAAGTCTTTGAAATTCACCAATAACATGCTCGAGTTCATGTATGTCATCCCACATCATGTTCCCGCATTTTATTGTACATTGCATGCCTCAAGGAATTATCATCTCATACCAGGTTCTGGTCTACGTCATCCCATTCTTGATGTCCATTGCATGTCATCTCATGTCTCAAGGCATTATCATCGCATATGGTATCCGATGCCCATCATCTCATATCACGCCACGATGCATGGCACCCCATACCGTGGTTGATATGCATTGTCTTATACCATATCATACTTTAGTGCGAGTGAGTTCATACCCGACCTATTATTCCACATTATGCTCCCATTCATAACTTACCATGCTCAAATTAATGTTATCATGCTTGAACTTTTGTGCATTATTGCTTCAATCTATATACTTTGCATAACATTATTCGGGCATACATCTAATTCGCTTATTTGTTTGTTTTTCTTTTTCTATTGAGGGAATCAGATTCTTGATGGCGTCAAAGAGAGGTGAAATGGAAATTAATGCAGGGCAGAACTGAGAAAGAAACGTAAGATTGGAGCCAAAATGATTGATTTGTCCAGTTTAGAGTAGTTTTTTAAGAAACTTCAGACGATATAGAAATTAGCTTTCGAGAGAGAGTATGGGAAAGTATTGAGTCTACTTAAGGTGAAGGTACAAGAGGAAGCCCTCATTGCCTTAGTACAGTATTATGATCCACCGCTGCGATGCTTCACATTTTCGGATTTTTGGTTGGCCCCAACTCTGGAAGAATATGAGCAGATTATGGGTTTACCATTGGAAGCAAGCAAGCCCTACAGTAATTTGGAACACAATCCTTCTTTCCGGGTGGTGGCCCAATCCATAGGATTGCAAAATAACGACCTCCTCAAGGATTTCCAAGAAAAGCACTTGATAAGAGGTTTCACGAGGGAATTCCTTGAAAATTATCTACAGTATTTGGCGAATAATAACAGCTGAGAGATATATATGGATGGATGTACTTGCTCTGGTCATATACGACTTGGTATTGTCTCCCCATATTGACAACTTCATAGACCTAGCTGCGATCAGCGTATTCTTGGTTTGTAAAAATAGATCCGAGAACCCAGTTACTGCACTGCTTGTCGACTTGTACTATACACTAGACTTGTGTTATGAGAAAAACAAGAGAACGATTTCCTGTTGTTTGCCTATATTTTACATCTAGGCCACAACACACATATTCAAGAAAGAGGTGAAGGCTCAATGTCCTATTTCCGATTTGCTGTGCTATCAGTTAAAGGATATGAGCGAAAGAGAATGGGTAGAGCATTTGTCCAGTTTAACGGAAGGCGGGATTAGATGGCATCCGGCTTGGTAGAAAAGAACAATAGTCATCTACCATTGCAAAGGCTTCTACAATGTTCCGCTCATAGGGACAAAGGGGTGCATCAATTATAACCCCATACTGGGACAACGTCAGCTTGCATACCCCATCCGAGGTACGAGAGGAATTATTGACTCCTCTCAACATCCACTACGAAGGAAACTTTACAGAGCAACTTCGAAAGGTACGAGAGGCCTGGGAAGTAGTCACTAGGAAAAGGAAGGAGTTGGGAGTCAAGAGTTGTGCAGCAAAGGAAGACTATATACAATGGGTCAGAGAAAGAGTCCAGCAGATCAAGTTACCCTTTAAACCTCAAGGAGTCGCCTCAGGAAGCCAGCCTGTACCAGAAGAAATAGAAGATGAGGTCGTTAAAGAGCTGAAAGTAAAATTGGAGAATATGACCTTAAAAAATAACGAGTTAGAAGAGAAATTTCTCAAAGCACAACAAGAGATTGCTGCGCTCAAAAGGGAGGGCCAGGAGAAAGATGCCACTATCGTAAAAATTCAGGAACAACAGAAATCAGAGAGAGAATCAAAGAATGAGGGATGTGATTGATCAACTGAAAGACTGGGTCGATAAAGTTAGGCGGGAAAAAGACCAGGTGACAAACGAAAGAAACCAAGCACGAGAAAAAAAAGCCGAATAATGGACAAAAGAAGTGTGTTGCAGCAACATATAGAGGATTTGAATCAGCAGATCCAAAAACTGGTAGCCAAATGGGGAAACGAAGTGAACGAAGAAAAGTGGAAGGTTATTAAGGTAATCAGAATGCAGCAGAGAGGCATTAATGATATACAGGATGAGATGCAATGGTATAAGGACACAGCCGACCATTGGACTAGATGTTTTGGGAGGTTAGCCAGTTTGGTGAATACTACCATTGGAGAGATCCCACCTTTACTTAGGAAGGCTGAAGCTTCGCGGCACCCGCTCCACACTCCAGCAGAAGTCGAGGAATTTATCCACTTTTGTAAAGAATTGATTTTAAGAATGAACAAATACGTTGTTCTAGCAGAAAAAGAAGAACAAAATATATCCTAAAACTCGTGTTTTGAATGAAAATTCGACTCTGCATTAGTTTCCAACGCCGCATTAATTTCCATTTCATGCTCAAAGTTCTCAACAAACAAACGATGCCCATTGAGATATCTGATCCCTCACGTTTTAATTTATAATTTAAATTTTTGTATTCACTTATTTTCGTTATAATTAATCAATGCTAAATTTTCAGAAAACACAATAGCAGGCTCACGCCTTCCCTGACATCCTTATAGCACACGCTCTAAAACCAAAAAGATGAACAATCTAGAATCCCAGAATGAAGAGCTAAGAAACAAAGTGGCTGACCTGAAGGAGCAGGTAGCCAAATTGATGAAGATGTTGGAAAAAAACGCAGAGAGGCCCTCTGGAGCTGAGACAATAGAGGCGGTCAATGTTTCACGACCACTCCATATAAACATTTAGCAAGAATATCGGATGCCACCAAGGTTCACACCCCCATTCTGTCCCAACTTTCAACAAGCGCCTGGTATTCCTACAAACCCGGGTGAAAATCCTCACGCCTACCCCTCACACACAAATCCTCCCGTCACTTACCACACAAATCCTCCTGTCACTTACCACACAAATCCCACCATATATCCACCACAAAAAAATCCCACAATCTCTTTCCCTCAAAACACCATCCCCAACTACACTTACACGAACACTACCACCTCCGAGAATCCCACATACTCCATCCTTGTAACCACCTATCTGCTAAACCCACAACAACCACCTTTCCATTCTCATGGTCCTGCCGATATGTCTGCTGGACCTAACCCTTTACCTTACCTGACTGGACAAGAAGGAAATGAAAATAAGGAAAATCCTTTTGGCCAGGAAGCTCACCTCAGTGGCAGGTGGCAACGTTTGGAGGAGAAAGTTAGGGCCATTGAAGGCAGTGGCTACAGGATGACAGATGCTTTCGATCTTTATCTGGTTTGAGAAGTATAAGGGGACGGGATGCCCGAGAAGCCATCTGACCATGTATTGTAAAAAATGGCTTTCCACGCCCATGATGACAAGCTACTGATCCATTGCTTTCAGGATAGCCTCACGGGAGCAGCAGCTAGCTGGTATACACGGTTGGAGAGGGCATACATCCGCTCTTGGAAGGACTTGGTTGATGCCTTCCTCAAACAGTATAAATACAACATTGAGATGGTCATCGCCAGGATCCTGTAAACACCCACTTATGTCCGAGGCCCCAATTGTAAAATTAATCAAGAAACCCACACAAATTTAAATAATAAATAAACAAACAAAACGAAAATTAAAATTTGAAAAAAATGATAAAACAGAAAAATCAATAAAAACAAAGATAAAGAAAGAACTAAAAAAGAAAAATTAAAACATGAAAAATTTTAAAAATTCAAAATTAAGAGAATAATAATCAGAAAAATGAAAAAAAAATTAAATATTGAATAAAGAAAAATAAAAAAACAAAAATAAAAATTTATTAAAACAAGGAAGTTAAATATATAAACAAAATAAAAAATTTTGCAAAAAAGAAAACAAAATTTAGAAATAAAGAAAAATGGAAAAACTAAAAAAACGAATTAACGAAAAATTTTAACAAAAAACAGTTAAAAAATAAAACAAAAAAACAAATTGAAAAAAAAAAAGAAAAACCAAAACAGGGGCACATGCATGCAGGGGAGCGGATTGGCTTGAAAAACCGGGGATTCTTTTAGCTTGAGAAAAGAAAGTTTCGGCTCCTCCAATTTGGTCTAAGCAAAAAGGTTCCTAAAAAAAAAAAAAGATAACGGGGGTCCCGACTTTGTCTACTTCTCTTCGGTGAGAATTCCTCTGGAACGAAAGGAAGGAGGAGGAAAAGAAAAAGGGAGGCTTTCAGGAGGAAAAAGAAGAAAGCTCCAAGAACAGGACAATCCTGGCGGGGGAGAGAAAATTCTGCGAGCCTCAGGACGCATCTCAAACTACTTCCTCTCTGATACAACCCCTGCGAAGGATTTCACGGCAAGCTAGATGAAGGGAAGGAAGCAAGCTTAGCTTCAAGACTGAGCGTGTCACCATTCAAGGTTAGTCACCTTTCTTCCCAATCAATGAATCAAGAAAATGCTGGTCCTAGGTTAGTAGACATCTATAGGGCGGTAATTCTGCGTAAAGAATGAGTGCTTAATATGGTAGGCACACATGCCCTTATGTATTTCCATTAAGCATGAGACGATATATTTCTGGCAACAACATACACGCATACATTTAGACGTTTCAAAAATGAGCATGAGATGATGATATGGATGCGGTGATAATCTGCTCAGCCAGGGTCTGTAGCTTGTGACTAATGGTTAAGATAGATGCACATAATGTTGGTTTCATGTGAAAGAGGAGGAGGCAGCTTCGAGGGGGAAAGGGTGGAGTTTGAGATGAAAGAGGAGTCCAGCCAGCATCATGTTAACAATGATCCACATATTTCTCAGCCTAATTAATGTGGATGATTGGTCCAAATCAAGCATCGGCACCGAAATACAGGATACTCTTTACAAATCTTGGCGGAGAACGACGATTTGCATCAATTGTTGCCAAGAGATTAGATTCTCTTGGTCCTCTGACTCAGGGTGATCGCATAGCTGGACCTTCGCTAAGTGCTTATAATTATCATAGTGCTTATGGAAAGAGGGCTCTCATGATTATGTATAAAGGAATAATGGAGCAGGATTCTCTGCCTGTTGTACCTCCGGGGTGTTCAGCTGACAAACCAGATACAATTCAAGATTTTATTGTGCAGGCAAGATCTGCTCTTGTATCTGTTGGAATAGTAAGGGACACAATACTTGGTAATGGTAAAGATCTTGGAAGGTTATCTGGTCGCATCATTGATTCAGATATGCACGAAGTTGGTCGATTCCTCAACCAGCTTTTGGGACTACCTCCTGATATCTAGAATGGGCTATTTGAGTTATTTGTGAGTATCTTGGATCTTCTTGTTCAGAATGCTCGCATTGAAGGTAACCTTGACACAGGCATTGTTGACATGAAAGCTAACGTGGTTGAACTACAAGGGACTCCAAAGACTATTCATGTTGATCAAATGACTAGGGCTTCAACAGTTCTGTTTACATTCATCTTAGATCGGGGGATCACATGGGAGTTGGCAAGTACGATGTTGAATGAAAAACAGAAGGATGGGCTTGGTTCGGCCAATGATGGCTTCTATGAGTCTAAGAGGGAATGGTTGGGAAGACGTCATTTCATTTTAGCATTTGAAAGTTCTGCTTCGGGTATGTATAAGATAGCTCGTCCCCCTGTTGATTCTCTGAATTAAAAAGTAAGTATAGAAAAATTTCATCTTTAGAGAAGGCTCAATCAGGCTGGGAAGAGGAATATGAAGTTTCATCTAAACAGTGCATGCATGGTCTCAAATGTAAGATTGGCAACTTTTGTACAGTTGGTAGAAGACTACAGGAAGTAAATGTCTTAGGCGGCCCCATTCTTCTTGTTTGGGGAGCTGTAGAAAAGGCCCTTTCTAAGTAGGCCCGCCTAAGCCATGGGAGGCTACGTGTTGTACGCATTGAAACCACTGTGGATAACCAACGTATCGTCGGGCTTCTTGTTCCAAATGCAGTTGTGGAAACTGTGCTTCAAGGTTTAGCATAGGTTCAAGAAATTGATGATTGACATTTGACGATAGGCTTTGCTCACTTTTTCCTTTTGACAGAATTCAGCCCTTACAATTACTGTTCAACCCCTTCAGAATTCTCAAAATGCCTAACAGGTCCCTATCCATACAAATACCATCCTACCCCTTTAGAATTCCAAAAATGCCTAACAGGTCTCTACCAGTTAAATTCCTATTCTGCCCTTGGTGAAATCCAAAATTTCACAATTAAAAAAAATTCAAAAATCCAGAAAATTAATAAAAAATTCAAAAATCCATAAAATTAATAAAAATTCAAAAATCCAGAAAATTAATAAAAAATTCAAAAATCCAAAAAATTAATAAAAAATTCAAAATCAAGAAAATTAATAAAAAATTAAAAAATCGAGAAAATTAATAAAAAAAATTAAAAATCCAGAAAATTAATAAAAAAAATTCTAAAATCCAAAAAATTAATAAAAAAAAATTCTAAAATCCAAAAAATTAATAAAAGATTCTAAAAATCCAGAAAATTAATAAAAAAATTCTAAAAATCCAGAAAATCACAAAAATTCTAAAATTCCTAAATAAACTCATAAGATTTTCAAATAAATTCATAAAAATTTCGTAATTGCTAAATAATTCATAAAACCCCCAAAATTTCTAAATAATTACAAATTACACCAAAATCCCACTTTGACTCCAATTATCTCAAAACTAAAAAATGAAACTCTTTTTTTTTTATTCAAGAATCAATATCATTTGAAAATCATTTCTTTTCAAAAAACTAAAAAATCTCTTCCTGAATATTTTTGGAATTTTTAAGTCTCACGCAATGGGCACTAAATAGGGGGCTGGCGGTTCACCTGCTGTCCAACATTTAGTAGCCTGTATAGGTCCCCATGCTGCCTATCCGCCTCGGGCTTTGTGCATGAGTGGACTTGAGGCCCTTTTACAAGATAATGTTTTTTCTCAAAAACAAAACTTTCAAATACTCTTTTTCTCAAGCGCTTTTTGAAGGTCAAGCCTTCACAAACTAGAACTACGTAAGCCTTGAGTTTTCCATTGCACCGAGGAATACGTAGGAGCAGGATCAAGTCCTGTCAGGCTAACCTCCATCAAGTTATTTATTTCCATTCTAATTAAAGGGATCAAGCTATTTTCAAATAATCATACACTCAGTTTAAGGGTACTGTTCTTCGGAACAGGCGAGTGGGGTGTCTAACACCTTCCCTACTTGTAACCGACTCCCGAACCTAAATCTCATCCTCGAGTCAAGGTTTTTCCAAATTTTTCCCTTAAATAAAAATTTGGTGGCGGCTCCACACATAATAATAAATTAAGATTTTAAAATTTTAGCGAGTTCGTCGTCTCGTTGGAATTACGGTTGTGACAGACCCAATTGCAAAACATGATTAAGAAGGAGGAGGAAACCTTTAAGGAATATGCACAGAGGTGGAGGGAATTGGCAGCTTAAGTTCAGCCACCCTTGTTCGAACGGGAGATGATAAGCATGTTTATGGAGACCCTCCCGGCTCCCTTCTACGATAAAATGGTGGGAAGTGTTTTCGCCAATTTCTCCGACATGGTGTTGATCGGAGAACGCATCAAGAGTGGTTTGTACCGAGGGCGTATTGTCCAAAATACGATTGGTAATGTAAATACGAAGAAGCCAACCAATAATTCGTGGAAAAAGAAAGATGCAGAAACCCACCATATTTCCTATGACCCACATCGTCCACCCAATTACCAGATGCCATATCCACCACAATACCCTCAAATGGTAGCCACATCCCAACCTAACTATCAACCACCCTACGCACTTCCCACACTTATTCGACCCGTGACCTCATTCACCACCCAACCACCACAAACTACTCCCCAATCATCACAAAAAACCTGGAACCAAAACACTAACCAACCCCAAAGAAAACCAAATGAAAGAAAAAACATACAGTTCGACCCAATACCCATGAGTTATATTGATTTGCTACCTCGACTGATCCAAAACTCATTAATAGTGCCATGTCCTATGAAACCATTGGAGTTCCTTTCCCAAAATGGTATGACCCAGTTGTTAAATGTGATTACCACGCTGGGGGCGATAGGACATTCTACCGAGAACTGCCAAGGGCTGAAATATAAAGTCCAGAGTTTGATAAATGTAAAATGGCTCAATTTCGAGAAAGATGCTCCGAGCGTAGGGAGAAATCCTTTGCCCAACCATGCTGGGCCATCTGTAAATTGTATCGAGACCAGGCCTGAGATAAATATGCTTAATGAGGCGTTCCCAGGATATCCTAGGCCACTGGTTATCAAATACATCGAGGGGCCTGCTGTTCCAACCCCAAATATAGCGGGAAGGTCGACGTAGAAGTACGACGTAGAAGTATCTGGGGGGAAGGTCGGGGAAGGTAAACTTGAAGCTACCACCGACTCAGCCCTGAATGTTGTAAATATAGCGGGTATCGATGGTATGACAAGGAGTGGCCGCATCTATACTCTTAGGGAAGAAAGTAAGGAACAACCTTGTGGTGAGGTGATCTTGGCTGGTCCAGAGCCAGAAATCAGTAAAAGAGACAAAGTAGGAGAATTAAAAAAGCCTATCTCTGATGAGGATACTTGTGAATTTTTTAAGACGATCAGACAAAGTGAATACACGATAATCGAGCAGCTCAATCGTATGCCTACAAGGATCTCATTATTGACGCTCTTCATGAACTCTGAACCTCAGCGGAGGGCTCTGCTGAAGATAATCAATGAGGCTCACGTGGTGCATAATCTATCAGTGGAGAAGTTTGAGGGTATCGTGAGCAATATAACAAACAACAACTTCCTCATTTTCGCTGACCATAAGATTCTTGAAGAAGGAGCTGGACATAATAAAGCTCTCCATATATCGGTAAAGTGTATGGACCACATCTTGGAAAGAGTGCTAATAGATAATGGCTCATCCCTGAACGTAATGCCTAAAGTAACATTGTCCAAGCTACCATTCGAAGGTGCCCAGCTGAGGGCAAGTGCAATGGTTGTTAGGGCATTTGACGGGTCCTGGAGGGAGGTCATAGGAGAGATTGATCTGCCGATTCAGATTGGACTGATTGTCTTTAATGTGACCTTCCAGGTAATGGACATACCGCTTGTGTACAACTGCTTATTGGGCAGACCCTGGATTCACTCTGCAAGAGCTATGCCGTCAACTCTGCATCAAAAGCTGAAATTCATCATAGACGATAGGTTGATTATCATCTTGGCCGAGGAGGACCTCTTGGTCAGCAAACCCACCAACCCTCCTTACATTGAGGCTACTGAAGAAGCTTTGGAAACGCACTTCCAAGATTTAGACATAGCTAATGTCACCACCATTAAGAAGGGGAAGTGGTGGACCAATTTCGACCCCCAAAAGCTTTATTGATGATGGCCAAGATAATCTCGATCCCTAATCTTGACTATGAGCCTTCAGAGGAATTTCTCAAGTTGATAGAAAGAGAATCCAAGTCAATACAACCTCAGAAAGAGTCTATCGAATTAATAAATCTAGGGACAGAGGAAAATAAGAAAGAAGTAAAAATAGGTTCGTTTGTCATGGGAGACAACCACTCTTGGCTAGGGTCATTACTACGTCAGTACAACAATATTTTTGCCCGGTCCTATCAAGACATGCCGGGTTTGGACACATCCATAGTCAAACAAAAATTGCCTTTAAAACCCGAATGCCGACCAGTTAAACAAAAATTAAGAAGAATGAAGCCATAAATTTCCTTAAAAATCGAAGAAGAGGTGAAAAAACAATTCGATGCTGGTTTTCTGACTGTGGCAAATTACCCAGAATGGGTTGCAAACATAGTACTTGTCCCCAAGAAAGATGGAAAGGTCAGGATGTGCGTTGACTATAGAGACTTGAACCGAGAAAGCCCGAAGGATGACTTTCCGTTACCCCACATAGATGTGCTGGTTGATAATATAACCCAATTCTCATGCTTTTCGTTCATGGACGACTTTTCAGGTTATAACCAAATTAAGATGTCCGAAGAAGATATGGAGAAAACCACTTCATTACTGCATGGGGAACTTTCTGTTACAAAGTCATGCCTTTTGGATTAAAAAATGCTGGGACTACCTATCAAAGGGCCATGGTGACATTGTTCCACGACATGATCCAAAAAGAAATTGAAGTTTATGTGGATGACATGATCGCCAAGTCCAGAACTGAGGATGATCACCTCAAGGATCTGCAGAAGCTATTCGAGAGACTCAAAATTCAAACTGAGGTTGAATCCGGCCAAATGCACCTTTGGAGTAAAGTTAGGAAAATTACTAGGCTTTATTATTAGCAAAACAGGAATCAAAGTCAAGCCTGATAAAGTGCGAGCTATATTGGAAATTTCTGCCATGCGAACAGAGAAAGAGGTTCGAGGGTTCCTGGGGAGATTGAACTACATCACCCGGTTCATATCCCAGCTGACAGTTACCTGTGAGCCAATCTTTAAGCTCTTGCGCAAGAATCAACCCATGAATTGGGATGAGGATTGCCAAGAGGCTTCCAAAAGGATCAAGTTCTATTTGCAGAACCCTCCGATCCTAGTGCCCTCGGTATCAAGGAGACCTTTACTCATGTACCTGATAGTGACTGAGAAATCCATGTGATGTATGTTCGGCCAGCAGGATGCGTCTGAAAAGAAGGAACACGCAATTTATTACTTGAGCAAAAAGTTCATCGATTAAGAGGCAAGGTACTCTTTGGTGGAACGAATCTACTGCACTTTAGCCTAGGTTGCGCATCGTCTGAGACAGTATATGCTGAGCCACACCACCTGGTTGACTTTCAGGATGGACCCAATCAAGTACATCTTTGAGAAGCCCGCCTTGTTTGGAAGGATCGCACGATGGCAAGTTTTACTATTAGAATATGATATCATATATGTGATGCAAAAAGCCATCAAAGGTAGTGCTCTCACAGATTATCTGGCTCAACAGCCCCCGAGCGACTATCAGCCCATGCAGCACGAATTTCCCGATGAAGATTTGTCAGCAGTCTATAGTCTGGAGAGGCAGACAACAGAAAAGAAATGGACGATGATGTTCGATGGCACCTCAAACATGATGGGTCATGGCATCGAAGTCATATTGATCTTACCAGAGGACCAATATATGCCTATCATTGCCAGATTGACTTTTGACTACACCAACAATGTAGCTGAGCACGAAGCTTGTATAATGGGGATCCAGGTGGCAATTGAAGCCAACGTCAAACATTTGCAGGTTTACGGTGATTTCGCTCTGGTTATTCATCAGATCAATGGGGAATGGGAAACCAGGGATACGAAGCTAATCCCGTATCAAGCCCACATTAGGGAATTGTTGGAGCATTTCAAGGATGTCACATTTTCTCATATACCCTGGGAGGATAATCAGCTGGCTGACGCCCTAGCCACCTTATCTTCCATGTTTAAAATCGATCGAGAAGAGGACATGCCTTTTATCCAGATTCAACATCGGGATCGACAGACTTTCTATCAGTCAGTTGAAGAAGAGTCGGATGGGCAACCATGGTACCATGACATACGGCGGTTCTTGAAGAACATAGAATATCCCGTCGACGTCTCGGAGAATGATAAGAGAACTTTACACAGGCTGGCCTCAAACTTTTTGCTTAATGGCGAAATCCCTTACAAAAAGAATCATGACATGGTCCTGCTTAGGTGTGTGGATGCAGCAAAGGCCAGCAAAATTGTGAAGGAGGTCCACGAGGGATCCTTCGGTACCCATGCCAATGGATATGCGATGGCAAGGAAAATCCTCAGAGTAGGATACTATTGGTTGACCATGGAAACTGACTGCTACAAATATGCCAAAACTTGCCACAAGTTCTAGATATACACTAACAACATCAATGCACCTTTCGCCTCTCTGAATGTGTTATCTTCGCCATGGCCGTTTGCAATATGGGGTATGGATGTCATTGGAATGATCGAGCCCAAGGCTTCCAATGGACATCGCTTCATATTGGTGGTTATAGACTATTTTACTAAATGGGTGGAGGCAGCTTCTTTTGTCAGCGTAACCCGGAACGTAGTGGTGAAATTCGTGAAGAAGGAGTTAATTTGCCGATATGGGTTGCCTAACAAACTCATCACAGATAACGACACCAATTTAAATAACAAGATGATAAAAGAGTTATGCGATCAATTCAAAATCCAGCATCACAATTCCTCCCCATATCGACCAAAGATGAATGGGGTAGTAAAAGTAGCCAATAAAAACACCAAGAAGATCGTTCAAAAGATGGTACTAACGAACCGAGACTGGCATGAAATGCTTCCCTACGCTCTTCACGCCTACCGCACTTCAATCCATACGTCTACTGGGGCAACTCCATTCTCGCTCGTATACAGGTTGGAGGTTGTCCTTCCTAATTGAAGTAGAAATCCCTTCACTAAGGGTGTTAATAGATGCAGAATTAGAAGAAGCAGAATGGGTCCAAGCCCGAATGGACCAGTTAAATCTCATTGATGAGAAGAGGCTGACAGCAATGTGCCATGGGCATCTATATCAAAAACAATTGAAGAAAGCATTTGAAAAGAAGGTTCACCCCCGACAATTCCGAGAGGGCAACTTAGTACTCAACAAAGTGTTTACCGATGTAAAATACATCACAAGGGAAATGGGCCCCAAATTATCATGGGTCGTACGTGCTTAAGAAGGCTTTCTCAGGAGGTGCCTTAATTCTGACAGATATGGATGGGAAAGACCTGCCCAATCCAACCAATTCAGATGCTGTAAAAAAGTACTATGCTTAAAATGGAAAAAGGCATTAAGGAAAGTATGCTAGGTCGAAAACCCGCAAGGGTGGCCTTAAGAAAAAGTTAGGGAAATAAGAAAAAGCCTGCTAGGTCAAAAACCCGCAAGGGCAGCCTAGGCAAAAGTTAGGGCAACCAGAGAAATCCTGCTAGATCGAAAACCCGCAAAGGCGGCCTAGGAAAAAGTTAGGGCAACCAGAGAAAGCCTGCTAGGTCGAAAACCCGCAAGGGCAGCCTAGGCAAAAGTTAGGGCAAGCAGAAAAATCCCGCTAGGTCGAAAACCCCCAAAGGTGGCCTAGGCAAAAGTTAGGGCAAGCATAAAAAGCCCGCTAGGTTGAAAACCCGCAAGGGCGGCCTAGGAAAAAGTTAGGGCAATCAGAAAAGGCTCGCTAGGTCAAAAACCCGTAAGGGCGGCCTAGGCAAAAGTTAGGGCAAGCAGGAAAAGTCAGCTAGGTCAAAAAACCGCAATGGCGGCTGTCACAACCATAATTCCGACCAGACGACGAACTCGCTAAAATTTGAAAATAGAATTTAACTGTATGTGGAGCCGCCACCAAATTTTATTTTAAGGGAAAATATTTGGAAAAATCCTAACTTGGGGAAGAAATTCCAGGTTCGGGAGTCGGTTACGAATAGGGAAGGTGTCAGGCATCCTACTCGCCCATTCCAAAGAACGGTACCCTTAAACTGAGTGTGTGATTTTTTGAAAATTGTTTGATCCCTTAAATAGAATGAAAATAAATAGGTTCGTATGAAAATATCGTGACAGGACTTGATCATGTTCCTACGTATTCCCTGGTGCAATGGGAAATTCAAGGCTACGTAGTTCTAGTTCGAAGGCTTGACCTTCAAAGGGGATTGAAAAAGCAGAGTATTTTGAATATTTCAAAAAAAAAATCCTTAGTCCACATATGCACAGGATCCGAGGCAAACGAAGGTTATGCTACCAGTTCGTATCCAAAACTCATCGTGTGAGATTTAGAATTATTTAAAACATATTTCGTTTTTACATATGTTCCTGGACCCACATATGCACAGAGTCGAAGGCAAGCGAAGGCTGCACTGCGACTCATATAACTCTCTGAACATTGAAAGATAGGGTATGCTGCACTTTCAACTTCGAAGTTCATTGCGTGAGATCTAGGATCGTTTAAAGCCCTAAAAAGTATTTTGAAAAAGATAATTTGCAAGAGAGATCTTCGATTCACATGCACAGAGTCGAAGGCAAGCGAGGGTTGCACTGCGACTCATATGATTCTCCGAACATCGAAAGACAGGGTATGCTGCACTTTAAACTTCGGAGTTCATTGCGTGAGATCTCGGATCTTTAAAGCTTTAAAAAGTATTTTGGAAAACAGGTAATTTTGAAGAGAAATCTTTGATCCACATGCACAGAGTCGAAGGCAAGCGAGGGTTGCACTGCGACTCATATGATTCTCTGAACATCAAAAGACAGGATATGCTGCACTTTCAACTTCAGAGTTCATTGCGTGAGATCTCGGATCTTTAAAGCTTTGAAAGTTGTTGTTTAGAAAAATGGAGTTTTTGAAGATTTGGCATATACACATACACAAATCAGAAAGAAATACATATAGAAGGATCCACACATGGAAATTAATACCTAAACAAGTTTAAAAGAACAAGATCTACACAAGAACTTCAAGAACACAAGAGATTTTAGCACCAAAATTTGAATTCAAATCTCAAACTTTTTAGAAAATATCTTTTGGTATATCTAAAAATTAAAACTAACCAATTGAAAGATATGGATCATAGTAATAACAAAAAACAAGTTTGACACAAATATAACAAGAAATGATCAAGTTATGCCCAAATCAAATGAGCTAGGTTCATTTACACATCAAGACGAACATACTTCAGTAATGAGGTGATATAAATTTCATTTTAGATCCAAATTAGAGAAATAATATCATTTCTGAAACTAGAGAGAAATAAGAAGAGAACTCAACAAAAATCACTGAAATCGGAGATTGTTTGATTGATCAAAAACAAAAACGAAAAACAGAGCCGAAAATGAGCTTCAAGAACACTGAGTTTTTGGCGCCAAAATTTGAATTCAAATCTCAGAATTTTTAGAAAATATTTTTTGGTAGATCTGAAATATTAAAACCAAAACTTTGAAAGATATATACCATAGGAATCAAACAAAACAAATTTGACAAAAATCAGACCAGAAATGAGCAAGGTATGTACAAATCAAATGAGCTAGGTTCATTTACACATCAAGACGAACATACTTCAGTAATCAGTTGAGAGAAATTTCATTTTAGATCCAAATTATACAAATAATATCATTCCTGAAACTAGAGAGAAATATGAATATATAGAAATAAAAATCACGGAAATAGAAGATCGTTTGATTGATCAAAAACAAAAATGAAAAACATAGACGAAAATGAACTTCATGAACACGAGCTTTTGGCGCCAAAATTTGAATTCAAATCTCATAATTTTTAGAAAATATTTTTTGGTAGATATAAAAAATTAAAAACAAAAAATTTAAATATATAGATCATAGGAATCAAACAAAACAAATTTGAAAAAAATATTACCAAAAATGAGCAAGGTATGCACAAATCAAACAAGCTAGGTTCATTTGCGCATCAGGACGAACATCCTTCAGTAATCAGGTCATAGAGACTTGATTTCAGATCCAAATTAGACAAGTTATATCCTTTCAGAAACTAGAAAGAAAGACGAAGAGAATGCAACAAAAATCACTGAAATCAGAGATCATTTGACTGATCAAAAATGAAAATGGAAACAGAGACGAAGATGAACTCGGTAATCCGAGAAGACGCAAGAAAATTAAACGAAATAGAAGCAAGATCTAACCTCCATTGATGTTCTTGAATGTCACTTGATAGAATCTTGTAAGGTGACGAATAATTGGTTCCATGGAGGGCCCAAGAGGTGCTCAATTGAATGTAGAATTCAAGAGTCTCTTTGGTGGTCCTCTTAGAAAAAATCTAAAAAATCTCTTTCAATGACCCAAAGTGCTCCTCTCTCTCCCTCCTTAGAAATTCTGAAATTTTTTCTTAGAAATCAAGAATCCTCCCTTGAACTAAATGAAAGTCCCTATTTATAGATAAAATTTCAAAAAAGGAAAGGGAAAATATTTTTAGAAGTGAAGAAGCTTCCCCTTTTGTATTCTAATTTTTCTCTTTTTTGTTTTCTTTTTATTATTTTCTTTATTTTTATTCTTCTTTATTTTTCTATTCCTTTTTTGTTATTTTTTCCTTTTACTCTAACTAATTCTTAACCATCATTAACTAATCCAACTAACTTTCTAACTAAATTCTTAACTAAAAATTTATTTTTCTTTCTTCTTTTTTCCTTTTTTTTCTAACTAATTCTTAACCATCATTAACTAATCCAACTAACTTTCTAATTAAATTCTTAACTAATAAAATTATTTTTCTTTCTTTTTCTATTTTTTTTTTATTTTTTAATTTTAGACTAAAAACAAAATTATTTATTTTGGGTTTTAAATTTATCTTCGGACATAATTTAGTGTTCACAGTTTGCACCTCTTTACTCATTTTCTTACCAGATAATATAAGAAACAAGTTTCTAGATTATTACGGTAAAAATGAGTAAAGAAGTGAACAAATTATGTCCGAGGTAAAAGATAAAAATTGGCATGAGTGCAAGCCTTATTGGCAAGTTTTGAAGATGTCAGGGAGTTGGATGATGCTTCCAGGGTACCAGAAAAGTTTCGGGCTTGACCGAAAACTTAGGAATGTCTGCCCTAATAAGTTGGATGATCGTAGTTCAAACGTTGAAATTAAAATGCAACTCCTGATGTGATAGGCTGGATAATTTAAACATGCAGGGCCTGTTGTGATAGGCCAAAATGCACAAAATTAAAATGCAGCGTCTGATGTGATAGGCTGGATAGAAATTTAAACATGCGGGGCCTTGTGTGATAGGCCAGAATGCAGAAAATTAAAATGCAGTGCCTGATGTGATAGGCTTGATAGGAATTTAAACATGCAAGGCCTGATGTGATAGGCCAGAGTGTAGAAAATTAAAATGCAGCGCTCGATGTGATAGGCTGGGAAAAAATTTAAACATGCAGGCCCTGATGTGATAGGCCAAAATGCAGAAATTACAATGCAGCGCCTGATGTGATAGGCTGGACAAAAATTTAAACATGAGGGGCTGGATGTGATAGGCTGAACAAAAGTTTAAACATGAGGGGCCTGATATGATACGCTGAACAGAAGTTTAAACATGAGGGGCCTGATGTGATAGGCTAGAATGCAGAAAATAAAATGCAGCGCCTGATGTGATAGGCTGGACAAAAATTTAAACATGAGGGGCCTGATGTGATAGGCCAGAATGCAGAAAGTAAAATGCAGCGCCTAATGTGATACGCTAAACAGAAATTTAAACATGAGGGGCCTGATGTGATAGGCCAGAATGCAGAAAGTAAAATGCAGCGCCTGATGTTATAGGCTGAACAGAAATTTAAACATGCAGCGCCTGATGAGATAGGCTGAATAGAAATTTAAACATGAGGGGCCTGATGTGATAGGCCAGAATGCAGAAAGTAAAATGCAGTGCCTGATGTGATAGGCTGAACAAAAATTTAAACATGAGGGGCCTGATGTGATAGGCTGGACAGAAATTTAAACATGCTTGATGTCCTGTTGTTGACAGGAAAATGCAAATGAGGTGCCGCTGTTGCCGGGAAGAATGCAAATGAAACCCTGCTGTTGCCAGGATAAAAGAAAATGAAATCCTGCTTGACAGGATGTGTGCAGAAATTTAAACATGAAATCCTGCTTGACAGGATAGATGCAAATTAAATCTTGCTTGACAGGATGTGTGCAGAAATTTAAACATGAAATCCTGCTTGACAAGATAGATGCAAATGAAATTCTGCTTGACAGGATAAATGCAAATGAAATCCTGCTTGACAAGATGTATACAGAAATTTAAACATGAAATCCTGCTTGATAGGATGTATGCGGAAATTTAAACATGAAATCCTGCTTGACAGGATGTATGCGGAAACTTAAACATGAAATCCTGCTTGACAGGATAAATGCAAATGAAATCCTGCTTGACAGAATGTATGTGAAAATTTAAACATGAAATCCTACTTGACAGAATAAATACAAATGAAATCCTGCTTGACAGGATGTATGCGAAAATTTAAACATGAAATCTTGCTTGACAGGATAAATGCAAATGAAATCCTGCTTAACAGGATGTATGCGAAAATTTAAATATGAAATCCTGCTTGACAGGGTAAATGCAAATGCAATTCTGCTTGATAGGATGTATGCGAAAATTTAAACATGAAATCCTCCTTGACAGGATAAATGCAAATGAAATCATGCTTGACAGGATGTATGCGAAAATTTAAACCTGAAATCCTGCTTGACAGGATAAATGCAAAATGACCTATTAAGACAGGTGAAATGTAGAAAAAGTGCTGTTGATGACAGGAAAGATGCAAGCCTGCTACACAAAAAAAGGAAAATGAAAATGACCTGTTAAGACAGGAAAAAATGTAAAAGTCCTATTGTTGACAGGATGGAGGAAAAACGCATGTTAAGATAGGCACAACAGAATGGTGAAAACCTGTTAAGACAGACAAAGCGAAATGAAAAGGACCTATGAAGACAGGAAAGAAGCAAGCCTTGTTAAGGCAGGAAAAGTAAATGATGAAAACTATCCTGTTAAGACAGAATAAATATAGATGGACTCCTGTTGTTGACAGGAGAAATGTAAACCTGTTAAGACAGGAAAAGTAAAGTGAAGGGAGTCTGTTAAAACAGGTAAGATGAAGAAAAGTCCTATTGATAACAGGAAAGATGCAAGCCTGCTAGACAGGCAAAGTAAATGAAAATGACCTGTTGAGGCAGGTAAAATATAGATGGAATCCTGTTAAGATAGGCATTGAAATGAGGAGAGAAACTTGTTATGACAGGTAATGAAGAAAAATCTTGTTGCTAACAGGAAGGAAACAAGATACCCGTTAAAACAAGAAGAAGAACGATGAACACCTGTTAAGACAGGCAAAGGAAAGTGAAAAATGACCTGCTTAGGACAGTAAAATGTAAAGGTCCTCTTGTTGACATGATGAAAGCAAGATGTTTGTTAAGACAGGCACAACAGAATAATGATAACCTGTTAAGACAGATGAAAATGTAAAAGTCCTGTTGTTCACAGGATGAAAGGAATACGTCTGTTAAGATAGACACAATAGAGTGGTATAAAAAAATTGTTAAAACAGGAAAAGTGGGATGACGGAAACTTGTTTAGACAGGTAGAAAAAGGTCCTGTTGTTGATAGGAAAAAGCAAGCCTGTTAGGACAGGCAGAACGTAGAAATGGCCTGTTAAGACAGGCGTAGCAGAGATGACCTGTTAAGACAGACCAGGCAAGAATGGTCATACTTATTAAGATAGGTCATGTGAAAACAAAAAGAAGATTGACCTGTGAAGACAGACAAAGGAAAAACAGTCTGTTAAGACAGGCAAAAAGCAGAAGTGGCCTGTTAAGACAAGCAAAAAGTAGAAGTGACCTGTTAGGGCAGGCACGAGAATGAAATCTGTTGGTGCAGGCAATGCAAAGGTGGAATGATGGTTGACCTGTTAAGACAGGTAAAGGAAAGACAGCCTATTAAGACAAGCGACAATGTTGGTTTGTCATGCCAGACAAAAAGCGCGGAATGACCTGTTAGGATAGGTATGGAAAAGAGAGGCTTGTCAAGACAAAAAGACAAGTACAGAAAAAGAGATGTCTTACCAAGACAGAATAACCTGTGGAGATAGGTGTGGCAACATGAAAGTAATGGCCTGTTAGTGCAAGTAAAAGAATGACCCATTGAGACAGATGTGGGAAGTAATATGTTGTGCCTTAGGAATGCATAGGAGTGGAATATGGACTTCTTCGTCAACTGTCTCGGAAAATATTATTTTGAAATTATTTATTACTTATTCTACCTTGAACTTGAGGGTTTTTAAGCACTTGATAATTATTCTCTTGAAGAAACTTGAGTAGACATTTTTCCCTAGTTTAGAAAATTCTTGATAATTGAGGGGTGTCTTGATTTGAAGGGACTTTGGAAAAACATCTTGCCCTAGTTTGGAAGATTTTTGGCAATCGAGGAATGCCTTAACTTGAGGGGATTTTGGGCAAGCGTTTTCCCCAGCTTGAATCTTGATTCATACTTCAAGGTTTGCTTCATCTTGAATTTTTCAGGACGCATATTTGCCCTAACTTGATTTTTGACTTGAAATTTAAGGATGACCTCAAATTTGATTTTTGTGTGGGCAAGCAGTTGCCCAAGTTTGAGCTTGACTCAAAATTTGTGGATGCCCTCAAATTGAATTTTTGTGGGCAAGCGTTTTCCCCAGTTTGAGCTTGACTCAGAATTTCAGGATGACCTCAAATTGGATTTTTTTTGTGGGCAAGCGTTTGCCCCAGTTTGAGCTTGATTCAAAATTTGAGGATGACCTCAAAATTGAATTTTTGTAGGCAAGCGTTTGCCCTAGTTTGAGCTTGACTCAGGATTTGAGGATGACCTCAAATTGAATTTTTGTGGGCAAGCGTTTGCCCCAATTTGAGCTTGACTTAGAATTTGAGGATAACCTCAAATTGGATTTTTTTTGTGGGCAATCGTTTGCCCCAGTTTGAGCTTGACTCAAAATTTGATAATGACCTCAAATTGGATTTTTTTGTGGGCAAGCGTTTGCCCCAGTTTGAGCTTGACTCAAAATTTGAGGATGACCTCAAATTGAATTTTTGCGGGCAAGCATTTGACCCCAGTTTTGATTTTGATACGGGAAATTTTCCCTGGTCTTAGTATTGACAATGAATTATGAGATGTCGGATGCTTATCATGATGTTTGAATGAATGCAGGAGGATGTGATATTTTAACTTGATTATTGCTTCTTGATGCTCGACATAATTATTTAATGGATGCTATGGAATGAATACATGCCCTGAGATGGTGAAAAACTTTTTGTTTCTCTTGATTTTTTTATTTTTTCGATAGGTTCTTTCTCGACACCCTTATAGTTGGTGTGAAAGGAACCAAAAATCAGGATGAGCTGGATTGACTCAATCTCTTAGCTTCTTGGTCAACTTTGTCACCTTCTTTCCAGGATCTTTGAGACCCATCAATAGTCAGCATTATTGGATGAGACACGCTCCTTTTGTCCTAATAGCATTATGGCTGGCAAAAGGATGACCTTTTGGGAAACAATCATGTTGTGTTGCGATGGTTGAGGACTCATCCGATTTGTCATGACTTTTCAAAATTTATCTTTTTATTTTTACATTTTTCACATTCCTTTTTGGCCTGTGTACCTTTGAGGTATGCAAAGTGATTTTGGATAATTACTGGAAGGAAATACAGAATTTTGCAAATGATGTTTAAGGTAGTATATTTGAAAGGAAAAGGCGAAGGATGTTGGTTTGATTGCCCAAATGGCACCTTTTGGTGAAAAATGTCAATGCTGCTTTTAATAATCTTGATTGTCAAATTAACCAAACTTAAGAAGTGACAAAAATTTTGCCCCATTTTTGGAAAATATGAGATGCAGAAATGTCAGATTGTACTAGGATCCTTGGTTGACCTTAACTTTTGCCTAGGTTGTTCTTTTGATTTTTCAACCCAGCAGGTCTTTTGTTTGTCCTAACTTTTACCGAGGCCACCCTTGCGGGTTTTCGACCTAGCAGGCTCTTGATTGTAGCCCTAACTTTTTCCTAAGCCGCCCTTTGAGGGTTTTCGACCTAGCGGGCCTTTGTTTGTATGCTCTAACTTTTGCCTAGGCCGTCTTCGAGGGTTATCGACCTAGCAGGCTCTTGATTGTGTGCCCTAACTTTTTCATAGGTCGCCCTTTGAGGGTTTTCGACCTAGCGGGCCTTTGTTTGTGTGCCCTAACTTTTTCCTAGGCCGTCTTCAAGGGTTCTCGACCTAGTGGGCCTTTTGTGCCCTAACTTTTTCCTAATCCGCCTTTGCAGGTTTTCGACCTAGCAGGTCTTTGTTTTGATCCTAATTTTGGCTGAATTGCTTTTGGAATTTTAATCCAGCAAGACCTTCCCTGACCATGACTTGGTCAATTTATCTTTTGTTCCTACTTTTTCCTGGATTATTTTGATTTAAATGTGGTGGGTTTTTTTTCTTGAAATTTTTCTTTTCTTGAATTTTGCTTGGTCAGATATTGGTCTTCCTTGGACTGTTTTGACTTTCAATTCAACAGATCTACTTCACATCTCTAAATTTTGCCTGGATTTGGACTTTTGATCCAGCGGGACATTTGTTATTTCTTCTATTGGACCAGAGAAGTTACAGTGAAGGGTAATTTAGAATCCATGGTTGGCTTTAGGTCCTGTTTATTCTGCTTGCTCATTTAATTTTCTCTTTGAGTTTGATTAATAAGATGTTCAAAATTATTTATTACAGCACTGACATTGTCACCAACAGGTATTGATTGTTTAGGTGTAGGATAAGAAGTGGGTTGAATGATGAAAAGAAAGGGAAACTTTCAAGAAGTATAGCCAATAATGTAAAGCACATGCCTAGGGAACATGAAAAATGTAATTTTTGTATTATTTATTAAGATTTATTTACAAAAGATTAACTTTGAAAAGTATGAAACATCTTGGATGATTTTCCTCGGCATGTCAGCTTATACAAGAAACTCATTGTGATGCTCCTATTTCTCAGCTAGCTGATGAGCTCTCATGATTCGGCAATGGATTGTTCTCAGTGTTCGGAGCAAGCTTCCCAAAATCCAGCCATTTTGCAGTACTTTACGCTTCAGTGCTAGGCAATCCTCTGTGGAATGACCAATGAACCCTGCATGGTAATCGCATCTAGTATTTGCATCATACCATTGATGATATGCTGGTTCTTGAGGCTTTAGAGGATAAGGAGCAACTGACGAGTTTTAAATTAAGCGAGGTAGCAGCTTAGTGTAGGAGATCGGAATAGGGTCGAATTGGATAGGCTTTTTCTCTTTTTTCAAGCTTTGATTAGGGTTTTGGCTCGTGGCTTGTGTTTGTGTCGTGTATAGTGTTGGGGGCCGGACTTGCATTGGATAGTTGTAAATAGGATGGTAGGGTGTTTGGTAGGTGGTGGCGATATAAGGATATGGTGTATAGGGTGTGTATGGTGGTGGTTGGTAACTGGCTAGACCATAATGTGCCACCTGTGGAGTGTATTGGCCTTGACCAGAAGCCATATTATAAGCTTCGTCTACCTTCTTCTTTCCCGATCCAGTGGAAGCGTTGACTGCCCCTGTAAGCTTATGCGCAATCTTTCCATGATGCATGCCACCTTCAATCCTTTCTCCAATGATGACGACATTAGAGAAGCTAGCAGTCATACTACCAATCATCTTATCATAGAAAGGATCTTGGAGTGTGTCGATGAACATACTGACTAGCTTTTTCTCAGACAAGGGAGGTTGTACTTGAGCAGCCAACTTCCTCCATCGTTGGGCGTATTGCTTGAAGGACTCCTCTCCCTTCTTGGCCATATTCTGGAGCTGAGTTCTGTCAAGAGCCATCTCCAGGTTATACTTGTATTGCTTTAGAAAGGCATCAGCTAGGTCCCTCCATGAACGGATATGTGTCCGTTCCAGCTGAGTGTACCAATTTGCAGCTGCCCAGGTCATACTGTCTTGGAAGAAATGGATGAGCAGGTTGTCATCATGAGCACATACGACCATTCTTCTACAATACATGGTCAAATGGTTCCTCGGACAACCAGTTCCTTGATATTTCTCGAATTCAGGAACCTTGAACTTTGGGGGGATAACCACATCTGGGACTAGACATAGATCAGATGCGTCTTTGATATCATAAGCACTTCCTTCGATTTCCCGGATTCTTCCTTCCAAGATTTTCCATTTTTCAGCATTTTCGTTAGAAGGATCTCTTGGGTACTCTCCTGGTCTATTGTGAGGGTGGGAAGGTATGTATATTGGATGAAGTGCTTGGGTGAACATAGGATTCGTCCCCCCAGTGTTTATTTGGTGAGCTTGGACAGGTTATTGTGTGGTGTTTGGAGTAATATGAGGGATTCCTGTAGGGTTTGAAGGTAGATTTTGTGTTTGTGTTTGTATTTGGTTGAATAAAGGTGTATGTCCATAAGGGAATCCATGGTGAACCCACTTATTTATTGAAGGCATGGTTGATGGTAGAGAGTTTGGCGGACCATAGCCGTGAGGATGTAATTGGCCAGCGGATTCTTCTAGAAGGGACCTCGTCCTGTCCTTCTGTTTTGACAGCTGGATGGCCTCCATTAATTTGGCCATTTGGTCTTTCAAAGTTTTGACCTCATTTCTTAGTTCCTCATTTTGTCTTTCCAACTCATCCATGATTCTTAATTTGGAACGAGTTCTATAAGGGTGCCGAGAAGGTTGTCTTCAATTTTTCTGATAAATTTTAAAAATTAATTTTTTGAGAAACAATGCGAACGAATGAAAAAAATACCAATGCTTCTATGAGTATGAAAATGTATGGGATGGTTTTCAAAATCTCCTTTTTCATTGATAAATTAAATTTATTTTATGAATGAATGAATGGATGTTTGAAATGCACAAATAATTTTAGAGATTGAAAGGTTTTGAAAATAATTGGATGTTTCTTTCTTATTTTTTTAGCAATTTTATATTTGGTATTTTTTATTTTGCTAGAAAAAATATTTGGTTTTGTTTGAAAATCTTTTAGTTTTGCTAAGATTTTTCTAAAAATAAAAAAAAAAGCGTTCTTTAGGTTTTCGAATTTTCATTTTCTCTTTTTTGAATCTTTTATATTTTCAGTGTTTTCAAAAACTATTTTTCTAATTTTTCCTAGAAGTTTTTATTTTTCTTGATTTTTTGTTTCTAATTTTTATATTTTCTTTTTTTTCCTTTGATTTTCTTTTTTGATTTTGTATCTCCCCAATCTTAGATTTCCTTTTCTTCTCTACCACCTTGGGTGACTCTATTCAACTGCTAGTGAGCAGTATATGAGTCTTTGTATCTTGAAAGGGGTGCGTGCCCTTCTTGCCTCCTATGTGGGTTACCTGTCCTAAGGGTCTATGACTTTTAATGGATGAACCTCTCTAAAGGTGGTTAATAGCCTTGAGGTATAAGAGGTCACTAGAGCCAAGTTCCAGTTCATAATGTTTGCTACAACAGTAGGGAATGCTACCAGTTGTAGGGCATATGAATAGGATGCACTCTAGCTGGGATTTTCGTGATGGTCAAGCAGGACGTTCATCCAAAGTGACACCACTAGACCCCTCTATCCTAGGCTTCACTTAGACCCGGGTATAGGGCCCTACTCATGAGATGAAATGCATTAATGTCATGTGGAGGGCACACAAATATTTGGGATGCCTGCAATTGGGGAAATCGCAGCAGATATATATAGCAATTTATTGTTCGTCTACCCTAAGGTTTACACAATGAATAAACAAACAACAATATATAGATAAGCAAAATGAATAAACAGTACAGTAAATAAATCATGCAAATAAATGAGGAAGGGACCAATACAATGCACACTCAATTTGTACGGGTTTGACTCTCTAAAGTCCTCAGTGGAGTTGCCATCTGTCGCAACCGTAATTCCGACGAGAAGACGAACTGGCTAAAATTTGAAAATAGAATTTAATTGTATGTGGAGCCGCCACCAAATTTTATTTTAAGGGAAAATATTTGGAAAAACCCTAACTTGAGGAAGAAATTCCAGGTTCAGGAGTCGGTTACGAATAGGGAAGGTGTTAGGCATCCTACTCGCTCATTCCAAAGAACGGTATCCTTAAACTGAGTGTGTGATTCTTTGAAAATTGTTTGATCCCTTAAATAGAATGAAAATAAATAGGTTTGTATGAAAATAGCCTGACAGAACTTGATCCTGCTCCTACGTATTCCCTAGTGCAATGGGAAATTCAAGGCTACGTAGTTTTAGTTCGAAGGCTTGACCTTCAAAGGGGATTGAAAAAGCCGAGTATTTTGCATATTTCAAAAAAAAATCCTTAGTCCACATATGAACAGGATCCGAGGCAAACGAAGGCTACACTGGGACCCGTATGATTTTTGAATCCCGAACAATACGGTATGCTACTAGTTCGTATCCAGAACTCATCGCGTGAGACTTAGAACTATTTAAAACATATTTAGTTTTTACATATGTTCCTGGACCCACATATGCACAGAGCCGAAGGTAAGCGAAGGCTGCACTGCCACTCATATAACTCTCCGAACATTGAAAGACAGGGTATGCTGCACTTTCAACTTCGAAGTTCATTGCGTGAGATCTAGGATCGTTTAAAGCCCTAAAAAGTATTTTGAAAAAAATAATCTGGAAGGGAGATCTTCGATTCACATGCATAGACTCGAAGGCAAGCGAGGGTTACACTGTCACTCATATGATTCTCCCAACATCGAAAGACAGGGTATGCTGCACTTTCAACTTCAGAGTTCATTGCGTGAGATCTCGGATCTTTAAAGCTTTAAAAAGTATTTTGGAAAAGAGGTAATTTTGAAGAGAGATATTCGATCCACATGCACAGAGTCGAAGACAAGCGAGGGATGCACTGCGACTCATATGATTCTCCGAATATCGAAAGACAGGGTATGCTGCACTTTTAACTTCAGAGTTCATTGCATGAGATCTTGGATCTTTAAAGCTTTGAAAGTTGTTGTTTAGAAAAATGGAGTTGTTGAAGATTTGACATATAAACATACACAAATCAGAAATAAATACATATAGAAGGATCCACACATGGAAACTAATACCTAAACAAGTTTAAAAGAACAAGATCTACACAAGAACTTCAAGAACACAAGAGATTTTAGCACCAAAATTTAAATTCAAATCTCAAAATTTTTAGAAAATATTTTTTGGTATATCTAAAAATTAAAACTAACCAATTGAAAGATATGGATCATACTAATCAAACAAAACAAGTTTGACACAAATATAACAAGAAATGAGAAAGTTATGCCCAAATCAAATGAGCTAGGTTTATTTACACATCAAGACGAACATACTTCAGTAATCAGGTGATATAAATTTCATTTTAGATCCAAATCAGCCAAATAATATCATTTCTGAAACTAGATAGAAATAAGAAGAGAACGCAACAAAAATCACTGAAATCGGAGATCGTTTGATTGATCAAAAACAAAAACAAAAAACAGAGCCGAAAATGAGCTTCAAGAACACTGAGTTTTTGGCGCCAAAATTTGAATTCAAATCTCAAAAGTTTTAGAAACTATTTTTTGGTAGATCTGAAAAATTAAAACCACAAATTTGAAATATATATACCATAGGAATCAAACAAAACAAATTTGACAAAAATCAGACCAGAAATGAGCAAGGTATGCACAAATCAAATGAGTTAGGTTCATTTACACATCAAGACGAACATACTTCAGTAATCAGGTGATATAAATTTCATTTTAGATCCAAATTATACAAATAATATCATTCCTGAAACTAGAGAAATAAGCAGATAAAGAAATAAAAATCATTGAAATCGGAGATCATTTGATTGATCAGAAACCAAAACAAAAAGCGTAGACGAAAATGAACTTCAAGAACACGAGCTTTTGGCGCCAAAATTTGAATTCAAATCTCAGAACTTTTCGAAAATATTTTTTGGTAGATCTAAAAAATTAAAACCAAAAAATTTAAATATATAGATCATTGGAATCAAACAAAACAAATTTAACAAAAATAAAACCAGAAATGAGCAAGGTATGCACAAATCAAACAAGCTAGGTTCATTTGCACATCAGGACGAACATCCTTCAGTAATCAGGTCATAGAGACTTCATTTCAGATCCAAATTAGACAAATAATATCATTTCAGAAACTAGAAAGAAAGACGAAGCGAATTCAACAAAAATCACTGAAATAGGAGATCATTTGACCGATCAAAATTGAAAATGAAAACAGAGATGAAAATGAACTCGGAGTCGCCATCTATCGCAATCGTAATTCCGACGAGACGACGAACTCGCTAAAATTTTGAAAATATAATTTAATTGTATGTCGAGCCACCACCAAATTTTATTTTAAGGGAAAATATTTGGAAAAACCCTAACTTGAGAAGAAATTCTAGGTTTGGGAGTCGGTTACGAATAGGGAAGGTGTTAGGCACCCTACTCGCCCGTTCCAAAGAACGGTACCCTTAAACTGAGTGTGTGACTTCTTTTGAAAATTGTTTGATCTCTTAAATAGAATGAAAATAAATAGGATTGTATGAAAATAGCCCAACAGGACTTGATCCCGCTCCTACGTATTCTCTGGTGCAATGAGAAATTCAAGGCTACGTAGTTTTAGTTCGAAGGCTTCACCTTCAAAGGGGATTGAAAAAAACCCGATTATTTTGAATATTTCAAAAAAATCCTTAGTCCACATATGCATAGGATCCGAGGTAAACGAAGGCTGCACTAGGACCCGTATGATTCTTGAATCCAGAACGGTAGGGTATGCTACCAATTCGTACCCAGAACTCATCGCGTGAGACTTAGAATTATTTAAAACATATTTAGATTTTACATATGTTCCTGGACCCACATATGCACAGAGTCGAAGGGAAGCGAATGTTGCACTGCGACTCATATGATTCTCCGAACATCGAAAGACAGGGTATGCTGCACTTTCAACTTCGGAGTTCATTGCATGAGATCTCGGATCTTTAAAGCTTTAAAAATTATCTTGAAGCAAAAAGGTAATTTTGAAGAGATATTAAAAGGAGATCTTCGATCCACATGCACAAAGTCGAAGGCAGGTGAGGGTTGCACTGTGACTCATATGATTCTCAAAACATCGAAAGACAGGGTATGCTGCACTTTCAACTTCGGAGTTCATTGCGTAATATCTCGGATCTTTTAAAGCTTTGAAAGTTGTTGTTTATAAAAATGGAGTTTTTGAAGATTTGATTTTGAAAGGAGGACATATAAACATAAAAAAATCAGAAATAAATACATATAGAAGGATCCACACATGGAAACTAATACCTAAACAAGTTTAAAAGGACAAGATCTACACAAGAACTTCAAGAACACAAGAGATTTTACCACCAAAATTTGAATTCAAATCTCAGAATTTTTAGAAAATATTTTTTGGTATATCTAAAAATTCAAACCAACCAATTGAAAGATATGGATCATAATAATCAAACAAAACAAGTTTGACACAACTCTAACAAGAAATGAGCAAGTTATGCCCAAATCATATGAGCTAGGTTCATTTATACATCAAGATGAACATACTTCAGTAATCAGGTGATATAAATTTCATTTTAGATCCAAATTAGACAAATAATATCATTCCTGAAACTAGAGAAAAATATGAAGAGAACGCAATAAAAAGCATTGAAATCGGAGATCATTTAATTGATAAAAAAAACAAAAAAAAGAGACGAAAATGAACTTCAAGAACACCGAGTTTTTGGCGCCAAGATTTGAATTCAAATCTCAGAATTTTTCGAAAATATTTTTTGGTAGATCTAAAAACTTAAAACTAAAAAATTGAAATGTATAGATCATAGGAATCAAACAAAACAAATTTAACAAAAATCAGACCAGAAATGAGCGAGGTATGCACAAATCAAATGAGCTAGGTTCATTTACACATCAAGATGGACATACTTCAGTAATCAGGTGATAGAAATTTCATTTTAGATCCAAATTAGACAAATAATATCATTCCTGAAAATAGAGAGAAATATGAAGATAAATAAATCAAAATCACTGAAATCGGAGATCATTTGATTGATCAAAAACAAAAACGAAAAACAGAGACGAAAATGAACTTCAAGAACACCGAGTTTTTGGCGCCAAAATTTGAATTCAAATCTCAGAATTTTTCGAAAATATTTTTTGATAGATCTGAAAAATTAAAACCAAAAATTTAAAATATATAGACCATAGGAATCAAACAAAACAAATTTGACAAAAATCAGACCAGAAATGAGCAAGGTATGCATAAATCAAACAAGCTAGGTTCATTTGCGCATCAGGACGAACATCCTTCAATAATCAAGTAATAGAGACTTCATTTCAGATCCAAATTTAACAAATAATATCATTTCAAAAACTAGAAAGAAATATGAAGAGAACGCAACAAAAATCATTGAATCGGAGATCATTTGACCGATCAAAAATGAAAATTAAAACAGAGATGAAGATGAACTCGGAAATCCGAGAAGACGCAAGAAAATTAAACGAAATAGAAGCAAGATCTAACCTCCATTGATGTTCTTGAATGCCACTTGATAGCATCTTGGAAGGTGATGAATAACTGGTTCCATGGAGGCCAAGGAGGTGCTCAATTGGATATAGAATTCAAGAGTCTCTTTGGTACTCCTGTTAGAAAATATCTAAAAGCCCCCTTTCAATGACCCCAAAGTGCTCCTCTCTCTCCCTCCTTAGAAATTCTGAAATTTTTTCTTAAAAATGAAGAATCCCCTTTTGAACTAAATGAAAGTCCCTATTTATAGATAAAATTTCAAAAAAGGAAAGGGAAGAAATTTTTAGAAGTGAAGAAGCTTCCCTTTTTGTATTCTCATTTTTCTTTTTTTTTGTTTTCTTTTTATTATTTTCTTTATTTTTATTCTTCTTTATTTTTCTATTTTTTTTTTCCTTTTTCTCTAACTAATTCTTAACCATCATTAACTAATCCAACTAACTTTCTAACTAAATTCTTAACTAAAATATTACTTTTCTTTCTTTTTCTTTCTTCTTTTTTCTTTTTTATACTAACTAATTCTTAACCATCATTAACTAATCCAACTAACTTTCTAACTAAATTCTGAACTAAAAAATTTATTTTTTCTTTTTTTTTTCTATTCTTTTTCTTTTTTTCTTTTTGATTTTAGACTAAAAAAAACAAAATGATTTATTTTGGGTTTTAAATTTATCCTTGGACATAATTTGGTGTTTACAGCGGCCTAGGCAAAAGTTAGGGCAATCAAAAAATGCCCACTAAGTCGAAAACTCGCAAGGGCGACCTAGACAAAAGTTAGGGTAATCCGAAAAATCCCGCTAGATCAAAAATTTTATGGAACAATTTATTATAAAATTTTACATTAACTCAATTATTTTATTTTAATTTATTATACTAACCTATTAATTTTTACATTTTATTAAATTTTATTTAATAATAAATTTTATTGTATAATTTTAAAATATGTTAAACAGTTACAGATTCTATTTATGAATTTTAAACCATAATTTTTTAATTAACTAAATATGGATAGTTACTCGCATCACTAAATTATTTTAAATTAATAAAACTAAATTAAATTAAATTAACTACAATTTAATATATTTTGATATTATAAATTTTTTAAAATTATAATTCATTACACTAATATAATGATTTCATTTTCAATTATACTTTTATCTTTTTTAAAAATTTATTTATTTATAAATTTTATTCTACATATGTAAAATATTTAAACATATACAAATCCTATTTAAAAATTTTAACCCTAATTTTTTAATTAACACCATATTTTAATTACCTACATCACTAATTTAAATTAAATTAAATTAATTAATTAAAAATTAGAAACACAATTAAATTAAATCAACTACAATTTATTTTATTTTGTCATTATAAATTTTTTTAAAACCTAATTCCTTATATTAACTTAATGATTTCATTTTAAATGATTATTTAACATTCTATGAAACTGTATTTATTTTAAATATTTTTAATTATGATATTTAATTAATGAAAGTGTATTTATTTTAATTGTTTTGTAAATAATTTAAATTTATTTATAATACTCACTACATTTTGTAAATATTTTTAACATTTACTTAATTATTTCAAAATTTCCCACATAATTTTTTATTTAACTTACTATTTTAATTACTTCACTAATTTTTAATAATTTAAATTAAAATTTCCTTCATTTTTTTATAAAATTTTATGTAACTTAATTTAAAACATTTTATGCAACTTATACTAATTTCAATAATTTTTTTAATATTTTATGCCTACTTTAATAAAAATTTTATGTACATATAAATTTAATTTTTTAACTAATAAGAACAATATGTTGAAATAAAATCTTCTAATCTAAGATTTATATTATAATTCCTAACTATCATAAATAAAATTTTCTAATCTAAGCTTTATATTAAACTAACACATACATTTTTAAGTTTTCTAACCTAAGGTTCTCATTAAACTAACATACGTTTTCTAAACTAACATATATTCCTATGTCTTCTAACCTAAGTTTAACATTACACTAATAAAATACTAATCTTTTGGAAGTAAAATCCTTAAGCAGAGAACAAAAAATAGAGAAACCTTGGCTTTTTCTAAAAATGGGAAAACATGTAGGGACCTTGTGATCGATCCTATATGCCATATATAGTGGTCCCAATGACCGTATTTTTTAATACATGTAACTCATCTTAGGGTGTATTACACATCTCAAAAGTCACACTCTAACGCATTATATTATGCGCCTTTATGTAAATTTAAATATTTAAATACAAGGTGCAGGGTATAATATGTTACTTTTAGGGTAACATATTTTAGGATACGTTACCATTAAAGAACCTCATCTTACAATGTGCTTAATGTTTAAATATTTGAATTTAAACATGTGGCTTATGGTATGAGGTGTGACTTGATTGGTAATGTGACCTAAGATATGTTACACTACATGTAACGCATCATACCATACGCCACAATATTAAATTAAGATATTTGAATACGTGATACATCCCATGATGCGCTATAGTTATTGTTATTATACTAGATAGGAAAATAGTTTTGAAAATACCCCATTCGAATAATTTTTTTTAAAATATATTCCATCAGGATAAAAAAGCTATAAATCTTGTTTTATTATTTTTTTATGACATCATTCATCTTAATATTTATTTTTTTTTTATCTATTTTACCTATTCCAAAATATAAAATTGTAAAGTTTTTTAGGAATAAGATTCTCCATTAAAATTGGATGATACTAAGTTGGATAAACTTTTCGTTCATGTTTAACTGTAACTTACTTTTTAAGGATAATTTAATAATATAAAATACATTTATTAAAACATTTCAAAAATGAGTCATTAATTGAAAGTAAGAAATATTACATACAATATAAATTACAGATTAAATTTAAATACCACTCGAAAGGACAGTGCAAACATCGCAGTATTTAAATTCATATTAGATCTAAAATTTTTTACATAAAATAAAGGAATAAAGTTGTTAAATATACTATTAAATTTATATCCAAGAGAAGTACATTATTAAATTTTTATTTTATTTTAAAAAGTTATTAACTATTGGATGAAAAATTAAATTTATAAATAATGGTGTTTGAATTTAGAAAATTCATTGCTCTAAATTAAAAAGAGAAAGGGAAGGAAAAGAGAAAGAACAAAATGAACCTTCTCAACCTTCTCTACCTTTGATCTTTAACCACTTTTAATTTTTAGATCTCAACCTTCTCTCTTGTAAACCTCCAACAAGACTAATAGCCTCCTCTAGTGAAAATCAAGCCTCTTCAAATCATAAATTGTACAAATAGAAACAAGTAGCTCTGGTAGGATTTTTGACTAAAGTAGGATAAAATTTAAAATTATTTTCTGTTATGATGTGTGTCCAAAAGTATTTTCCTGCAAAGGGTTTGTTGAACAGTGTTTGTGATGCATAAATTTATGCATCATAGGTGTGACACATAATATGCGCTACAGGTGAATAAGACACATTTTATTTTACGTCACAAGGTCAAGGTTGAGATGTGTCAAAGGTGTTATGCATTTATTTCTGCATCATAGGTGGAGATCGAGGTGTGTCAAAGGTATGATGCATTTATTTGTGCATCACAGGTGTGACACATTTATTTCTGCATAACACATGGTTGTAACACATAAAGTTATGTATTTTACATGTGACGCATAACTTTATATGTTACATTCATCTGTGATGCAGCAATAAATGCGTCACACTTTATGTTAATTTAATTTAAAATTTAGGTAACATATTATTAAATATGTAATAAAAATGCATAAATATTTTGGTTCATCGTGTTATGACAAGAGTGCCAAAGATTTTTAGGTGTTTATTTAGCATTTTTTTGTTCTGATGTAAGTTTAGGGTTTATATTTATTATTGTTAATTATGGATGAAATTATAATTATTATATTTTATAATAGAAAAATGTTTAAAGGTGAAAAAGGTCTAACATTTAAGGGGAAAAAGAAACCAATTCAAGTTTCTAAAAATGTTAGTTTAAATAAATTGAAAGAAAAAATATTCAAAAAATTAAAATTATCATCCAACCAAATTATTTCAAACTTAATAAAAAGATTTTCAGTGTCATCTAAAAGAGTAGAGTATAGAGGATTTCAAATTAGGGACAATGAAGATTGGAGATGCATGATGAACGTATTTGAGAAAAAATGTGTGATGTGTGTACTAGAAGGGTATGTTGAAATTGATATAGTTAGCGAAGACAGTGGATCGAGTTTAAGTTGTAAGTATATGATGCTAACCATATATTTAATTAACTTTTGAGTTTATTTACTTATATTATATTACATTTTTTATTATTAATATCTGTAGCTGGTATAAATCTCTCTAATGATGATGATGATAAAGATCATTATTTGTCCCCAATAGATGAACTAAGTGATGAAGAAAATTATGATTTAAATCAGAATGAATTGCAATGAGAAAATTTAGGTGACACTATTGCTGATGATGATGATGAACAAATTATATTGAGCTTGGATGAACGTGGAGGTGGAATTTCATTTAACGTTCCATCTCCATCAAACGAAACATTTGTTGAATGAAGAAGTCAATCAGATAAATAAGTTACAGGAAATCATCTCAAAGAAATGTAGTTTTTATATGCGCATATACACATTGTTTAACAAGATTGTTTATTTTTAAAAAATAGTTGGCATTCTAGGGTAGTAGTTCTCACTATAGCAGTACCAATTGGTCATATCTGAATAAAAACATAAACTTAACATAAACTTTTTCATAGTTGTCAGACATGAAAAATGGATGATTGGTGATGAGTTATATGTCGGTTTACAATTTGAAAACAAAGAACAAGTACAAACTGCATTAAAACATTATTGTATGAAGGTACACCAAAATTTTGTTGTTGTTGAATCAAAGCAAACATTTCTTTCTATTTGTTATCCTAATTATGATAATGGTTGTCAACAACGAATGAGAACATGAGAAGGGACGAATTTTCTGAACCTAGTCTAATGATACATGATGATTGTAGTGATAATGTTATAGTTTACGACATCATGGGTACAATTTTTGATTATTACCGAAATCAAATCACTACACTAACGATATAAGTCTAACTACTAACCTAATAAAGTATTCGGAAATTTTTTCTATTAATTTTATGAAACCTATTTATGTTAATATTTTTCTAATTTAAATGAATTAATTGTTTATGTGTAAAATAATTAATTTTTCAAATTTTTTTATTTAAATTGTATATAATTTTTAATATATATTTAAATTTTAATAAAAGTTATGAAACCTATTTATTTTAATATTTTCATAATTTAACTGAATTAAGTTTTTATATCTAAAGTAATTACTTTTTCCTAAGTTTTTTCTATTTAAATTATATATAATTTTTAATATATATTTAATTTTTAAACCCTAAAATTTTATAAAACCTATTTCCTTTAATATTTTTGTAATCTAAATGAATAATTTTTTCTATTTTTTTCTATTTAATGGTATATAATTTTTTAATCTACATTTAAATTTAAAATCCTAAAATTTTATGAAACCTATTTATTAACAATCTAAAATAATCAATTACATAATAAATAAATTAATAAAAAATATAAATAAGTAAATTATATAACTTCAAATAACCTAAATACAATTTCATGTTATTCATTATAAATAAAATAATATATACTATAACAAAATTATCATAAATAAAATTACAGTAAAATAAAAATAAATCTACCTATCAAAATTACGCACGTAAAGTCTAATATTAATTATGTCATTAACATTAAATAATACATTCAAATAATTTTTAAAATAGTTACAGCATTAATTTATAAAAAAATTTGTAATTATTTAAAATTCTTCCTATTTAGTAACTTAATATAATATTTAAAAATTTTATGCGATATATAATAATTTCATTTAAATAACTATTTTTTATAATAAATATATATAGGAAATTTTTATTTTTAATTAATTTCAGAAAATTTTTATTTAATTATTTAATTTTTTCTATTTTATAAGTTAATATCATTTTCTAAAAATTTTATGCAGCATGTTATTCTTTTTATTTAATATTATTTTTTATACTAATTACACATTTTTATTGCTTATTTTTTATTTAAAATCAGTAACTTTTTTTTACTTATTCATATTTTTTCTACTTAATAAGTTAATATAATTTCTAAACATTATCTGCAATATAGAATTATTTTTTATTTAATATTATTTTTGTACTAATAACGGATTTTTATTTCTTATTTTTTAATTAACGTCACCAAATAATTTTCAACTTATTAAATTTTTTTCTACTGAAGCACATTTAATATATTTTTTTATTTTTATATAATATCTATTTATTTTTAATTAAAATTTTATTAATATTAATTAAATATTTTAATTTCTTATTTTTTATTCAAGGCTAGCAAATAATTTTAAATAAACAAATTTTTTCATAGGTACTAAATTAAATTGATTTAACTATTTAAAATTTTATTAAATATATAATTTTTTTTATTTTATATTACTTTTACAATAATTACAGATTTTAATTTTTAACTTTTTAATTTACATCAGCAAATAATTTTTAACTACTGAAATTTTTTCTATTAAATAAATTAATATAAATTTTTAAAATTTTCTGCAATATCTCATTTTTTATTTTATATTATTTCTTATTATAATTATAGATTGTGATTTTTTAAAAAACTAAAGTCAGTGAAATTTTTTTATTTATTTCTATTCTTTTCTATTTAATATATTAATATCATCTTTTTAAATTTTATGAAATATATAATTATTTATTATTTCAATTTTTTTATACTAAGCACAGATTATACAGGTTAAAAATTAATTACTATAAATCACTAAATATTACATGACAGATATATAACTAAATATTAAAAAAAACGTCACTAAAATTCACTAAATAATTTTACAATTTTCTAATTTATTTTAATAACATTATTTCTAATTTTAAAATTTTAAACAAAAATATATTGCTAACATTTGTGTAATTCTTTAGGTGCTTTCCAAGTGATCTTCAAATAATCCAAACCTACAATAAATAACACGTACAAAATAAAAGGTTACAAAGAAAGGATATGTAGAAACCATATTGAACCCTACATATTTATATAAAGCTATCCATCTATAACGGTTATTTTTTTTTAAATTTATAATACATAAATAAATGCGTTACAATTGACTATGATGCACAAATAAAACGTAACACAAAATAAAATGTATCTTATAATATATTTTATTATGCATAATAAGCACTGTACAAATTCTCTGCTGAAAAATATTTTTGAATACATACCATAATAGAAAATATTTTTAAATTTTACCCTATTTTTAGTCAAAAATCCAGCCCGATACCTTTATTTTATAGAAATCAAGGACATGGCATGCATTCAAATGTAAAAATAAGAATTTTATTTTATAAAATCATGAAATATTTATTTAAAACTAATTAAATTTTTTATATAAACATAAATATTACAAAAATTACTGTAGAACATATTTATGTTTTGATATATTTAAAATTATTTTATTTCATAAATTCAATTAAAACAAATAAATTAAATTGGTCCATCATATTGGGTTAGGGTGGGTTCTTTTATATCGTGAGCCCAAGTCCATATTTTTTGGGTTATCTCTTAATATTTTCCCGTTTTTATTATTTTATTGATTCTATTTTTGTGTTAACCACAGGTAAAAAAGAGAGGCTAAGTCGGAAGAGAAAGAGGGGGTTTCAAATTTAAAGACAATTTATACACTGAAAACTTTTCGGATAGCAATTTAATAATTGGATGTAGAAGTTTAAAGTTTTTTATAGCATTGAAATTTTTAACTTGAGACCCTTCATTCAATCCTCTTCAACATGTACAGATAGATTTACACTTCAAATTGGGGATAAAATATGAATAGTTGTTGAACTTTTTGTAACGATTTTCAACTGTTCTTGGACGTTGAACACCTGGGCGATTTGAATCAATGACTTTAATATAACTGGTTGAATGAAAGTTTATCACTAAACCAAAAGTTATGATTGATAGCAAAAAGTATAAATTTTTTTTTTCAGATGCTTAAAGAAGTTACACAGGTTGCAATCATTACGAGCTATGATGATAAGCAAAAAAAAATTTAGAAATGACGTTGACTAAATAAATCAATATGGATGATGAAAGAGTCATTGATGATTACCATTTGATTCTATGAAAAGGGTTGGATATATGTGTCTAGGTCTTTCTCTTTTATTTTATTATTTTGTATGTATTAAAAGTATTTTTAATTAACAGTTGAAAATTAATTTTTTTAGATATAATAATTAGTGAAATTAGTTTTATCTTTATTAGCCGTCTTTTCTATACATACAATTATGTTTTGAATATTCATTGACATGCTCATTATGTCAAAATATACATATTACAATACTTTTAAAGTATTTAATATAATATTTATCAATTGTGTTATAGCTCTAGTTGTGATAGATGCTGAACCTGTTATAACATTTTGAAAAATGTTATAAAAACAATTCTATTGAAACATTAAATGGATAGAAGTATTGTAAACAATTTTACTTTTTTTACCATGTTTCAAAGGTTAAAAAAAACTATAAAAAAATATTTTACAACGTTTAAGATTGTTTAACGTTATAAAAAGGTAATGTCTTTTATAGTATTTTTACATGTTAAATATTGTAATAAAATAAATCATTTTATAATATTTTTCTCTTTTAAAATGCAGTAAAATAAATATTTTTAATAGTTATAAATATTGTAATAAAAATATTTTTTAATAATATACTTAAAATTAGAGTTGAAAAGTGCATACTTGTATGCAAACTTGCAAGTTTGGTGGATTTTGATCAATAAAATTATTGGTCTATTTAAATGTTGATTATTTTTACTCAACCTATTTGATCTGAACATTAAGTGAGTTAAACTTGTGAGTTAACAAGTAAGTTTACAAGTTAATTTTTTTAAAATAAATAAAAAATTTTATATATTTTTATTAATTTTTTATTTTAAATAAATATTTTAACTATTTTAATAACTAAATAACGTAAACGAGTTCGTTCGCTAATTTGTAGGTCAAAGTAGGTCGAATTTGGATTACCATTTTTTTATCTATTTATTTTACAAATTAATCCAGCCTATTCTATTCATAGCGGGTTAATGTGGACTAAGTTTAAATAGGTCGAATTGTACAATTTACCCACTTATAACTAAAATGTAAGTGTTGTAAAAAAAAAATTCAAACTCTTTTATAATTAATCACGTTCGTACATATTTCCACTTTTAGATCCTTCAATATATCTATACAAAATAACTAACATATTAGTTATATTGAACAAGCTATGTTTATATGAAGCAAACTTAGAATGTGTATTTACTATTTTTTGTCAAGCTTATTGTTGTGCATTTACTATGTGTAAAAGGTTTTATCCACGGACAAGTGCATTTGTCGGTATAGAAAGAGATATTTAAAATCCTTAATATCATTTTCACAGAGATTATTTCAACAATAATGATTAAATCCTAATTTTTGAGCTCATTGGAAAAATGTTTGTTTAAAAATATTTAAAGTGAATGTAAAATGGAAACAAAATGAAAGTAAGCGATTTAAAGACAAAAGGGCACAAGTATGAGTTCAATTATGGAAAGATATGGGACTTTGGTTTTCCTTCTAACTTTACTCAATTTCACCCCAACTCCCTTCTGAATGATTTGAGTCAATTGCTAACCATTCATTCTCATTTTATTACTATCCAATGATCATGCAATAGCAATATTCTTTCCCTTAAGTTACTACCCCCAATGATCATGCAAGGTATATAATTAAGAGAAGCATAAGGAACATATGGACTTGTTAAATTAATAACTAATTAGAAATCAAGGATTCCGATTGATCCTCCAAAACCCATAATTCAGTTTACCTTTGCCGCAACCGTAATTACGACGAGACAACGGACTTGCTAAAAATTTAGAAAGATTTTAATTTGGTTGTGGAGTTAGCGAGTCACCACCAAACTCTTATTTGAGGGAAAAATTTGGAAAAGCCCAGGAAGAGATTTAGGTTCAGGAGTCAGTTACAAGTAAGGAAGGTGTTAGGCACCCTACTCGTCCGTTCCGAAGAACGGTACCTTTAAACTGAATGAGAAATAGAGTGAAAATAAATAGATTGACGGAAGATACCTTGACAGGACTTGATCCTGCTCTTACGTATTCCCTGGTGTAATGGGAAACTCAAGGCTTACGTAGTTATGGTTTTAAGGACCCAATCCTTAAGAAATTTTTATATGGAATGGAAAAAGTGTTTTAGATTTTTAGATTGTTTTGATATGAAAGAAGGATTGGAAAAGAGAGATCTTCGATCCACGTGCACAGAGTCGAAGGCATGCAAGGGTTGCACTGCGACTCATATAATTCTCTGAACATCGAAAGACAAGGTATGTTTCACTTTCAACTTTAGAGTTCATTACGTGAGATCTTTGATCATTTAAAGCTTTGAAAATTATTTTTGAAAAAAGGTAATTTTCAAGAGAGACGAAAAAAGGAGATCTTTGATCCACATGCACAGAGTCGAAGGTAAGCGAGGGTTGCACTGCGACTCATATGATTCTACGAACATCAAAACACAGGGTATGCTGCACTTTCAACTTCAGAGTTCATTGCATGAGATCTCAGATCTTAAAGCTTTGAAAATTATTTTTGGAAAAAGGTAATTTTGAAGAGAGACGAAATAGGGAGATCTTCGACCCACATGCACAGAGTTGAAGGCAAACGAGGGTTTCACTACGACTTCTATGATTCTCTGGATATCGAAAGATAGGGTATGCTGCACTTTCAACCTCGGAGTTCATTGCGTGAGATCTCAGATCTTAAAACTTTGAAGATAGTTCCAGAAGATGGATTTGGTTTTCTTAGTGGCTCCTCCGAGTAGAAATCTTTGGAGGAGAAGAAACTCTGCAAGCTAAAGTTTCTCTTAAAAAGAAGCCAACCACGTCAATGTCTAAGCAAAGCTCCCAGGTAAGATTGCAATTCGCTTCTATAATTTACCAAATGGAGATGATTCTTGATTCATGATCACCCTACTTGTGTCGAATAGTGGTAGTTCTTACGATTTTCTCTTAGAGCTCAAAATTTGCTACACTTGAACAAATGCACACGATCCACTTATTTGTTGTGATTCGGTCTTCTATGCTAATCATTATTTATGGCGAATGTTAAGTCTCCTCCTCAAGATCTTGAGTGATTCTCTTAAACTATATAACTTCACTGCTCAGTCGTAAAGAAACGAGATCTAAGGGCCAGATCTAGTCCTATAGAAGGAGTATTCATAGATAGAGCAACTGCAAGAGTGTATGGTGTTGAATCATAGCCAATAGAATAGACTTTGGAAGGAACCTTAACCAATTCATGTATATAGCCTGGTGTTCACGAATCTCAACTCAAGGATATGATGTTTGAACTTCTGCATGATGACAATCTAAGAAGGAACATGTTTGTCTCGGTGAACTATGGCTGAATCAAGCCACCTGTAGTGTTGCAGGATGCACGAGTTTATAAAACTCTTAGAAAAGAAAGAAAGGTACAGTTCATGTTGCACGTGCTAAGGATAGTAGCTTAAAAGAGGCTCTATACTTGCTGATGATCCTCAACAACACTCTTGCAGTGATCTGCATAACTGTGTAGATTCAAAGAGAAGAACAGAAGTTCCTGAGACCGTCGATAAAAAACAAGCAAACACTTATCTCATGGGTTCTTAATTCTTTGCATGGGCTTACTCCACTTCTGTTACACTACATGGAGCCATATGCTTGCGCACAAAAAAGAATGCATCAAAAGGAAGCGAAGGCATAAATTGGGATCGTTGTTACCGAAACCGAGAATTTTTCCATAGATCGTTAGTGCACCATCAATTTTCATGCATTAATAGGATAATAGGCAGTGAGAAAGGTAATTGTTATTCCTGGTCGAGCTGCCACCATCAACCTGGTGTATGAAACCGATCATGTAGTTGAAGACGCACACATGAGTAATGGTGGCAGTTTTGGGTTGTGTACGAAGTGCTAACAGATTTTCTTCAACGAGCCCAGTGGCATTATAGATGGTGGATGCTGGCGGATTCTTGTGGTTCTTTCCGTAAGCTTATTTTGGACAGGTGCAGTACGCTCTAATAATGTCCACATTATGGTGTCCGAGATAGTGTTTCTCGTTCTTTACCATGGCGATAGGGATGCAACTTCAACACTTGTTAACCCCTAGAACAAATCTCTACAACATGCACTAATGGAATTTTGTTGGTAGCATGCGTTATGGCTTATTATATACTACCGCTATTAAGATGCTATGGGAGATACGTGGGTTTCAGTCAAAGATAGGCAATGATGAATGCTTTGCTGTGTAGATTTCCCTTTCCATCTTGTGGAGATTCTTGTTCATTTTTATAAGTATACCCATGTTCCGAGTGTTATTTATGGTAAAAGCTTTAACCATTTGACTAGAGATACCGTGGAGTTGTTCCAGGCGAAGAGAGTTGAAGCATTCATGGTTGTCCTTCTAATGGGTACTGTGAACACCCAATTATGTCTGAGACCTCATTTGAATTAATCAATGAATGAGTAATAAGTTATGCAGTAAATTAAAAATTCCAAAATAGAAAATCAAAAAATAAAAAAAGGAAAAAGAAAATAAAAAAAATAAAAAAATCAAAATAATCAAAATTATTAAGTAAAAAGCAGCAAATGGTGACTAAATAAATAAATAATGAAAACAAATAATAAAGAAAATAGAAATAGAAACGAGGAGAGAGGAAAAGTAAATAAAGGAAATAATATATAAAAAAGGGGAAGGAGGAAAACACAAAAGAGAAAAATTTTAACGTAAAGGTTAGATAAAAACTGTGGTGAATAGAGTCATGCCATGAAGGGTAAAATGGAAAACCAAAAGCAAAAGAAAGCCGCAATGAAAATGGGATGGAGTAGCGAATGTGGCAAAAAAAGAAAGGAACAAAAGCAGAAAAAACAAAAAGAGCAAGAAGACAAAATAGCAATAAAACGAAAAGGCAAAATGGAGAAAAAGGAGGGGGATAAAAGATAACAAAAAGCGCGAACGGATACAGGGTGATTGCCTTGAGATTTTGGTTGTGTGTGAGTGAAATTAAAATGTTATGACTCTGGTTGATACTTATTTGATTCACTCAGAGTGAAGTGAATCTCATATCTTTGTATGGTGTTTGCGTGTGAATTAAACAAAATTGTGGGGCTAAAATTGTTATACTTTCCATTCAATTTGTGTTCGGTTTATTCGCTAAAAAAAAACAAAGAGGAATAGCTAATTAGAATTAGGATTGGGGTATTGAAATTTATCACTCTAGAAGTCCACCCCATTTGTGCATGCATAGAAATGAAATTGGAAGTCGGGTGCTGAAGTTGTCATTAAAAACTTATGACAAATGACAGTTATAGACCCTTGTTCCCAAGTTACTGAGCGCAGGCATTCTGCATTTAGTGTATCTATTTTAAGACAAAGTAGGAAATCCCCTAAAACCTAGGAATCGATCGCCATTTGTAACCTGTTTTGGGTTTCCTCCAAGGTCACCAGGATAAGATAAAGTTGGAACTCCCTGGTCATGGTCGCTAAGGAGTCATGGTGACTTAGTCTCTGTAGGAGTTTTAGTCGGTGTCACAGGATTATTCGTGAATGTACACGTCTAGCCAATTTGCTATATTGACAACTAGAATCGAACACCCACCCTCCCTCCAAAACAGCCTCATGCAGATCACTACAACCCCAAGGAAGGAGGCTAGCTAGCACAAACTGCTACAGTTCATGGTACCTTTAGCCAAACTCTTGAACAAGGCTGATAGCTTCTCCCCCATTATATAGCTATTACTGAAGTCGTTTCCTTAAGGAGAAAAGCTTAGATTGGCATGCGTTCTCTCAGTGAATCACCATTGCCCAGCGTGATGTCAACAATACTATGTAGGAGTAACTTAGTTGTTAGCATATCCAATCATGAGAAACAGGATGTATGGTAGATGAACCCGCCAGCCTTATACCTATTGTGGTGACCAGTCATTGAGTTTGAACCAAAGGAAGCCTAGGCGGCTCCTACCGCAAGTCATTATACTCTGTGTGATGATGAGTGGGGACGTGCCTTTTACCAATCATACTTTGAGATGGGCTTTGTAGCACTATTAAGGTATGCTGGTTGGTGGTGACGCTTTTCTTGTTGAATGTTCGTTATGAGGTAAACCACCTAGGGGAATGAATGGAAGAATTTGAGTGAAGAGCGCAGTACACAACAGCTCCATCAAGTTACGATTCTAATCACTTCCCCACCTACAATAATTATCCAAATTGCATTCGCCTTGCTGACATTACCGAACTTATTATTTGGGGGTTGAGCATTTTAATTCTGTTTGGAGGCGTCCGTTCGTACCATGATCTATCCCATAAACAGCATGGTGGAAGTAGAAAGCACCCAATAATATTGGCCACGCTGACTTGTGGAGGGGTTGTTGCCAGCTTTGATAATGGTTGGGGCGCCAAAAACGTGCACTTGGGAACCTTATATTGGCTACGTAGAGGGGACTGCAAGGGGCCATGCAAAGGCCATGTAGATGTTGGCTTATGAAGAACCAAAAAGGGCTGTGCTAATGTTTCCTGTATGCACGTGAGTATTAAACCCAAAGTGGCGCCGTACTCCCTATCATACTTTGATTTGAGCCACATTAATTAGGATGCCATGTAGGACCTGAACTAGTCACTACCTGTCTTTTGATTGGAACGTTGGTAAGGTAGCTTGAGATATAAATCAAAGCCTGCCAATCGGACCAAACGTGAGGCTGACGGCATAAAATGGCATTTTAAACAAAACGAATAAGGTCTCCTAAAAGGATATATGTTGACATTCACCGCTAGAGAAGTAATAAAGTACATAATAGGCATCAATAATCAATTTTGGTCATTCCATGGACAAGTCAAAGACTTAGCAACATTTTTTCTTTTATAAAAAAAAGAAAAGGGGGAAAAAGAAGGAAAAGAAGTAATAACAGTAAATAACAATGATAAATACAATGCCGGAATTATCCCTTTTTGGGGTAAAGCCCGATGGGCTAAAACTATTTCTGAACTCTCCTTTAATTCAAGAATAAATCTTTATCTAATTAGTCCTATCCTTTTTAGGTCATGCCCAATAGTTTCATAAGATTCTTAGTTTCACACAACAAGTCTTTAATACCAACTGGTAGCTCTTTCTATTGTTCGGTGTTAAGAACTCGTATGGACCCTTGTACAACCTTAGTTGTCTGGGATCCTATGCACATGTGAACCTTGAAAAATCTTTTCAAATAACAAAATCTCTATTCGCAAAAATTCTTGGTCTTACACGACGAGTCTTGAATACCAGTTGGTAGCTCTTTCTACTGTTTGGTGTTAAGAACTCGTATGGACCCTTGTACAGCTGTAGTTATCTGGGGTCCTGTGCACATATGGACCTTGAAAAAGGTTTCCAAAAAATAAATTTCTCTTCCGCAGAAAATTCTTGGTTTCGTGCGACGAGTCTTGAATACCAGATGGTAGCTCTTTGTACTGTTCGATGTTTAGGAACTTGTATGGATCTCGGTGCAGCCGTAGTTTGGGATCATGTACACGTGTGGACCTTGAAAAAAAATTTCAAATGGTGAAATCATTTTCTCCAAAATCCTCTTAAGAACCCCAAAGATCAAGTCTTCAAAATAACCATAACTACGTAATCTTGAATTTCCCATTACACCTGGGAATACATAGGGGCAGGATCAAACCCTGTCAGGCCTTTTCTTATTCAAACTTACTTACCTTTGGGGATCAAACCCATTTTCAATAAGTTCAAAATCACACACTCAATTTAAGGGTACCATTCCTCGGAATGGGCGAGTGGGGTGCCTAACACCTTCCCCACTCATAATCGACTCCCGAACTTCAAATCTCATCCTCAAGTTAGGGTTTTTCCATATGTTTTCCCTTAAATAAAAATTTGGTGGTGACGCTACAAATTTGAAATGGAATGCTTTTTAAATTTTAATGGGTTCTTCACTACGTTGCAATTACAGTTGCGACAGGTACCGTTTTGGGTAGGTTCATAACTGGAGTTTGTTCTGATATTTGGGCTTGGATTAAATGGGTTGACAAAGATATATGATTGGATCCACGTCTATGCAACGAAGAATGGTTTCCTCGATCTCTTTCCTGGTATCCTGAACGAATAGGAAGCAGATGGTGTAGAAATTAAATTGTCATTCTGAGTCCATAAGACCCTTTAAAATTAATATTGGAGCACTAGAAGCCCAACCAAGCACTTGGCCTAGTGGTAAAGGCGCTACCTGCGTTCCCAAGGTATGGGGTTCGATTCCCACACACTACACTTTATTTTGAACAACCCATGGGTCATGAACTCTCCTACTTAACAATATTCCATGCGTGTAAATCACATCAATCCAGCGGTTGACATGCTACATTCCCCAGGTTCTAGGTTCAAACCTTGCGTGCACTCATTTTGTTTTAAACATATTCATAAACCATTTTGGGCCATAAGTGAAGTAAAGGAGCCCAATCTGTTTCATGAAATCTGGTCAGCATTTGAATCTTAATCAAAATCAAGCAATTGGGTCGTACTCTTAGCACTGGATCAGTGGGCTGATTTCTTCATGAGGGCCGCTCTTCTCATGGGCCACGCCATTGGGCCATATTTGAATCCAAGTCATGCCAAAAGCCAGCAACTAACTCCTTAAATGGGCTGTGTTATTGGGCCACACAAAAATCAAACTAGTTGGCTACATTATTTAACTAATACAAATTTTTCTCCTATTTTGGGATCAAGTCCAATTTCATTTTTATTAAACCCAAGTTTTTTTGGACAAGCCCAATCATTTTCTTAGTTAATTTGAAATTAAATCCCTTTAAAGTCAAGCCCAATCCTTTCCAAACCTAATTTTCTTTTCTTTGTAGAAATCAAGTTCACCTTTTTTATTCATTATCAAATTCACTTCCTAGATCTAGGTCAAGACCAATCTCTTTCTTAAATTCATAAGAGGGTCTTTTTCTCTTAATCAAGATCATTATTGGTACTAATTCCATAAAAATGTCTGTTTTAATTTCCTAAAATTTGTGCAAACGGATTTTAATACGAACAGGCAGCCTTCTCTGCTGTTCTGTGTTTCAAATCGTGTAGATTCATACACAGCTTACGACGGTTTGGATTTCGCAAGCACACAATTTTAGAAAACCACTATTTACTAACTCTATCAAAACGTCTATTTCCAAAATGTTTGTTTTAATTTTCTAAAATTTGTACAAACGGATTTTAATACGAACAAGAAGCCTTCTCTGCTGTTCTATGTTTTAATTCGTGCAGATTCATATGCAGTTTACGACGGTTTGGATTTTGCAAGCATGCAATTTTAGAAATCACTGTTTACTAACTCCGTAAAACGTTTATTTCTAAATATCTATATTTATTTTCTAAAATTTGTGCAAACAGATTTTAATACGAATAGGAAGCCTTCTCTGCTGTTCCGTATTTCAATTCGTGCGGATCCATACGTGGCTTACGACGGTTTGAATTTTGCAAGCATGTAATTTTAGAAAATCACCATTTACACTTAACTTCTTCCAAAAGTCAATTTTTACCTAAAATTATCCTTTCATCATTTAAGAGATCAAGTCTCTTAAAATCAGAACTACGTAGCCTTGAGTTTCCCATTGCACCAGGAACACATAGCCGCAGGATCATGTCCTTTCAGGTTATTTTCCACCAACTTATTTATTTTTATTCTAATTAAAGGGATCAAACAGTTTTCAATAAAAATCGCACACTCAATTTAAGGGTACCGTTCTTTGGAACGGGCGAATAAGGTGCCTAACACCTTCCTTGTTCGTAACTGACTCCCAAACCCTAAATCTCTTCCTCAAGTTAGGGTTTTTCCAAATATTTTCCCCCTAAATAAAAATTTGGTAGCGGCTCCACATAATCATTAAATTATTTTTAAAATTTTAAACGAGTTAGTCGTCTCATTGTAATTATGGTTACGACAAACATCAATTGAGAAATATATCAGATCAATTTATGCAATATAAGACCTCAAATTGATCATGCAATTGGAATCAATAACTCAAACCATCACACAACACAGTATTTACTATCCTTTCTCCACAAAAAAATGCGGCGATTCAAACACCACATCGAGCGTAATCAATTGGAATTACTAACTTGAGTAATGTGCAACTTCAAGAATGCAGGATATCTACCACATCGATGAGAAATTTTCGCAAGCTAGACCTGGTGGAGAGGGAAAACGAGGAAGCACCAGATTCTTCGTAGAGAAAATCCTAAAGCTAGAAGAAATCTTCCTCAACCTTCCTTCGAGTAGTTGTGAATTTCCAAGAGGATTGGAGAGAGTTCCAGAGTCCGAAGGTAACTTTCTCAGAGACTTTTTCTTTTCAGCGAGCCAAAGGAAGCCAAAAAACCCCTTCCTTCTTTTTGATTTCCTTTTTATACTTTTTCTAAACTCTCATTACTTTGACCTAACCTTAAGATTATTTTCTAGCTCTAGTCCTAACAAATACCTAACTTTTAACCATTTTTGCTTTTCCTCCTTTTTTATTTTCTGAAAATTCTCCCCCTTCCCTTTTTTATTATTTATTTTTTATTTTTCCATTATTATATACTTTTTATTATTTTTTCCTTATTAATTTTTATTTTATTTTTAATTTTGTATTTATTATTGTAAACATTCGATTATATCCAAGGCTCCATTTTTTAAATTAATTAGCAAATAAATATTAATCTAAATAATACAAACAAAAATAAATGAAGAAAAGGAAAAATAAAAAGGCAGAAAAACAAAAAAAGAGAGAAATAATTATATTTAAAAAAACAAAAAAGATATATAATAAAGTAAATAATAACAATAATAATGAAAAAAGAAAATAAAAATAGAAAACTAAATAAAATGGATAACTGAAAAAAAAATCCTAAAAATAACAAAATGAAAAATAATAATGAGAAAAATAGAAAATCTAGAAAAAAAATAACAAAGTAATAAAATCAAATCAAATGAGAAACAGAAAAAAGAAAAAACATAGTAATAATAATAAACAAAATGAAAAAGAAAAAAAGGAGAATTTTAGAAAATTGGTAAATAAGTAAAATAGAAAGGAAGAAAAAAAAAAGAGAAAAGCTGAACCGAAAAAGGGAAGAAAGAAGTTAGTTAGTTTGTTAGTCAATGAGGTTAGTTAAAGGAACTCAAATTGATGCCCATAAGAGAGGAGAAAGATTGTTTTGGAGGCAGGGGGATTTCTTTTTGGGGATTCGAATTTGGAGTAATCATCCTTCTCTCCATTAATCGATCTGGAAATTCACCAATATGAGGGGAAAGGAATTCTGTATTTGTTGGAAAGCCAATTCTGCTCAGATCAAGGAGCCTCTTTGCATCTCGAATCGGAGGAAACAACAGCAACTTGGTCACCAATAAGATCGTCTCAGCCTCGATCATCGTGGCTAGAATTTGTGCTACTCGATTGAAATCAAGGAAGACACCACCAAAGATCATAGAACGTAACATCTAGCCATAGAATTTCCAGGTAAGCTCGTGAACGCCTCAATTTTCTTCTCAACTTAAAATGAATTGCTTAAACCGAAAAGATTCTTGAACTGTGGCATAGATTCGACATGCATTCATCCGTTTTTGGTTCATGTATCGCTAGTCTTGATTAGAATTTAGGATTCATCTCTTGTTGATTGTTGGAAACTTTTTAGTTCCGTATTAGTTTGAGTTGGATTAAGCACAGTGTTTAAAGAACAGAGACGCAGGGTTAAAAATCTTGAATCTTCAATTTGTGATAAGTGTTCAGAAGTGTCAATTCTGAATAGTAGTTCTGAATGGATACACATGCATTCACGTGATAATAAAGGTGAGGATTTGGAAACAGGGGAGCGAGTGTTACAAGTTCGATGCAGTTCGCTCGCCAATTGAACCTTGGCTTCAAATCATCTAGTGTTATCCTCCTTCTTCTTTTGTGTTCAAATAGCATAGAAATCAAGCAATAGTCATGGCATCTCTATATTCTGCTGGTGCATATAGCAATTGATAAGAGTGAAGCAATCAATTCTGGTGGTGAGGTGCCTTGTGACTTTAGGATGGCAGTTGATCGTTCTAATGAAAGGTGCTAGTCTGAATTCCTATGTAAAAGAAAAAGGAAGGGGGTAAAGAGCATGCATGCATTCTATTTAACATGATGCTTCGCGGATTCCAAATTATCAGCAACCCTTTTAAAGATGATGCTACTGGTTTTTGCATACATCACAGGGCTCACGTGATTAGTCAAGCCTTACTATGCACAACATCCAGATGATCGAGGTTATAAGGAAAATGCCTACTAGCTTATGCTACCGCATGCACTATAGAATTGGTAGTCTTGAAACCATTAAAGAAAAACCATGCAGTGTTGCACTCCGTTGGGCGTGCATGGCCTTTAACTAATCACAAACTGTAAGCGTTTATAGGCCACATGCTCTTAAGGTTTCAATTTATGGGTGCAAGTGTTGTAACTAGCGTCGATGTTGGTTTAACTAAAGCACTCCATTTGTCACTTATCATAAATGCTTAAAGCTGCAGGAATTGTCATGACTTCCTCCTTTTTAAGAAGGGCATGTCACCAGCTCAGGTGTGGTGTGTGACAAGAGGGGCCCAAATTTTCTCTGTAGAACTGAAGCCATATAGTTTCTCATACACCTAAATGGTTGAACATTCGAGCAAACAGGACTGCCTTCAAAGATGCAGTCAAACACGGGGTTTGAGCGACAGCTGAAACAGTTTCACCATCCTTAAATACTGTTTATGGAGGGTTGGATAAAAAGTGGCATTAGAGGTGCAAGATTTGTCCTTTCACGATGGGTTGTTGATGACCAACACAGGTTCTGTACTAAAAGAGTAGCCGCTGCAATCGATGGAAATATACAAATACGCGTGGTCGTTAGAACCTTTGAGATTTTTGAGAAAAAAAAATGGAAATGAGAGGTTCAACATATTCCATAGATACATCATCAATGCAATAATGGTTCCTAAACCAGAGACGCGCAATATCACCACTTAACACAGCCTATTCCTTATAAACATAGTCCCTCCAGATATTAATAAGGGCCTTGTGTATTAAATCTAAGTTGGACGTTTAGCTCGGGGGGTTAACTTATAAGCCACAACCTCTGGACCATGGGTTTGATCCCCACACGCCGTTATTTATTTTTACATTTTGATAGATTAATTTGTAGTTATTGGGCATCAGCAGACTCATTGTACACTAGACTGTGGATTCGATCCCATGACGAATAGAGTTTTCCAGCTAGCAGTTGCATCTTTCAATGGATCAATGGGTCCCATTTCAAATTGGGTTTATTCCCTATCAAATTGGCCTTTGATACAAAATGGGCTATGCTGCTAGCTTTTTCACTTAGGCTGTTCAAGGCTTCAAATCAAGTGTAATATCTTTTTATCAAGTTCGTTGCAATTTTTAGGGCCAAATCTAATTCCTTTATTGAAAATCAAGTTTTCATTTTTACCTAGGTCAAGTGTAATTTTATTTTTTATCAAGTTTATTTTCTTTTAAATTAAATTTACTTCAGTTCAAATCAAGTTAACTTTATTTTAAAACAAATCAATTTCAAATCAAATCAAGTTTATTTCAGTCCAATTCTCTTCTTCAAAATTCAAATCAAACAAATTTCAAATTAAACCAAATTTACTTCTTTTTCTCAAACTTCAAATCTAGTTAATTTTAATTTAAATCAAGTTCATGTTAGTTCCAAATAAGTTTAATTCCTTTTTTTTTAGATTTCATATCAAGCTCATTTTATTCCAATTCTTTTCTATTAATTTCAAAATTAAATCAAGTTCATTTAAATCAAATTTAATTTATTTTCTCCAAAATTAAAATCAAGTTCATCTCAAGTTAAGTTCAATTTCTTAAACTCATTTTAAGTCAAGTTCAACTTCTTAAATCAATTTCAAATCAAGTCCTTTTTTCCTCAAAAATCAAATCAAGTTTAATTCTTTTCTTCAAATCAAATCAGGTTTAATCTTTTCTTTCAAATCAAATCAAGTTTAATTCTTTTCTTCAAATTCCAAATCAAGTTTAAATCTTTTCCTCAAATTTCAAATCAAGTTTAAATCTTTTCCTCAAATTTCAACTTAAATTCATTTTGGTTCAAATCAAGTTTAATTCTTTTCTTCAAATTCAAGTCAAGTTAAATTTCTCAAAATCGAAATCAAGTTCAAATTCAACATCAAGTTCAATTTTTTAAATTCAAAATCAAGTTCATTTTTTTTAGTTTAAATCAAGCCCCAATTATTTTTCTATCTAGGCCTATTCCCCTTTTTAATCTTTATTATTTTCAAATTAAATTCATTAATTCTAGGTCTCACACGATAAACCTTAAGCACAAACTGGTAACTTTTTCTGTTGTTTGATGTTTAAGGATTCATTTGGGTCCCAGTGCAGCCGTAGTTGTCTTGGACTTTGTGCATATGTGGACTAAGAATATTTTTTCAATAAGCTCAAGAGAAACTTCATTTTGAAATCCCAAGTATCACGTGATGAGCTCTAAAATAGAACTGGCAGTTTTATTATTGTTCAATGTTTAGAGATTCATATGGATCCAAGTGCAGCCCTTGTTTACCTTGGATCTTGTGTATATGTGGACTAAGGATTTCTATTTAAAATATTTTCAAAATGCTTTATCCCTTTTCAAGCACCGTCGAAGGTCAAGCCTTCAAACCAGAACTACGTAAGCCTTGAGTTTCCCACTGCACCGGAGAATACGTAGAAGCAGGATCAAGTCCTATCAGACTATCTTCCATCAATCTATTTATTTTCATTCTAAATTTAAGGGATCAAACCATTTTCCAAAATGTCCAAATCACATACTCAATTTTAAGGGTACCGTTCTTCGGAACGAGCGAGTAGGGTGTCTAACACCTTCCCTACTCGTAACCCGCTCCCGAACCTAGAATTTCTTCCTCAAATCAGGATTTTTCCAAATACTTCTCGAAGAAAAAAATTTGGTGGCGGCTCCACTAATCAATTAAATTCTTTTCAAAATTTTAGCAAGTTCGTCGTCTCGTCGTAATTACAGTTGCGACAATTAACACCTCATGATTTGAGAATTAGTTACACATCGAGAAATACGACAAACAAAAACATACTAATCCAAAAAAATAATCCATAGTCCTAATTCTATAAAAACAAGAATGACAAAATCGTAATATCAGCAAAGCTGACAATAGGACGTTGCAACTCGCACTGTGAAAGAGTTTTTGCTTCCAAGATCCTACGGGAGGATACCGTAAGAGAGATAAGAATCGAATTGGTATGGGAGTGGTGTGTCTTCGAGGTAGTGATAGGCATGTGCCCTGGAGAGTAGTGTGGTCTTTGGGGCCTAGTGTGGTATGGTGTAGCAGAGCCTCCCTTTTATAGACGTGGGTTAGGGTTTCAATGTGGTGGACCGGGCTTGACCTAACCACTTCCTGAGCTATTGCGACTATTCTAAGTAATCTTACCATAGGGGTAACCCATCATTATCACATTAGATGTCTTATCTTTTTATGCTCCTTTTACCCTCTTTTTGGTCCATACCTTACCTATTTTCAAATTCTTTGCTTGTTTGACCATTCCTGCAAAAATAAGAAAAGTTAAACTCAATTATAATTAAATAATCATACATTATAGTGTAATTATATTTAATTTTTTTAAATAAATCAACAGAATGGTAGTTTATCACTTATACACGTATCTGATGAATAAATGCATTATATCATATATTAGTAAAAACAATGGGCTATTAATAAACAAATATATCGAAATTAACGTTCAACCAACAACTATGCCAACAAACTATAAATTGTGCCAAATTTAATTGCTTTTAATTAAAAATACTTCTTAGTATCAATTTTTTAATAGTTAAAAATTTAGTATGTTATGTGTTTTAGTATCTCACATTAAAAAGATTTCTTATTTTTAATATTATTAATTTTTTTGTTTTTATTTAGTTAGTTTCTCTTTAATTAAATGACCAACAAAATTAATAAACAAAAATTGCTGGCGGCTCCACTAATCAATTAAATTATTTTCAAAATTTTAGCAAAATCGTCGTCTCGTCGTAATTACAGTTGTGACAATTATTACCTTTTATTTATTTATCATTATTTTTATTGTTATTATTATATATTATTTTTACTTGCTTTTAATAATTTGAGTTAAGTTATCCATCCTCGAAAAAAAAACTGGTATTCACAACCTTATAGTTCCGTTAATTAGGCAATAGTATGATCGTTTATCTCACAATTAGCTTAGAAATTGATTCTCATTAATTAATTATGCATGATAAGGAAGATACAATTGAATAAAGATGCCAAATCATTCATAAAATGGAAAAGGAGTTCAATTGGTTACATTATAAGTTTCACCAAAGCCTCGTGATTTGAGAATTAGTTACACATCGAGAAATAAGACAAACAAAAACATACTAAAACAACAAAATAATCCATAGTCCTAATTCTATAAAAAAAAAGAATGACAAAATCATAGTATCAGCAAAGCTGACAATAGGACGTTGCAATTCGCACTGTGAAAGAGTTTTTGCTTCAAAGATACTACGGGAGGATACCAGAAGAGAGATAAGAATCGAATTAGTACGGGAGTGGTGTGTCTTCTAAAAAGATTTTTTATTTTTAATATTATTAATTTTTTTTTAGTTTTTATTTAGTTAGTTTCTCTTTAATTTAATGACCAACAAAATTAATAAAAAAAATTGGTGGCGGCTCCACTAATCAATTAAATTTTTTTAAAATTTTAGCCAAATCGTCGTCTCGTCATAATTACGGTTGCGACAATTATTACCTTTTATTTATTTATCATTTTTTTTATTGTTATTATTATATATTATTTTTACTTGCTTTTAATAATTTGAGTTAAGTTATCCATCCTCGAAAAAAAAACTAGTATTCACAACCTTATAATTCCGTTAATTAGGCAGTAGTATGATCGTTTATCTCACAATTAGCTTAGAAATTGATTCTCATTAATTAATTATGCATGATAAGGAAGATACAATTGAATAAAGATGCCAAATCATTCATAAAATGGAAAAGGAGTTCAATTGGTTACATTATAAGTTTCACCAAAGCCTCGTGATTTGAGAATTAGTTATACATCGAGAAATAAGGCAAACAAAAAGATACTAATCCAACAAAATAATCCATAGTCCTAATTCTATAAAAAAAAAAAGAATGACAAAATCGTAGTATCAGCAAAGCTGACAATAGGACGTTGCAATTCGCACTGTGAAAGAGTTTTTGCTTCCAAGATACTACGGGAGGATACCAGAAGAGAGATAAGAATCGAATTAGTACGGGAGTGGTGTGTCTTCTAAAAAGATTTCTTATTTTTAATATTATTCATTTTTTTTTAGATTTTATTTAGTTAGTTTCCCTTTAATTTAATGACCAACAAAATTAATAAAAAAAATTGGTGGCGGCTCCTCTAATCAATTAAATTTTTTTAAAATTTTAGCAAAATCGTCGTCTCGTCGTAATTACGGTTGCGACAATTATTACCTTTTATTTATTTATCATTTTTTTTATTGTTATTATTATATATTATTTTTACTTGCTTTTAATAATTTGAGTTAAGTTATCCATCCTCGAAAAAAAAAACTAGTATTCACAACCTTATAGTTCCGTTAATTAGGCAGTAGTATGATCGTTTATCTCACAATTAGCTTAGAAATTGATTCTCATTAATTAATTATCATGATAAGGAAGATACAATTGAATAAAGATGCCAAATCATTCATAAAATGGAAAAGGAGTTCAATTGGTTACATTATAAGTTTCACCAAAGCCTCGTGATTTGAGAATTAGTTACACATCAAGAAATAAGACAAACAAAAACATACTAATCCAACAAAATAATCCATAGTCCTAATTCTATAAAAAAAAAAGAATGACAAAATCGTAGTATCAGCAAAGCTGACAATAGGACGTTGCAATTCGCACTGTGAAAGAGTTTTTGCTTCCAACATACTACGGGATGATACCAGAAGAGAGATAAGAATCGAATTAGTACGGGAGTGGTGTGTCTTCGAGGCTTGTGCCCTGGAGAGTAGTGTGGTCTTTGGGGCCTAGTGTGGTATGGTGTAGCAGAGCCTCCCTTTTATAGACGTGGGTTAGGGTTTCAACGTGGTGGATCGGGCTTGACCTAGCCACTTCCTGAGCTATTGCGACTATTCTAAGTAATCTTACCACAAGGCTAACCTATCATTATCACATTAGATGTCTTATCTTTTTAGGCTCCTTTTACCCTCTTTTTGGTCCAAAACTTACCTATTTTCATATTCTTTGGTTGTTTGACCATTCCTGCAAAAATAAGAAAAGTTAAATTCAATTATAATTAAATAATCATAAATTATATTTTAATTATAATTAATTTTTTAAAATTAATCAACAGAATGGTAATTTATCACTTATACACGTATATGATGAATAAATGCATTATATCATATATTAGTATAAACAATGGGCTATTAATAAAAAAATATATACAAATTAACGTTCAACCAACAACTATTCCAACAAACTAAAAATTGTGCCAAATTTAATTGCTTTTAATTAAAAATACTTCTTAGTATGAATTTTTTAATAGTTAAAAATTTAGTATGTTATGTGTTTTAGTATCTAACATTAAAAAGATTTCTTATTTTTAATATTATTAATTTTGTTTAGTTTTTATTTAGTTAGTTGCTCTTTAATTTAATGACCAACAAAATTAATAAAAAAAATTGGTGGCGGCTCCACTAATCAATTAAATTCTTTTCAAAATTTTAGCAAGTTCGTCGTCTCGTCGTAATTACGGTTGCAATAATTATTACCTTTTATTTATTTATCATTATTTTTATTGTTATTATTATATATTATTTTTTACTTGCTTTTAATAATTTGAGTTAAGTTATCCATCCTTGGAAAAAAATTGGTATTCACAACCTTATAGTTCCGTTAATTAGGCAATGGTATGATCGTCTATATCACAATTAGCTTACAAATTGATTCTCATTAATTAATTATGCATGAGAAGGAAAATACAATTGAATAAAGATGCCAAATCATTCATAAAATGGAAAAGGATTTCAATTGGATACATTGTAAGTTTCACCAAAGCCTCATAATTTGAGAATTAGTTACACATCGAGGAATAAGACAAACAAAAACATACTAATCCAACAAAATAATCCATAATCCTAATTCTATAAAGAAAAAAGAATGATAAAATCGTAGTATCAGCAAAGCTGACGTTGCAACTCGCACTGTGAAAGAGTTTTTGCTTCCAAGATTTTACGGGAAGATATCGGAAGAGAGATAAGAATCGAATATGTACGGGAGTGGTGTGTCTTCGAGGCTTGTGCGTAGTGTGGTCTTTGGGGCCTAGTGTGGTATGGTGTAGTAGAACCTCGCTTTTATAGACGTGGGTTAGGGTTTCAATGTGGTGGACCGGGCTTGACCTAGCCACTTCCTGAGCTATTGCGACTATTCTACGTAATCTTACCATAGGGCTAACCTATCATTATCGCATTAGATGTCTTATCTTTTTATGCTCGTTTTACCCTCTTTTTGGTCCAAAACTTATCTATTTTCAGATTCTTTGCTTGTTTGACCGTTCTTGCAAAAATAAGAAAAGTTAAATTAAATTATAATTAAATAATCATAAATTATATTGTGATTATAATTAGTTTTTTTAAATAAATCAACAGAATGATAATTTATCCCTTATACACGTATATGATGAATAAATGCATTATATCATATATTTGTAAAAACAATGGGCTATTAATAGACAAATATGTAGAAATTAATGTTCAACCAACAACTATGCCAACAAACTATAAATTGTGCTAAATTTAATTTCTTTGAATTAAAAATTCTTCTTAGTTTCAATTTTTTAATAGTTAAAAATTTAGTATGTTATGTGTTTTAATATCTCACACTAAAAAGATTTCTTATTTTTAATATTATTAATTTTTTTTAGTTTTTATTTAGTTAGTTTCTCTTTAATTTAATGACCAAAAAAATTAAGAATAAAAATTGGTGGCGGCTCCTCTAATCAATTAAATTCTTTTTAAAATTTTAGCAAAATCGTCGTCTCGTCGTAATTACGGTTGCGACAATGATTACCTTTTATTTATTTATCATTTTTTTTATTGTTATTATTATATATTATTTTTACTTGCTTTTAATAATTTGAGTTAAGTTCTCCATCCTCGGAAAAAAAATTAGTATTCACAACCTTATAGTTCCGTTAATTTGGCAATGGTATGATCGTCTATCTCACAATTAGCTTAGAAATTGATTCTCATTAATTAATTATGCATGATAAGGAAAATACAATTGAATAAAGATGCCAAATCATTCATAAAATGGAAAAGGAGTTCAATTGGTTACATTATAAGTTTCACCAAAGCCTCATGATTTGAGAATTAGTTACACATCGAGAAATAAGACAAACAAAAACATACTAATCCAACAAAATAATCCATAGTCCTAATTCTATAAAAAACCGAATGACAAAATCCTAGTATCAGTAAAGCTGACGATAGGACGTTGCAATTCGCACTGTGAAAGAGTTTTTGCTTCCAAGATACTACGGGATGATACCAGAAGAGAGATAAGAATCGAATTAGGACGGGTGTGGTGTGTCTTCGAGGCTTGTGCCCTGGAGAGTAGTGTGGTCTTTGGGGCCTAGTGTAGTATGGTGTAGCAGAGCCTCCCTTTTATAGACGTGGGTTAGGGTTTCAATGTGGTGGACCGGGCTTGACCTAGCCACTTCCTGAGCTATTGCGACTATTCTATGTAATCTTACCATAGGGCTAACCTATCATTATCGCATTATATGTCTTATCTTTTTATGCTCGTTTTACCCTCTTTTTGGTCCAAAACTTACCTATTTTCAGATTCTTTGCTTGTTTGACCGTTCTTGCAAAAATAAGAAAAGTTAAATTAAATTATAATTAAGTAATCATAAATTATATTGTGATTATAATTAGTTTTTTTAAATAAATCAACAGAATGATAATTTATCACTTATACACATATATGATGAATAAATGCATTATATCATATATTTGTAAAAACAATGGGCTATTAATAAACAAATATGTACAAATTAACGTTCAACCAACAATTATGCCAACAAACTATAAATTGTGCCAAATTTAATTGCTTTTAACTAAAAATACTTCTTAGTTTCAATTTTTTAATAGTTAAAAATTTAGTATGTTATGTGTTTTAATATCTCACACTAAAAATATTTCTTATTTTAAATATTATTAATTTTTTTTTAGTTTTTATTTAGTTAGTTTCTCTTTAATTTAATGACCAACAAAATGAATAAAAAAAATTGGTGGCGGCTCCTCTAATATATTAAATTCTTTTTAAAATTTCAGCAAAATCGTCGTCTTGTCGTAATTACGGTTGCGACAATTCTTACCTTTTATTTATTTATAATTATTTTTATTGTTATTATTATATATTATTTTTACTTGCTTTTAATAATTTGAGTTAAGTTATCCATCCTCGGAAAAAAATTGGTATTCACAACCTTATAGTTCCGTTAATTAGGCAATGCTATGATCGTCTATCCCACAATTAGCTTAGAAATTGATTCTCATTAATTAATTATGCATGATAAGGAAAATATAATTGAATAAAGATGCCATATCATTCATAAAATGGAAAAGGAGTTCAATTGGTTACATTATAAGTTTCACCAAAGCCTCATGATTTGAGAATTAGTTACACGTCGAGAAATAAGACAAACAAAAACATACTAATCCAACAAAATAATCCATAGTCCTAATTCTATAAAAAAAACGAATGACAAAATCCTTGTATCAGCAAAGCTTACAATAGGACGTTGCAATTCGCACTGTGAAAGAGTTTTTGCTTCCAAGATACTACGGGATGATACCAGAAGAGAGATAAAAATCGAATTAGTACGGGAGTTGTGTGTGTTCGAGGCTTGTGCCCTGGAGAGTAATGTGGTCTTTGGGGCCTAGTGTGGTATGGTGTAGCAGAGCCTCCCTTTTATAGACGTGGGTTAGGGTTTCAACGTGGTGGATCGGGCTTGACCTAGCCACTTCCTGAGCTAAGCTATTGCGACTATTCTAAGTAATCTTACCATAAGGCTAACCTATCATTATCACATTAGATGTCTTATCTTTTTAGGCTCCTTTTACCCTTTTTTTGGTCCAAAACTTACCTATTTTCAGATTCTTTGGTTGTTTGACCATTCCTGCAAAAATAAGAAAAGTTAAATTCAATTATAATTAAATAATCATAAATTATATTTTAAATATAATTAATTTTTTTAAATTAATCAACAGAATGGTAATTTATCACTTATACACGTATATGATGAATAAATGCATTATATCATATATTAATATAAACAATGGGCTATTAATAAAAAAATATATACAAATTAACGTTCAACCAACAACTATTCCAACAAACTATAAATTGTGCCAAATTTAATTGCTTTTAATTAAAAATACTTCTTAGTATGAATTTTTTAATAGTTAAAAATTTAGTATGTTATGTGTTTTAGTATCTAACATTAAAAAGATTTCTTATTTTTAATATTATTAATTTTGTTTCATTTTTATTTAGTTAGTTGCTCTTTAATTTAATGACCAACAAAATTAATAAAAAAAATTGGTGGCGGCTCCACTAATCAATTAAATTCTTTTCAAAATTTTAGCAAGTTCGTCGTCTCGTCGTAATTACGGTTGCAATAATTATTACCTTTTATTTATTTATCATTATTTTTATTGTTATTCTTATATATTATTTTTTACTTGCTTTTAATAATGAGTTAAGTTATCCATCCTCGGAAAAAAATTGGTATTCACAACCTTATCGTTCCGTTAATTAGGCAATGGTATGATCGTCTATCTCACAATTAGCTTACAAATTGATTCTCATTAATTAATTATGCATGAGAAGGAAAATACAATTGAATAAAGATGCCAAATCATTCATAAAATGGAAAAGGATTTCAATTAGATACATTGTAAGTTTCACCAAAGCCTCATAATTATAGAATTAGTTACACATCGAGAAATAAGACAAACAAAAACATACTAATCCAACAAAATAATCCATAATCCTAATTCTATAAAAAAAAAAGAATGATAAAATCGTAGTATCAGCAAAGCTGACGTTGCAACTCGCACTGTGAAAGAGTTTTTGCTTCCAAGATTTTACGGGAAGATATCGGAAGAGAGATAAGAATCGAATTGGTAAGAATCGAATTGGTACGGGAGTGGTGTGTCTTCGAGGCTTGTGCGTAGTGTGGTCTTTGGGGCCTAGTGTGGTATGGTGTAGTAGAGCCTCCCTTATATAGACGTGTGTTAGGGTTTCAATGTGGTGGACCAGGCTTGACCTAGCCACATCCTGAGCTATTGCGACTATTCTACGTAATCTTAGCATAGGGCTAACCTATCATTATCGCATTATATGTCTTATCTTTTTATGCTCGTTTTACCCTCTTTTTGGTCCAAAACTTACCTATTTTCAGATTCTTTGCTTGTTTGACCGTTCTTGCAAAAATAAGAAAAGTTAAATTAAATTATAATTAAATAATCATAAATTATATTGTGATTATAATTAGTTTTTTTAAATAAATCAACAGAATGATAATTTATCACTTATACACATATATGATGAATAAATGCATTATATCATATATTTGTAAAAACAATGGGCTATTAATAAACAAATATGTACAAATTAACGTTCAACCAACAATTGTGCCAACAAACCAAATATTATGCCAAATTTAATTGCTTTTAATTAAAAATACTTCTTAGTTTCAATTTTTTAATAGTTAAAAATTTAGTATGTTATGTGTTTTATTATCTCACACTAAAAAGATTTCTTATTTTAAATATTATTAATTTTTTTTTAGTTTTTATTTAGTTAGTTTCTCTTTAATTTAATGACCAACAAAATGAATAAAAAAAATTGGTGGCGGCTCCTCTAATCAATTAAATTCTTTTTAAAATTTTAGCAAAATCGTCGTCTTGTCGTAATTACGGTTGCGACAATTATTACCTTTTATTTATTTATCATTATTTTTATTGTTATTATTATATATTATTTTTACTTGCTTTTAATAATTTGAGTTAAGTTATCTGTCCTCGGAAAAAAAATTGGTATTCACAACCTTATAGTTCCGTTAATTAGGTCATGGTATGATCGTCTATCTCACAATTAGCTTAGAAATTGATTCTCATTAATTAATTATGCATGATAAGGAAAATACAATTGACTAACGATGCCAAATCATTCATAAAATGGAAAAGGAGTTCAATTGGTTACATTATAAGTTTCACCAAAGCCTCATGATTTGAGAATTAGTTACACATCGAGAAATAAGACAAACAAAAAGATACTAATCCAACAAAATAATCCATAGTCCTAATTCTATAAAAAAACGAATGACAAAATCCTAGTATCAGTAAAACTGACGATAGGACGTTGCAATTCGCACTGTGAAAGAGTTTTTGCTTCCAAGATACTACGGGATGATACCAGAAGAGAGATAAGAATCGAATTAGTACGGGAGTGGTGTGTCTTCGAGGCTTGTGCCCTGGAGAGTAGTGTGGTCTTTGGGGCCTAGTGTGGTATGGTGTAGCAGAGCCTCCCTTTTATAGACGTGGGTTAGGGTTTCAATATGGTGGATCGGGCTTGACCTAGCCACTTCATGAGCTATTGCGACTATTCTAAGTAATCTTACCATAAGGCTAACCTATCATTATCACATTAGATGTCTTATCTTTTTAAGCTCCTTTTACCCTTTTTTTGGTCCAAAACTTACCTATTTTCAGATTCTTTGGTCTTTGACCATTCCTGCAAAAATAAGAAAAGTTAAATTCAATTATAATTAAATAATCATAAATTATATTTTAATTATAATTAATTTTTTTAAATTAATCAACAGAATGGTAATTTATCACTTATACACGTATATGATGAATAAATGCATTATATCATATATTAGTATAAACAATGGGCTATTAATAAAAAAATATATACAAATTAACGTTCAACCAACAACTATTCCAACAAACTATAAATTGTGCCAAATTTAATTGCTTTTAATTAAAAATACTTCTTAGTATGAATTTTTTTAATAGTTAAAAATTTAGTATGTTATGTGTTTTAGTATCTAACATTAAAAAGATTTCTTATTTTTAATATTATTAATTTTGTTTAGTTTTTATTTAGTTAGTTGCTCTTTAATTTAATGGCCAACAAAATTAATAAAAAAAATTGGTGGCGGCTCCACTAATCAATTAAATTCTTTTCAAAATTTTAGCAAGTTCGTCGTCTCGTCGTAATTACGGTAGCAATAATTATTACCTTTTATTTATTTATCATTATTTTTATTGTTATTATTATATATTATTTTTTACTTGCTTTTAATAATTTGAGTTAAGTTATCCATCCTCGGAAAAAAATTGGTATTCACAACCTTATAGTTCCGTTAACTAGACAATGGTATGATCGTCTATCTCATAATTAGCTTACAAATTGATTCTCATTAATTAATTATGCATGAGAAGGAAAATACAATTGAATAAAGATGCCAAATCATTCATAAAATGGAAAAGGATTTCAATTGGATACATTGTAAGTTTCACCAAAGCCTCATAATTTGAGAATTAGTTACACATCGAGAAATAAGACAAACAAAAACATACTAATCCAACAAAATAATCCATATTCCTAATTCTATATAAAAAAAAAAGAATGATAAAATCGTAGTATCAGCAAAGCTGACGTTGCAACTCGCACTGTGAAAGAGTTTTTGCTTCCAAGATTTTACGGGAAGATATCGGAAGAGAGATAAGAATCGAATTGGTAAGAATCGAATTGGTACGGGGGTGGTGTGTCTTCGAGGTTTGTGCGTAGTGTGGTCTTTGGGGCCTAGTGTGGTATGGTGTAGTAGAGCCTCCCTTTTATAGACGTGGGTTAGGGTTTCAATGTGGTGGATCGGGCTTGACCTAGCCACTTCCTTAGCTATTGCGACTATTCTACGTAATCTTACCATAGGGCTAACCTATCATTATCGCATTAGATGTCTTATCTTTTTATGCTCGTTGTACCCTCTTTTTGGTCCAAAACTTACCTATTTTCAGATTCTTTGCTTGTTTGACCGTTCTTGCAAAAATAAGAAAAGTTAAATTAAATTATAATTAAATAATCTTAAATTATATTGTGATTATAATTAGTTTTTTTAAATAAATCAACAGAATGATAATTTATCCCTTATACACGTATATGATGAATAAATGTATTATATCATATATTTGTAAAAACAATGGGCTATTAATAAACAAATATGTAGAAATTAACGTTCAACCAACAACTATGCCAACAAACTATAAATTGTGCCAAATTTAATTGCTTTTAATTAAAAATACTTCTTAGTATCAATTTTTTAATAGTTAAAAATTTAGTATGTTATGTGTTTTAGTATCTCACATTAAAAAGATTTCTTATTTTTAATATTATTTTTTTTTAGTTTTTATTTAGTTTGTTGCTCTTTAATTTAATGACCAACGAAATTAATAAAAAAATTGTTATTCCCATTATAAAGAAATTTCAAAATAAATTTTTTATAAATTAGAATGATTATGTTTACATCAAAATTTTTAAAATCCTATAATGATCATTATTTATGTAAAGGTATATTTTAATAAATAAATATTAATTTCATTAAAGAAGATTATTAAAATTTAGTGAAAATATATAATATTAAATTATTGTTATGATTAATGGCAAAATTTTTATCCATGTCATATCAAAGTGGTTTCTTAATATCTTAATTTTGTATTATTTTAATGACATGAAAAATAACCTAAATATTTGTATTTATTAGAATAATAAATTTTAAAAATATAATAAAATTTTAAAAATATAATTCTTATAACATATATAACCATGATGTTATTCAAATAAAGAGGGATTAACTTTCACATCTTTAACTTTAGACCATTTATAAAATCGTCGTTTGCATACCAACCAATGTAATGGTTGAATTAGGTAACCAATACTCTAAATAAACGATCTAATTTCATTGTAGCATTTTGTAAATATATATCCCACCATATTGGTGGGAACTTGTTGAGTCGTCCTAACTCTAAGGAGACAATCACAATGTAAGATAAATCTTGTTAAACTTTTCTCTTAAACAAACTACATCCTAAACAAGATAGTCATAAACTTTTCTTGAAGATTATAAAAAATACCAATATTATTAGATAATCTAGGACCTTTTTTCCAAATGAGTTACAAGTGATTCCACAAAACCTACTCTTCTTGGGTTTTGTAAAGAGTTTCCAAATAACATTAATTTCAAGTAATCTTATGATGATGAATACCATTTCACTAGTATTGGTTGTTTCTATTAAAAATTGATTCAAATTTTGCAAAACATTTTTGTTAATTTTTCTCATGATCTTTAGTTATTTTAGTATTGTTAGTTTGGTTGCTAGTTTTTAGAAATTTATTGATATTTCTAAAAAAGATTTGATCATGTTCAAATTAGTTTCTTAATTCTAAGATGTAATAATTTCTAAACTTTACTATATTTAAACATTGTTTCAATTCAATAAAAATTATCTATTTTTTTGTTTTAGTATATTTTTCTTCTTGTCTTTATTGTTATTTTCTAAAGGTTACAAAGTATAAAATATATAAAAAAAATCCAACAAAATGGTATTAGAGCTCTCTTCTTGAGGAACCTATTAGTGAAAAAAAAATTCATATGAAGGCATATATGGAGGCAAATGATCTCTCGAAATATAGACACTTTAATAATTTCTTAAGTGTAAATTAGCAATGGAGACTACATTGTTGTTAAAGGCAAAGGCACAATGACAATTAGAAGATCTTCACGTACAAAATTAATCAAAGACATGTTTTTTTTACCTAATATAAATTAAAATATATTAAGTATGATCTTTGAAAGCAATGATTATCAAATCAAGCATGCTAAAAGAAAACATATATTCAAAGTAACAATGAAGGAAAAGAGTTTTATAATGGATCCTTTACAACATGAGCAAAAGGATTATACTGCAACTATGATTAATGTAGAAGTTTTGCACAAAAGGTTAGGATACTTCAATAATGCTATTATAATGAACCTATAGAAGAAATATCTTATTCAAGGCCTACCTCACCTTGAAGCTAACAACCATATTGCAAAATGTGTCAATTAGGAAAGCATGCAGGATGCCTTTCACGAAAGCAACCTTGAGAGCTACTGAAAGACTAAAATTAATCCACATAGATCTGATTAGACCTCATAAAATTCTCATTGAAAAGGAGTAAGTTTTACCTAGTTTTCATTTATGACTATAAAAAAACATGTTGGATTTATTTTCTTAGGTTCAAGTTAGATATTACTAGCATCTTCTAGAAATTTAAGCATTGATTGAAAGTCAAATTGGTTGTCAAATTCAAGCTTTAATGTCTAACAATGTTAAGGAGTACGCATCAGAGTAATTTAATCTTTTTTGTAAAGAAACTGGTATTTGACATCAACTCATTGCTCCATGTACTCCTAAAAAAAATGGAGTTAGTGAGAGGAAGACTCATACCATAATGAAGATGGTTAGGTGTTTCTTGTATGAGAAGAGCTTTCCAAAAAAGTACTAGGCAAAAGTTACACATACTTTGATCTTTCTACTCAATAGACTTCCAACAAAAACAATTGAAGGAAAGACACCATTTGAAGTCTAGTATGGTTATAAATCTTATTTAAAATATCAAATTATTTTGAATGTTTTTATTTCACACATGTGTTGCAAACCAAAAGAGATAAATTGGATAAAAATGGCGAAGTTGGAATCTTTGTGGGTTATAGCATTATTTCCAAGGCTTAGAGTTTTTCAACCTCATAAGAAAAATATTGATAACTAGATATGCATTTCATGGAGGATGAACAATGAAACTGGAAAGAAGCACAATCAATATCAATTACAACTTAAAGAAGATGAATTTATAGATGATTCTCGGTATACAACACAAGATCTCTCTCTTATATCTATCAAATATGCAATGTAGAAACTCTTGAACTAGCAAATTTTTGGGAAGTTGAAAAGGATCCAAAATGGAGGGCTCCAATGAAGGAAGAACTCACTAAGATTAAGAAAAATTAGATATGGAAACCTGTGAAAAAACCTGAAGATAAAATTCATAAGTGAAGTGGATTTTCATAACTAAGCTGAATGTATATGGCTTTATCAATAAGCATAAAACAAGCTTTGTTATAAAAGGGTATGCTCAAATCTTTAGTATTTATTTTTCTGATACATTTTCTCCTATTGCAAGATTAGAAACAATCAAAGTATTGTTAGCTATGGTCGGATGAAAGGATTGGAAAATATTTCATCTTGATGTTAAATCAGTATTGTTAAATGGCCTTCTTAAGGAGGAAATTTATGTTGAATGACCTGAATGGTCTTTAGTAAAAGCGGCATGAAGATGAAGCGTATCAGCTTAAGAAAGCTTTGTGTGGGATGAAGCAGGTGCTTAGATTACGCTATAGTAAAATTGATAAGCATTTTTTGAAACAAAATTTTAGAAAAAAAAAACCTCAATGATGATACTCTCTACATGAAGTAATGAAAAACTGTTAAGAAGTTTAAAGAATATATGAAGCATACTTTCGAGATGACTGACTTAGGAGAAATGATTTATTTTATAAGAATGGAAATTAAGCAAAATCAAAATGAAGTGCCCATATGTTAAAAATAGTATGCAAGAGAGATTTTTTTAAAAAATTCATAATTAAAAATTGTAAAAAAAATAATGACTCCAATGTGTCAGAAAATGATAAAGCTGAAAAGGTTGATCAAACTCTTTACAGAAGTATAGTTGGTTATCTCATGCATCTTACACAACTAGACCTAACACCTTACACGTTGTAAATCTTCAATCTAATTCACTAATTGTGAAACTAACATACATTTCAGAGTAGCTAAAAGAGTGATGAGATATTGAAAGGAATACTAAATTTTGGAATCAAATTCTATGCAAATTAGAAGTACGTGTTGTAAGGGTACTTCAACGGTTACTAGGTTGGTTCTTCTTATGATATGAAATACACTTTTGGTTATTATTTTAATCTTGGTTTAGGGGGTTCTTTCTTAGTGTTCTAAAAATTAAGATATTATTCCACAACCTATAATTGAAGTTAAGTTTATTATAGTGATAGTTACTACAAATCAAGACTTGAGGTTTAGCAAAGTGTTGTTTGATTTAAATTTAAAGCAAGAAGGGTGAATAAAAGTGTTTGTATATAATTAAGTAGCTATTGTTATCTTTAACAATCATTTTTTTCAGGAAAAAATTAAGTATTTCAATGTTAAATTATTCTTTCTTAAAGATATGTGAAAGGAAAAAAATCCTTGAATTAAAGTATTGTAAGATATATCTTCAATTAATAGATATATTTACCAAAGCTTTGCTTATGAGAAAATTTTAATCCTTCAAACAAAGACTTGGAATTTGCAATATCTGAAGTAAGGAGGACGGTTGAAAACCGTCTTAGTTGTTACAAAATAAATTTGATTATTTTTCTCATGATCTTTAGTTATTTTAGTATTGTGAGTTTAGTTGTTGATTTTTAGGAGTTTGTTAATAATTTTAGGATAGTGCTAATCATGTTCAAAGTAATTGCTTAATTTTAGGATGTAATTATTAAATTTTATTATATTTAAATATCATTTCAATTTAATAAAAATTGTCTCTTTTATTATTTCAGCAAATTTTTTTCTTACCTTTACAATGATTTTCTAGAAATTACTAAAGTACAAAACATAAAAAATTTCAACAATTTCTATAAGAGCATGCAAAATATATTTAAATTTTGTAAAAAATATTAAAGAGATTTGAATATAAAGTATTTGTAACAAAGGATTTATTAATGATTATTAGATTCTTGAAATTCTTATTATATCCTAAAACACAAAATGGAACATTTAAAAATTTAGAAAATAAGAAAAATAAGATAACATAAACAAAACATAAAATGGAATACTCAAAAATTTAGAAAATAAGAAAAATAAGATAACTTAAAGAAAAATAAGGAGCTTAATTATATGATTAGTAATTTTAGCTTATTTATATTCAATTATGAGATACCAATTTCTCTAAAATCATGTGCTTTTCTACTAATTTCTATTCATCTCTTCTATCCTATTAATATTCATGAGTTATTGATATTATTTTTTTCATCATAATAGTACTTTGTTTAGTAATACAAGGCATAAATTACAAAAAATAAAAATAATAATAATAAATTGTTAATGCAATAAATAATTGAAAGAATTTCACTTTTGTTATTCAATAATTCAAAATCAAATGTATCTTATAATTTCATTATCTAATTATGGATGATCACTAGTTCTAAAATTTAACTTCCACAAGAATCTAGTTGGTATTTGTTATCATACACATGCAAAGAAGGATGATAATAATAAAATAAACATAAATAAACTAGTTTTTACATAATCTAGTTGATTATTTTTCTCATGATCTTTAGTTACGAATAGGAAAGGTGTTAGCCACCTCACTCGCCCGTTCCGAAGAACGGTAAACTGAGTGTGTGATTATTTGAAACTTGTTTGATCCCTTTAATTAGAGTGAAAATAAATACTTGATGGAGGTTAGCCTGACAGGACTTGATCCTGCTCCGACGTATTCATCGGTACAATGGGAAATTCAAGGCTTACGTAGTTTTGGTTGGTTTGAAGGCTTGACCTTCGAATAGAGTTTAAATTGAAAAGCAAACATGTTGTTGTTATTTTTTTAAAAAAAAAAACATTTTGAGGGTGCAATCCCAATCCACATATGCATAGGGTCCAAGACAACTACGGCTGCACCTGGACCCATACAGACCTCTAAACAACGAACAACAGAAAAAGCTACCAGTTCGTTTTTAGGGCCCGCCCATTGTGTGAGATTAAGAAAGCAAAGATGAGATTTTTATTTAACTGAAAACAAAGTAAAGGGGGGAAATCCCAATTCACATATGCACAGGGCCCAAGACAACTACAGCTGCACTTGGACCCAATATAGACATCTAAATAACGAACAACAGAAAAAGCTACCAGTTCATTTTTAGGACCCATTGCATGAGATTAAGGAAAGGAAAATGGATTTTTATTTGTTCGAAAACGAGGAGAAGGAGGAGCAATCCTAATCCACATATGCACAGGGCCCAAGACAACAACGGTTGCACTTGGACCCATACAAACCTCTAAACAACGAACAACAGAAAAAGCTACAAGTTCGTCTTTAGTACCCATTGCGTGAGATTAAGGAAAGCAAAAAAGATTTTTATTTAATTGTTATCTCAATTTGTAAATATCGGAAGCACATGGGCTTAATCGGACACTTTTATAGAAAAGGAATTGGTTGAAAAGAAATAGTTGACTCGAAATTTTATGAAAAATTAAACTTGGTTTAGTTAGAAAAAAAGAATCTAAAAGAAATTGGACTTGATTTGGGAAAAGGGTTTGATGTAATTTGAAAAAAAAAAAACAACAACAAAAAGAACTTAAAAAAAAGGTTGGGGCTGATTTGAAAATATGAAAAGTTGAGGGACTAAAGTGCAATTTTGAAAAGTTAGAGGGGCTAAAGTGCAATTTTGAAAATTTGAGGGGTTAAAGTGCAATTTTGAAAAGTTCGAGGGATCTATTTGTAAATATGGAGAATTTTAGGAACCTACTAGCAATTATGGAAATTTTTAAAGGATTAATTAATATTATGAGAAGTTGAAGGGCCCGATTGTGGTATCGGGGGGTCTGGAAAGTTTGACTGCGATTACCCTGGTTTGAAAATGGTAAGCTACCCACGTGGCAGGACCCACTCTCTCACACTTGCATGGCCTTCATGGCTCGAATGCAGTTTCACCCAACCGAACAACTGGATTGTGGTGGGTGAGTCTCTCCTCCCTGTCCTATCGAGATTTTCCATGCCTGCTTTAGGAAGTGTGGGTCGCGGGTTGCCCATGTTGCTGAACGACACTCTGCCTTTGACCTTTGGTGCTGACGCGAAGATCGAACATGGTGGCCCGGCTACGCGAGCTCCCTTCATCCTTTCCGTTGGTCGGAGCTCGACCCCTGGATCACGTTCCGATGGGGCCGCGACACCCAACAGAAGATCGAGGACCTGTTGAGTGGGGAATTCGTTATCCGTACGAGCCTCCAAAAGCAAGCCATAGGGGTCCCGATTTCTTAAAGGTTCTGCCATGGGTGTGTACTCCCAAGCGGAGACAATGGGCTCTCCAATTCCCTATCATATGCTCCTAGTTTTCCAAGGTGTTTAATCCGGTGGAGTTTACCATCGAGATCCCCCCTCCAAAGTGACTTGAAATCCAACACAAACTCTACCCATTCAGGCTTTCTGAATTATGTGGGCGCTGCCTCATCCATGGAAGTTGCACCCTTCCCTTTACATTGGAACGACACGAAACCATCTCCACCATCCAACTGCCGGTAGCACTATAAGACGAGCCTTTTACGAATAAGGGGTGGGTCTTCTCCTTCTCACCTGGTAAGGGCGGCGGTTCGCCAGAACTCGCCAAATGGACAAGAGTTCCTGCCGGGGACTGCATCCATTCACTTCATATTCTAGATTTCATTCAACCATTCCGTGCTAAGCATGTTGCTGCCTTCTGTAAACATCCAATTAGGTCCGAGGCTCCTGGCCACTAAATTTATTAATTAACCCTAATTTAAATAACGTAAATTACAAAAGAAAAAGAAAAACTTTAATTAAAAAATTAAAAATCTGAGAAAAACTAAAAGAAGTGAAAAAGAAGGAAGTTAAAAAGGAATCAAGGAAAATCAAAAATTAATTAATAAAGAAAAATCTGAAAAAATCAAAATCAAAATCTGAAAAATAAAAATTAATAATAATAAATAATAAAAATAAAATTTGAAAAATGAGCAAAGTATTACAAAAAAAATCCGAAAACAAACGAATAAATTTAAATTTTGGAAAATAATAAAAATTTCCAAAATCTGAAAAAATAAATAAAATAGAATTTAATTCGAGAAAAAGAAAATAAAAAAAAATTAAAATTAAAATCTGAAATTAAAAATGAAGAAGAAAGATAGAAAAAAACAAAAAAAAGAAAAGAAAAACTAAAATCTGAAAAAGAAAATTAAAATCTGAAAAAAAAAAATTAAATTCTGAAAAAAAAAATAAAGAAGAAAAAAGAAAAATTAAATTCTGAAAAAGACAATTAAAAAAATCAGAAAAAGAAATAAAAATAAAAAAGAAAAAGAAAAATTAAATTCTGAAAATGAAACTTAAAAATATCAGAAAAAGAAATAAAAACTTAAAAAAATCATTAAAATTAAAAAAATTAAAAATCAAAAAAAGAAATAAAAAATCAAAAAAAAAATCAAAAAATCAAAAAAAGAAATAAAAATAAATTAAGTAAAATCTTGAAAATTTGATAGAAAATTTAAAAGATGGAAAATTAAAAAGGAAAATCGGAAAATTAAAAAATAAGAAAAATCTAAAAATCTAGAAATTTGAAAAGGAAATTAAAATCCAAAAAGAAGCCGAAAATTAAAATTGTTAAAAGGAAATTACAAAAAGGAAAAAGGTAGGAAAGTGGGGCCTATAAATAGAGGCAGTGAATACGCAGAGGGGGTTCCTTTTTCTTTGGGTTTTTGAGGGATTCTCTCTGGCTCTCTATTTTTGTCGCAAGGGACCTCTCGCACAGAATAGGCCAAGCGCTAGAAACTTCTGGGGAAGACGCCAGAGATCGCAAGTCCGACACCGCAGTAGCCACCTCCCTTCCCTTCTTCACTCGGTTGGAGCTTCAAGAAGACAAGTAGAGCTTGGGAGTTCCATCGGACGTCGACCATTTACAGGTTAGCCATTCTCTTTACCATGGATGAAAAGAGCCTGAGGCTATTACTGATGATAGAGTGAAAAGTAGTTAGGAAGATTGTAGATCCATAAATGCATGTAAAACCATGAAGATACTAGAACAAGCATTCGATGATTTTCCTCTATGAACATTGATTTGTCCGATCCATGCATAATTAAGTAGGATTCGCACCCTCACTGAAGGTCTCAATCTCTGGCTTGCACACAAACTCTCAATCCTGGATATAGCTTATGGATCCAAAGATCGATATTCTATACTCATTGTGCGGCATAAAGAAAATGCTAATGACATGCAATTCTTGACCTAGACCATGAGATGGATGTTTGCAGTGCTCAAACTCTTAATCTAACTCACCTCCTCCATCCCTATTATTACGAGCCAAATCTCCTTGATAGGTCAGATTGCTCCTCATAGCGTAATCCATGGAGAATCTATAGGCGCATCTCTACCTAGGACCCTCACCCTGCACCTAAAACAGCCTTGAACAGACTCCCTCACTCGCGCAGTGAAGATTAGAAGGAGCACCCTTAACCAAAGACTCTTGCATAGGTCTCATCCCCCTACACTCTACGATGAAGCTGCTGTTGAGGCCCCGACCCCTTGATCAACACTGTGATAGGGTGTCACGACAAGCCATCTCAGTTCAGCATGATGACCTATAGTTGCTGAAAGAGCACAGAAGGTTCACATAATCAATAGCATGCTTAGCCACGAGAGAGAGGCAAAGAGGGGCGCATTGCGAGCTGCTTAGGGCGGCGATTTGTGTGGTTATACCATGGCAAGTCGGGATATTTAGGCAAGTCACTAGGAGACCTAGATGAGGTATTACCCACTAAGCAGAGGTCCAGCATCTTCAGCTCTAGGAACCATATGTTTCACTAGCTCCCATCCCTCCAACGAGCCATCGGACTGATGCTCATTAAGAGCCCCTCAATGATGTTGATGTCAACTTAAAACTCAGCCACTGTCCCAGCTTCTTTTTTCTTTTTCATGCACTTGAGTGGCTAGAAGGTAGGGGCTGGGCGTGAAATTAGGAGAGGTTGTATGGTCTTAGAGGCTTCGGTGCAGAGACAGGGTGGGAGCATGTGCAACATTGAGCTTGCTGGGTTCAGGGAAAGAGAGATGCAGCCAAACATGAGGCCATGGATCTAACGTAGACTCCCACATTCGAGCCATGCAAGCATCGGAGCTGGGTGTTTGGCTAGCCAACAAGATGCCATGCTGTCGGGGTCAAATAGCCATGAAGTCGAGGCTAACCCACTACCAGAGTTTAAGTCAACCTCACCAGGACCTGTCTTAAGCAAAATGAGGGGTCCAAAATCTTAACTGAGTCATTGGCCTAGTGGCTGGTGCTTACACCTGCAAGCCCTAGGTCCTGCCTTTGAGCCCCAGGCGCTACTTTTGGGATTATTTCCCATTTCATGTTCAGCCCACAAAATGACCATATTGCCCCCCCGAATTCCAAAATGCCTAAACTACCCTTGCCCATCAGAATTACCATTCTAACCCTCAACAAATCCCAAAATTCCTAAACTGCCCCTGTCCATCAGAATTACCATTCTAACCATTAACAAATCCCAAAATTCCTAAACTGTCCCTACCTCTCAAATGACCATTTTGCCCCCTACCTTTTCATAAAATTCCAGAATTGTCCCTACCTCTCAAATGACCATCTTACCCCTATCTTTTCACAAAATTCCAGAATTGTCCCTACCTCTCCAAATGACCATATTGCCCCTTCCTTTTCCCAAAATTCCAGAATTGTCCCTACCTCTCCAAATCCCCAAAATTCCATAATTGCTAATAAATCCCCAAAAATTCAATAATTTCTAATAAATCCCCAAAAATTTCATAATTGCTAATAAATCCCCAAAAATTCCATAATTAATAATAAATCCTCAAAAATTCCATAATTGCTAATAAGGCCCCAAACCTCAAACAAAATTGCTTCCTTCCCAAAAGTACTCTCTTCTTCTAACAGTTAAAATAAATTTTCCTTCTTCTTTTTGCAAAAACAAAAACTCCTTTTAAATATTTTGGGATCTTTGGTCTCACGCAACGGGCTCTAAATGGGGGACTAGCGGTTCACCTGTTGTCCAACGGTTAGTAGTCTATATAGACCCTCGTGCTGCCATAACCGCCTCGAGTCTTGTGCATGAGTGGATTATTAATCCTTCCAAAAAACGAAAAGTTCTTTTTAAATATTTTGGGATTCTTGGTCTCAATCAATGGGCTCTAAATGGGGGACTAGCAGTTCACCTGCTATCCAACGTTTAGCAATCTGTATAGGCCCCCATGCTGTCATATTTGCCTCGGGTCTTGTGCATGAGTGGACTATAGATCCTTCCATAAAATAAAAGCTCTTTTTTTAAATTTTTAGGACTCTTGGTCTCACGCAATAGGCTCTAAATGGGGAATTGGCGGTTCACCTGCTGTCCAACGTTTAGTAGTCTGTATAGGCCTCCGTGCTGCCGTAGCCGCCTCAGGTCTTATGCATGAGTGGGCTAAAGGTCCTTTCAGAAAACGAAAACATCTTCAAATTGTCATCTTTCTTTTAAACACCTCTGAAAGTTAAGCCTTCATGAACCAGAACTACGTAAGCCTTGAGTTTCCCATTGCACCGGGGAATACGTAGGAGCAGGATCAAGCTCTGTCAAGCTAACCTCCATCAAGTTATTTATTTTCACTCTAATAAAAGGGATCAAATGATTTTCAAAAATCAAACACTCGATTTAAGGGTACCGTTCTTCGGAACGGGTGAATAGGGTTCCTAACACCTTCCCTATTTGTAACCGACTCCCGAACCTAAATCTCTTCCTCGAGTCAGGGTTTTTTTCCAAGTATTTTCCCTTAAATAAAAATTTGGTGGCGACTCCACACATAAGATAAATCAATTCATTTTCAAATTTTAGCGAGTTCGTCATCTCGTCGGAATTACGGTTGCAACACCTGCTGCGAATGTCAAGACCTTGCCCCGCTCCTCTTTCCTCACCATTTTCAGAGTGTGAATCCAGCTCCGAGCCTCCACTTTAGACATGGCACTTCACAAAATATGGTCCTCGGAGGTTGACGCCAATGAGGATGGTTCTTAAACCCGTCTCGGCGACGATGGGAGCGTTTTCATGGGTAGCACCTTTAGCTCCCACCACGGCTCCCGCTAAGTCGGGTGAAATAAAGCCCTTACCATAGATCGTACCAGTTTGGCGAAGCTTCTGAAGCATAGGTACATAAGTTGGCGTGACTGCGATCCTCTTCTTGGGATTCTTTATTCTGAGCGGGTCCTACTCCTTTTTCTCCCTTCGACTCTCCCGAGAACCATCGTCGTTTCCTCCGAGTTTGGATGTAGCTCGCCGGGGTCGGGTTCTGTGGCGCCCAACGACCATAAGGCTTGCGATCTTGTTTGCTGGATTCTCGGAGGTTCTAGATCAGATCAAAGCCAGGGGTATCACGGCCGCGTAACAAGGCTGAGTGGGGATTGACGGAGAGGGCTGAGAACGAGACGCAAGAAATGGAGGCTGGAGGCTAAGCTATCAATGCAGCGAGTGGTCTGAGGAGGAGCCAAAAGGCGAACACCGGTGGTTGGTCTGAAGCCTTGCCGAAAGGATTCAACGGCAAGGATCCCTTAAGGTCATTACTCTGGTGGTTGAAGCAAATCGGTTTGCGATACCGCGCTTTTTTATTTTCCTCCCTCTCTTAAGACGAGTCATGGAATGGAAGGTGAAAAACGGGGGAGGATTTTCTCTTAGCAAGGGTCAAGGGGAAGGGAGTGGTCGATCGAGATTTATCTCTAGGGGTGTATGGCGATGCCCGATCTTTACGAATAGCCACTGGTTCAGGCTTTCTAATTCCAATCGGCACGAAGCCGCTATTAGCTCTAACTTAGGAGACTTGAGTAAAGCGTTACAAATGGATTGGGAGAACAGAAGGTCATACCACTACAATTCCCCCTCCCGATCGGGCCTCATGATCGACGCGCATAGCAATTCCACCTACGGGGTTGCAGACTTACAGCATTCTCACCTCCACATGGGCATACCATCAAATAAATCAGGCTCTCAATAGGTGAACTATCGAAAAATCATACCAACATTCGGCCTCATGCATTGATAACTAGATCTCTAAACATCGCAATACGCATGCTATTTCATGGATATGCACGAATTATCATGAATTTTCTTAGATTCAGAAAGAGATAGGGGGAAACGACTAACCTGAGTGCAATCGAGGGTGAGTTCTGTTGGATCCAAATAGGATTCAAATCCTCGTCCGATTTTCAGCAGAACTTATCAATCCTTCTGGAGCTAAGAAAGGAGCCGAGCCTCTTCCTTTTTTTGCGCCAAGCCGGTCGAATCTCCAATACCCAAAAAAAGAGAGTCCCCCAGTCCTCAACACTGTGCGCTCTTTTTTCCAGAATAACAAAAAAAGGAAAGAACCCCCCTCTCTTCAACGTGGGGCTTTATTTATAACTCCACCAACCCTTGTTCGGGGCCCTCCGTCTTTTATTATTTTCCCATTTTGACTTTTATCATTTTTATTTTTATGATATTACGTTCTTATAAAGTTATTTTCCTTTTTCCATTTTTTGTGTTATGTTTTCTTTAATACCACCATTTTTATTTATTATTATTATTATTTTTTATTTTTCAATCTTATTTTCTTTAATTTTTATTATTCTTTTCAGATTTTTTTTCAGATTTTTATAATATATTTTCTTTTTCATATTTTTTATAATATATTTTCTTTTTCAGATTTTTCTTTTCATTCACTATTATTTTTTCATTTTCCATATTATCTCTTAAATTTTATTTTTATTAAACTATTTTTTAATTCTATATCTTTATCTTATTTTTATTATTTTCTATTTTTTATTCTTTATTTTTCTTTTTATCATTACTCTTATTATATTTTGTGTTTTTTTTTCTCTTTTTTTTCTTATTTTCATCATGATTTTTCATATTTTTCTAATTACTTATTTTTTCCTCCCTTTTTCGCATGATTATTTTGACTATTCTTTTCAATTTCTCTTTACCTTTTTTATTTTATTTTCGAATTTTCACTTTTGTTTTTATTTCAGATTTCCCTTCTTCTTCTTTTTTTCAAATTTTTTCCTGTTTATTTATTTATTGTTTAACTTAATGCCGACTTCATGGTTAATTTTAACTGTTGATTCAGAACTGGAGCATCAGACATAATTGGATGTTTACAATCATGTAGGTTACAATTTGTTATAACATTACGGATTTGTATATTTATGATGTAATTTTTAGGATATAATAACCTTTTTCGATTGAATTAGGAAACACTATCAAAAAATAAAAATATATAAACTTAAAGTAAAAATAATAGTATATATAGAAATCCTTAACCAACATTTAGAAATTAAAACAATAATTATTAGTAATTAAAATTATAGTGATAAAAATAATGTAATAATTTTTCAATTGTAAAAGAAATAGTCTTAATAAAAGTTTAACGATCAAATAAATAATTAATTTGTAAATTAAATTTAAAATTTAAATTAATTCCAAATGTTTTAAAATTAAAATAATAATCATAATTAATTGTATGATTTAAATCCTTTTAAAAATCACAACTTTTACAAAAATCTACAATATATTTTTAAAAATTAATAAAAATAAAAAAAGAGTTTTTACTATGTTTACTGCATGAATGCAAATACATCAAATTTGGTATCTTTTGTATAATTAACAAAACTCTAGATAAATAAGTTTAACTTATAACATATTAATGAAGCAAAGCTTCTATGGATAAAAACATGTTAATATAAGCTAGAGGCTCACTTGTCATATTATACTCTGCAATTTTTTTAACTTTTTATTTTGTTTTGCACAAAGAAGTCATGTGTATGCTTGATGATTTATGAGTGTTTTAAAGAGTGTGCGCTTTAATCTCATGCAAGTGGTTCCACTTGATACTTAAATAAATGACTTTATCAAGCATATCTTTCATTTTTATACATCACTTATAAGAGATATGATAGTAATTAAAACCATTAAGCATAGTCTTTGATTTATGTAGCCTAACACACCTTATACAAAAGGAATGAGAAAATTAATAATGATAGAAAGATCTAATGTTTTGTTATTATCCATATGATCCTTCTTTAATGAATCTCAATCACAAAGGTATAGTTCTCATCATTGTTAATTTTACTGTTGTTTGAAGTCTCATTCTCCTCAATATCTTATTCACTGAGCTTTTTTTGTGAAAAATATAATTAAATTTATTTTTGTATCACATCAATTAACAATATTTAAAGAAATAATAAGTATTCTAAGGTCTTGAATGTCTGATCCCTTCAAAAGGTTGATATAGAATATTTAAGTGATGCTCTAAGGGAAGATCATTAAAATTATAAAAAGTCAAAAAAAGTAGAAAGAAAGGTCGAGGGAGGTTTATGAAAGAGGTTGATATAAATGATGTAGGGGAAATTTTCAAATGGATGCTCAATATATGGACTCCTCATAGAGACATAAATGCTTTGGCAAGAAACTATGAGGCATAAATGTAATCTTCCAAACATATAACCCAAAAGCAAAATTAAGCCTAATGTTAAAGAAGAATTTGAAAACCCTTTTTCACTTGATCAAGGATACTAAATATATACAAATTTATGTCCAATGTCATGAGTGGAAAAGTTTATATGAAACCTCTAATAATAGTTTCTAGTTTAGCTTCTTCTTTTAGTTCAAATCCTCTACATTCTTCTATCATGTAGTTATGTGATTTGTCATCATAAGCCTTGCATGATTATCGTTACTTTCCTCTAAGTCAAGTAATCTATCATATTCTTTTGCTAATAATTATTAAGGTTGAGGATCCCTTTTATATAAAGGAATAGCTCTTCTGATAAACCACCATTCTGTTGATTTATCTTTGAATAATTAGTTATAATTACGATATAATTTATGATTATTTAATTGTGATTCTACCTAATTTTCCTTATTTTTGTAAGAATGGTCACACAAGTACAAAAATATGAAAATAGGCAAGTTTTAGGCCAAAAGAGAGTAAAAGGAGTATAAAAGGATAAGGCATCTGCTATGATAATGTCACATTTAACAATGCCATGTCAGCCCTAATGACACAAGAGGCATCTCAATCAGCCCTACGACGTTGCAACATGACTTAGAATAGTCACGACGATTAAAGGAGCGGCTAGGTCAAATCCGATCCATGACAATGAAACCCTAACTCACGCCTATAAAAAGGAGACTCTACCATATGATTCAGGACACCACTCAATACGAACTCCATTCTCATCTCTCTCAATATCCTTCTATAGGATCTTGGAAGCAAAAGCTTTTTCATAGTATGAATTGTAATGTCTTATTATCAGCTTTGTTAACACTAAGGTTTTGTCATTCTCTTTAAAAAATTGTGATTATGGATTATTTTGTTGGATTAGTATATTTTATTTGTCTTATCTCTCAATGTGTAAATAATTACCCAAATCATGGGGCTTTGGTGAAACTTATAATGTAACTAATTGAATCTTTCTCCTTTTTATGAATAATTCTATGTTTTTCTTTAATTATATTTTCCTTATTGTGCATAATTACTTAGTGAAAATTAATTTTTAAGTTAATTGGGGGATAGACAATCGTACTATTGTCTAATTAACGGAACTATAAGGTAAACTGAATCTAAGGGTTTTGGAGGATCAATTGGAACCCTTGATTTCTAATCAGTTATTAATTTAACAAGTCTGCATGTTTCTTGTGTTTCTCTTAATTATATACCTTGTATGATCATTCGGGATAGTAACTTAAGGGAAAGAATATTGTTATTGCATGGTCATTGGGTAGTAATAGAATAAGAACGGATGGTTAGCAATTGATGCAAATCATTCATAAGGGAGTTGGGTGAAATTGGATAAAGTTACAAGGAAAACCAAAATTTCATGTCTTTCCATAATTGAACTCGTATCTCTACCTTTTATCTTTAAATCTCTTACTCTCGTTTTTTCTCCTTTTAATATTTATTTTAAATATTTCAAAACAAAACTCTTTCTTGGTGAACTTAAAAGTTAGAATTCAATCATTCTTTTAAGGATTGTTGAAATAGTATTTGTAGGAACGATACTGAGGATTTTAAATAGCCTTATACATTGATGCGTGCGCTTACTCGTGAATAAAACTTTGTATGCACAACACTTTCATTTTTTTTCTTTTCTTTCTAAGGGATGGACCATTGGATAGCGGTGATGTTGGAAATTATTCTATTAGGTCAAACATTGATTTTATAATGGGTCTCATGATTGTGAAATTCAAATACCATTTTGGAGGATGGTCTAAGTTGATTGTCTTTTCTGCTAATAATTTTTAAGGTTGAGGATCTCATTTATATAAAGGAATAGATTTTTATTTTTCTTATTTTCTTTCTAAAGAGTGGACTGATAAATAGGAGGGATGTTGGGAATTAGTCTATTAGGTCAAACATTAATTTTATTGTGCAATCTCATAATTATGAAATTTAAAGACCATTTTGAAGGGCGGCCTAAGATGGTTGTCTCCTTGGCATTGACTTTTCCTTCATTAAGATAGTTGATGAACCATTCATCTTTGAAGTCTCTCACCTAAGGGTTTGTGAAAACTTATTTAACATCTACTTTAAGGTATAACCAAGTTCTTTCCATAATTCTCATTTTCCTATTTGCTTGATTGCTTCTGTTTAGTATTCCTTGAAGACTTTTGTATCTTCCTCATAAGTAGTTTCCACCATTTTTTTTTGTTGACAAAAATCTTGGTGAATTGATTCAACAAGACATTATGGGAAAATATGGGATCCATCATCTTCCAATATGTCAAAACATCTATCGATACTTTAGGTTCCTCTTCTGCATTTTTCTTCTTACCGTGGAAGGATGGAAACTAGCTAGGTATTCATCCATCGTCTTTTTTATTATTTTTTTATGCTAGTTATGGTTGTTTTAACACTATTTTTATCCACATAGAATACAACATGAGTATCCTAGTTTTTTTACTAATTACAACTAAACTTTTTTATACCCAACATTAGATAATATGAAAGTAAGAAAATATCTTTCTTTTGCAATTTTTTTATGATTTATCTTGTTATCCAATGATCTTCACTCTTAACCTTATTCTTTGCATTTCTATAAAAATAATGATCTTCATTTAGAATTATGCTCCAAAGATTATAGAGAGTGGACTTAATGAATATCTTTATTTTATCCTTTCAATTGGGATAATTGTCACCAAAGAAGATGGAAGATTGTGTTATTGAAGTTTCTCCTAGGATAAATTAATTTTATTCATCTTCTATGTGTTTCCTCGAATCTTTCTCTCTTGTACTATTAGATGCTCAATCTAAAAAGTTGAGCTCTAATACCAACTGAAATGATGATCCAAAACACAAAAAAAAGATGTTGAATTGAACTTTAATCCTTTTAAAAAAAATTCTCATTTTAAAAATTTATTTAATTAAAACTTTTTGTGTTTTTAATGAAAACATTTTAATAAGATAGTTTGTCTAACGATATGTGCTTCAAACATTTCTAAAGATTTTGTAATTATAAAAAAAATTATGAATAAATTCTATTTTCACAAATTACAAATTCAACACACTACTGATAACAAAGATTAAAGAATAATAAGTATAAACTATATATACCCGTTCATCCCATAAACCTTGGATTATGTACAATAGTTGACAAGTTATCAATATTTCAATAACTTAATATAAGCTTTTATTCAATATCAAACTCTCCAATTGTTTTTTAAATTATTCTTTTACTAACCTCTACAAACTTAAAAATTAAAGTATTCACAGCTCCTTTAAACTACGCATTGAATAATTGGTTTATCCTTAAACATATGAATTCTATCAAACTAATATTAGTAACCAATATAAAGGAAACCAAGAAAATAACTACAAATAGAAAGTAATGAATGAAAAAATATTTAGATCATATTGAATTTGAGTGTACTATGTATATTTGATTCTTCATTTTTTTTTCCTTCTTACATATCCTTTTTCAAGATTTCCCTATTGTAAATTAGGCTAAAAAATTGTTTGTTGTTGACTTTATACATTAATATATTTTGAATGTTGATACTTTCAGGTCCTAATTCAATAATTTTATCTTTCTTAATCAAGTTATTCAATTCATAAAATTTCAATGAAAAAGGGATTAATTTTTTTTTAAAATAATATATTTCAATCATTTTTATAAAATAGAAAATAGTTTAGTTTTCCTTCAAAAATTTTAATTGAATATTTCGTTATAACTATTATACAAAAATATTTTTGTATAATTTTAAAACTATGATATAGTATTCTTTTTTAAAAACTTCTTCAAATAGTTCTATACTTAAGTGTTGTAACTTTTAAAAATTATATAAAATCGTACAAATTTCTAATATTCACGAAGATTTATGAGTATAATATCAATATACACATCATCTATGTGTAAAATTTACACAAATAAAATCCAAAATTTCAATGTAACTCTAATATACTATTTCACATTAACTTAAATAATTCTCTATTTCAATCTTACTATTATACTTCAACCTTCAATCAACTTAATCATCAAATTAGTAACTACACATAGTATAATAATATTTTATTTCTAAATATATAACCAATAATACAAACATAAGAGTAAGGAAAGGCCTATACTCATTCTATTACCTAAATTAAATAGAAAAGTCTCTTCTCATTTACCTTAATGACTTCAAATTTTGAAGATAGTGGGCAAGTTTTGAACTTTTGAAAACTTTATTTTCTTAACTTCCTAGAGTACAAATAAAATTTTAAAAAAATCAATTTAAAAAAAATAAGTTATTAAACGTACAAACTAAAAATTTCAAACAAACATCAAACTATTTACCAACAAGAATTAAAATGAATGGAAAAACAACATCGGAACGAAACTTCAAACACATTGTTTGAGAGATATCTCAACGAGTAATTGAAAGGTGTTTGCATGTAAGGAAAAGGAAGACAATCCGATGTCGATTAATAGTGAGGGATCATGATTTCAAGCTTGATATAGAAATAAAAACAAAGTCATTTTAAAAATCTAAAACCATAGAAATGAAGATAAGATGAAACGGTTGAAATGGTATATTTGTACTTGAATTTTGATAAAAAAAAAAAGACAACAAACCAATAAATAGAAATTAAAGAAAGAAACACAAGAGAAAAAGAAAGAAAATGCCAGGTTACCAACAAAAAAAAATAAGAAAGTGGAGAGGGTTGTTCGGTGGAAGAACAAGAATAAAAAAAATAATAATAATATATTTATATTTTATTTTTATAACATTATTAAAAAAAATATGATATAATAATAAGAATAGTGAAATTTATAAAATTTTTAAAATTATAGGAAAAAATATTTAATAATTTAGAATTAATTAAATATTTCAAATAATTTCAAGAAAAATAAATTTAGAGTTAAATATTTTTTAATTATTTAAAAGAATAACCAAAATATTATTATTAATTATCTATTTTATTTTGAAATTAAAGAGAGAAAAAATAAATATAAATATTTTATTAAAAATTTAATAATAATACTCAATATTATTATTTTAGAAAAAAATTATCCGATGATAATAATAAATAAAAGTAAAATTCCTTAATAATAAAGATAAAAAAATAAAAAATTTAATATAAAGATAGAAATAATAATATCTTAAATATTAATATATTTTTTATTACAAAATTTGAGCCATATTACGAATATGGTATCCTGCTACAAGATTGAGACTTTGTGCAATACAGTGCAATATGACAGTGAATACTTTCATTTTTAAGTTGTACTGTCTATTTTTATGTAAGAGAACATTTAATGAAAATAAATAAAAGTGTTAGGTTGTTCTAATGCCACATGGTCAAGGTCTCCTCACACAAGCACACCCTTAAGAAAATCTTTTATTATTTTTTAAAACTTATTACAATTATCTTTTAAAAATCACTTGAACATTATTTATAAATAATTTAAGAAATAGTTTTTTTACACATTTTTAATATGAACATTTGAAAAAAATCATTTAAAATATAGAATATTGTTAGATATCAAAATAAATTTTGAAATATCTAACAATCTTTAAGATTTTCAACTGTTTTAGTTTTAACAACAATAAATCATTAGTATTGTAACCACTTACTCATGAAAAAAATTAAAACTTTTAATATTGTTATGTGAAGAACTATTAATTACTCCATGAAAATCATTAATCTTTCGATAAATTCTTTACAATTTTTTTATAAATTTTTATATTTATACAAATAATAACATGTTTTCAAAATTTTAAAGCTTTGTGTACAACTATTATCTATTTGTACTGAAAAAAAATTGCATATGATTTCAAAGTCATATTTTTTAAATAATAGATTATTTATAAATGGTTTATGAAATTTTTTTAAATGAATTACATTCTTTTTTTTCTTAACAAACTCTCTAGTTTAAATTAGGAGAAGAGAAAATTTTTAATAGACACAAGGAAGTGAAAGGGAAAAAAAATGAGGAATATTTTAATTTTATCATATTTGATTTAAAAAAGGAAAGAAAAAAAATAAAATGATGTTTAATTTTAGAAAACGTTTTCTATTTTTATTTTTTATTTTTTATTTTTAACATTTTATACAATAAACAATGAAAATAAAAAAATTATTTTCTATTTTTAATTTTAGTATAAAATTTTAAAAACAAAATAAAAATAAGGTAGTGTTTTTTAAATAAAAGTAAAAATAAAAAATATTTTTTTAAACTAATGGGATTCTTTTAGTTTGGACTAAGAAGAGAGGAAAGAGATTTTAAAATATTTACTTTTATTATTCTTACTTTTTGAAACATCATTTTAAGGATTGAAAGGAATTTTATTTAAAATAATAATAATTTTCCTTTGAATCGTCTCACTTTTGAAAGAAAGCCAAAATTGAGTTAATAAAATGTTTGCTTCATTCATTCCTTTTTCATCCTTTACAAAAATTTAAAGCATACGAAATAAATATATATCATATTTCAATCTATCTTAATGTAAATAATTTTTTAGCAAAAAAATTCTATTACGATGATTCTCAATATGGTTAATAAATAATTTAAACATCTACTATTTATTTTGTGACCTTAGAAGATAAAATAGAATTCAAACAAAACTCAGTATGGGTAAAAAATAATAAAATTTTCATTGCAGTTTCTAAAATATTGAAATCAACAATAAAATTATGGTTAAAAAATAATTTTAAACATGTACTATTAACTTTGTAACCTCAAACAAAACTTAGGAACTAAAAAATAAAAATTTCATTACGGCTTCTAAAATATTGAAATTAAAAAAATGTTCGGTTGTTGATGGTACTAATAATTATGAAATAAAAAATATAATTAGAAATTACATTCATGACCATACATTATGATTAAAAAAAATTGTTTATATTGAAAAGGATTAAAATGTAAGTTATATTTCTCTCAAAGGAGTAAAAATATATATTTTAAAATAAGAGAGAATGAAAATGTAATTTTAAATATTTTTTAAAAAAAAATTACTTTAATCTTATTCTTTTAGATGACTTCTTCCCTTTATTTTATACAATTAATATGGAGAATTGTCATGATTCCTCAAAGTGTAAAAGGTTTTCTTTATAAATTTACATTATATTGTGTTTAATCACACTTATATAAAATAGTGATATAATTAATATATGTTAAATCATTTTGCTTATATATATATATATATATATATATATATATATATATCACGAATATTTTTCAATCAACAACTTTAAACTAACCCTTTCAAGACGTAGAGATTGTTAAAGTAAATTTTATGTTTTTTAACAAAATATTTTCTATATTAATAACCAGAATTCAAATTCCTAATAATATATTTAAAAAACACAGTTACCTATCAATGTTGGCAAGCTTTGTTAGTATGTTAAATCCTTTCGTTATGTCCCGATTCTATGTAACACATAAAAATTACTGCACCTATGTTTCACTTCTATGATATTTTGCTATATGATTATGTAAAAATTAGTGTTCAAATTTTTAGTCACATATATGGTTTTATGTTAATATATTTGTAGTTTTATAGTTCTATGTTAATATGTTTATTTTAATTAATAATATTCACAATTTTTCCAACACAAGCTTAATAATTATACTAAGTTTCATATACTTTGCTTTCAACTAAGTATAATATTATTAAGTATCAATTATTGAATTTAATGTATATTTTATATAATTTGTCAATCAGCAAAAAAAGAGAAAACTAGTACTATACTTGTATAAAAGAGAATTCATGTTTTCATATTAAATTTAATTAAAATATATTAACAGTATAAAATATTATTGTTTAATTATAAAGTTTTACAATAACTTTTAATTTTTTACAATAAAAAAGCAACAAAATTCAAAATCAAACCTTTAGTTATTCTGATATCAAACATCTCATTATTAAATCAAACTTAATAACTTATAATAATATTTTTTAATTAATTAATAATATAAAAAATATATATTTTAAAAAATAAATTAAATTAAACTTTTTTAGATTTTAAACATGATTAAATTACATTTTTTAAAAATAATATTTTTTATAGAAATCCTCTAAAAAATGAATACCTTCTCCATATTAATACTTGCCCATGTTTTCTCTTCGACCAATGTAGGAATAATTTGTTATAAATTGTACAATGTTGTCTTATGTTTAATCTCAAAAGTTAGTACAATGTTGAATGAGCATACACTTATTTTTTATAATAAAGTAGTAAAGAATTTTGCTATTACTATAATAAATAATTTTTGAAATGTCGGCTAACAAAAGTTTTCTATTTCCAATAAATCCCCATCTTGGTCTTTAAGAACTTAAGGTCTCTTTATCCATTATTAAATAGTGAACATGTTAGTTCATAAGAAAAGACTAGTAAAATCCAATTTGTGAAAAATACAGAAAAATTTTACAATTTCTCAAATACTAATTAATCAAGCTGATCTAATAACATTAAAACAATTTATAATAAGATTGTTAATTTCAACTTCATATTTTTCTCTATCACACCAAAAATACTAATTAACCAATTTTTTAAGAACAGGTTTAGAGTTTATATATGACACGTGTAAAACAATATTGTTGGCAAGTATCTTATGGTATTGAAATGAAGAAAGAAGCGAGCAAGATTGCAAGTTAGGCGCTGAATAAGCATATGCTTGGGGGTAAGTGTGGGATAGTAGTCAACTTTTTTGAATTGTGAAAATTTATTTATAGTAGTCAACTGAGACAATAAGAATTTATATAACGACAAAAATTGAAATAGTGATAAGAAAAACAGTTTGGGCACACCTTGTTTCTTCTAAGACCATCTGGCCAAGAGTGTTTCCCCTTATTACGTAAATATATGTACTTCCTTATTAGCAATCAATAAGTTTCCCTTTGTACCCAAAAGAAAGAAACAAAAGAAGAAAAATCAATGACTAGTGATTACAGAGAGTGTTCTAGACTTCTACCAAATACACTTGAAAATAGATGTTCACATGTGACAACAAACAAGCAAATCCTTAAATCCTTGTGGGGGGTGGGGGGGCATGGTGCACCCAATTTCATAGTTGCTATGAAGTAGAAAAAGATGAAGCAAAAAAACAAAAAGATTTGGAATTGAATATTAGCTTAACCATTAAACAGATTAAGCTTGGTGACATAGAGAGAGTTTGATACTATATTTGGAAGGAAGAACGGAACTTATGAAAGCACTAGAAGCATATTACAGCATTACACGTTAGATCTCTCCGTGGAGACACAAACCCATTTCAATTCAATTGTCTTTATGGCAGAAGAAAAAAAGTGGGGTGTGGTTGAAAGACCTCAAAAGCATCTGAACCCCACCTTGTAGGTACATTTTTGGCCTTTGATTCAGGTACAAGGACCCATTTATTGACTAAGCTAAGCTCAACCATCTGCAAAACAAAAAGGTTATAGAAAAATGCCAGGTTAATTAACATGATGATTCACTCAAATCAAAGTAATTGTGATATGAACATGGAAGTTCAATTAGTAATAATACCATGGTGGGTTCTGGAACTGAAGGTGGGAAAATCATGAGAAGATGTGGGAATGGAAATTGAAAGTTGGGTTGTTGAAGATTTGTCATCCAAATCAAGCCATGAGGCTCCTCTGCCTTTGTGGGGTAATTCATCAAAGAAACGATGAATGGTTCTCTGAGGTTCTTCTTTGCCAAGCTTCATGAGTGTCTCATCACTGCCACTACCTAACATGTAGCAACCCTGATCTTGATTTTGGTGTTTTGAGTGGCTCTGAAGTTGCAAGTAAGAGTAATCATTGGACAAGCCGGAGCAACTTCTATGTTTGGAAGAAGAAGATGAGGAACTCATAGTGAGTGGTGTGAGTTGCCAAGAATCATCCATAGAGGAACCAGAGAAACTTTTCATAATACCGCATGGTTCTGTGAAGAAAGCATGCTCATCTACCTCTTCTTTCTCTCCATAAACATACCTACTCCTTTTTATTATTAATTAATTTTAATAAATAAAAAAGAAAAAGAAATAAAGAGAGTTAATCAATTGTCACAATTCACAAAACACTTCAAGAAAGTGCTTTCAAGCACTATATATATATATATATATATATATATATATATATATATATATATATATATATATATATATATATATATATATATATGTATATATATTATATATATATATATATATATATATATATTTGGTTTTGAGAAATTTGAAAAAAAAAAAAAAAACCTGCAGTCTGTGTTGGTCTGAGAGCAAGAGCCAGTGTCAAGAAACAAGGGAGCACCATTGTCTTCAAATGACAAACCAATGGCAGAGGATCTTGATGGTGGTGTGTGATGATAGAAATAGGAACCATAGGAAGAAAGTTGAGAAGGGTGATGATGAGTCTCAGAAGATGATGCAAGAGGTGAAAGAGAATGAGTAGATGTTAGGGTATTTTTGGTGATTGATGAAATTGCTTGTGTTGTTGAAACATTAGTATTTGATATTGATGATGTTGTTGTAGTTGTAGTTTTCAAAACTTCCACAGGCTTTCTTGAACGGTTTTTCCCTCTATGCATGTGCCTCTCACAGTACTTTGAATCTGGATATGCCTCTTTTGAGCACCTCCATTTTTTGCCATCAGTTCTTCTGCACCTACCTGGCTCAGGGTCTATTTTTCTTCCCAAACCCATCTGAAGATAGTTCCATCCAACTTCAAAAACACAAAGTCACACCAAAACAAAACACCCTTTTGTCAAAGATTTCATTTCACACACAGAAAGAGATGAAAAAAATAAAAAGAAAAGAAAAGAAAACTCACAGTGTTGTGGCTGGTTGGGCAAAAGCCTTGTAGAAAGAGGGGCATCAAAATAACTCCTTTTTATGGTGAAGAGAAGATCAGGTGGAATGGAAATACCTGAAGCCATGTACTTGTAGATAAGAGCTTGATGTTCAAGCTCTTGCCACTGTGAAGGAGTAAAAGGGAACCTGTTCCTTCCATTCATCATCAATCAAACCAATTTTTCTGAGTCCAAAACCAAAAGAGATAGATGGAAAATTTATATAAACAAATGAAACAGAAGCCAAGTTATTATTTTAGAGTTCACACTTGACAGTGCAGTGAAAGATAGAGAGATTAATAAGAGTGGTGTGTTTGTGGGCTATTAGTATTAATATTATAATAGGACTTGAAGAGTAGAGTAGGTATATTTATTTCAGGGACCATTGGGCTACAGAATCTTCTGTACATGGATAAAACTAATGGTTCTGATTACAGTGCTGCTGCACCATGCTGTGCTGATGCACTCTTTTTTTTTTTCTTTTCTTTTTTTTTTTCTCTCTCTCTCACATTACATATAAACAACTTTTTTTATTTTATAATTTTTATAATTTTATTTTGTGTCTGCAGCTTCTGATGCTACTGCTGCTTGTGCAGCTAAGCTGTCTCTCTGGCAGCTCTTGTCTCTGACACATCTACGGAAATCCATAAACTAAAGAGAGAGAGAGAGAGAAAGAAAAAGGGTTCTAAAAAAACAAAAGAGGAAATAGTTATTAGTGGTATTATTGTAATAAGAGACTATATTTAAGAGTTGGTGTCTGAAGCCAATGCCTATCTGAGAAGATTGTACGGGAATGAGCTTTTACTGCTACTAAACTCTTTTACTTTTTCTGTTTCTTTACCTCAGACCCCAGAAACCCCCCACTTACATTTTGACCTTTTGGGAAACGTAGAAAACCACTTAGGAGGCACAATGCACCCCTCTTTTCCCCTTCTATTTTTTATATTATATTATATTATATTATAATTTTCTTTAATCAATAATTACTCTTTAATATTTTATATATAAATAATCAAGAATTAAATTTATGTCACCGTAATTATAAAAATCATTTAAATAAATAGGTTTTCAATCAAGAATTGAATTTGTGTCAACATGATTAAAAAAGAAACTTGTCTACAAATTTGGGTAAGTTTGTTGTTTTTACTTTTCTTGATGCATTTTGTTCATAAAGATGAATTTGTATTTTCTCATTAATGAATAATATGATATAGGTGTATGGGTAAGAGAAAGATATAATTTATGTAAAAAAAAAATTCATTATAACTAATTATAAAATTTACTAATTAAATTTAGTAAAAATTATGTATTTCTGTTTTTAATATAATTATATATATCACTAAACAATACAAGTATATCTACTGTTAATTATATAGATAAATTGGTGAGAGTGATATTAACCAAATTTAAATTATATTAAAAATTCTAAAAAAAAATTATCATGTATAATATTTGTATAAGCAAAGTTGCTTACAATGAAAAAAATGTCAATACAATTGTCTCTAAATCTGATGAATACTCGGTTGCCTCAAATGGCTTAGGCTTTTTTGGCCTTTTTCCCTTTATCTTTCACCCTCATGTTAATTTTCTTTTCTTTTCTTTCTCTCTTTTTGTTTGGGGAAAGAGAGGCATGGGTTTACGGGTTATACTGAAATAACAAAGGATGTCATTGAATTATAATTAAATTTGACGCATTACAATTGTAAAAAATAAATAAATAAATTCTATTTGAAGTTTAATAAGTTGCAGGTGCAAATTTTCACCCTTATATTTGGGATGAAATAAATGTAAGTTTTTCATAAATATTTTGAGTTCAGAGGCTTTCCCTATATTGAAATGGAGCACCATTTATACTATTAAAAAAATTTTATTAATAAGGAAGGGAATAGATTATATAAAATTATAAATTTAAATATTACTATTTATTCATAAAAAATAACCACTACTTATTCTTAAAATTTTCTCTACCAAATAAATCATATTCTAAGATTTAAAACATATTATTTAAATACATCTCAATCATGGTTTCGTTGAACATATATTATTTATAAATGAAATTCGGTTTATTGGTTAAATCTTCAATATATCAATATGTGTGAATTATAATCTAAACATGCAGGGACAAGTGACAAGATCGTTGAAGAAAAATAAATAAATTCAACTTTGAAAAATAATGTAAAACTGTTGGAAGCATGTAGGAAATGTTTCTTACTCAAATGTGTCAAGATTCTCTTTCCATTAAATAAAGAGTTTCATATAAAAAAAAAAGAAAAATATAATAAATATCTTATAAAATCAAGTATATATATATTTAAGAGAGAAAAAAAAATGTAAAGAGACATAGATAAAAATAATAAAGAAAAATAAATAGAAAAAAATTTTACGCCCTCAATTACTGGGATTCAGATCTTGATTCTCCGTTTACCTTATAGAAACATAACATTTTCTGCAGATCCTGATTTAACATGAAACAGCCCTCACATGCTTAACCATCCTTTTCCTCTTGACTAAAACAATAAGAAAATGGCATAAGGGAGAATATAGTTTGTGTTTCAGCACCATTATGAATTAATTAATCGAATGAATTGTAGAGAGCACGTGCTAACTATTTGGCACATCGACCACCTTTAATTATTAGATGGTTGGACTCATTACAAATTCAATTCATTAGTAAAATATTTAGATTTAATTTTATTATAAAGAATGTAATCTCATACAGGGTCTTGTTTGTGTTAAGATCATGCTTTGTTTGTGTTATTGCTTCTTGTAAGAGGGAATAGCTATTGGTGTTTTAAGAATGTAAGTATTGTGTTTTTTTCCTTTTAAAAAAAAGAAAATTAAAAGGATGTAATCTGACCTAAGAAATATGGTTATATACAACACGGAATACAAATATGATTGGATCTACACATTAGAATGTGATAAATTTTGAAAATCATAGGATATAAAATGACTATAATATAATGTATAAATTTAATCTAAAATTAACATAGAATAAAAATGCTAAATCACAAGAGATAATTCATATTTTAAAATGACTATAAATTTTTATAGGTATAAAAAATGCTAAAAGTAGTTATGGTAATTTAATATGTATTAGTGTTAAAAATTTTAAAAATCAAAGTAAAAAATTATAAAAATACATTTAAAAAATATTTAAAATATCATGCAATGTCTTGACTTGAGAATACATATCCGATATGGTTATGCTTATGATATACTACCATTTAGAAATATATGTGCTTCTTAGAATCTGATTATAATTGAGTCAAGTATTTTCAAACTTGATAAACCTAATTTGAATCATGTTAATTTTCTCAATTTTATTTTTGTATTTTTTTAGAAAAAAATAGAAATCATAAAATATGTCAAATCTAAAATATTTGAATTTCATTTTAATAAATACTTTTAAAAAAATTTAAAATATAAATCCTGTAACGCCGACCCACTCAATTCAAACACAATCATTATTAATTTAGATTGAATTAGCTAAAACAATTGACAAGTCTAATTTAATCCAACCCACTTAAAATTTTAATCAATTAAAATATTATCTGAAATCAAACATGCACCAACCAACGATCAATAAAGGTTGGTTAAAGATTGAATTTATGATCAACAAAATTACAGATTTAAATTACATTATTAATGTAAAAATTTCATTGGAAGATAATTTATAAATACTTCTGTAGACATCGTTAAGCTTTCAAGGATATGTCTTGATCTGGTACTTCAAATCCAACTCATTTAAATTTTTTTATAAAAAAAAATGGTATACTAACGCAATGGTCATTTTGTTATCAATAGCAGAGCGGCAGAACAATGTAAACAAAGATAGAGATTAAAAGCATGTGCACAGAACATGGTCCCAAATTTTCAATATATGTATCTGGTTATTATGGAAAAATTGTTGTTAACTCGGTTAATTAAATTAGACATTTAATGATTAAAAATTAATTATTACAAAAAATAAAATATAAAAAAAATAAATTTAACTTAGTTATATTTGTGAATAATTTTTGCATTGAAGATAGAGATAGTAAAATAAATGGTAAAGAAAGAAAAGTAGTGGGTAATAAAAGTGAGGGCAAAAAGGTAAAAAGAGAGGGATATGTTGTTTGGTAGTATTAAATAGAGTGAAGGTATTGTTGCAGGTGCGTACAGTAGCAGTGTGCGTTCTTCAGCACACTTCCTATCCCCTGGCTGCTCCAATTGGTCCTAACACATCTACCCTTCAACCAAAACTATCCACCGTAATCATTTTTCTATATCAAATAATATTAACATTTTTTACTTTTTTTTTTAGTTTTATCGTTTTTCATTTTTATTTTTTTTATCTCATTCTAAAATGTTTACATCTCAGAAAATATTTATACCTCATTCTACATACATGTCTTTGCATTTTGTTTCTTAATTTATATCAACTATAATAATTTTTATATATTTAATAATATTAATATTTTTTTATTATATTTTATCTTTCATTTTATATTTTTTTTGTTCTATCTCATTCTTAGATGTTTACATCTCAAAGAGTGTCTATATATGAATATTTATTTTACATAAATGTGTTTGTATTTTGTTACTTCAATTCGACTAGATTTTAGTTTAACTTCAACCTTTTGAACTTTTATTTCCGTTCAATCGTCTTTTTTTTTCTAATTTGAATGCTCTCAAATTTTATGAGATATATGCAGGGAATTCGAGATATTAGACAGAATAATTTTAAATCTTGTTAAAATATTTTTATTGGTTTTTAAATTTTTAAATAAAAATATTACATATTTTTTACTTTTTAAGGTGTTATTATTTTTCTACCATTTAATATTTATTTAAGAAAAATACTTGGAAGCTTATTAAGAGAATATTTAGGCATACTTTCACTTGCTAGTGTATTCTCGCGGCCATTGTTTAAAAGGTAGAATCCGTTCTCACAATATTTTGAAAATAATTTTTTATTTCATAAGAAGTTATATATATATATATATATATATATATATATATATATATATATGTATATATATATATATATATGTATATATATATATGTGTATATATATATGTATATATATATATGTGTATATATATATATATATGTGTATATATATATATATATGTGTATATATATATATATGTGTATATATATATATATGTATATATATATATATATATAATGTGATGAAAATAAATAAAAATGACTGTGAGCGGTGTAAATATAGGAGTGTTAAAGAAATCAAGTTGTAATATTTATTATGTTGGCATTAATTATTCTTATTGTTAGATGGTTTGACTTTCTTTGTTTTTACAAACAAATATATAATTGGATAAAGTAAAGAAAGTTACTAATGTGTATCAAATGTGCATGATTTCTAAAGAGTTAGAGAATATATATATATATATATATATATATATATATATATATATATATATATATATATATATATATATATATATATATATATGAATTTGTTTTTATGTTACAACGTCTAACAAGCTTATGAAGAAACATCCAAAATTAGAGCAAAGGGATTGTTTGATGTCATATCATTTCAAGAGCAGTTGATAGTTTTAAATCTATTGTTCAAAGGTTTTTTTTTTTCTTTCACCAAGATTCAAGTCAACTCAATTGCAAAATATATTTCAATCCTTTTTGTTTAACTTGTAAAAAGAGATGTAGAAACAAATTTCATTGTATTGCTACTTATTTAAACCATGAATGGAAATTGAAGACAAAATAATATTTGTGTAATTAACAATGAAAACATATCACATTAAACTGAAAAATTAAAAAAAAATCAAATGAACCCATAAGACAATTTCATTGCTATAAAACAAAAACAAACCAAATCATTAATTTTTTTTTTTTCAATAAGTAAGAAGTATCAACATTAATCATATGACAATTTTTTAATTGAAAACATTGTGATCTGTAAAAAAATGTTTATATCTCATACTAAAAACAAGTGATTAGTATTTACAAAAAAGGAAAGAAGTTAAATTATTTTAAAGTGGGGAATGAAATTTGAATTTTAACAAGGAAAAAAATAAGAAAAGTAATATTAGTAGCGAAAGAAAGTAATTGTAGATGTTATTTTAACAAATGATTCGAGTATGATGTAGTAGTATGTCCGAAGTATCTGTTGTTTGTGTCTGGTCCTACTTGTGCATCGAATAAAGAGGAAGCGACTGAATGACAGCAATTTCCGATTATAAACTTTGTTGAAAGCATTTATAGATAGAAAGAGTGTATCAGTACTCTTTCACTATTTGTTCCACTTTATCAAAGCACACCACCTGTGTGGTCTCTAAGCATGACATCTACAAATGCTTATCAAATCACAAAGCTCCAAAATAACTACCATGTTTCCATACTTAACAATTAAATGGTCTCAAACAATAAGGAACACATTAGATATGTTTCCATTAATGTAACAGCCAGGAAGCCAAATCCCGGTATCTTTGCTGTAGCATTTGTTTGAAATATTGCAAAACTTTGGATTTTCTTAAATTAAATCTTTACTAAAGAGGTTCATAATTCATGTACCTATTAAGTTAATTGTATCTTTATATTTTTCAGTAAGTCGTTTAAAAATCATATTTTAAGTCAAGTCTTAAAACTATATAAGTAACTTGAAAAGATGTATATTATTCATGAGCAAGTTAGGGGTAACGTAATTCAATTTATGTTCACAAGTAATTTTCTTTAATTTCTTCTTATTCATATTTTTAAGTGTTTAACATGTGATTCTTTATAGTCACGATTAATTTTATTTTTGGGTGAACTTTAAATTCATAAAAATTGGTTGTTTCACCTGGAATGAATTTGATTTATACATTAATAATTTCTCACGTCATTCTATATTTGAATCGTGGAGCAGAGTGTGTCATCTTGGACTTGGACCACAAATAACTTACAGTTGTACACTCAACTCACGCTTGGTGAATGGTGATCATTTCTCCAACTTGTAAGCTGACCATAAATTTTCCTTTAATTTGTATGTGTAATGACAACTTGCGTTGATGTTTGCAATTGAAAATTTAAGACTCCACCGTTCTGAACTACGTTGAAAACTTGACAACTTCAACAAGTTTAAATATATAAAGGATAACATTGAACCCTGCTATGTGAGTATTTCGAAGAAAAATTTTGTTATTGACAAAAAAAAAAAAAAAACAATTTCGTTACACAAATGTAAGTTGAAGGTTTTGTTATTGATCAAAAAACCCTAAACAGAACGGCCAGTGTAAGGATTTAGAAATTAGTCATCCTTGTTACTGCTCCTGTCATTTTTTTTTTTTAAAATTGTAATAATGAGGAAAAGAAAATCTTATGAAGATTTTGGCATTGGCATGTGCCTTGGCTTTACGTGCATTTTCAACAATCCGGTGGCCATGATTTAACTATTTAGCTTCATAGTTAATCTTTCCTTGTCAAAGAACTTGAGATATGATACAATGGGGCTCACATTCTCAGAATCTATAAATAAGAGGAGGTCAGAGATCTTATGGACAGTGCACTAAACAATTTCCCGTTAAGAATCAGTCTTATCAACTATCTGAACAACACAAGTACCCAAACCAGCTTGAGGTTTGTTAAATGTAATAAAATTTGGTCCGTGTGAGACCCTGTTGAAGAGGCCACAACAATTGTTTCCTTATTTGTAGTATGGACCCAAACAAGTGTCTTATGTCTTCTTGCAAGTACCCATTTGTTAGTGGCCGTCAATCACCAAATATGGAAGTTCTGGTAGACCTTTAAGTTGTACGCAACCAAATCCCATTCTGTGAAGTCCTCCATTTTTCAATGAACAAATCATTAGAAAACACCGACTTAAACATGACTGACCCAAGGGGGAATATGGTTATTATTAACTTGATAGGAGACGCCATATGAAACTAAATTATAATGCCGGAAATTGCGTTAACATTTATAACAAAATTTCAAGCGTACTGTTGGTCTCAACCTTTATAGTGAACAAGACCCACGTTACTGAATAAATAATTTTACAAAATATTTAATGACCACTACAAAATTTTGCATAAAATTAATGAAATTTGATATTTATATTTATTTGTTACAGAAGGTTTATGACAAATAACACATTATGACTAATTTAAATGACTTCATCTGTTGAAATAGCATCTTCAATATTTTCATTTTTCAATATTTGAAAAATGAATATATTTTGTTATCCAAATAAAGATATATAAATGTACATAATACTTTGATCGCATCATTTCCACCAAACCTTGTCTCATTTTTTTCTTTATAGTTTGAAGCATAAATAGACAATGAAAAGATCTACTTGTTAAACGATTGACAATAGATTATTTTAAAAAACAAACCACCAATTATCAATATTCATTTAAATTACTAACTGAAGCACCATAATATAAGAAATATAACAATGAGTTAAGAAACGAAAATAGAGAAATGAGTTGTAACAAAACTCCTTAAAAATTAAAAGATTAAACTAAACTATGCCACATGTAACAGATTGATGATATGACAATAAATATTGATCAAGCACTTGTCTAGCATGACAATTCACCCTTCAGTTTTTATATATTATAAATAGATCGGCACAATTCCTCTCAAATGTTACAAGGATTGCTAAAAAACAATAGAAAAGTGCTTGAACTTTCGGCTACCAAGCTCTGCATTATATTTAAAATCATCCAAATCAAGAACAAGTTTGAGTTGACACGAACAGAGTCCCAGTCGTAGCTTTTTACTCCAAAATCTTATGAGCATAAAACCCGAGATAAAGCATAACTTATACTTTTGGTGTATGAAAAATGTCATTTACATAGAATGAAACACTATAGCACTTATTTAAGATTGAATATATTATCTAACTAACTATGTACAGGTTTGCAGCAATCCTAAAGTAGAAAGGAGGGAGAACTGGTGGAATTTTGGGTTACGACTTACGAGGGAAGAAAGTTTTAGCTCATACATAAATAGAGAAATTATATAGCACTGAACTTACGTTCAAGCTTTGCAAGGCAATAATAATATCCCAAATGTTCTGGCATCTCAGTCCTATTCGTCCTATTCCTTTTGGAAAAAAGAGAGAACAAGATCCGTATGCACAGAGAAGAGCTGTGTATCCACGAAAAGCTGTTTAGCACAAAGCAAAAAGGGAGAAACAATCCGCATTAGTAATCTGAGAATGATACCCAAGAACATAAAAAGCTCTGGAAAGATTGAAATTCATTATACAAACATGCCTAAATTATTGAACCACACTGAAAATGAGCACAGTACTAAACATATAATGCACGTCTATGTAAAATTTGCTGCTCATTATTCGCATTCACTTGATTTCCCACACAAATGCACAGGTAGATGCAGTTAAAAACAAAGTCTATTTGCTTGATGTTAGCACAAGTCGATTCCCCAAGCCAGAGCTATATGGAATCCCACTTAGGTATCCGACCAATATTGTTTCGAGTAAACAAAGTCTATTTGCTTGATGTTAGCACAAGTCGATTCCCCAGGCTAGAGCTATATGGAATCCCACTTAGATATCCGACCAAATATTGTTTCGAGTGTACAAGCATGCTCTGTGGACAAATCGTAAAGTTAAACATGGATCTAAAGATTTCAGTGAAACCTTCAAGGCCCCCGCTTGGCCTGATGTCAGTAGATGGAAGCTTGCCACTGCTTTTTATGCAGTAAAAAAATCACAAAAACATATATCAACCCACAAATAGGTTTGATATATAGAAGTCAATAACCAATAAGGAGACTTGCTAGTCTTTTTACCCTGAGTGTGAACCACCCTCTACAATTTTTACAAGTTATCTTTATCAGTCACTTTAGCTAAAAAAACTGCACCATAAAACTGCTTACAATGTCCTAGCTGTAATCCCATTCCCAAGAAGATGGTCATCACAATATTCACATACTAAAAAGATTTTGGAAGCTTTGACTACTGGGAGGTCGGATATATTTGCAAGTAAATTTAGGTCATTTAAAACCAGAAAGTAAACAGATTATTTTTACGTAATTAGCATAAGGCATGATGTGAAGTTCACAAACCAAACCTTCATGAAAGGCCGATCACGATAAGGGAATGAGTCAATGAAACTCTCCTTCAAAAGCAAGGATACCTGAAAGTACAAGCAATCATCAAAATACTTACTGAAATCTGTTATCTGCAATTCAAGTTAATGTTTACAAATGATGACATGCAAAAATGAATTACAGTTATTCAATTTACATAATCTTGTTTCAATTATTTTAATTTATTTAATTTTGCTTATTGAACTTAAGAATATGATCATCTACCTCCTATTGCATGCTACTTGAGTAAAAGGCAAAGCCAAGTAAAATTAACATAAAAAGAGAATAAGAGAACAGTCATAAAGATCGAGAATAGTCACACCAAAGGTGTGCAGTTAAACTTATCTAGGTTGTGGGTGTCATGTGACTGGAATGTATAGTCAATAAAGCAATAGAAGGTATCCCTCTAAAGAACTATGATATTTCTTTGATTACACGAACTATGAATCAGGATCATTTAACACCCCACACCCCCAACCCCCCCCCCCCCTCCGCCCAAAGAAAAAAAGATCAATTGATTATTTAAAACTAACCACTCCATAACAGGGATTAACTATAAATTCTTTTTTCCCCCATTAAAATGAAGTCCAAGTTGGTCATTTGATTTGATCAAATACTCATTCAGAGGTAAAACATTAGGGGAAAATGGGGAAAAAAATGTAATAGATGACAGATCAAAATGTAATGTAGTTTGCTGCCAAGACAAAAACACAGACCTTATCATCATTGGATTGTACATTGGTTATTGTATGAGAACGGATGTTATCGCAAAGGGAATCCAAATAAGACCTTAACACCGATAAGAACCCCTTGGCAGCTTCTATCTGTGGGAAAACAACAATCAATGAGGATATAACAATATGGTGACATGGTTGATGACAATTTGACATGGAAATATTATGCAAATTTATCACAAACTACTGGATTTTTTGAAAGCACAATATAATGATGAACTATTAGGCAAATGAATAATTAGTTTCTTAAAAATGCATACTTGACATATATTTACATGGAAGCATGACTAGCATCTACCATATTCAATATATTAAATGACCAAAAAGGGAGACACATACAGGCAGCAATAAATAAGACATAAGGGGGCATAATGTAAAATGATGAGATACTAAAGGCACACCTGCACTTCTGTGCATTCATACACTGGCCTTCTCCTACCCAAGTAACTTTCTCCCACAAGAGTCGCATGATACGGACGTAAAGAAGATATTAACTCTTTCTGCCTTGGCAGTTGAGGTGTTGTTGATGACTTCACCTATTGCGAAGGAGAAAACAAAGTAGTATTAAGAAATCATAGATATCTCTCCGTAACATGGAAACAAATTATAGATAGAAGCTAGAATATAACAGTATAAAGCAAATAATTGTAGGAGTTAAGCCCCAATCATTTTACTTCAGCAGAAGAACCTTTAACAGGAACATAAGATAAGATTTGTGAGTCTATAAGCAGCTAAAATGCTTTAAAAGTTTAAATTAATTACATTTTCAATGGAAAACTAAAAAAATACACACCTGGTTTTTATTGGCATCAACCAGGATAACATTATTGGTTAACTTCGACTGAACTTCATTGGTCTTGTTCTTGATACCAACCTAGAGAATCAATTTGAGCAAGTCAGATCATATATGGGGCATAGAAAAGGGTAACATATACAAGAACCTGTCCAATCTATTTAACATCATTATCTAAGTAATAATGGGGCATTACAAAGCAAGCATTGAACATGGGTTTAAAAGAAATAAATCCAAAATGCAAACCAAAAAATAATCATTGCTTGACTTAAAGAAGATATTATTCTTAATAGTAAAGCAAGAACAGAATACGTACTATGTAAGGGACAGGTGCATCCAGAAACTCGAGCATGTCATTTGGTAAAATCTGGAAGAGTATATGCTCTAATCAAATACTAAAGTGGTGAAGTGATATTAAAATTAAGAAAATTAATATTCACTTCTAATCTAAAAAAGGAGAGAGATCAAACCGGCATTAGTAGGCTTTGCCATTGGTAGGGCCGGATTAGTGGAATAACTGATAAAACTGAAGCAGATAGGATTCCCTGACCATGAAAGAAGTAAAATGTTTCCATTTAAGGACTATGATGAAATATCAACAATTCAAGTGAGATGTTAATTTCTGAACTAAATTCTCCAAATCAGATCAATGATTGCGTCTAAAGCATAGTATAGCCATCCATATTTAATTAATTGGCTAAAAAAGTTTTCGATCCCTCAAAAATTCACAATTTTCCCATTTGGTCCCGTATAGTTTTTCCAAACTAATCCTTCATAAAATATTTTTCTTTCATAAAATGATCTCTTCTGTTTATTTTTCTCATTTCGTCCTCTAAATATTATGAGTTTTCCATTTAGTCCATCATTTTAGGGAACCAAATGGGAATTATAATATTTATGAAGACCAAATGAGAAACTCAATATTTAGGACCAACAGAAAAATCTCAAATATTTAGGGAAACCAAATGGAAAACAAAAAAAAAAAAAAACAATGGGACCATTTGGTAATGAAAAATATTAAATAAAGGAATAGTTTGGAAAATTTTGAAAATGAGAGATCAAATGGGAAAGTTGCAAATATTTTAAGGACTAAATTTAATCAAGCCTAATTAATTTGTAAAAAACAGACGAGCACATTTGCAAGATCTGAAAACAATTAAAATGACTAGTAGTCCTTTAAACATAAGCAACAAAATGGTGGATCAAATATGCATGAGTACCAAATAAAATATATATATACAGATGGGTACATCAGCAAAGTGAAAATGAAAAAACAAATATGCAAATTGAAGAGCTACTACTCCTAGTGGATCCAGGGAAAGAAACTAAAATACAAATATAATTACTATTTTTTCTAATAGAACAGCGGCAATTATAAAGGAATAAAAATAAACCTGAAAGAAAAAACAATGTATAAATGTATAGCCAATGGCTCAGATAATATTTGAATCAATATAAAAATTGAAGAGGGAAGATTCATAATCTTCACAATATCATTACTAGCTTAATTTGAAGTACAAGACATACCAAATTAGAACAGACAACAACTATCTGCTTCTCCAGTAGAGCTCCCGCAAAGAATGTTAATACCTGTAGAAACGAAATACAACCATTCAAACTGACATGTAGCAGTAAAAGTCCTGGACAAACATGAAACTATACTCAAATCATTACATTCCAACTCCAGGTCTCAACCAGATCAGCATGATGTTAATGCCATCTAGGCTGTTGTTATTTAATAACAAGTCCTTTAACTATTTACAGTTGTATTATTTTATTATTGTGTATAGACTCTACAACAACAATAGCCTTATCTCACTAGATGAAGTTAGCCACACGTTAATAGACTTCATCAATAACCAAATTCTCAAAGATATGATTTACCATAAAATCCCTTATAATAATTTCCTCCAAAGTCCTTCTTGTCTTTCCTCTACCCATCTTCACACTTCATACAGTTAAAAACCATGCAATCAACTCCTTATTTAGCAGTGCCTCCAATAGCCTTTTTCACACATGCCCAAACCACAATCAATTTTCTATCATCTTCTCCTCAATAGGTTTCATACCAATATCTCCTAGTGTATATTTGTATCTTGTCCTTTTTAGCATGGTCACACATTGATCTTAATATGCTCATTTCTGCTACTCCCACTTTTTTCTTGGGCTATCCCTTTAAAATCCAATATTCACTACCATATAGGATAGTTGGTCTTATAGCAGTTCAAGAATTGATTTCTTTCCAGAAAATCAGTTGTAATATCAGTAAAATCTCCAACAATCTCTCCTTAGTAAAGTAACTGACATCTTATTTAATGAGAATGGCATAAAGCTCAAATCAGTTTTCCAGAAAGGTTTTCCTGATATTTGGTTCTAGGGATTATCTGACACATTAAATTAACCAACATGCGTAATCTTCCCCTAATTTGGCTAAAGTTGAAGCAAGCAGATCAATAATTAATATCAGATCTCTTTAAATCTAGAAGCAAATAGTTATCAATAGAGCGATAAATCTCCACAAACAACAGGTCTCACCCTCGGACATGCATGATATTAAGAATATTTGGTAGAGGAATATGGATTTCCTAAAATCATATGCCAAAAGAAAACGTACATTTTCAAGTCTTAAGGTACCACACAAACACGCTACAGCCCATATAGATAATGCAGTAGATTCTTCCTCAGCCAGAAGAGAGATATGTGCCTGAAAGGAACAAACAAAATGAAGTACTCTTTATTAGTATATGACCATGAAACATGATAAAACCTAAAGAACACAAATCCTAAATCTTAAATGGAGAAAAAGCAATTTAATCTAATCATAATTAATATAGCATACCTCTGCTAATTCCAGACCTGTACTACAAGATTTCAAATCAACAGTTGAACCAGCAAGACATAGAACTGTCTCATCTGGTCTATGATATTCCAAGGGATGCAGGTGCTCCAAAGGATGAAACATAAGTGCTGAGCCCCTTGCAGGGCAACTTAAACGATAATACTCACTTACAATCTGTAATGGTCCACAGTTATTTGCCTGGGAATTGATACAATAACATCAGCTATAAATATTACCACAAAAGACATCAGATAATAACAGTACAATGTGCATTTAAAATTACAAACCTTAGCCCATTCAAGAATATCATGTAGGTCATTTAAATCCTCTTGGCCAGAGACTGAAGCATCTTCAGTTTCAGTATCATCAGCATCACTCCTGAAATTTCTGTCTTCACAAGGAGAACCTTGAAAACTGCATAAAGTAGACTATATGCTTAAGACGTATCCCTTAGAAGTGGATGACAAATGACTCCTAAAATTTCCTTCACAATGTGAACCTTGAAAACAGCATAAAACAGACCATATGCTTTATATGAACCACTTCCACTTCGAAGAAAGGGACAAAAATAATATAAAATACAGTAAAGCATAGAGCCATAGTCACTATAACATACTGGGCAAACACATCAAACCTTGTTTGGATAAGTAAAGAAAATGTATTAGGAAGGAAGGAAGGAAATTTATTAGAAAGGATAGTGCCATAGTCACTATCCAAACAAAACAAGAAAAATTATTCGAAAGGAAGGAAGGGAATTTATTAGAAAGGATAGTTCCATAGTCACTATACAAAGTATAGTGCCATAGTCACTTTATAAGATATATATATATATATATATATATATATATATATATATATATGTAAACAAATCAAACTTTGTTTGGATAAGTAAAGAAAAATTATTAGAAAGGAAGAAAGAAAGGAACAAACAAATGAAAGAAAGAAAGGACGAAAGAAAGAACGAAGGAAGGAAGGAACAAAAGAAAGAATTAAGAGACAAACAAGGTATAGTGCCATAGTCACCATCCAAACAAAGCATAGTGTCATAGTCACATTAAAAATATATGTGTAAACACATCAGAACAGACAGATGGGGGACAAATGGAGGAAGGATGGACAGAATAAACATATCAAACTTTGTTTGGACATGTAAAGGAAATTTATTAGAAAAGACGGACAGTGGACAGAAGATGATGCAGGGTGGATGGAGGGACAGAAGGTGGACAACAGGCAGACAGATGGACCAGGACAGACAAACAGACAGATGGTTTGATGGAGGCCAGAAGAAAGGAAGAAAGAAGAAATTCTCTGCAGAAAGCAACCCCAAAAAGAGGGAGAAAACACCAGAAATAAAGTAGAAACACAATCGGTGCATGCTACTGTTACTCATTCCAAGTCTACATTAATCAGATCAGCTCATTCCATGGATCATGCAAAAGAATATACCACATAACATAATAGTGGATGTCAAGGAATAAGCAAGTAACAGATAAAACTCTGAGAAGTATAAACAAAGAAAGTAAATCAAACAAGACATAAAACAGATTCATGCACAGAACTACTTATTATTAGTACTTTGAGATCTGACCATAAAAGAAAACATCCATGACATCAGTGAAAGTATAGTAAGCTCCATTTTATAATGTTGAGACTTGAGATCATATAAATACAGACTAAATGCACTAAACATTAGACAATCATAATGTCGTGTACCTGCATGAAGATTCAGAGCTTTCATACTGGCCATAGCGCAGGAGTGGCAGAATAGCATTGGGTAAACGCCTCTCTTCAGACTGTTTGTTTGTTACAAAAGCATCTCCATACAGATCACTATCTTCAACATTTGTAGAGCCAGATTCTTCTTTGACAGATTTTCTATCAGTTTCAGCATCAATTGGCACAACATTGTCATCATTACTATCCTTAGATGTATGCAAATCCCCATTAACCATGTGTTTCTCGGGATTATTACTATCATACTCAATGCTTTCAGGTGATGAATTTCTTAGGTTTAACTGAGAAGTTCTTTGATTCTCATCATGACTGTCTTCTGTTAATCTACCATTCACCGACATGCACTCTGCATTTCCCACCGAGTTTTCTTCCTCATAACTACCTTCAATAAATTCTAAATTTAAATCTCCAACACTCTTTGTCAACCGCTCTAGCCGTTCTTGCATGAAGATGCTACAGAAATATCAGAATAATAAGACAAACAAAAATCATAAAATTAGAGCATACATTGACAAACTGGATAGCTAACAATTCTGAGGATAGTACATAACAATAAATGTGTGCATATATGCATAATTTAAATCATTTAACCAAATAACCAGATAACAAACAGCATGTCATCATGTAAGCAACCGAAACTAAAGCAACACAACAAACAAGACTTATATCACAAGTTGGAGTCAATTACATGAACCAGTGAATTCCATATGGCTCTATCAAAAATCATCTCATTTTTAATGGTCTCTCCTAATGTTTTCTAAGTCTTGCTCTAGCCTTGTTATGACACTAAGAATCTATATGGTGAGAAATAATTCACTTTATCTTCCACTTTATAACTATTCACTTTATTTGAGAAGGCCTTGCAAGAGGTATGAAAAGTAATCACAGGCATTTGAATCTAAAGCTGAGGAACGAAAGAAAACTTACAGACAAGTTTAAAAGTTTATTCACCTTTGTACAATAGTAAAGTGTACTCCCCTATGCACAAGGCCAAGCTTATGTCATGGCCAACTACATGCTCCTAAGAAGCTTGTATTGTTTCTAATTACTTTCAGCCAATATATTATTTGCCCCACTTAAGCTTTGGACATCAATCAAACGAGCTTTTTTACTTCAGCAACCTATGTTGGTGTGTGCATTTTTAGCCTAAATACATGAGTTTCTTCCTATTAAACATTGCTTATTGCATGTTTTAAACAAAAAAAATAGTCATTAATATAAGAAATGCAGATATTCATTCCATCTGTCTCCCTTTGAAACTGATAAATATTCATATTGGTATACTTAAGCAGCTACACTGATAAGTCAATTTCACAAAACATTCAAAATACTATCACATGTAGGTTTCAGAAAGAACTACAGATTAATGCCATAACCTCACCAGATCAGTAGCTACTTGACACGTTTGGTGCATACATGACACAACAGACCACTTGTTAACACTAGCAATCATCCTTCCAAAACTTAATACAATAAATGGCATGATAGCAAGTATCATCAGATCTCACCCCTCATCGTGGGAGTGAACTCAGGATTGTTAGTAATACCTACCTATTCAATACACCAAAGTGCAATTCAAAAAATGGCAGCCTGGATAAAATGCAGTAACATCTCTGTGTGGTTAATATATGGCGTCTCAAAGAGTAAGATGACTGTTTATCTGAAATCAGAGAGAGCAACCCAGATGGTTTTTGCACCAACTCTTCAACTAAGATACAGCACCCATAAAGTGTAGAATTATCAGCACCCTATAGCATAAAAAAATACCCAAAAAAAATAGCATTGTGAATACATGAATGAGTAAAATAAATTAAAAGAAAAACAATTTGGAAGATTTACAGTTAAGGGCCAAACCATCAAGTATTCAAACTTAAGGATCAATTAAACAAATGAGAAGTCAATGGGTCCTTAAGACATTGTTTATCCAGAGGAAAATTTGGAAAGAAAAGAAAGGATTAGCTATTCACAAGGTTACTGCAAATAGAAACGGACAAAAAATTCTTCTCTTTAGAACTCAAAACAGGAGATTTGAAGTTAATTTTAGGATGGTATAAAAGAATATATACTTAGCACAGTCAACTAGAAGCAGGTTCTGTCTGGGCTTGATTGGGAATATGAGCCATTTTTTGTACCACATGAGGTACACTTATACAAATGTGGACCAAGGTACATAAAGGTCCAAAAACAACTACAAAAGAATCCAAACTAATGCTGGTTCAGATGAAAAACCCTTCAAATGGAGAAAAGGAATTCTTGATCACATTTGCACCTTAGGAGTAAGTTACTACTGAAGTGGTTGATGGAGTCAAGTGGTGACTTATTAACCACTCTGTGAATATTGTTAAAAAATAGCATGGTTAAATAATCATAAACAAACTTTTTTACCAATAACTCCTTTTCAGTAATTTTCCAAACAGCATTTGTTAAGAATAATTTAGAAAGATAAATTGAAGGGTATAGAAATGAAAAAGAGATATGAATGGTATATTCCCAGTATGAAATATGTAATTCTAGAACAAATTTCAACAAAAATGAAAAGCAACAAATTCCCAATTTTCATCCTTAGAATATGTTGATATAAGGAAGAGAGGGGGGCAGGAGCACAAGTCCACATATTAACAGAGTCATCAAAAGCACTAGGAAAAGCAACCAAAAGAAGAACAAATAAGAAAGTTGAAACAATGTAACAATTAGATCATGTCAGTTACCTGCAACCTAAATACAAAGGACAGATCCCTTTGTTTAAGGTGTTCCTGCAAAAATCAATATACAAAAAAAACTGGACATCAGTGTTTTAAAAACATGGGCATCCCTCCAACTTCATCAAATAAATCAATCATCAACACTTATAAGGAAATGACATTTTGATAATGAAGCAGTGACATAGTATATGCCCAAATAAAAGAGATAAGTAACAACCCCAAATCATAGTGGTGACACAGTCACAAACAGTTACAAAGCCTTTAGACAAACAATCTTCACCAAATGCAAGCATAAATAGCTCAGGAAACAGATTCTAAAGCGTGTCTGTTGGCTAGGACTTCCACTAAAAGCAAGATAACTATCATAGGGATTATGAAAATGAAAGGCCAAGTTAGTTTCAGTGTCTTAAATTTCAAGAAAGTGGAATATGGCATCTCCCAGTTTTCAAGAAATTTAAAGCAATAGTAAAATGCCCTTTAACTACATAAGTTTCCAATTTTAATATACTGAGTCTATATACAATGAAGTTGTAGGCATAAGGGAACCATATTGATAAAGAGATATATCATTTCAGACAGTTTGTTATTAATTGGCCAAATACTTAAAAGGGGATGGAAAATAATCTAATATGAACCAAGAAAATTTGCAAAGTGCATAATTAATGGAAGCATAATATTTCATAAATACCTGACCAAAAAGAATTTCATTCAACTCACTCATGGACGGGGTTCTCTCAACAGCATTAACCTAAAATCAAATCCAGGAAAAAGTAAAACCAAAGTATAAGTCCACGTAAGATACTGACATGAGAATAAATAAATCTAGGACAGGACAGACAAGTACATAAAACAACAAAAACTCACTATACATACAAAAACACCAACTAAAATTGAATATCAACACAATTAAAATACGATTATGAGTAATATTGATCACTCTGATTCATCAGGATGCTGTTTGCAACTTTGCATCACTGATATACTACCTAATCTAAGTAAATGTGTGTTTATTATATAGACAATCATGTTATCTTAGTCCTATATGCTTTCATGGGAGTCAAGCCTTAAACCCTTATCCTATCCACCCCACCCTTTGTCTTTTCAGCTATACTAATGGCACTATTAATGTTCTTTGATTTCAAAATAGCAATAGATAAATTCAATCTCCCTAAAAGAGAAAGAAAATACCACAAAAGATAGACAGCTTGACCCAGGAAGATGAAGTTTGAAACCATTTATGAATTTAAAGCACCTTTTGTATAAGATCAAACTTTGGGGGAATTGGGAGGTATCTCTCAAAAAGCTAGAACTTTCTCCTGATTTTTTTGATTGTCAAAATAATTACCTAATGCAAGAGGTAATTAGTTCTTGATATTTATCATAAAATAATATTAATGATGAACTGATGATGATGATACTTGATAGTAGTAATAGTGATGATATAAAAAGGATAGGGGAAATTAGAAGTTCATTAAGTATACACCTAACCTCCAAGCCTCCAGGGAAGCAGAAAGAGAGAAGATCCTTGTCTCTAAGAGGCAGCTGTTTTTCTGGAGGGTAAACAAATAAGACCTGGGAAAAATATACAGTGTTCGTGATAGTGATACATATAAAAACAAAACTAACATAAAAAACAGCAGTCAATGAAAGTTGTAGTGGTCATAGCAGTAATACAGCTGTAAACAAAATGAGTATGAGGACCATATGCAGTTAAAATAATTATCATAACAATAATATATAATAACTTAATCTCTGTAACCAATGATCAAAACCTGAGGTTCAAGATTGGGTTCCACACGGGATTGATTCTGATAACCAAGTGCACTTCTCAATTTACCAGAGCCTTCAGACTTTCTAACAAAATATTGTCTTTGCAGTGCCTGAATATCACAATTAGGATCAAGTCCAACAACCACCATGCTTTCGAACAGCTTTGTTGGCTCCTTCCAAGACCTATGATCCTGTGAAGTCAAATATGAGAGAGTATTTCAGTCTCTGAGAACAATCCAGGGACAAATCAGTTTGAGTCTATATGCTGAGTCAAAAGAAGAGGCATAAAGCCAAAAAGAAAAAAATGATAATGGCATGTGGCAAGAAGTATATGTAGATATAACAATTTAAGGTGAAAGGTGAAACAGCTGAAAGTTCAAGTAATTGATGCTAGGGCCAAACTGCTAAGGCAAGAACAAGGAAAGGAATTCAAAATTGAAGCCAAAAATCTTACAGGAACAACCAATTTAAGTTCTTTAATGATTATGCCAGAACAAGTATAATGAACATCTAATTCTGATGCATTCAATAAAAAGATTTTACCATGTACTGCAACTGAAAGTTTGCAGCCCATTGACGCTTCTGCATTGTCAGGATTTCAGGATTATAATTTGCATATTTAACTTCAGGAGGGCGAGAAAATCCTTTTATCATTTTCGTAACTTGATTCTGCAGCCTTTGAAATTGACTGCCACCACGATCATCTTTGGATGAATATATCTCAGATTGCCTTGGAGAATTCATAGCAGCAGCAACAGCTCTAGCCACATCCTCTGTTGTCTGCATAAAAAATGAAGCACCCCAACTAGGACTACCCGACTCTTCCTCCTTTGCTATTCCAGCCATTTGTTCTTCCTAAGCATAACAAACAATGACTCACATAAATAAAACTCTCTCAGAAGCAACATCAATTTAAAGAAAGTATTGCACAAACTAAAGCTATAATAAATCTCAAATCCATTCTAAATTATGAATGCCAGAATAACATGCAAGCCAATATAAACAAAGCAAAAGAAATTAAAACCCAGAGACAGCTATGAACAACTATCAGCCTTTTTGTATCAGTGATGAAACTGTCATCAAAATTATATTTTCTTTTTTACTTTCACTGAATGCAGCATAGGGAATCATGTAACTCTGTTTCCAAAGAAAAACAAACAGGCTCTATACGGATGAGACATAATAAAAGGTAGAACTTCAAATTTATTCATTATTCATAGCAATCCACGCTTAAAAGATATTTGATCTTAAGCTCTTCAAAAGTTCCATTAGCAAACTATTAAGCAAGTAATGATACCAACTAAATGACGAAAACAAATCAAAAGCTGACCTAGCATAAACCGAGTCCACAATCGCATCACTTCATAAAAAACATTAAATCCTTAAAAGCTTCCACACATAACTAGCCTTCAACAAACACGCTCAAGTATTTAAAAATAAAATAAAAGAAAAACTGGTTTCAGCACTAAAAACATAAAATCCGATGTCATAGTCATAGTTTCTTCAACGCTACACCAGTAACTATCTTCCGTTTCATGTTCTACTATGGCTGTTACACAAGCTGGAAAACAGAGGGTGAAAACCCGATGACAAATTGAATGATATGCATAAAAAAAAAAACAATTAAGCACCACGAAACGAAAAGAAAAATAAAATATAGAAAAGTAAAAGACGAAATTCTGATAGTTGAAAAAGAAAACGGAAAATTGAATTGAACAGATACATAGCTGAAATTGGAAAAACCACAAAAATATAAAAAACAGAAAGAAAAAAAAAAACAAGCTCACCTTCAAACAGCGGAATAAGGAAAATAATAGAGAGAGAAGGTTGTGGCAGAGAAAAAGGGTTTTAAGAAAGGAAGGGAAAAAGAGGATGGGGTTAGAGTTGAAGGGAGAAAAAGAGGAGTAATATTAAAGATAAATTAATTAATTAATTAATTGATCAACTTCTTCAGGTAGTTTTTCTCCGCCCCTGGGAGGAAAATATTAAAAGAAAGTTTATTTGTGTTGGAATTGGAAATGGTCCATGCAGTTGAAAACAGAGAGAAAGAGCAAAAGAGGATGAAGGCAGAAAAGAAAACAGTGTAACAGTAATTAGGGTAAATAAAGTGAATGTGGTAGTGGTGGCAGTAAAGATAGAGAAAAGAGAACCTTCGTGGGACTCAAAACGAAATGAAACGGAAAATATTGTATTGTACTGTGATAGGGGGCAACGAGAAGCGTCAGTTTCTTTGCAATCCCGTGTTTTGTTTGCATCTTTGGATGCTGCCTCTTCTTCACTCTCGTTCTTGTCCCTTTCAAGCTTCTCGATTCTCTTCTCTTCATTCTTATCTTAATTTTTTATTTTATTTTTTTTAATGCATTATTTCTATTAAATCTCTTTCATTATTAGGGTTAAAAAATAAGATCATTTTTTATATCTTATTTTATTTTGTCGTTTTTAACCAATAAAGTAAGATAACATTATCTTATTGCTTATCATATTTATTTCTTTAGTGTTTAGAATAACATTTTCTAAAATTAATCTTTCTTATAAAATGACACAATGGTGTAATATTAATAAATATTTAAATTTATTTTTTAAAATTTAAATTTTTATTATATTATATTTAAGAATTATATATCACAATATTAATAATTGGTTTCTTTAATTGCATCATTAAATTTTAAGAGTTTTATTCTTTAAATTTTTCATTAATATAATATTTATTATTAAAATAATAAATTTACTATTTTTGTTTTTTGAATTATAAATTTGTTTAAATTTAATATTTTTAGTATCATCCATAACAATGTACATTTTGATATTTATATTAATTTTAAATATTAGGATCATCCTCATATATATTATTTTAATAATTATTTATGTTTATAATTAAATATTGTTATAATTATATAAAATATATTAAATAAAAAATTAAAACAACCTATTTTATTTAATTGTATAAAAAATTATGTAAAATTAAAAATTTGGATATAAAATTATTTATAATAATAAATTTTACATTAAAACAATCAATTATTATAATAAAGATCAAATAAAAAAATTAACTTTAAAATAAATTTTAATTATAAATTTTAAAATTCGATCTATCTTAAATAATTTATAATATTTATAAAAACTAAAAAATATAAATTATAGTTTCGAAACATGTTAAATAAAATTAATCATTATTTTACATATTTCTTTTCACATAATCAAACAAATATAATCATTCTCAAACATACTCTAAGAAATTTAAAAACACTTGCAGTTTGAGGTAAAAGAAAATTAGCTCAAACTTAATTTCGTTCATCATAATTTAAAAGATTATTTAGATTAAAAATAATTTTTATATTTATTTTAAATATTTAAAATAATAGGAAATATCTTAATTTTTTAATTTTATTTTAAAATTTGTATAACTTTTAAAATAATTTTTACCATTTTAAAAACAAAATAAAAGTAAAACTTATAATTCTTTATGAAACTAAAAGGGTAAAAAATATTTTAATAACAGTTTTAAAATATAAATAATAAAATTTTAATTTTTATTAATTTTTTAATAAATTTATATTTATAAAAAATTATTTGTTTAAAAATACTTTAATAACGATTCAAATGATATAAATGTTAATATATATATATATATATATATATATATATATATATATATATATTAATGAACCGCATCCAAATGAAAAGTCCTATTGTTAATAATTATCAATCGGTTAATTAATTAAACGATAATATTGTTTTCATGTATTAACCTATGGCGATGGCCCGTTTCTTAGGTAGGAAACGCACCTTTTATGAAGATTCCATTTGCATCAAATTTGGATAAGCCAAAGCCGTATTTATCTAATTAATTATATATAATCATCATAATCCTAATCAATAAGTAAATTATAAAAAATGTTTTCCATATTAAAATGTAGGTCAATGGGAAGACTTTGTTCTGCGATTCGTTATGTAGTACTTCACACCAGATCTGGTCATATGGTCAAAAGATGAAAGGTCGATAATTAAACAAAGAAAAATCTTTTTTATCCTTTTTTTATATATTTAATAAATCTATGGAATAAGAAATAAGAAGAAAAAATTAAAGGGTAAGAAGGTTGAAAAAGAAATTTATTTCCATCAATTTATTTTATATAAAAAATTATTTTTAATCGATGTCATATTTTTATATTTTTCTTCCACGAAAAAAGAAATGAAAAGAGAAGTATTTATTTTAGATTTTAGTATTTTAATTACTACATTAAAAAATTATAATATTAATATTACAATAAAATTTTAGAAAATAAATTTAAATTTATTTTTTGGATTCATTTATTTTTTTATTTTATTTTTTATTTCTTCAAAAAAAAATTCTATCCATCTAAATAATTTATTTTTTATTTTTTATTTTATTTTATTTCTTACTCTCTCTTTCATTTTCTTCTTATTTTACATATAAAAAAAACATCAAATTTACGCTGTTTAATCCTGTAGCTCCAATTTTATAAGCTGTTTTTTATATTAAATATTTTAGACGACAATGATAAAATTTTAACCGCAGGTTAAAATTGGAAAAAAAATTAAAAAAAAATTGAAGCAGCATTATGAACTGACTCAGTGACTCACAGGATCATAATTGAATGGTCTTTCTCATTTAGCTATAATCATGTCTCATAATTAAAAGGTATTTGCCAATTTCTTAGGGTTAGTAACTATGAGTTGTCATCATTATTGGGTTCAACTAGCACGAAATTGATACAATTAATAAATAAATATAGATCTCTTACACATGTTATAAAAAAAAGTTTTATTAAAAATACACTTGAAGGGTATATTTAATATACATAAAAAATAGTAACATGTTTGAAATTTTTATTTTCAATATAATTTTTAAAAAATTAAATATTTGTTTAAAAAAACACTTGCTTTCTAAAATAAACTAATGTAGATACATATTAAGTTTGGTTTTCAATGTTTTCCTCAAATAAAAAGTTAATTGGATCTTAATCTTGACTACAGGCCTTATTAAGTGCAATGTGTAACTGTAAGTGATAGGAAATTGATTTAAAATTGACACAAATATAATTATACCAAATATAGTTCAATAAATCCAATATTCAATAACTTTAAAGTTTGTGTTCTTTTATTTTCACTATTATTGTAGAGTTGATTATTCATGGACAGAAGACTGATGCATTAATTAAGTAATATTATGAAGCCTCTTCAATTGTACTTTTAGAATGGGCAACGGGTAACCTACGTTTGTCTTAGTATTTTCGTCTGCCAAAAATGAGATAAAGAAATGAGAGATGACGTAACGTGAGTTTGATGAGAGTGGCCTACCTTGTTCTACTCGTGATGTTCATCATGACCCACACAGTGACCCTTATCTTCTTTCTATAATCATAATTATATATTTATATAAGATTTTTATTCTATCATTTATTATGTTATATTGTATTTTTATTTCATCTTATCCAATACAATTATATAAATATTTTTTCTATGATTAAGAAGGAAAAAAAAATAAACGAAAATATGATAAAAAAATTGTTTGAAAGGATAAAAATAGAAAAAAATTACTTATTTAAAAGAATAAAAAAATAATAATATAAATTTTACTTTATAAAAATTAAAAATAAAATTTAACTTTTTATTATATTTGTTAATTAATATAATATTTTATTTTTTTATATTTTTCATTTTCACATATAAAATAAATTGAAATATTTTTGATAAATTTTATAAAATTTAATTTTATTCTTTTATATAAAATAAATAGAACAGAAAAATAAAATTATTTATTCGCTCTTATTTCCCTAAACAAACATTGGGTTGGTGAGGGCTAACATGATTGTATGAACAAATCATAAGAGAGAGATGTAATATGTTAGGAGAAGCCTCGCTTTCCCTCGCACTCCCTCTACCTAACTACTAGTCTACTGCTACTGTGTTATTTATATATAACACTTTGTTTGTTCCATTTATTTGAAGGGTGTTTGAATGATTGTTTAATTAAAATTTAATTTTGATAATTGATGTTAATTTCTATATATTATTGTATTAAATATCAAACTTTATTTTTATTTAAAAATAATGCTAAAAACATTTATAATATTACATATAAGTTTTATTTTGAAAAAAAAATGTATACATGATTTTATTTTGTATTAAAAAAATATAAAATATTTTCTCACTTTAAAACAAACACGTCATTAGCCAAGTTAACCAAACGAATCAATGCTCTGCTGTCCCATTAAATATTCAGGGAGCTACAACTTACAAGTAGTTTTTATCGCAAAATTAAATATTAATAAACGAATATTTTATTAAAAATAAAACAACACTATTCACAAATGATTCTATTAAAAATAAAACAACACTATTCACAGATGATTCTTTCACTAGCCATTGAGTTTATTACTTAAGAAATTGAGATTGAGTTGTCTTCAAATTTTTATTTTATATAAAGTGTAAAATTATTTAGTAGTGAATTTAAATTAGATTTGGTTCGGCCAGAATACTTATATTTGTCTCGAAATAATTGTTTTTATTTATAAAAAATTATTGAAATTTTTATTACTCTGAATTATTTTAACAAAGCAATAAATTTTACACAAATAATTACCCTTGATTTCATAAAATTTTCTGGAATAATAGTTTAAAGTTTGATTCAGACAAAATTATTGAATCGTCACCATCATCATCTTTTATAGTAGTATTATACACTGGTATGTGTGGTGTGGCTTGTGGGTCTTTTTTCTAATAAAATAATTAGCGATGAATGGTGATATGATGCAAAGGGATCGAAGGCAAATCCACCGGTGACTTTATTTAGAAAGTAATGATTTTTCGTATGTGAATTAAATCAATTCTTGAGTTTTGAATATTAATGATAAATTTTTTTTAATCTTTTAACATTTATAATATGACAATTTTTTACGAGTTATAAAAAAAAACTAATATGTAATCAGAGATAAAAAGAGAACCAATTTATAAAAATTAATTGTTAATTTAATAAATTAATTAAATATTAAAATTAACGGATAAAATTAAATAGTATAAAATTACCATGTTTTACATGTTAAATCACTATATCACTGAATTTTTTTAAAAAAATGATGATAATAATGAAGTTTATCCCACTTTATATTTTATATCATTAAATAAAAATTATAAAAAATAACTTCTAACAACTTATTCAACATGTATAATTTTTTTAAACAAAATTTTAAATTTAAATTATAAATGAAAAAAAAAATTCACCGTGAGAATTGTGCGAAAATGAACACTATGTTTTATACGAATTTTATATATCACTCAATCTATAATTTTATTAAAATAAAGCAAAGTCCCAAAATAAACACCGCTTACATACGTAACATAGAAACTCATTTAAAAGATGAAAAGTCAAAATAATTAAAATTTGTGCCAAAACATAGAGATGTGAGCATAAGGACGATACGATGTGTGAACACAAAAGCATAATCTCCTGCTATGGTAGACGCCATATGAGTCTAATTTTTGCGAATGATTCTATGTACCAAGTAACACCCCAGTGGTAGTAGCGCATTTCACATTGCACTCTTTTTTTATTATTTTTATTTTTATTTCATTTGAATCTTTCTTTTTTTGTGAGATATTATATATGTTCCCCATTTTATGCACGTGACAAATAAATATCACATAGCTTGTAGGTGGTTTGATCTGTGCTTGCTTGAGATGGGATATACATGCCACTTTAAGTTCAAAAGAAGTATCATAAATTATCATTTTGTTTACGTTTCGGAACAAGAGAATTTGAAATTAAGAATATCTTTATGAGACAAAACATGTAAGAAACCACATGTGTCTAGAAACGTGGAGTCAGTCACAAAGGCACGTCAAGTGGATTATTTTTTCACTTAATAATAGTAGTGATAGATATACTATTCACATGGTAAATTCATACATTATCATTTACAATTACTTTTTTTTCTATCATATTAAATATTTTTATCTTACTCTTTCTCTTTCTTATTTTTGTATATAGAAAAGTAATAAATTTTTATATTAAAATGTAACTTTTTTATTCTATTAAAGTATAAACATGTGATAATACTTTATTTTTAATAAAATTTATCATTTTATAATATTTAAAATTAATTTACAAGATCGTAAAAAATTATAATTTTAATGTCATGGGAATATAAGTGAATTATTGGTGTACTTCATTCATGTACATGTAATGATGTGTTTTAGCTAATAATTAATGTGTTTTAACTAAGAAAAATACTTAGCTTACCCCTCTAAAAAAGCTTACCCCTCTAAAAAAAGAAAAATAAATCAACTAGGCAGCAACTACTGTACTTTCATGTGTACATTAATCCTATAGGATGAAAAATTACACTTTAAAAGATAAAATATTTTTATAATTATTAATTAATTAAAAAGTAATATTTAAAATTTAATAAAAATTAATTAAATAATAAATTTTATTTTAATTTTATCCGTTAATTTCTATAATTTACAGTTATTAATATATATTTTTAAAATATACAATTTTTTATATGAATATTCATTTTTTAATTAATTCTAATTTCTAAAATGTTCTAGTTTTTAATATTATGAGGAATTAGTTTAATTGTTATCAAAACGTATCAGGTTGCACGGGTTTTCTTTTAAATAAAATGTTGAGGAATCTGTTTGGCCAAACCAATTTCTTAATACAATGCTTAATTTTTTAAAAAAATTAAGAGAAAAATCGTTACTCCACTTACTGATTTCTAAACTAATTTTTTTTTTCAAACATTACCTGAATTATAACATTAATATTAAGTTTCAGTTTTGTGTTATATTTTCTTAATTAAATATATATAATATTTATTTAATATTATTTTATTAATAGATATTAATCAAAGCCATTTATATACAGTGAGAGATCAAAACTTTTGGATAGTAAGATAATACTGCACTAATACATGCTTCTGTCCCTAACTTTTTTCTTTTTGTTGATCTAAAAAGAAAATAACAAAATGCATAAGCTACTCATTTCTTTCGGTTGCTTTTACAAGCAACGTATTTCAAGATCACCATTTTTTTTTAAGTCTCGAGAACAGCAATAAAATCGGCATTTGCAATAAAAATGGCTTTATTCATATAAAAACAACTTAAGATTTGTACCGACAAAATTAAAATTATTGAACCTGAAATAATATTTATATCATATTATAATATATCAGTAAATTTTAAAATTAAATATTTAAAATTATGTTTATAGAAAGTTATTAATATTCTTGCATTAATCAATTAATTAAATTATAGGTGAAATTTTTTTCATATTAGTTATTTTAAATTTTTTATATCAATTATTTAAATGATATAAAAATAAGTATTATAAAAAATTAAAATTTTTACATCAAGTACTTTTTATATTAATTATTTATAAAATTGATATAAAATATATATTTTTTGACATTGGTTATAATCATAATTATGTAGAAATTATACTTTTTATTTTGGTTAATATTATAATCGATTTAAAAAATTTGAATTTTTATATCAATTAATATTATAATTGATATAAAAAGTATTTTTTATATAAATTATTGTTATAACTAACGTAAAAAGTAGATATTCTTTAAAATAATAAACATTAAATTTGGTATAATCCAAAAATCAAAATCTATATAAAAATAATTTATATATACATATATAAATCCATGCAGTCAAATTCTAGAATTATAGTTAAAAAGGATAAAAAAAATTTAATGTCTAACTACATCTACTTTTCTACGTTTGTTGGATTATATATTCGCCACCTCCATCAAATATTTAGTTCATCATCTTTAAATGTCATTAGTCTTTTATTCAGATAAACGAGTTGGATCATTGAATCCCTACATAAATAAATTTAAGAATTAATATCATTTTAGTAATTGAATAGGAACATATATATAAACTTACTAAGATGTGAAAACTAGAATTACCTATACATATGATTCAGAAATGCCTACGAAGACAATGTTAAGCATATGAGTTCATAACATAATATCCACACTCTATGCCTCTAACTTGTCTACAACACTACAAAAAATTTGAAAAAGTTAATATAATTACTACATAATATGAAAATAATTTATTAAATATTAGTCCTTAGCAATAAAATGAAATAAATTACTAACATCTTGCATTCATGTAGTAATATTCGCTCATGTCCCTTCATGATGATCATCCTAAATTACATGTACATTATCAATTTCATTTTCTTCCTTCACAATAGGATTGTTTGATGAGAAGGGGCCAGTGAAATATCAACACTCATCATATCAATGATGTCATCACTACCAATGGTGGTCTTTTCTTAAAGAACAACCGGCCACATTTTGTTAGAAGGATTTTGGATATAAAACACTTGTTTTACTTGATAAGTCATGATAAAATGTCATCCTTATAAGCTACTTTATCAAGGTTCACTAATGTAAACCCAATTCACCAACTTGTAAGCCATTGTTACTATCAACCCACTTGCATTTAAAAACAGCCACTCTAAACTTAGTATAATCAATTTTCCAAATCTCTTCAATAACTCCAAAATAAGATATAAAGGCCCTAACATGATTTTTATCTTTTGAATTAGAAAAGTGCATTGACTCAACCACCATTATTACCTCACTATTTTTCACAATAGCTTTTTTTATGCTAAAACTTTGTATAAAAGGAAAAGTTATTAATATCATATGTATTTTAACATATGATATTAAAGTTAGGGTCATTGCTAGCTATTTTAAAGTCTTAGAAACAAAATCGTCATTCTTGATGGTGTCATTAAACCAGGGTAAAAAAAGTTTTGTGATGCTTATTTAACAACTACTTTTTATTCATTCGGAGGTGTTTTCCCTTAATGATGATTTTATGAGTACTTAAATAAGGATGAACCTCATCAGTATTATTCAAAATATGTCAATACGCTTGAAGAACATCATCTTGACCCATTTTTTCACAGTTATGTCTTGTATACTCTTACCTCCACATCTTTCATTGTGACAAGGCTTAGAAATCCCTATAGGTTTTGTTTCTGATAAATACTATGCACAAAACTCAATAGTCTCTTCTACTATGTCTCTTTTAATAATAAATGCTTCAGGATACTATGAATTCTTAACTAGATACATCTAACATAAATAAATAGGTTCTCATAACCTAATTTCCATCATAATATGAACAATTAAGTAAACCATAATGTTAGAAAAAGATGAAGGAAAATACATCTCCAATTGACATAAGATGATCATAGTTTCATTTTCAAGCCTATCTAATTTTTCAAGATCAACAACTTTGCTACATATAGCATTAAAGAAAAAATACAACTTACTTATGGTATGTCTAAATTTTTTAGGTAAAATATCACAAACAATCACTGGTAATAGTTGTGGCATCAACATATGATAATCATAGGATTTTAAGCCAACCAACTTCAAATCTTTCATTGAGACAAGACTTTTCAAGTTTGAAGAATAACCATGGAGGACTTTCACGCTATGTAAATGTTCACAGGAACTTTTTTTCTTTATATTTTTTTGACAAAGTATGACATGCTAGAGGAAAATAAGTTCGCTTACCAATAAAGTGTGGACTTACCTATTCTCTTACACCCATATGAAACAAATCCAATCAAGAATTAACATCATCATTTGTCTTGCCTTGTATGTTTAAGAACGTTCCTATAATATTGTCACACACATTTTTTTTTCCGCATACATGACATTAATATAATATCTTACGTCCAACTTCCAGCAATAATGAAGATCAAAGAAGATTGATTTCTTCTTCCATATATTTGTTTCAGTAGGCTTCTTCTGTGATTTTCCACACACAATTTGGATGTCCTTGACTCGATCATAAACTTTCTCTCCAGTTAAGGTCTTTGGAGCGACTTCATTATCTAATATTCCATTAAAAACTTTCCTTAATTTATGATACATATGATTATATATGAGAAATATTTGATGATCAATGTAAATTTTTTTCTTTCAATGATGCAATTGATGGTAACTTGACCCTTCTACATAAATAGGACATGTTTTATGCTTCTTAACACTATATTCATACAAATTTTTATAGGTCGGAAAGTTATTAATTTACAAAATAGCATGGCACACATATTAAAAGATTCATTATCATATCCGTCAAACATGTCCGCTCCTTCCATCCATAAGATACTTAAGTTTTCAATCAAGGAACCCAAATAAACATCAATTTCATTTCCTGGTCGTTGTGGACTTGAAATCGTTAAAGACAACATAATATATTTACGCTTCATGCACAATTCAAAAGAAATATTGTAAATCATCAACAGAACATGCCATGAACTATGCTTACTATTCATATTATCATAAGGGTTCATTCCATCTGTTGCAAGTCCAAGTTTCAAGTTTCTTAGACCATTTGAACTCTAGAAACAATTGATTGATTATCTTCCATTACAACCAATCAACAGGATAACATAACTTCCCATTGCTTTATCTTTCATTTGCATGTTATCTATGCCTTTTTGCATTATTTACATTAGCAATCAATTGTTTGAACCTTAAAATTAATGGAAGATAACATAATACTTTTGTCAAAGGCCTTTTTGTGTTTTTATTAGAATTAGAATCACTGTTCTTTAACTTATGGTGTGAGACCTAACATTTGAGACATTGATGCAACCCTACAAACATTTTTCTGTACAATATGCAATCATTTGTCCATTCATGTATTTTCTTATACTCCATACCCACCAAACAAAATACCTTTTTCACGTCATAATTATGCTTTGACAATACATTTCTTTTTGGTATCATATCTTTCAACAACTCAAACAATTTAGTGAAGCTTTTATCACTCCCCCTCATTTGTTATCTTTAAATTAAATAACCTTAACACTACTAATAGTCTTATGAAATTAGTATAACCTGGATACGATAGCTTATATACATCATTGCACAAGTTTTGAGATATATTTTCTCATAGAAAAGGCTCATATGCATTTCTCGAATTATGTCCTCTAGTCAATACTATATATCTACATCAACCTCCATACTTTAGGACTAACTTGGAATGTCTTGCACCATGCCAAATCCATCTTGTATAACATGCTCCCTAATTTTGTTAAATCTCAACCATTTTTCATTCAAACACTTAACACAAGGACAACAAAATATTCCATTACTATCAAGAATATTTCGTTGTGCAAATTTTAAGAAAGCTTTCACCTCATTCTCATACTCATCACTTGTGTGTAGTGTATTTATCCATGATGATCCATACTATACAAGATCAAATTTCCAATCAAAGATTAGACCTATCCAATAACTTTGTCAAACATATCACAACTCAACATACCTTTTATATTGGCATGACCTTATTCAACTCGAGGATGAAGCTTTCCAGTCACATGTTAAATATTTCTTCTCAAATCTTGAATATTATACTTGGTAAAATTTGGGCAACATTTTGCATTAGTCTCCAAGTACACAACTTAATCGTGGTGTTGTTATACCATGATCTAACATGCATCCAAAGACAATGAAAAATATATTGAATTAAAACTTCGTCAAATATAATATATAAGATTTGAGTAGAAAATTTTAACCAATAAATGAAAAACATTTTTTCCTCAAACTTCCAACCTAGACAATTCAAGATTGAATATAATCAGTGTTTCATTCATTGAGTGATTTACCCATTATATTTAATCTCAAATGAAAAAATAAGGTTACACTCATTCGTACTAATGTTATCCAATATATCCTAGAGTAAGTTACAAATTTATGAAATTAAGCATATTATATCATAAATCAATTATGGATAAAAGACAAACCAATCATAGATATTATAACAACAAACACAACCAATTCATTGAGTAAAAAATCTTGTATCCTGTTCATTTATATGAAAGTGAGAGAGAGGAAACATGTTTCTTATGAGTCTATCAAAATCGAGGATAGCTAAAAAGAGAATGCTTTTTTTAAAAGTATAGTTCAACACAACTTCGAGTCATTCTCCTTAAAAAATGCTCTAAGTCTAAAATGTTATTCTTCACTATTTTTTGTGAGGGGTATGGAGGTAACCTGATTGGATGGAATCTTTTAGTTTCTAATGCATTTTTTATGATTTCATTTTCTTCACCATTTCTAATGCATTTTTTAGGCTCTAAAAAACCATTTCTAATGCATATCTACATATCCTAATATTGATATTCATTACCATTGAGCTATGAAAAAAAAAACATTGATCACAAGTCTAACTATAACCATAACCAATTTCATCAAGTAATATCGCATTTATTTTTTTAAAAAAATTGTTCATTAATAAGTAATTAAACCAAACATGTTTCATCATCAACTAAATTATTAGTTTTATCACCCAATTATTCAAGTTTATAATGGAATATATATGAGACAAAGCAACTTAACTAAAACAATTCACCAATACATACACCAAAATATCAATAATCAATTCACCAATGCATACATTAAACAAAGGAAATTAAGAATCAACTATAAAAATACCATAAATTAAATATATATGAACCAAAATATTTCAAAAATGGATAACTATAATGGTGCTCCAAAGGTAGAGAAGACAATGTGAACTAAGGCATGGAAAGAGCACAAACATTGAACCAAGACACAAATATTACTCAAAACTATGACAATAGTGAATTCCATAGTAAAAAAAGATGAAGAAAATGCATGCTTACCACTATTTTTGATTAGGATAAAAAAAACACAACAATGGTGAATGGAAATAATGAATGCAAGGCGCCAAAAGACCATAAACACTTATTCAGAACACAAAATAATCACAACCATAATAGTGGTAAATTCAAAATCCATAAAGAAGAATAAAATGCATGCTTACCTTAATTTTTGATTTAAAAAAAACGCAACAATGGAGAACAAAAATCTTCCCCAAACACAAGAGAAATGCAACAAGTTTTGGGAGAAGGAAAATGACCTTAAAAACTTGCTTAACCACAATGTTCATGATGCATATATCACTTTAGAGAAAACTTCTGCAGAAGCACTACCATGTAGGACCATTAGGCCCATCACCAAAGCCAGATCCAAAAAGTTTCAAGAAGAGATTGAAGCCCTACTAAGCCTCCATGATAATGATCCTCCTCAAGATTTCAACTCGAACACCATCACTTGATTCCATAGATCATAGATTAGGACCTATAATCCTGTTTATATTTATATTCTTAATGGGTCCAATTTGCATAGGCTCTGGCGTAATTTGTGTACCTTTTTAGCTTAGATTTTTGGTCTACCTTGGCCTATTTAGAGGCTGCATTGAGGATAGAAGAGGGAATTATTATTAGGCTTACATCCAAGCCCAAATTATCTCTATATGCGGATTCAAGGTCACGTGTATTTCCTTCATTTTTGGCACCTCCTATTACGTATATAAAAGCTACTTGTGGTTCATTTTGTAACTTTGATATTCATAATTTAGATTTGAGTTAATTGAGAGTGTTTCTCTGTTCTGTTTCTATCCTCTCTTCCATGTTTGAGTGGTGGGGATTTCTCCTTATCTTTGGGCTCCTCTAAGGTGGCAGAAAAGGTGGCTTATCCTTTCTAAGATAATGCCACCATTTCCAAAGTTGTAATATGAGTTCATCCTCTATCCATAAACCTTCATCCTTACCTCCATTTTTCAGATTTCAAGCTGCCATCAAGGGCTATATCAAGTGGTATCAAAGCTCTACAATTGAGGTAATGATCCACTCTTACATTCTTCTTTAATTTCACATAGAATTGTCTCTTCTTCTACTCCAAATTCTTCACACTTTTTGGTTTAATTTTGCATGATCTGTATTCATCTGCTTTAGATCTACACTTTAATTGGTCAAATTTCCCCCATTTTTCCTTGATCATTCGATTGCATGCTATGAACATCCAATTATGTCTAAGACACTTCCTTGAATTTTTGTTAATTAAAAAATAATTAATGTTAATAATAATAAAGTAATTAATTAATTTCAATAAAAATTATTCTTTTAGTTTTTGGAAAACTAAGAGTTTAAATTGAAATATTAGGAAGCCAACTAAAAAAAGAGAAAGGAAAGAAAAAATTAAATTGGACCAACAATCAAAATTAGAAAATAAAAATAGAGAGAGATCAAAAATTTGATAATTGGGCTTAAACTACCAAAAATATTTTTAGCCCAAGTAAGAGTAATTAGTTCCCCCAAAAAATATAATTTTTTAGAAAGTTCTCAATTTGATTAGTTATTTCTAAGATGAAGTTAGTTGATATTATGTTATAATTCAGTTATTTTTTTTAACCTATAAATAAGATCAAAGGCACAAAGAATGGGGGGAAACTTTTCATTTTTCAAAAATCTCAAATTCATATTCAAGTTCTTTTTCTTTGTCGGTGACTTTTACTCTTTAAAAAATATTTAGGTAGAGGATTTTGGATGGGAGAAATTATTAGAATATTAGTTTGATAGCTTCTAAAGTTTCTTAGAGTAAGATTAGTCCGAAAATCACTTTACATTCTTTCTAGTTTATGCTTTCATGAAATATAAGTATCTTACATTCCGTTTCTGGCTTGATTAACTTCTCTGCACGTGAATTCCATCAAATTCTCCATGTCAAGGATTTTCTTGTGATTCTATTATGAATTTTTCCTTTGCGAGGTATATTTGCATTTTCTTCTTAATTAAGTTAATCTCGTATTGGTAATTTCTAAATGTTTGTGCAACAATTACACATCAGTAACCTTGTTTAAGATCACCATGACATCATTTATCCTAATTTTGTGAGTTTACATATATTAATACATTATTGTGATTGATTACCGTCCATACCTCCTAGGACCTCATTGCCTTTGTTAATGTTAATTGCACCTTCAACTAATTAGCTAGTAAAAATGCTTAAACTTCTTATCTAATTATTTATATTAGATTCTGGAAATGTTTGGTAGTTGATATAGAGCACTTATAAATTTCTCATTTTATTTACTCTTCATGCCAAAAGATTAGGCAGTCCATTATATACACATATATGTCATTGTATTCATATAACATATATATATTTCCAATGGGTAGACATCAATATAAATTTTATCCTATGGTTATCCAGAATTTAAAGGAGAATGAACTTTATCTTTATGGTTATGGACTCCTTTAGTTAGATGACCCATTTTATTCCTTTCCATAAAGTAGATGATCCTAGCCTAGAGACCAAACACTTCTTTAGGAAAGTTGTAAGGCTTACGCCGGTTTGAATTTTGCAAGCACGTCTGTTTCCAAAAATCATTGTTTTCTTAAAATGTCTGTTGTAACTTTTCCTCAACTGTGCAACAAATTCTAATACAAGCAAGTAGCATTCTCTACTGCTTTGTGTTCTAATTCGTGCAAATTTAAACACGGCTTACGATGGTTTGAATTTTTCAAGCACGTCCGTTTCCAAATTCATCGTTTTCCTAAACAACGTTGGTTTTAAATTTTTTACTTAAGATTACTCTTTTCTTCTCCAAGAGATCAAGTCTCTTAACCAGAACTACGTAGCCTTGAGTTTCCCATTACACCAGGGAATACGTAGGAGCGGGATCAAGTCCTGTTAGACTATTTTCTATAAACCTATTTATTTTCTATTATATTTTAAGGGATCAAATAGTTTTCAAAATATCACACACTCGATTAAAGGGTACTGATCTTTGGAACGGGCGAGTAGGGTGCCTAATACCTTCCTTACTCGTAACCTACTCCCAAACCTTGATTTCTTCCTCAAGTTAGGGTTTTTCCAAATGTTTTCCCTTAAAATAAAATTTGGTGGCGGCTCCACAATCAAATTATATTCTTTTTAAAATTTTTAGCGAGTCCGTTGTCTCGACGTAATTGCGGTTACAACACATATTATCGAGAACTAGATAAGCATTGCTTCCTATTTGGACTTTTTTAACTATTACTAATCCCTTAAAAAGCCAAAACCTACCTTCTACATTATAAGGCATTGGTGTTTGTATCACAATCCACCTGAGCACATATAAAGTGCATTCACCATCTTACACTGCATAAATAGGTGATTTGTTGTCCAATCTACATTTTTACGCAATAGACACTTGTTTTGTTATTACGCCTCACTGGTTTAAGTTAAGATGTATGGGTAACTTGCTATACAAGAGTTGCCAACATAACACCTTGAATTTTTTTGGGAGATTCCACTTCCAAAATTAATGAAATATTTTATGCCTAAGATGTATGTTTTGTTAAGCCATATTATTTGAGTATAAATTTTCTTGACCATGTATTGGCCTGAAGGATCCTAATTCCACCTCCAACGGTCTTTCTCATGTGCATTAAGTCTGAGTTGCATCAAATGTTCTTGTAACCTTGTGAATTTCTCCTTTTCCCATTCAAATAGTTGTCTCGCCCAAGTTAGCCCCAGGTATAGCACTATGATGTTAATTCAACCACTGAGTCAATATTTCAATAAAGTCTCAAGTATATCTCTTTTAAGGATTGGTCAGAGCACCATTTATCTAACCAGATGATGTATGCATGCCATCTCCAATAATCCTTTATAAGCCTTGATTGAACTAGTCTTGTCCTCCAATTGAGCCACACTTGCAAAGGTTCTGCCACCAAGTAGTGGCAGTATTATTATGGTTAGTTTTCACATACCAATGTCATAATGGATCGTATTAAGCATTTAGGATTTTGACCCATAACCCATATAGTTTATCTATCATTTTTAACCTCCATTTAAGAAGTAATGCTTGATTGAATGTTTGTAGATGTTTAACTTTAAGCTTTTCTTTTCCTACTAGTTTTCACACCTCATCCCATTTAACCTATGCTATATGTTTTGAGTCCTCTACTCCCCCTAGAGGAAGGTTTGTTGCATTGTATCAATTTGTTGAGAATTTTCTTTGGGGCTTTGAAGAATGAAATATAGTAAACTAGGAGGCTTAATAACATTGAGTTTACAAGTGTTATGCGTCCTCCAAAAGATATATGCATTATTGTCTAAGTCGAGAATAGCTCTTGAAAAACTTCCACTATCTTATCCTAACATGGCTCTATATGAGGAATTTTTCCGATCGACAATCCCAGATACTTGAATGGGGGGACATTATGTTTACATCCAAGGAATCCTATTGCATTGTGGATAAAATCGTTTGAAACATTCATACCATATAAAAAAAATTTGGCGAAATTGACATTTAATCCAGACATTATTGTAAAACATGTGAGCAAGGACTTTATTGTCTAAAGATTTTGGATTGACAGTTCTTCTACAAACACAATATCATTTGCTTACTGTGGTAATGATACATGCATGGACGAACCAATATGAAATGGTTGATATATCCCTTTTCTTATGGCATTCTATATGTCGCAACAAGGATCACAACAGGATGATGAATGAGAAAATTTATAAAAACAGAGGAGCCGCCACCAAAATTTATTCAAGAAAATTTTGGAAAAACTTAAAAATTATGATCTATGAAACCTATTTAAATTAGGAAGTCGTTTATGCGTAGGGAAGATATTAGCATCCTATGACATCCGTTAAAATAGTTACCTTCTAATTAATTATAAAATAATATGATTCACTTTCAAAATATTTATTTCACCAAGAAGAAAAACTATTTTTACTGATTTATTTAATTTTATGTAAGTTATTTAAAGAGTTTTTTATTATATTTTTTTCCATGATATAAATAAAAAAGAGAGTTTGAAAGTTTATTTGGGTTTGATGGGTTGGTTTTCGCTCCTACATATCCTCAGGTGTAGTGAAAAAATCAAAGTTATGTAGTTTTTGAAAAAATAGATTGGATGAATTTAAAATTTTTGAAAAAGGATTTTGAAGCTTTAGGATTTTTTTTAGGAAAGATTGCTCTTGATTTTTGTAAAGATTATTTTTGAATTCTTACAAATAATTTTTTTGTTTTTGAAATTTAAACATAAATTAATTTTGTAATTTTTTATTTCTTAAAAAAGGATAATTTTGAAAACGTTAAAATTTAAATTTGATTGTTTATTTTAATCTTTTTTATAATTTTAAATTTTTTAAAATGAGTAACCTAGTCTATTCTTGCATAGAATTCAAGTTAGCACATGACTACTCAATAAACTCTTATATTTCATGTAATATCAAAGATGGATCTACCAGTCAATTGATATCACTTGGTCATTGCACAAACTTAAAATATTTTTTATTATTTTTTTAAAGAATAATAATAATAAATAATAAATCTAAGCTAAAAACAAATATAAAAAGAATAAAATAATAAATGATAAAAAAAGTTAAAAAGAAGAAGTTAGCTGAACATATCTGGAAAAAAGTTGCAAAGTGACCCATAAACTGCCCTGTTGAAATGAAAACTATATGAACTTATGCATTTACTTTTTAGCATACACCCAAACACAAACTTTATAGCTCAAGTGATCTGCCCTTTTCATTGTAAAGTGCATCTCCTTATATAGGAGGATGAGAGATTGAAGAAATCACCTCTGTTCGATGTGAGACTTGTATCTCCTTATATAGGAGAATGAATGATTGAAAAAGTTTCACTCTTCCAATGTGAGACCTCCAAAATATGTTTTAGGTTTTAATTTTATCCAATGTGGGACATATTACTTTTATTATTATTTTTCATTTTATCATATCATTTTTTGTTTTTTTTTTGTTTTAAATAACTCGGACAAAGTTGGGTATTCAGAGTTGTCCCTCTTTACAAATTTCTTAGTAAATAATATGAATAATGACATTATTCATATTATTGTTCTAAGAAATTTGTAAAGAAGTAAATCAATTTCGTCCAACAATGCGTGGATCCCTTTAATGAGGAGGGTGTGTAGACCTTTGGAATGAAAATGATGCATGATCCCTTCAAATAAAGAAGATGTGTGAACCCTTGGTATGTAGATGGTGAAAGGACCCTTAGTATGCGGAGAGTACATGGGCCCTTTATATGAAAAGGGTGCGTGGACCCTTTAGATACAAAGGGGACATAGAGGGTACGTGGACCCTTAGTATGCTGAAGGTGTGTGAACCATTGGAAAGCTAAGGGTGCATGAACCCTTGGAATACAGAGGGTGTGTGGACTCTTAAGGTGCTAATGATAGGTTGACCCTGAAGAGTCAAAGGGTACGTGGACCCTTGGTATGCAGAGGGTGTAAGGATGCTTGAGATGTAGAGGGCACGTGGACTCTTGGTATGCAGAGGATGAGTGGGCCCTTAAGATGTAGAGGATGCATGGACCCTTAAAATGTAGAGGATACGTGAACCCTTTAGATGTAGAAGGTGTGTGGACCCTAGGTGTACGAAGTGTTCATGAACCCTTTAGATATGGAAGGTGGACGAACCCTTAGAATGTAGTTGGTGCTCAAAACCTTAAGATATAGAGGGTGTGTGGACCTTTGAGATGTAGAGGGTGCAGAAAGCCTTGAATGTAGTGGACGTATCTGTGAAATATAAAAGATACGTGGACCCGTAGGATGGAAAGGGTATATGGACCCTTGGTATACAAAGGGTGCATGGACCCTTAAGATGTAGAGGATACATGCACCCTTAGAATGTAGAGGGTGTGTGAACCCTTGAAATGTAGAGGGTGGGTGGAACCTTGAAATGCAAAGGGTGTATGAACCATTGGTATGAAGATGGCACATGGACCCTTGTGATGGAGAGGGCACATGGACCTTTGTAATGCAAATGGTGCTTAGACCCTTGAAATTCAGAGGGTGTGTGGACCTTTAAAGCATAAAGGGTACATGAATTCTTGGAATGTAGAGGGTATGTGGACCCTTAAGATGCAAAGGGTATATGGACCCTTGGGATAGAAAGGGTACATAGACCCTTTAGATGCAAAGGTTACATGGACCCTTCAGATGCAGAGGGTGCATGGACCCTTGAAATGCAAAGGATGCATGAACCCTTGGGAAGCAAAGGGTGTGTGGAACCTTACAATAAAGAGGGTACATGGACCCTTGAGATGAAAAAAGTGTGTAGACTTTTGAGATGTGAAGGGTACGAGGACTAAGGGTACATAGACCCTTGGAATACAGAGGGTGTGCGGATCCTTGGAATGCAGGGGGTGTGTGAACCCTTGGAATGGAGAAGATACGTGGACCCTTGAGATACAAAGAGTGGGTGGCCCCTTGAGATGTGGAGGGTATGTTAACCCTTTAGATGCGAAGGGTATATGGACCTGTGAGATACAAAGGGTGCATGGACCATTGAGATGTAGAAGGTTCCTAGATCCCTGAGATGTAGAAGGTATGTGGACCCCTTAGATACAGAGAGTGCGTGACCCCTTGACATACGGAGGGTACGTTGACCCTTTAGATGCGAAAAGTGTGTGAACCCTTGAGATGGAAAGGGTATATGGACCCTTGAGATGCAGAGGGTGTGTGGACTTGTGAGATGCGGAGGGTGCGTGAACCCTTGAGATATGGAGGGTGCATGGACCCTTGCAATATGAAGCGTACGTTGACCTTTAAGATGGAGAGAGTATGTAGACCTTTGAGATTGAGAGGGTACGTGAACCTATGGAATACAGAGGGTGTGTGGACCTTTAGAATAAAAAGGGTACGTGTACCCTTGGATGGAGAAGGTACGTGAACCCTTGGTATATAGAGGGTGCGTGGACCCTTGGAATACAGAGAGTGCATAGACCCTTGAGATGCAAAGGGTGTGTGGACCCTTGGTATACGAAGGGTGCATGGACCCTTGAAATGTAGAGGATACGTAGATCCTTAAGATGAAAAGGATGCATGGACTCTTAAGATGCAGATGTTGTATGGACCCTTGAGATGCAAAAGGTACATGGACCCTTAGAATGCATAGGGTACGTGGACTCTTAGAATTCAGAGGGTACATGGATCCTTAGAATGCAGAGGGTTTGTGACCCCTTAAAATGAAGAAATTGTGTGGACCTTTGAAATGCAAAGGGTGCATGGACCTTTGAGATACAGATGGTACGTTGACCCTTAAGATGCAAATGGTACGTGGATCCTTGGAATGTAGAGGACACATGGACAATTGGGATGCATAGGGGCGTGGACCCTTAGGATGCATAGAGTGCATGGACCTTTAGGATACAAAGGATGCATGGACTTTGAGATGTATAAATGGAGTAGGTATGTAGGTTGTAGATGTTGGAATTTTGTGAGAAGCTAGGTCTGAGGTCCTTATGAATATATGGTTTAAACTTCAGAACCTACGGAAAGAGAAATATAGGTGCCAATTCATGTTGTAGTCAAGTCAAAATAAAATAAAATAAAATAAAAATGCAGTATAAGGAACAACCTTGTTCATATTTTACGGACCTTGGAGAATAATTTGGTTCAATTCAAAGTTAGAAAAATGAAGGATCTGTGTTTTACTTTTGGTAAAGGTAAAATGAAACTTAATAAAATAATATTAAAAATTGAACAAGTCTCTAGTTCAATTCATAAGCAAAATTATCATAGGTTCAAAAAAATATTTTTAAAAATAATTTTCATTCTTATTTAGTTTGAATTAAATCAAGCAAACACCAATTAAACTTATGATTTCTTATTAGAATAACATTTAAAATTTGAATTAATTCATGCTCAGACAATTAAGCATCACCTGAAGTCCCCAAATTAATTTTTAAGAATTAAAATCACCAAATCTTATATGAAACCTTGTATCCCCATTTAAATTTTGCATACAAATTAGAGAATTAAACAAATTCTAATTTTAGAATTGTAGCATGCAAGATGAAATTAAATCAAGCATCCAATTTCATAATTATAAACAACAATTGCAATGTATTAAAAGGAAAGAAGAAGAAATAGCAAGTGAAGTTCAATTAAGAAAAAAACCTCAAATCACTTATTTATAGAAATATAACCAACGAGCCATTCAAAGAAATTATCCTTCCATGAGGCTTATATTGAAAGCAAGAAGAAGAATAAGAATAAAAGTTAAAACTTTATTGAGAATTTGGAATAAGTTTTAGTGTCTCTACAATGTGTTAGAGTTTCCTTTTTCATAGACCAAGTTTTTCCATTAAAATTGAAAATTCAAATTCAAAATTTAAAATAAAGATAAAAATTAAGTCAATTATTTTAAATGTAGAATAAATATCCTTCGAGAATTGATTCCCTTATCCCTTCAGGTTTGCAATTGAATTCCTTATTTAATTTTTGTTTGAATTCAAATTATGCATGAAATATGGGTGCTTATTTGACACCTCTTTTATCAAGTTTTTATGAGCATGTTGGCAGAAGAATTAGGATTTTATTTTGAACAAATGTTGTATTTAAACTTTAGAAATTGACCCATCTAAAAATAACTTTTGTAGTTCTAGATATATCCATTTGACTGGAACATGTTTGGGTTGTCTTGATAAAAACTCTAAGTCACAATTTGACCCCAATAACTTTATGATTCATTATAGCTGGGCTACATAGGGATACTTGTGATTTTAGGATTTTGTGTCAACTTTATAATTCCTCTAGAATCACTCCAATATCAACTTTATAGCCCAAGATATAACTTGCACAATAAACAAAGGTCAAGAGACATTAAACTTAAAAAATTAACCAATTTTATCATTTCAACCAAATGAAGCCCAATAATATAAAAATTACTCAAAATAATAGAATTTGACATGGTTCAAACTCAATTAAGCCTGAAACAAAATGAAAATAAATGTACGAAAATTCATTCATCAGTGGGCTTAGAAGTATGAATTCAAAATATATTTATGATGCAAGAATGCATGGAAGAATGATAATGTAATGATGAAAAATCAATGAAAATACATATCTAATCCAAGATTGTTATGATGTAATGATATAAGATTAAATAATGATGCAATATTTTATCAAACTGAACATGTTGATGTAGTGCAGAATGTAATGATATTAATTGTATAATGCATGTTTTGAATAAGTAAAATTGAAGTTTTGAAAAAGCTAGTGAAATATGTTATTTTTAACTTTTTCCTCTTGTCTTGTCTTGTCTTTCTTTTATTTTTGTCTCCTTTTTTATTTTTTTTCATTTTTCCTTTTTCTTTTTCTTTTCTCTTTTTCTCTTTTTCTCTTTTTCTTTTTTCTTTTTTTTTGTCGGTCTTTTTTCTATCCTAGTCCTTATAGTTGCATGTCCAAGGTTTTAAGGATGAGCAAAAATTATTGGTCTACTTTCATTGTTCTACTTGAACAATTGTTAAATGTTTGACCAAGGTGCCTTTTAGATGATATGGTTGTTAGAATTCTCGTAAGTTGCAAATGGCAATGTTCTTGCTCTATCATGCTATCTCAATCACATGATTTTTAAACCATCAAAATAACTATGATACCTTTATTTTCAATGGTAATACATGTTTACTTTCGACATATATGATTATTGGAATGCAAGACGAGATTATTGGTGAAGGAAATAAAATAATTTCATGCAAAGAAGGTGAGATGATATCTACAAATATAATAGAGGTTTAAAAGAATGATATGTACACAGAATAAATTTTGGAAGGAAGGGAAGGATTTACAAGATAGAGCAATTTTATGTATATGGAGTAGAGCTTGGAAGGAATGAAATAATTTATAAAATGGTATCATGAGTAAAGTAATTTTTACGCTTTCTAAAGGAACAACACCAGTACCACACTTTAGTAACCTTAAAGGTCCATCAATAAGCTTTAGAGGGAAACAAAATTTTCCTAGTTTAAGTTTTTAAGCATATTGCTTGCCCTAATTTATAACTACAATGACATCTTTTTCCCCAATTTACAACCAGTGATGTCATTTTCTTCCACTTAAAATTATGAATCCTTTTTATGATTTCCAATGCATCGTTTGCCCCAGTTTATGACTTTCAACATATCATTTTCCCTAATTTGTGATCTCTAAAACATTGTTTGCCTCAGTTTATGACTTCGAACACATCATTTTACTACATTTTATAACTTCAGGCAAATTAGTGCATCGTATGACTTTAAGGAATTCTTCGTTTTGAACTCTAACCGAAGACTTTTGCATATCCTCAATCCTTTGCGTTTTCCTTTTAAATTTTATTTGACTTAAATTCTTCTCATTTCTCATTTCAGATTTTTCACCTGACAAGCCTAGGTTGCCTTTTCGGTTTTCAACCTAATGAATTGCTCTAATTTTTGCTTATGTTGTCTTTTTATTTCAACCTAGTGAGAAAACTTTTTAATTCTTTTTTTTTTCCTTTTTGTTTATTTCCTTCTTTTTTATTCTTTTTCCCTTTTTTTTTGTTTTATGTTTTCATTTCTCAACCCTTTTTTTATTATTAGAACACCTTTCATTATGAGTGTTTTAACTATTTAAAACAAAATGGTGGGAAAATATTCACTATTCATGCTTGTAAGGATTTAGAGCTACCCTTGTGATAACTTTCTTCCTCTTTTAATGATTGTGGTAAAAGTCATTTGACTCATCAGAACAAGATTGGGCTTGTTTTGTTTCCTCTACCTTATTTTTGAAAAGAAGCATCTTCCGCCAGCCTTTGTACGTTTACTACTCAAAAAGTTTCATCACCTATTTAGTGGTGAATCATCCTTAACATCCTTATTAGTCTACTTGATAAAACAATCAAAGCTACTTGATGTGATACTAACACTGTCACTTTTAAGCATATTGCTTTTACACAATAAATTTTAGAATTTGAAAAAAATCAAACCAAAATAGATTTAAAGGTGAGGAAAATTGTTACAGCATACATTTCAAATGAAGTATATTAAAAGGAAACAAGTATGCCAATATGAATTTTTGATTTATTTTTTCATAAAAAATTCCTACCACTTTGGATGTAATGGTAGGATTAACATTAAAAAGTTATTTCAAATTAGTTTAAAAATCACATGAAACTATGTTGACATACCTTTTTTTTTTATAAACATCATCCTCTTTAACAAATTTTAGGTTCAAACTTTGAATCCAACGGTTAGAAAAATCTCATGTAGGAACGCTTTTAGTCTTGGATTTTCTTATCTTTTCGTTCAATCAAGATCTCACTCCTGAAGTATGTTAGTGATAACAACTTCTCCTCCACCATGTTTTATAAATGATGCAAAAAATTTGGTTAAGAAGTTTTTGCAACTTAATGGAAGTGGAAAGGAGAAAGACTAATAGATTGTGTTGGATGAAAATGTTGACTATTTATGGAATGACTTGTAGGTTTATTTCAGGTGTAATATATGACATGAGATTCTTGGCAAGGATTTTAGGAGGAAAAACCATGTGTTAGGTTGATATCATGAGATAAGTGTTTAAGGATAAATATTATGGTTGGGTAGGGGATGATGAAATATAGTCTGATAGATTAACAACTATTCAGACATATGGCTTGATAGAACAATACCTGGTGGATGGATATGTTGTTATAGTGATCCACTGGATGCAATGATTACAATGTCACATGCTTTTAATGGTTGAAATCTTGTGATTATGCAACACTGAAGTGGAAACAAGTGAAGGTTGATAGCTTAATCATCAGAGGAGTTCTTTTTATGCTTTTAGCAGTATCTCGAAGATCTTGATCATTTTTTTACTCTGCTTGACAGCTTCTCATTGTTTTATTATATCTCATCCCAAATCTATCTTCAAGGTTTTTTCTACAAGGAGGATAGAGGAAATGTTGTTTTTTTCTTTCTTTTTTTTTTTTGCTTTCTCTTTTTTTATTTAATTTTTTTTATTTCTTTTTTTTTTGTGTGTATTTTTCTTGATTTATAATATAAAAAGATGACAATAGAAATATTTATTCAAGTGTTAAAAAATTAGAATGGTTCCACAAATTCTCAATAACAATGCGATATGTACCCTAATTTTTTCAAGATTATAGTTGATAATCTATTGTTGAGAAAAATTCATTTTGAATCAATACATATCCTATATCTCTAAACAAGGACCAATCGTCTTAGGAAGGAATTATGGTTAATATTTCAAGGGAATATTCATTCCTCAATAGACAAGGTTTATGTCAATAGCAATGCGGTATGTACCTTAACTTTTTCAATATTATGATTGATAATCTATTGTTGAGAAAAATTCATTTTTCAATTAATACATACCCCACATCTCCAAAAGAAGGACCAATCATCTCAAGAAGAAAATATGGTTGATATCTATTTCAAGGAATATTCACCCCTCAATAGGTAAGGCTAAGTTTTAATGTAATGCTAATATAACTATGAACCTCCCTCTTTTTTAAGAAATATTTTTTTTTTCAAAGCCAATGAGATGAAAAATCAACCTATTATACTTGTTATATGTCATTTGAATCTAACCTAATTTTGAAAAAAAAAATTGAATGCATAAATGTGTAGAAACTTTTTTGTGCAACATGATTTTTTACGAAAATAACTTAAGGGTGCCAACTATGGAGAACTGTATGAGATGTATGTACAAATATAAAAGAACTTTTTTTAAAAAAAAAATGGAATGTAATGCTCATGTGTTATTATGACTATTGTTAAATAAGAATAAATATATACAAAAAATATAAAGTATACTCCACTGCTAGTATGACTATGATTCTCTTTTTTTTTTCACAAAAAATATATTTTTTCAAAGCTAATGAGATGAAAAATTCAACCTATTATGTTTCTTATATGTCATTTGAATCTAACGTAATTTTGAGAATAAAAAAATGAATGCATGAATGTGTAGAATTTTTTTTAGTTTTTTTTTTTGTAAAACAAGATCTTTTAAGAAAATGATTTAATGGCACCAAATATGGAGAAATGTATGGGATGTATGTACAAATATAAGAATTTTTTTTTATCATTTTAAAAAATGGAATGTTATGCTCATGTGTTATTATCCCTATTGTTAAATGAGAATGAATATGTACAAAAAATATGGCAAAGTACATTGCTTGTGTGTCCTATTTTGGGTAAAAATTTATGGTAAGATAATTCTAAGATTAGGATCCTAATTTTGGAAAGTCACTAAATCTATTTATTAGTGCATGGTTTCATGGGTAGATATAAACAACTGATAGGCTATAATGGTACTCATATTGCCCTTATTGTAGATAGGGATCCAATTTATGAGTAGTCATAAGTAGGGAAATACCTTCTCAATATAACTAACCCATAATACCGATAACAATATGAGTGGTAACTTAACAATTATCAAGTGAGAATAAAGTCCCTCAACAATAACTATTAAGACACCCACTAATCCTAAGCGCACAGGCTCGGGTATAAAGTCAAAAATGCATGAGATAAGTGAAAGTAAAGTGTGTGTAGGAAGCACAAAATATTCAATCTTAAGACTATCCAACGACATCTACAATAAATAAACAATCAAGAATGTACAATTATAAAAATTTTCTACCATATAGTTCACAATATTAAATATATACAAAAAGAATGAATCCAAACAAATATTTACAATAAAAATGAAGAGATACTTAAATAAAAATAAAAAGAAGAATGAATAAATAGAAATAAAGTTAAAGAAATCATGCATAATTAATTAGATTAGAGTTGACTCTCGAAAGGTCCCTAGTGGAGTCACCATCTATTGCAATTAGGATCATAACAGGACGACGAATGAAAGAATCTCTAAAAATAAATGAGCTACCACCAAAATTTATTAAATAAAATTTTGGAAAAACTTAAAAAATTATGATCTTTGAAACCATTTTGAACTCAGGAGTCATTTATGTGTAGGAAAAGTATTTGCACTTTACGACGTTCATTAAGAACGAATACCTTCTAATTAATATGCAAAAATATGATTAACTTTTAAAATATTTATTTCACAAAAAAGAAAACTATTTTTTCTGATTTATTTTATTTTATATACGTTATTTAAAGAGTTTTTATTTTTATTTTTTTATCTTCTTGAAATAAGTGAAAAAAAAGAGCCTAGAAATTTATTTGGGTTTGACAGGTCATTTTTTCGCTTTTATGTATCCTCGGATGCAATGAGAAAATCAAAACTACGTAGTTCTTGAAAAATAGATTTCATGAATTTGAAATTTTTGAAAGAAGGACTTTGAAGCTTTTGAATTTTTTAGAAAAGATTGTTCTTGATTTTTGTAAAAATTATTTTTGAATTCTTAGAAAGAAAATGTTTATTTTGAATTTAAAGATAAATTAATTTTGTAATCTATTTTTCTTAGAAAAGGATAATTTTGAAAACATTAAAATTTGAATTTGAAAAACTGAATTTTTATTTTTATTTTTTTTATATTTTAAAACTTTTTAAATGAGTAATCTAATTTACTCTTACACGGAATCCAAGTTAGTACATGGCTACTCAATAAACTCTTATGTTCTAAGTAATATTAAAGGTGGATCTACTATTCAATTGATCTCACTTGATCATTGCACGGACTTAAAACATTTTTTAATTATTTTTAAATAATAATAACAATAATAAATAATAAATTTAAACTAAAAGCAAATATAAGAAGAATAAAATAATAAAGATAAAAAAATATAAAAGAAAAAGTTAGCTGCACTTACTTGAAAAAAGCTGCAAAGTAACCCACAAACTTCTCTATTGAAATGAAAACTATATGGGCTGATGCATTTACTCTTCTGCATATTCCTAAACTTAGAAAGCATATTTCGAAACACGAGTTTTACAATTCAAATGCTTTGTTCTTTTTCTTGTGAAGGACGTCTCCTTATATAGGAGGATGAGAGGTTGAAGAAGTCACATCTGTCTGATGTGGGGCTTGTATCTCCTTGTATAAGAGAATGAATGATTGAAGGAATCTCACTTTCTGATAGGAGACTTCCAAAATGTGTTTTGAAACTACCGAGGCAATTGCTTCCCTAAGTCTTGAAGCAAGAAGCTTTGCAATAATTTTATATAAGTTGCTCAACAATGATATGGACTTGAATTTTGTAATGGATTATGGGTTTCAAACTTGAGGGATTAATGCTAGGAAGTAGGATAACATTCCTTTTGGAATCTTGGCATTTTTGTAAAACTCTAACATCATATCATGAACTTTGAACTTTAAAAGATACCAGAATTTTTTTGAGAAGTTAAAATTGAAACCTTTTGGTCTCGGGCTCTTGTTACTTTTACATTCTTAGAGAGCTTGGTCTATTTCTGCTTGAGATAACTTCTTGGTGAGCCTTTTGCATATGGGAGTTATAACTTGCTTATTGGCACATTATCTAGAGAGGGGGAAGTTGTTTTCAGAGGACTATATAGCCGTAGAAAGCAATTTAGAATTACTTATTAAATTTTTCCTGTGCTTTTAACTTAGAAACCTCATTTCTTGAGATTTACAACTGGTTCCATAATCTTCTTACTACTATATAGTGATGAAAGTATCCATTATTCTCATCTCCTTCTTTAAGCCATCATATTTGTAACTTTTGAAGAAGGATAGAATTTTTATGGGAGTAAGAAAAGCTGAATTGACTTAGTTTCTCCCTTCTAGTTTGCCAAATTTTCTTAGAGCCTTCCTATTGTTCCATAGTTGTTTTTATATCATCAATTTCTTTACTCAAAGCATTAATTCTAGCATGGACATGACCATCAACATTTCTATTCCACTTCTTTATTTGGGATTTCACCACCTTTAGTTTTTCCAAAAATGTGTGTGCTTTCCACCCTTAAGATTCCACTGAATTCCAAACTTGTTCTACCATTTGCTTTAGGGAGCCTTCGTCAAACCAATAATTGAGAAACATGAAAGGCTTTGGTCCCCAATCTTCCTTGTTTCTAGTTAGGACTCTAGCACAATGGTCAATAGAAATGTTTGAAATGGGAGAGTAGCGCTTGGGGAGGAGGCCTCTAGGAATAGCATTGACCAAATTAATGGAAACTAGATAAAGGTGTTATAATTAGTTATTTTATTTTTGAGTTTATATTACTGTTTGTGGTTTCCTACCTATTAGACATGCTTAGATGGAAGTTAGCTTATTTTTAGGGACTCACCCATGTATTAGGTCATATAAATCGTAGTTTAGTTTCTGGTTTTAAAAAGGCTACGAAGCCAATAGGTAATGTTATGTGTGTGACTCAGTTTTTTAATTTAATAAAATATTCTCTCTCAAATTCTTAGCAATGTTTTACCTTAACAATTAGTATCAGAGCACCATTATTAGGGCCTAATCCAGAGTGTTTGTGAGGAAAACAGTGAGTGGGTAAGGGAAACAATGAGTGTGAGTCAAGAAAGCAACTTTGTGAGGAAAACAGTGAGTGTGTAAAGGAAACAGTGAGTGTGAGTCAAGAAAGAAACTGCAGTTCTTCTTTCAAGCAAGAGGGGCGTTGAAAACATGGCAGAAAGTAGTATCAGTAATTTCGTGCAACTTGCTATTCCATGATTTGATGATCATTATGACCACTTGGCATTGTTGATGGAGAATTTTCTCCGCTCCAAAGAATATAGGGATCTTGTTGAGAATGGAATATTGGTGGTGGCAGAAGGAGTAGAGCCTATGGAGGTACAATGCAAATTGATCGTGGAACGGAAGTTGAAGGATTTAAAGGTAAAGAATTACCTTTTCCAAGCAATCAATCATGAAGTTCTTGAGACAATCCTTATAAGTGACAAGACAAAAGATATATGGGATTCAATGAAGCAAAAATTTGAGGGTTCAACTAGAGTCAAAAGAGCACACCTGCAAGCATTACACAGAGATTTCGAGATTCTTCACATGTAGGAAGGAGAGACGGTGAATACATATTTTTCTCGTACACTAGCCATAGCTAACAAAATGAAGGCTTATGGTGAAAGTATGGGTGAAACAGTCATTACTGCAAAAATTTTGAGATCAATGATTTCAAAATTTGATTATGTGGTATGCTCAATTGAAGAATCTAACAACTTAGACCAGATGAGTATTGATGAGTTTCAAAGTAGTCTTCTCATTCATGAGCAAAGGATGAGAAGTCGTGGTGAAGAAGAGCAAGTTCTGAAGAAGACAAAGAAAATCGAGGTCGAGGTCGCGGTAGTAGAGGACGAGGCAGAGGAAGGGGAAGACAATCTTTCAATAAAGCTGTTATCGAATGTTTCAAATGTCATAAGTTAGGAAACTTTTAATATGAATGTCTTGATTGGGAGGAAAAGACCAACTATGCTGCATTGGAGAAGGAAGATGATGAAGAGTTGCTAGTAATGTCCTACATTGAATTCAAGCAAGCTAAGATGGAAGAGGTGTGGTTTCCTGATTCAGGTTGTAGTAATCACATGACTGGAAATAAAAGGTGGTTCATAGAATTTGATGAAAGTTTTAGCCAAATTGTAAAACTTAGCAATAACACCAGAATGGCTGTTGTAGAAAAAGGCAGCATTTGTATGCAAGTGAATGGACTTACACAGGTGATTTTTGGTGTTTACTATGTTCCTGAACTTAAGAATAATCTATTAAGCATAGTGCAACTTCAAGAAAAGGGCTTGACTATTTTGATTCAACATGGAAAGTGTAGTGTCCTAAGAAAGGATTAATCGTGCAAACTAATATAAATGGAAATAGAATGTTTTCTATGTTGGCTACTATGATGCCAAAAGCTTCTTCAGCTTCCTTATGTTTTCAAACTGTATCAGAAGATGAATCCCATATTTGGCATTGTCGGTTTGGTCACTTAAACTATAATGGATTGAAGACACTCTTTAATAAAAATATGGTAAATGGACTACCCTCACTCAAGATTCCATAAGAAGTTATGCATAGAGTGTTTAACTGGAAAACAACATAGAAATTCTATGTCTAAGAAGAGTTCATGGAGAGCATTAAACAAATTACAACTTATACATGCAGATATTTACGGGCCTATTAAACCTGAATCAAACAGCAACAAAAGGTATATTCTAAGTTTTATCGATGATTTTACTCGTAAAACTTAGATTTATCTCTTACATGAAAAATCAGAAGCTCTTGCCATGTTTAGAAATTTAAAAGTTTGTGTTAAAAAGGAAAGCGGTGCATATATTATTTCTTTGAGGACAGACAGAGGTGGTGAATATACCTCAAATGAGTTTAAAATTTTTTGCAAAGATCAAGGCATTAGTAAACAATTAACTGCAGCCTATACTCCTCAACAAAACAGAGTTGCAGAGTTGAAAAATAGAACAATTATGAACATGGTGCGCTCTATGTTGGCAAAGAAACATGTTCCTAAAATGTTTTGGCCAGAAGCTGTCAGGTGCAGTGTACATATTCTTAATTGATGTCCTACTGTTGCTGTACAAAACAAAACCCTAGAGGAGGCATGAAGCAGTGTGAAGCCAATAGTTGATTACTTTAGAGTTTTCGAATGTGTAACTCATGAACATATTCCAGATCAGACAAGAAGAAAGTTAGATGACGAGAGCAAAAAGTGTGTTTTCTTAGGAGTAAGTGATGAATCGAAGGCTTATCAGATGAAGATGGTCTGAATGCTATGATAATCCTTACTATAGAAGACCCACTTACATATAAAGAAGCTGTCAAAAGCAAAAAGTGAAGGGATGCGATGATGGCAAAGTTTGAGTCAATAGAAAAGCACAAAACCTGGGAACTAACTACTCTACCAGAAGGAGTGAAACCGATTGGAGTTAAGTGGGTTTTCAAGACTAAACTCAATGAGAATGGAGAGATAAATAAATACAAGGCAAGACTAGTGGCAAAGGGGTATGCACAACAGTACAGAGTGGATTATACTGAAGTTTTTGCTCTAGTTGCTAGACTTGACACCATTCGATTAATACTTGCTTTAGCAAGACTTGACACCATTCGATTAATACTTGCTTTAGCAGCACAAAATAGCTGGGATATTTTTCAACTAGATGTGAAGAGTGCATTTCTTCACGGTGAACTCATTGAAAAGATCTTTATGCAATAACCATTGGGATATGAGAAGAAAGGTGAAGAAGACAAAGTTCACAAGCTAAGAAAGGAATTGTATGGCTTGAAGCAAGCACCAAGGGCATGGTATAGCAAGATAGAGGCTTATTTTGTTCACGCAGGTTTTGAAAGGTGCTTATGTGAACACACACTATTCACCAAGCGGAAGGAAGAAGGTAAAATTTTAATAGTAAGCCTTTATGTTGATGATTTAATATATACTAGAAATGATAAAAATATGTGTGATAATTTTAAGAATTCAATGATGTTGGAGTTTGACATGTCTAATTTGGGGAAAATGAGGTACTTTCTTGGAGTTGAGGTGATACAAAATTCAGATGAAATTTTTGTATGTCAGAGAAAGTATGCTCGTGAAATTTTAGTACGGTTTGGAATGGGTAAAATTAATTCAGTGTAGAATCCTATAGTCCGAGGCACAAAATTGACAAAGGATGAAGCTGGAACCAAAGTTGATGAAACTTTGTTTAAGCAGGTGGTTGGTAATCTTATGTACTTGACTGCAACTAGACCCGATCTGATGTATGGAGTGAGTCTTATCAGTAGATTCATGTCATATCCAACTGAATCTTATTAGCTTGCATCAAAAAGACTCTTAAGACATGTAAAAGGTACAACCAAGCTTGGAATTTTCTACAAAAAAAGGTGATTGCACTGATTTGGTAGCTTACACTGATAGTGATTTTGCTGGTGATATAGATGATCCAAAGAGTATTTCTGGCTTTGTTTTCTTACTTAGTTCTGGAGCTATTTCATGATCTTCTAAAAAACAGCCTGTAGTGACATTGTCTACTACTAAGGCTGAGTACATAGCAGCTGCATATTGTGCTTGTTAATGTGTTTGGCTGAGAAAGGTGCTAGAAAAACTTTGTCACAAAAAAGAAAAGAGTACCTTGATTCAGTGTGACAATAACTCCACAATAAAGCTGTCTAAAAATCCATTTTTTCACGAAAGGAGCAAACATATTGATATAAGGTTCCACTTTCTCAAAGATCTAACAAGAGACAAAGTTGTGGAGTTGAGTTATTGTAATTCTTAAGATCAGGTTGTAGACATAATGATAAAGCCTCTCAAGTTAGAACAGTTTTTGAAGTTACGAAGTATGCTAGGAATGGTTGATGATTTAGTAGTAAACTAAATGCTTTTAGCATCTAGTTTAAGGGAGGGAATGTTGCAATTAGTTTCTTTATTTTTGAGTTTCTATTCCTGTTTGTGGTTTCCTACTTATTAGACATGTTTAGATGGAAGTTAGCTTATTTTTAGGAAATCACCCACGAATTAGGTCATATAAATCGTGGGTTAGTTTCTGTTTTTAAAAAAGCTACAAAGCCAATAGGTACGGTTGTGTGTGTGACTCAATTTTTTAATTCAATAAAATATTTTCTCTCAAATTCTTAGCAATATTTTATCTTAATTTTTAATAACGGTTTTAAATGATAGATAATGATAATTTTAACCTTTATTAGATTATTTTTTAAGAAATCTTTATTTGTTGAAATTATTTATTAAAAAGAACTTTAATGATAATTTACATGATATAATTGTTAGAATTTAATATATTTTATATTAATTTAAATATTTTATTTAAGTTTACATGACTCTCACAAAATATTTATAAAAAGTTTTTTTTTTAAGTGAGGACAGAGTTATTAGCGTGATCATTCCCTAGAGGTTGAATGAAGGAGGGCGTCGATTTGGCTTCATTAAGTACGTCAACATAACCAACCTAAAATGCCTAACACAAGAGCTCCAACATGTATGGATTGGTACATACAAAGTATGTGTTCACCTGACTCAATTCCATCTGGGTCGAGCTTCTCCCCCACTTGCACAACTTCCAAGGGGTGGCCCATAGCTTCCATCCAACGGCCCTAATCAGCCTCAGTCTCCAGGTATGTCATTTCCTCAGCATGGCAGTAGCTTGAATAATTCTCATATTAGGAGGTAGAATTTGGAATTCAATGTACCCTCTGAGATCGTCTCCAACTGGTCCAAATGTTTCCTTGGCAAACTACGACAACCGAAGCACTTCTTATCACTACACGATAAAGTGGTTAGTGAAGGTACTATTTTCACATCATCCCTAAAGCCTCTAGAAGGTTCCATGCTCCTCATTACACCGATGGAAGGAGAAGATATCCTCGGACTTATTTCAAAATTTTCAGTCACTTTCTTCCACTAGTTCCTAAAACTTTATCCTTGGGAGCCACAAGATACAACCTTGGATCATTTTACATGGATCCGGTGTGCTGCAATTCCCCTCCATGCTTGGAGCACTGAATATTTTTCGCTGATAGCAGGCCAATTTGGTCTCTTTCTATGAACGGATGGTCCTATATACCATATCCGTAATTGAGGGGTCGTTTGTGGATGATGGAGACTCCACTGACTCCCATTCTACTTCGGTGGTCTCAATCCAATTTTCACGCCTTGTAGATTCCAGCAGAAGACCATAACCGCCTTCACTTGAACTTGGAACAGCTTCCCCTTGACCCGCAATTGGTGGATAATTGTCAACAAGAGACAACCATAAGAACAACTGATCATTCGGAAGACATATCAAACGAACGGGATATAGGTCCCACGAGTGCAGGACACGTACCGATTAGTTATTTTAATGTTGTTGACCCAAACGACCTTGTGGGAGACTCCATTCCTGATCAAGTCAACACCTTGTGTACACATGGTTAACTAAACCTCGCAAGAGTACCCGATGAAGACATGGTTAACTAAGCAGAAGATGGGTCATTTAATATTCAGGGCCTTAGGGGTACGTAGAAGAAACAATGGATAAGAAGTTTGGTAAGTCATGAAAAGCTGAATATAGTGTTTATACTGGAATCCGAGATGGGTAAATACAATCAGGGAGACCTTATTGGTGATATGGCATACAAATTCCACCAAGCTAAAGTCAACATTTCAAGAACATGACTTCCTGGGAGTAGTGGTCAATTTTTGAAGGACTCAATGGGAGGAACTCTACAAGATTAGAGAAAAAAGGTGAGAGTAAGTCTCATACTTAAGAGGAGATTTTAATAGTGTTTGGGAGGATATAGAATGGTAGAATTTATCAAAGGTCAATCCTATGGAGATGAAGATGGAGGAACCTCCAATGTATGGTCATAAATACACATAAATGAATCCTTAAGCCTCATCTATAAGTAAGCTGAATCATTTTCTTGTATCAAAATTATTGTTATACCAAGAAAGGAAACAAAACACTTTATACCTCTATTTAATATATTTATATATATATATATATATATATATATTAATACACCAAAATTATTTTTTTTAAGATGCATAAAATATTAAATAAATTTTATTCTTCCCAACAATGTTTCCTTATACCTACGATAAGTAATCAAATCTATCAATATATTATTTCTTGATTTTTAAAAAGAAAGATTAGACGAATATAGTTAGTGTATGATTAATATTTGTTTAATTTAAAATTAAATAAAATTAATTTAATAAAAATAATTTTAACTATTAAATATTTTAAATATATATAAACAAACTTAAATCATATATTTTTCTTTAAATGTATATTTTATATTAAAAAAATGTAAAAATTAATTCTTACCAAAATAAACAGATCTTTAATTGATAGTAAAAAGTAATATTAATAAGAAGCTAATTATTGAAAAACTTATTATATAGTTGAATAATAATTTTTTTAAAATGATTTTTTATTTAAAAAAAATCATAAAATCGATAAAAATAAACAATTTTTTAAAATAAGTTAAAATTAAGAATGTACTTAATCTTAAATTAGAAAAGACTAAATTATAACTTTTCATTTGTTTCATTTAATTTAAGTGAAGTTATTATTATATCAGGAGAGGAAATAAATATTCATATATACATGTATAGGAATATAAAAAAATATTTTCTTCTTTTGAAATGCATAAAATATGGAATTTTTTTCTTCCTAATAATGTTTTGTTATACATAAGGTAAGTGAGTAATTTTTAGGTTAAATATATTTTTAATTTGTTTAAAATATTCAAATTTTGGTTTTGGTCCTTAAATTTAAAATCTTTGGTTTAGGTTTCTTATTTTTTAAAATACATTGATTATAGTTCCTATATTAACTTAAATTATATTAAATCAAAATAAATTAATCATGATTTAAGAATTATAATAAAAAAATTCCATAAATGATAAAAAAAATTTAATAATAATTGATCTAACTTGATTTAATAGAACTTAATTTAATATCAAAGATTATAATCATGATAATTTAGAAAAGAAAGAACTTAAATCAAAAATTTTAAAATTTATAAAGTTGAAAAATCAAAACTAAATTTTAAGTATTTTAAAAAAATTAAAAACATATTTAATCCGTAATTCTTTATCAATATTTAAGGTAGATAAATATCTATCTGCCAACTTTATTGGTGTGAGTACTATTTCTTAATTTTCTAAAGCTATATCATTGTCTATAGTTTTCTTAAATATTATCATATTTTCTTTAAAAGAAAAGGAAGTGTTTTCATAGGTTCAGTTGGATCCCATGCTCTCCAATGCTATTGTATCACACTCACGTTATTAACTAATGTGTGATGAATCCCTGACCCATTTTGAATAGCTTCAAATTCTGTTTGGTTTCTTCTACGGTCAAATGAGGCGTCCTAATGGGACTTTAACAATTCAACAATTCTTAGGCACCGAAGAGTGGAGGATGTTGACTTGGATGTTGTCAAATATTCCGGAATTAAACAACATATATTTTCAACAATTATTCACCATCGTAAAAATTTATATTTTTTTATTACTATTCTATTATGTATTGATTTGTTAACCTTATAAATTAAACAGTTATATAATTAAATTCTTTTAATAAATTACCAATATACTAATTAACCTAAGATTTTAACCATAAAAGTATTTATATTAACGTGGAAAATTTTGAACACGATTGATGAACATTAAATTCTAAAATATAGAGTAATACTTTAGATTAAAATTAAACTGGTTTGACGAATTATACGTGGGCAACTGCCAACTTACATTGTGTTTATATTGTTATTTAATTATTTAATTATATATACTGTTAAATTATTAAAATTCATTAGACTACCATAATTCTTATTAAAAATTGGAATAATTAAAACGTATTTTAATGATTTTTATGTTTGAAATTATTCTTCAATTATTGGTTAGATTTCGGTTTAAACATCATAATTATTATCTTAAAAAGCCCATCTCTTTTAATAATATATAATGCTATTAAATGATTTGTTTGCTTTTCAGTAAAAATACTCTACTTTAAACTTTATTATTGATCATGTATTGTAAATCTCTTTATTGATATATTGCAAGATAATTTTCTTATGCTAGATGTACTTCACAAAATAGGGTAAGAGGATGAATTAGATATGGTGCGATATGTATTTAGGCAAATTAAAACAATTTAAATATTTTTAAGATTATTTCTAGTTATAAGATTATTGATTTTAGATAGATGAAATAAGTTAATAGCTAAATTTGTTCTTGTTGTTTAAACATTTTAGAAATTCATTCATACTGTCTAATGAAAATTACTTAAAATTCTTTAACATATGCATTCCTCAGTTATATTAGTTTTTACTGTTATATAAGAGCTCTTAATGTTTATAAATTATTATGGCATGTTATGTGCACGCAATGTTACTTGAAATCTTTTTATATTGTTGATAAATTTGTTAAAATGGACATCTACTTATTCGATGTGGATAGCAAACTTTTGCAAACTAAATTAAACATATTTTAAAAATTATTTCAATTTTTAAAATCATAGGCCAAGCATAGCTCTATGTAGATTAGTCCATATTAAAATTAAATTTTAATTTTTTAAAATTATTATTTAATAAAAAATTAGGAATGTTCACAATACACTTTTACTCAATTTTAGGTCAAAAAATATATGAATCGATTATAAAAGATGTTTACAATTTTTTTGGATTTAATTTGAAAAAATTAAGAAAATCAAATAAAACAAAAATAATTTTTTATGATTTGGTTTGATTTTTTCAATTTTTTTACTTTGTTAAAAAAATTAATAAAAAATAAAATCAATAAAAAATATAAAATAATTTTTTTAAAAATAGCATAGATTTAACATAAAATAATAATAGAATTTATGCATAAATATTTAAAATCATCATGATAATAGATCAACCAAATAAAATATAATATAAAAAATATATATTAATTTAAAATAGATAATAATTCAATAAAAAAAATAGATAAGTAATAACATATTTTAAGATAAACAACTTATCAACTTTTTGAAAGTTAAATTTTTTAACAATTTCTAAGACAATAACTCAGTAAGACAGCAATCAAATAATCAGTAATATAATTCTTACTTCCACTTATTAACAATTACAAAGTTACTTAATATAAAATAGATTAATCAATACAAAATAGCAATTCAATTTTAACATTAGCAAATGTAAAATATACTAGTATGAGAACAAGATAACAATAATTCTTAATCAGATTCAGTACCATAATCTTTTCATTTAATTATGGGGTTGGATATAATTATACATGGTGAATACAAAATATTATTATCAAAGTAAGAATTACAATTTAGATAAGTAATAGAAAAAATAAACAAGTTAATAATGAAGAAGTTAAAATAAATTACCTAATTTTAAAATTTTAAATTCTTTTATTTTATTCACTTTATCATAAATTTTTTTAAATCTCTATTTCATAAATTGAAATTTGTAATGAGATCAAGAATAATAATAATAAAAATTATCATATTTATATTTTTAATGTTTTTTAAAGTATAATGTATAATTTTTATTTTTTTCATTCATGTCCCTAAATAATAAATCAAAACTTCGGCTTCATATTTTTAAAATATTTAATATCTTACAATATTCATAAAAATATTGAAAAGAAATTACATATTGAGAATCAATTTTTTTTAATAATATCATAAAAGATTCTAAATAATCTCGCAAACACCTACTCATGTATTATCTCAATCTTTAATTTTTGAAATATCGCTAATTATCAAAGAAAAATTAGTATCTTACTCTCCAAACCTTTTAAATGCTTTTTAAAACTTAAAAGCACTCTCAAAAATTAGGTAAATGAAGTTTTATCTAGTGAGAACGTCTAATTGTACAAAATTATTCTTTTATATTCTGCAATTTTTTATAAAAATTTTGAAAACTTATCCATACAATTAGAAAAGAAACAAACAAATCTAACAACATTTCTAATTTTGGTAATTGAATCATGCAACTCCTTTAATCCATCGTTCAATAAGATTTAAAATATGAGTATAATACCTAACATGTAGATGTTTACCTTTCAATGGGTGTGCATTCATATCCTTCATTTTATTTTTCAAATTTTGAATAACAACATAATTGGAACTTGCATTATTAATTGTAAGATTAAAATTTTTAAAAATTCTCCAATCAAAATAACATTTCTTAGTTTTTCTACCAATGATTTCACCCATATAATTTATGATCAAATAGAAATTTAAAATGTAGCTTTCAATCAAAATCAGTAAAACAAGCAGTAAAATAGAGATAGTTCAAATTTTGTTATTGTTACATATTATTGTTAGTGTGTTTGCTTCCTTTATTTTTTATTATTTATATATTGTTAGCCTTAAAAAAATAGCTACAACTTTAATATCTTTTATGATTAAATAATTAATTAAATATTCTCCATCATATTTTTTCTTAAAAAATTCACATAATAACCAAAAAAAAGAAGGACAAAGCATGATCTTAACATTAGTAACATAGCACAACTGAATATATTAAGGAATTATCCTAATATTATAAATGTAACATTGTATTTATAAGCCCCATCTATATTGCAATTGGGTTTGGTAGTCTTCCATCCTCGTGCACATAAGGCTGATAATATACCTGAGTTTTCAAATAAACTTTGAATACCTAGTACCTACTTCCACTTGAAGACGAGAGGATGAGAAAATGGCACAAATTTTTGAATCAAATTAAACAAAAACACACAAGCACAATAACTTAAATTTTATTATTTTGATATTTTAAAAATTTGAGACAACACAAATCACAAAATTTGCTAACAAAATAACTAGCATACAAAGATAGTGTACAAGCTTTTTTACCATCTATTCATTTACTTTTACATGGAAGCTAACTGCTGGATGTATTTTGATTATTGGTCTTCGCTTAATTGTGAATTTGCGGTTGCCTATTGGCTATATTTTTGTCATTGATTTGTTTATTTATCTTGATTTCTGTCAAATTTGAGAAAAAAAAAGAAAGATAAATGTTAGACTAATACTCAAATAGAAAACAGAGAAAGATAGATAATAGTCACAAATCATCATTCACCAGCATTGTTTTCACTTTTGGACATTGAATGGATGGGGTGAGAGTAGACAAAGTTAACAGCAGAAGCAAGGTGGAGATGGTGGCACAACATGATATAGCAGTGAAAGTGAAACAATGAGAACTTCTTATTACGACTCAAGTCACTTGCACACTTATTAAAATAGACTAAGCAGTAATAACATTTAATAAGTAAGGAAAAATTTGGAAATATAAGATGCATATATGGTTCGGTTTGGTTTTGCAAAAAGGAACTATAAAGCGAATCAAATTGCATAAAAATCGGTGGCTTTTGAAAATTTCGATTAAATTGATTTTTGATTCAATTCAGTTGGGTTGTGTAATTTAATTTGGATTGGTTTGGTTCTAAACACCCCAATAAAAAATAGAATAATTTGTTTTTTTTATATAAACTATTATAAATCATATAAATTCTTTAGAAATATGGTATACATGAAACTATTGAAGAAGAAAAAAACAAGTTAGCATGTTCACATGAATAAAAGAAAAAATCTAAAAAAAAACTAGAATATATATTTAGACCTTAAAATTGAAACCCGAAACTTTCAAATTTTGTAGGTTAGCTTGTTTTGCCAACTTTAATTGTTGGTGTGTCATAATTTTTAAAATCCTTCAATTTATTCCTTGTTATAAAATACTCAAAATTCCTTAAATTTATTTGAAACTAATATGATTGATAGTTTATTAAGGACTAATATAATGTATATTATAATACTTTATATATTAATATAATGTGCATTTTTAATATTTTAAAGGATTGACATGACTAAATTTTTATAATATCTAAAAGATTAATACTTTTATAATACTCAAAAAGATAATATGACATATATTTTAACATATAAAAAGATTGATTTTTGCGTGGTAGAATTTTATGTTAAATGAAGAATGTTTGAGTTAATATGGTTCAACAATATTTTAATAAGAGATTTGAGGTACATCTCATGGTGTAAATTAAATAACTATAGGTTAAGTATTTTAGAAAGTTATATAAGCATCCTTTAACATTGTTACGAAAAATATCTATGCTTGACTTTCAATAATAGAAAAAAATCATACATACACCATAACCTATAATGACAATATACCATCACTTCAACCATGCAAGCATCGTGCCCATCTTCCCATTACTCCATCAATACATCACTCTACATAAAGAATCTTTCAAGTTGAATATGTCATCTTTTTAGACATGGTGCACATAGGTATATTTATGGACATGATGCATACGTGGTGGACATGATACATTTCTTCATTACTTTATCAATGTCTTACTTTATACAAAGAACCTTCCAAGTTGAATATATCACCTTTGGGAACATGATGTACACGATTGTATTTTTGTTGATATGGTGTATATGAGTATAAGCATACTTGGTTGGAGTAATAGTGTATGCATAGTCATAGGTCATGATGCATACATGGTTGCAATCATGAGGCAATTGTGATGACCTTTATATATAGAAGACTTCATGACCTTTATCTATGTTCATTTTCATTATTAAAAGTTAAGCATGAACATTTTTTACTATGAGTTATTGGTTTGTGTGGTCCTTTTCACTATTGAATAATTGATAGTGATCATACATGTTCCATGATAATTATGATCTCATTCATCATTCATGATTCAATGGTAAAAATGATCGTATAAACATTGAGGTCATAATTAATCACATGTATAATTTTTCATACATATATTATATTATATTTTTTATTTTATTTAAATTTTTTTAATATACTTTATTAATATTTGTTTTAATCTAAATTTTTTTTTCAACAAATTATCTTTCTAATTCTAAGTAAAATATTATCATTGATTACAACTTATATTTATAATGAAAAAGATGTGTACAAAAATTTTCAAAATACACATTATTGTTTACCTCATAAGATACACATGGAAGGACATGTGATTCTATTTTTTTTTTTATCTACTTTTATAAATTTTATATATTATAATAATAAAATTCTTACAAAAATATTATTCAACCATTTTAGCTCTAACATTTTTCACCTAACATAATAGTTTGCAAAGCAAAAATTATTTTCTACATATATTAAAATAAATGTCATATTAATCTCTTAGATATTATAAAAATCAATCGTAATAATTTTTAAAATATTACTTTCATTATTTATTTATTTTTTAAAAAATATAAATATTAAAAATACAATTAATATTGTTAACTTCATAAAAAAAATTAATTTTCTTTTTAATTTGATCTTTTTCAAATTTTACTTTTATTTTTATTCATTTATTGTCATTTTAATTTTTTTTCTTTTTATATGAGAATAATAAAATATTAGGTGTAACAATTTATTATATTTAATAATAATTAGATAAATATATTTAAAATTTTCTTAAAAATCAAAATAAATAGGTAAATAAAATTAAATTTTTTATTTGATAAATAAAAAAATATACATCATATTAATCCTCAATAATTTTAACTATTAATTATATTAGCCTCCAACCTTTTAATTCTAACAAATTTTAATTTTTTATTTTTTACAGATATTAAATTAAAATATTTTAAACGTTAACAGGACATCATAATGCTATGCGACACATAATTCATCACTTTTTGGATGCAGGCAGCGCTCTACCATCCATTCCATTGCCTAATTTGCGTTCCACCATCTCGTACTGTAATGTATGTACTGTCACATCAATAAGTTGATTAATTAATGATTCCTAAAACATAAATTAACGTGATCAACGTTAAATAATTTTGTTTAAGTTAGAGTTAAATTTGGACAATGTTAAAATCAAATTTAACTATTCACTTTAGATAATTGATTGAGTTAGCGTGAGCATCTAATTTAGCTTACTTGAGTACCTAATTTAATACAATTCTCTAAAAATTATAAAATAATTAGGTCAATTAGCTTGAATACCTAATTTATTTGCATTTAATTTTAGATGTGCTTGGTGGGACAACACGCGCCCTTAGCGTCCACAAAAGCAAACCCATATGAGTGAGTTTGTGATTATGATACCTAATAATGTTTGGTGGTCCCTTTGACACATAACACAGCCTCGAGCCCTCAATCCTCATGAGAAGAAACACAAACACTAGTACAACATTATCTACTTCATTTAATTACCTCTTAATTAAACTCTCACAGCTATATTCTTCTTTTCACTCTCTTTTATATCTCGTTTATTTTGTGATTAAACCTCTGTTATAGATCTTTACATATCTTTTTACTAATTTTTCTTCTATCTTATAAAATAGATGTTAAAAGAAAATTTTTATATTTATCATTATAAAAGTATGAAATGTTTCTTTAATCATTGGAAAAATGTAAAATTGATAAAAGATTCAAAAATTATTTTTGTGATTATACTATTTCTGATCTTAAAAAAAGAACCTAATTATAGAAATATAGACCAATTTTTAAATGTATTAAATTGTAAATTTTTATATATTTTTTATTATTATAATATTTATGTTAATGATATATTTATTTATTATAATTAATTTAAATATTTAATAATATAAATATATTAAAAATAAATTTAAATTTATAATATATTAATTATTTTAACGGTTTTTTATTTACTTTAGTAAATTAATTATTTATTTTTTATAAAAAGAATTAGAGAAGTATATACACGTATAAAAAAGCTACCTCCCGTAATATAATAAGGATTTTGTAAATCATTATTTTAAAAATATTAATTAAAAATTAAAAATACAAGTATTTTATTAAAATTAATATTAAAATACCTTAAAATGATGAAATAAAATCTTATTTCTTTTAAGTTCTAAACTAGTTCTATAATTAATATACCTAGGATATCAGCATTTATCATATAATTAATAATGCCAAGAATTAATTTAATTTCCTTGCAATTCCCAACAAATAAAAAGAGACACGGAAAGATGACAATAATGACATATGCAACCGTTTTAATATAATCTTTTAGTTTTCTCGTGTACTATTCTTTCACACAACAGATCAAATTCTTTTTTACAATTAGAATGGACATTTTTCTTATAATATTTTTTTTCATACACAATTATTTTATATTCAAATCCTAGACTATAATATCCTTAAACTGTTTAAAATGAAATCTGAACCTTTTCCACACAAACCAATATTGTTTTAATGTAATTAATTTTTTATCAAGAGCATGCTGAGTTAGGCACACTGCGTTGAAAAATGGCATGAAACTAACTACTTTCTGCGACATGCGGTCCATTGACTAATCATACATGTATCCCCTTTTTAAGGGCTCTATAATTGAATTTGAATTAAGAAAAAAAAAGGTTCTATTTTAATTTTTCAGTAGCATACTGCCATGGGTAAGTGTGGCCACACCTACATGCACATGGATTTGTGGTCCACATTGACAGAAGTCATATTCCTTTAGGTCTAACGAATCAAGTTAAAGCAATTTTTATGCTAATAATATATTTTTAAGAACATATTTTTAATATAATTTTTGTGATTCATTTTAATTTTTGAAAAGTTAACATATTTTAATAAAATGATTAATTTGTGAAATAAATATTTTAACTTTAACTTTAACTTTTAAATTAATATATATCATTAAAGATGTGTTTCTAGCATTTTTTTTAATCTTCGATCAACATCAAAACAAAGAGGAGTAACTGAACAAGATGTTAAAACTACCATATCACACACTTTAGTGGTTGCTCTTTAGAAAAACTCAATTGTTAGTTAGTTCTTGTGACTCGTTTTCCTACGCCATATTAGAGTTTGCCTCTTGAAGCAAAACCTTTTCACACAAAGTTGACAACTCGTAGCTTTTCTTTTAATGTGTTTGAAAATTATGTTGATCATTTAAACTATGAAAGAGAAATATTTAAGATTTTTAGGTTTAACCAAAACTGCACAAGGGTCAAAATAGAACTTAAAAAAAAAATAATAAGGTCAGGACTTTGATTCTATTATCTATTATGCAACTAGTTAGTTTCTAGTCGTTTGGGCCACATGTTAGAAACTCACCTTACATCTAAATGGATTGGATATTTGTGAAATTTGTGGATTGGGTTGGCTTCATATTGGGCCATAAATATAGAAGTCTTTTTTTCGCTTAAAGTTCAATAGCAGGTTATCCAATTAAACTCCAAGTTCGCCGAGTGATTAGATTTGAAGAGAAAAGTTGTAGTTTTTGTTGATACAAGCTATGTTCATTCCGATATTAGAGTGGAAAGTTATTCAAATTTAGCAGATGATGATAAACTGTTCTTTAAAACTAGCATTGTATTTTACCTTTGAGTTTGTTTAGAGTAAGTTGGCTTGTATTCTATTATCTTATGGTAATATTGTTCTCTTAGGACTAATGATTCTTGTTTGTAAGTGTCGTTTGACTCCCTTTTGGACTTTAATAAAATCACTCTTGACAAAAAATAAGCTTAAATATGTTAAGCCCCCCATAAAAAATGTTGACCAAAGAAAAAGATTCATCTGTTAACAAAAATAAATGTTCATATAGTTCAGAAATAACGTTCTTAGAAAAATGTTACTTATATATATATATATATATATATATATAGAGAGAGAGAGAGAGAGAGAGAGAGAGAATTAATAGCAAAATTGTTGTTACACTTATGAAAATAGACAAAATGATATAGAAGAAAGAAGGAAAGAAAAAAGAAAAAAAATGTAATGTAAAATGTAATGCAATAAAATGAAAGATATAAAAAAATAAGATTTATAAGAATGAAAGCATTACTAGTATATATGATAATTAAAATTATTGTTGCATATTTAAAATAGATAAAATGAGGTAAAAAGAAGGTTAAAAATAAATAGAATAAGTAGAAAAGGAAAAATAGAAAAAAATATAAATATAATATAATTGAATATATATATATATATATATTAAAATAAAACATGATCCAACTAAAAATGATGGTATCCGTGAAAAGATGTTATAATGGGGAACATGGCCTTGGTATCCTTTCTCAAACTCCCACTCCTCCAATGGACTCAGTTCTCAATGATGATTCTGGGCTGTCCATACTCCCAGCAGTTAATCAGATTTTGCTTTAGTCATTTTGGGCTTTGGTCGCGTGTACCGTGTAGTTATATTATAAAACAACTATTTTGTCATAAATCCAAAAATTTAGTAAATGAAAACCGTATATCTAGTAGTAGTTTTCCTTTTATTAAAGCAAGCAAATAAGAGAAAAAAAAATATAGTGTCACTTTCATTAGTTACTATTTTATACAATATTTTTACACATCTTTTTTATAATAATAAAAATATATCTATTTTTATCCAATAATTAAGAAAGATTTTGTTTATATTTGTTGTCTCAAAATATTAACAACTAACTAAATTTATGTACGGTATACAGAAAAAATAGGCTCAATAGTTCAAATATATTACATATATAAATTCACTTTTAATTAAAAAATTATTAAATAAATTATTTTATTAAATTTTATTGAAAACTGTGTTTAAATCTAACATAATCCTGAAAATTATTTTATCTTTGATTTATATATATATATATATATATATATATATATATTTATCTTAAAATCTAATAGTTTTAATATATGATGTTATTTGTTGTAATTTCAAATAAATATGTGCATACATAGGAAGAGGGAGTGAGTGTCAAAATCTATTAGTATCATATATAAAATTTTAATACTTATAATAATTTAATAGTTTTTTATAGAATATGAAATTTTCATCTAATTATTGGTTTGAAAGTTTTAATCAAGTAGATATGTTTATAAAATTTTATTAAGATAAAAATTAATAAATATTTTATCATATAATTTTATTTTAACGTTTAATATTTAAATATATATAAATATCAATATTTAAATAACATACTTGCAAATATTTAAATTTTTTAAAATTTGATATACATTATCATAAAAATATTACATGATTCAATAGTTAGATTGATAAATCTTGTATTTTATGAAAAATTATTAAGTGAGTGTTAAGTTTGACACCTAAGATTAACCGAGCCAAAGTTACATATATATATATATATATATATATATATATATATGTATGTATATATATATATAGACACGCACACAAAAGGAGGGATCAAGTTATTTTAGAAGTAATTTTACTCAGAGTTACTCCGCTTAATTAATCTCATAAATAATTAAATTTCATCAATCCAATCGTTAAATTAATAAATTATATTATATAAATTATCCTGAAAAAAATTCATAAAATTTAAAAAAAGTTTGATATTTTATTAAATAAATTTAAATTAAAAAATATTATAATAGGTATATTCCGTTAATTTAAACTTATTTTTTGAAGTATAATTTTTTTTTAAAATTTTATAAAATTTTGTAAATATAATCTATGTAATATAATTTATTAATTTAACGATTAGATTGATGAAATTTAATAATTTAACTTGAATATAATATCTTTATGATAATATACATCACATTTCAAATAGTTTAGATATTTATTGATATGTTATTCAATAATTAATATATATATATATATATATAACATATTACATGTTAAAATAAAGTTATAGTATAATACTAAAAAAAAAAAAAAAGCTGCAAGCGGCTTCCGCCTGCACATTTCACAAACACACAACCTTAAGCATTATAAATAGGGGCACGAGGAGAAGCACAACATAGGACACACAATTCACAAAAATTGAAACGAGAAGTTACAATTTAATTGAAGGCGAACCTGGGAGCCGCAGGAGCATACGACAATGAAAAAAGAAAAAGCTCGTGACTTCGTCGGAGAAATTAAAGAAAATTACATCGGTTTTCAAATTCTAGGTAAGGGGAGGAGACTCAAGTATAATATAGGAGTAGTTCTAGAGTCTCTTGCTCTAGAATGAAATTTATTAATTGTGTAATAAATTTAGGGTTGAATTTAATTATATTTTAATTTTATTTTGATAAAATTTAACTGTTTATAGAGGTAGTTCTAGTGTCCCTTACTCTAAAATAATTTTTTTTTATCAATTATGTCATAGTATAAATTTATCTATGATTATATTTAAATTTGTAAGGAGGTAAAATATTGTATAATTATAAATTTGTTAATTATATTAGTTAGGGATTAAATTTAGTAATTTTAGTTGGGAGTATGATGTAAAAATTTTTAGGTGCCCAATAATATATATATTTATTCATAAATTATGTTAATAAATTTCGTAGGAATTATAGAAATTATATACCCTTATGTAAACTAATATAAATTATAGGGGTTATAATATTTACATGTGGTTATAGAAATTATATACTCTTATGTAAACTAATATAAATTATAGGGGTTATAATATTTACATGTGGAGCCGTAGGGGAAGGTTTTAAAATAGGATCCTACTTAATAAGTTTAAGTTCTACAGATATATTTCAACATAATAAACATAAGGGGGTATCCAATTAATAAGTTTGAGGGAAAAAGGGAATCACCTATTATTTTATAAAAATGTTTAAAATCTAATACCCTATGATAGGTGTTAATTTCCCCTTCAAATATCTCTATGTTATATAGAAAAATATAGTTAGTATTTAATTAACTTTATTTATATAAACATTATATTTAAACCTTAGTATAAGAAAATAAAATATAAAACTATCGAAGGAAATTATATTAGTAGTTAATTTATATAAAATTATCGGTTTAAGTTTTAAAAGATATTTATTGGAGGTTAGGAACCTCATTTGAGCTGGTAGAAAATATACAATTACACATTGAGAATATATATATATATATATATATATATATATATATACACGTATAGAATTGAACAAATCAAATAATTGGTTAAAGACTACGAGGTCCTGTCCCTTGAGAATAAGGCAATGCTTTCAGGGTGAGATAGAAATAGGAATTAGAGAAATTAGTTGACATACATAATTGACATAAAAGTATTTTGTAAATTATAAATGGGGATAATCTGCGAGCCCTTCTATGAAAAGAAGATGAGAAATCTAAGGGTCGGTTCACATGGAAGTAGATCAATGTTCATGATAGTAGGGACTTCCGAAACTATGGGGTATGTGAGCTGGGTTTGAGCCTCCCAGGGTTGCTCCTTGTAACTGGGACTGCTTTGGTCGGACTTAGCCACCTCGACAAGACCCTGACGATTATCATTACCGGTCGAGCAATTTCAAAATATTGTGTAAAAAGGATGGTGATAATTTTTAGTGTTTCCAAAGGCACACTATGATTTGAAATTTGATCCCGGTACCCCTATTATTTTGATAAGTTGTGAAGAGGTTTGGGGCCCATATGCATCTACACATCGTAAGTGTTGCAACCGTAATTATGACGAAACGACAAACTCGCTAAAATTTAAAAATAATTTTTGTTTGATAATGTGGAGTCGCCACCAAATTTTATTTTTAGGAAAAAGATTTGGAAAAACCCCAACTTGAAGAAGACATTTTAGGTTCGGGAGTCGGTTACGAGTAGGGTAGGTGTTAGACACCCTGCTTGCCCGTTCCGAAGAATGGTACCCTTAAACTGAGTGTGTGATTTATTTGAAAATTGTTTGATCCTTAATTAGAATGAAAATAAATAGATTGATGGAAGATAGCCTGACAAGACTTGATCCTGCTCCTACGTATTCCCTGATGCAATGGGAAACTCAAGGCTTACGCAGTTCTGATTTTAAGGCTTGACCTTTGGAATTAAGAGGAGGATGGTTTTGAAAGTGAACAGAGTATTTTAAAAATATTTTAGAGAAAATCCTTAGTCCACATATGCACAAGATTCAAGACAACTACGACTGCACTGGGACCCATATGAATTTCTAAATATCGAAAAAGCTACCAGTTCGTACTTAGGATTCATCGCGTGAGACCTAAAATTAATGAATTTAATTTGAAAATAACAAAGATAAAAAAAGGGATTGGGAAAATAGGTAGAAAAAGAGTTGGGCTTAAAATAAAATGAAGTTGATTTGAAATGAATTTAATTTTGAAATGAACGTGATTCAAAATGAACTTGATTTAAAATGAACTTGACTTAAAATGAACTTGATTTAAAATGAATTTGAGTTAAAATGAACTTGATTTGAAATTTGAAGAAAATAATTAAACTTGATTTGAATTAGAACGAACTTGACTTGATTTTTGAAGAATTGAATTTGATTCAAATTTTGAAGAAAAAGAAATTTAATTTGAATTTTGAAGAAAAAGAATTTGGTTTGAACTTGAAGAATTGAATTTGATTTGAATTTTGAAGAAAAAAGAATTTAATTTGAATTTTGAAGAAGAAGAATTAAGTTTAAATTTTGAACAAAAAGAATTAAGTTTAAATTTTTGAAAAAAAAGAATTAAGTTTGAATTAGAAGAATTGAAAATTTAGTTTGAATTTTGAAGAAAAAAGAATTAAGTTTGAATTTGAAGAAAAAAGAATTAAGTTTGAATTTGAAGAAAAAAGAATTAAGTTTGAATTTGAAGAATAAAATTAACTTGATAAAAAAGATGTGAGATTGACTAAATATAAAAAAAAAATTAAAATTTGTTTAAAGAGATTTTGCTGCTGATTTTTATTGCTTGGCAATTATGCATGGGTAGTCAACTGTTTGGCCCACCATGTTGTGAAATCAAAATAAATTGCAGGATATGGGAATCGACCATGCAGACACGAGATTGTAGGCCATGTGCAGCCACTTGAGCTATACAATTTTGTAGTTTATATTCCACGAACCATGCATATGTATAGAGAGTGGGTTGTTTCCTTCATTCTGGGCATGACTCATTGATGGGTCCCACGTTCACTTTAATTCATTTCTTGCAGGCCTTTGCTAGCTACATGCATGGGTGCTGAAAATCCATAATTTTCTATTCAACCTTGGTATTCGATCTATTGCAATTTGTATTTGCAGCCAACCGATCTCAACATAGCTCCAAGTTCGCATATCATGCTGACTTTCAAAACAGAGTTACAACTTGCATGCATTGCTTGGTTCACTTCACATAAGAACCAGGAATCAGTTTCTTCTTTCTACAAATTTGTATTCACAACCACTGCATGGACAACAAACGTGGCCTCAGGTTTCCAATCATCCGACCTTAGTGCGGGGACGGTGAACATGCGCTTGGGAGTTGCATACATCACAACTCTCATGTATGGATCAAAACAAGAGTTGATTCCCGAGTAGCGGCTACTTGAGCGTGTTTGTTTATTCACAGGCGGACTATTATGCATTGTCCACATAAGACAAAAATCTGCATGGTTTTGCTGCCCAATAATGAGTTGAAGTAAGAGGGTGCGCTTGCATGTATGCACCTTCTTGGTTGTTTAAATAATGTGTAGAAACCTCAAGATCGACTAGGGAACGTGAGCGATGGACGTGGTTGTCTAGTCACCATAACCCATCCCTTCATTTCTTCCGTAGACACAACAGAATCCGCATTACTCTAATCCAACAACATGAGGATCAGTGGATAGGGAATTGATTCTATAATGCTCTAAACATGCCAATAAATGGTTGTCGCAATCGTGATTACAATGAGACGACGAACTCGCTAAAATTTTAAAATGAATTTATTTTTATTGTGGAGTCACCACCAAATTTTATTTTGAGGGAAAATATTTGAAAAAACCCTAACTTGAGGATGAAATTCTAGGTTCAGGAGTCAGTTACGAATAGGGAAGGTGTTAGGCACCCTACTCGCCCGTTCCGAAGAATGGTACCCTTAAATTGAGTGTATGATTTCCTTTGAAAATTGGTTGATCCCTTAAATAGAATAAAAATAAATAGGTTTGTATGAAAATAGCCTGACACGACTTGATCCTGCTCCTACGTATTCCTTGGTGCAATGGAAAATTTAAGGCTACGTAGTTCTGGTTTCAAGAACTTGATCCTTAAGAAAGTTTTATATATAATGAAAAAACGCTTTGGATGTCCTGGATCATTTACATTTGGGAGAATTAAGGAGAATTAAGGAGAGATCCTTGATTTTCTTGCACAGAGTCGAAGGCAAACGAGGGTTGTACTGCGACTCATATGATTCTCCAAACATCGAAAGGCAGGGTACGCTACACTTTCAACTTCGGAGTTCATCGCGTGAGATCTCGAATATTTTAAAGCTTTGAAAGGTATTTTGGAAAATAGTAGTTTTGAAGAAAAATTAAAAAGAGAGATCTTCGATCCATGTGCACAGAGTTGAAGGCAAGTGAGGATTGCACTGCGACTCGTATGATTCTCCGAACATCGAAAGACAAGGTGCGCTGCGCTTTCAACTTTGGAGTTCATTGTATGAGATCTCGAATCTTTTAAATCTTTGAAAGGTGTTTTGGAAAAGTGGTTTTGAAGAAGAATTGAAAAGAGAGATCTTCGATCCACGAGCACAGAGTCGAAGGCAAGCGAGGGTTGCACTGTGACCCATATGATTCTTCGAACATCGAAAGACAAGGTATGCTGCACTTTCAACTTCGGAGTTCATTGTGTGAGATCTCAAATCTTTTGAAGCTTTGAAAGGTATTTTGGAAAATAGTAGTTTTGAAGAAGAATTAAAAAGAGAGATCTTCGATCCACGAGCACAGAGTCGAAGGCAAGTGAAGGTTGCACTGCGACTCATATGATTCTCCGAACATTGAAAGACAGGGTATGCTGCACTTTGAACTTCGGAGTTCATTGCATGAGATCTCGAATCTTTTGAAGCTTTGAAAGGTATTTTGGAAAATAGTAGTTTTGAAGAAGAATTAAAAAGAGAGATTGAGGAAAGTGGTATAGTTGCAGCGCGGACCAAATGCGTGTAAGGAGTAAATAGGATATATAATTATTGATGGGTAGTTTCTTTTACATACTGAGCTTATCTTTCCTTCTGTTTTAAACATCCTTGGTTGTTATGTGATTACCCTGGAGTTGACCTGCTATGGGGTCATGACAGGTGTATGCAATCCACTTTGCCTGGTTTTGAAGGGGGAATTCATTTACCCATCCTCCTAGGATTTAGTCTAGGACAAATAGCACATCATGCTTTATTAAACGTTATTATTGGAATCAAACAGAAATCTCAATTCATTTCAGTTAGTATATTTGGGGGTTTAAACCATAGATCTAAGTAGCATAGTCAGGTCAACTAGCTGGGATTATTTTGCAGGGGTCCTGCTTTTTATATTTCTGGTACGAGAATTAATCGCGTGGATCAGTCTCTTCCCCAATCTTGTAGGGGCTAATGCTACTCCTAAAGTTCTTGCCAAGTTCAAAGTATAACTTAAGTGTTCAATCGACCTCTAACACTTACCCTCTTATGCTGTTATTTTACTCTCTGTTCTAATCCTATGTCTTAATCCTCATTGGTAACAACTTATCAAGAACATTTTATGAGGTACGCTGCAACACAGAAAGTATAGATGCAGTTGAGTCTGTAATCATATGACAAAATCACCCTGAATTGTCTATCTTACTTTGTTCTATTATCAGAGCTAGAAAAACACCACTCAGCACCCAGGGGTCTTAAGCAGTCTTAGTATTATTATATACTGGGGCTAGCTGCTTCAACATCTGTTCCTACCCTACTAGAATCTTGCTGTTAGACATGGTCAAATACTGACCAGTAACAGAACTGTTGCAAGCGTATCAAAACTAATCTAAGAAATCTTATCTGGTTTTAGACTTAGCGGTTATACCATCAAACCAAACTATGGCCTCAAACCAATGGATCAGGTTGCCTCAGGTTACTGAACTGACCTATAGGAACAGGATATTCTTTCTACCTTACCTTAACCCATGCAATTCTTGCCCATTCTTTGACATGGCTGGCTCGGAGCTGCCTTGCTGTGAGCTTACTGATGCCAGATAATAATACCTATCAGGATTAACTCTGTTAACTGTAAAGCTCGTCCTAGGCTACGAACCGAATTCCGGTTCAGGATGTTAATATTAACAGGGGACTGAGACAGGATTTGGAGTCCTTCATATTGTGAACATAATGACATTGCCCCATGGTTTTGTGGATCCGAACTGTCAGGTAGATCACTAAGAGCTTGTACAGCGAGATCCAGGAGCCATTCTCATTCAAACTCACTCAGTTAAAGCATCATTCTAGTTTTCAAATCAGACACCTACAGTGAATGGTTCAGGTAGCCTTTCGGTATGTCGTTCTTAATTCTGACTAACTGGTGTATACGGTACTGTCATCGTTTACCTAAATTGATTTATATTATTATCCTATCCAGGGTCCCCTCAGCTCCTATTTTACCCAATTCCTTCTTGTAAACATCCTAGGCTTCTTAGATTGACTCACCTCTGCCTTGTCCCTAGGTTAATGGATGCTGGCTCGTAACAAACCTAAGCACTAGTGGTCATGTCAGCCAAAGGTCAGTCCATAATCGGTGGTGTTTGTGGAATACAGTCTCAGTAAGTTTGACCTGCTAGCCCCTCCACTGCCACAAGCTGGTCTTGACATCTGGGCTTTCTATTGACCATAAATAGCCCATCATCTAGCATAGGCTTTACCCTCCCCTGATACTAACTTGAGGCTGTTTTGTGTCTAAGCTGGTCAAGGATTATTAACTTCCGGCCACTAAACTTACTTTCCAAACTACACCCTGTGTAGAGATCTTCTAATTTTCTCCTATGACACACTGATCAGGTCTGACTCTTTTCTGTTGAGGTTCTTTATTGCTGTGGTTCCTAATTGTGATTTGTATCATCTAGTTACCTCTTGTCTCACTTAGTTCTCACGCCTTCTAACCTGGCTAGAGGGTCCTGGTCCTATTGACTCCGGGTGCAGGCTCTTGAGTGTAATTTAAAGACAGAGCTAATTCTTAGGATTCTTCTGGGATATATTTCCCAAGGTCCATTACAGGTCCATAGTTCGGTTTTAATTTTTCAAGTTAGAGATCTCCTGGACTGTTCACCCAAGAAACGCAGCTGACTTTATCTGAGGTTCATGACAATCACCTAGTTCTTAGACACATTTTACATGCCCATCACTAACCATACTTCCTGAATCCATTGCGATAGGAATTTCAACAAACCATCAGAAAATTTCTAGTTCGTGTAACAAGATGGCAGATTCCTAAATATGTCCCATAACTGAGATCGGGCTCAAACCCTAAACTCCAAAACTCTACATTGGTACCAGGATAGCAGTGGTATTTCCTAGAACTCAGAATCATTTGTGGGATACCGATCTTATCATGTTTGTAAGGAAATGTAGACTAGAGGGGGAACTGTTAGAGGTTTATCAATCTTATCAAGACATTATTTTCCCAAACTCTATGGTGTGCTTTGACACTGCTATAAACCACTCCATTATTCATTGTAGGCTAGGTAAGAATTAACACAAGGATTTTGGAACAGTCCCTGTATTCAGGCTAGGAGTTTCAAGAATTCAACTCTCGGTTGCTGTATTCTTGTAGCTATATATCTATACGAACTCGCTAAAATTTTTGAAAGTGAATTGATTTGATTAAGTGGAGCTGCCACCAAATTTTTATTGAAGGGAAAAAGATTTGGAAAAATTCCTGACTCGAGGATGAGATTCGAAGTTCGGGAGTCGGTTACGAATGGGGAAGGTGTTAGGCACCCCACTCGCCCGTTCCGAAGAATGGTACCCTTAAACTGAGTGTGTGATTATTTGAAACTTGTTTGATCCCTTTAATTAGTGTGAAAATAAATACTTGATGGAGGTTAGCTTGACAGGACTTGATCCTGCTCCTACGTATTCCCTGGAGCAATGGGAAATTCAAGGCTTACGTAGTTCTGGTTGGTTTGAAGGCTTGACCTTTGAATAGAGTTTAAATTGAAAAGCAAACATTTTGTTGTGTTTTTTTTTAAAACATTTTGAGGGTGCAATCCCAATCCACATATGCATAGGGCCCAAGACAACTATGGCTGTACTTGGACCCATACAGGCCTCTAAACAACGAACAACAGAAAAAGCTACCAGTTTGTTTGTAGGGCCCATTGCGTGAGATTGAGGAAAGCAGAAATGAGATTTTTATTTTACTGAAAAGAAAGGCAAGGAGGGGTAATCCTGATCCACATATGCAGAGGGCCCAAGACAACAACGGTTGCACTTGGACCCATACAGACCTCTAAACAACGAACAGCAGAAAAAGCTACCAGTTTATTTTTAGGGCCCATTGCGTGAGATTAAGGAATGCAAAATGAGTTTTTATTGAAGTTATTTGAAAGGGGTTCTTAGCCCACATATGCGCAGGGCCCATGACAATTACGACTGCACTTGGGATCCATATGATTCCTAAGCATCGAACAACAGAAAAAGCTACCAGTTCGTGCCTAGGGTCCATTGCGTGAGACCTAGACCCAAAGAATTTTCCTTTGAGAATAATTGAGAAGAAGATTAGGTTTGGTTTAAAACAAACTGGGCTTGATTGGACACTGTTAGAGAAAAAGGAATTGGTTGAAAAGAAATAGTTGACTTGAAATTTTATAGAAAATTAAACTTGATTTAGTTAGAAAAAGAGAATCTAAAAGAAATTGGACTTGATTTGGGAAAAGGGTTTGATGTTATTTGAAAAGAAAAAAAAAATTGGTTGGGGCTAAAGTGTAATTTTGAAAAGTTGAGGGGCTGATTTTGCAAATATGGAAAGTTCAAGGGACTGTTTTGCAAATATGGGAAATCCTAGGGACTTGCTAGCAATTTTTAAAAGTTTGGAAACTTATGGCTATTTGCAATAAGGGGTTCTTCCCCATTGGCTCCTCACTGGACTTCTGTCCCTGCCGATTTTCGCTTGCTCCTTGTACCCTGGAAATTCCGACGACTTGCCCGCCATGGTGGCTGGTTGGTATCCGACCTACAGGGGGCCGAATTGTGCGTTCGCGGTGGTTGCTGGAGACCAGGTTCGGAGATTCCTCAAGCTTATGCTTCGCGCACGAGGCCGAGACAATCATTGCTGCCCTCTCCGTCCGATCGTCGAGCTGGGTGACCAAAGCGCATCGCCGGAGTGAGACCGTCCGACCTTGACTCTTCCGCCTCCCATCAGCGGGGAGTTCTGGCCTCATTTCTGGCCGCACGCGCGAGCGAATCGCCATCATCGCGCAGCGTGGGGAAGGGGCCATCGCCGCCGACTTCATCGGAGCCATCCATTCGGTTTCTCGGAATCTCCCGTGCCTTCCTTGTCGGACCGGGACGCGAATATGAAATGGAGCAATGCTGTGCTGCAGCGGTGATGAGCGATTCCCAACCCTTAGACACGATCGGAGCTAACTTGGAGCGCTCAAATCTACGCACGTCCTCACCATTCATACAGTCACGGGTATTCACACCCGATTCCCAAGTGTCATTTGTTACCATATGTTTTTAGCTAAGCGGATTAAAGGGGATTCATGCTTATGTGGGTATTAATTTTACAGTCCCAGCCAACACATAGACGGATGAGCTAATTTCCTAAGTGAAAAGAGGGAGTTCATAAGCGATTCATTCCTAACCTGGACGAAGGGAGCTATCGGGAGAGAAATAGGCGTTTCCGGTGTGTAATCGCTGCTAAGGCCGTCATAGAGCTCGCTTCTGCCCTCTGCCAAGGATTGGATTGTTCGAGAGACAAATCTTACCCAGCCGCCCCAAAAAAAACCCCTGCTATGTCCCCTAAAACCTCTCTTTATAGCCTAAAACCCCAGGGGCTCCTTTTTTCCTTTTTTCTTTAATTAATTTTTCCTTTTAATTTTCATTTTCTCTCACTTTTTTTAATTCTATTTTTCAGATTTTTACTTCCAGCTTTTTAATTTTTATTCTTATTTGAAGATTTTAATTAATTTTTATTTCTTTCCAGATTTTAATTTTAAAATTTCCTTTTTCAGATTTTTATTATTTTCTTTTCCGCTTTTTTATTTTATTATTTATTTCTTTTTAGTTTTTAAATTTTATTTTTTAGATTTTGATTAATTTTTCTTTTCAGATTTTAATTTTTTTTTCAGATTTTAAATTATTTTTCTTTTCATATTTTAATTTATTTTTCTATTCAGATTTTAAATTTTCTTTCTTTTTAGATTTTAAATTATTTTTTTCATATTTTAAATTATTTTTCTTTTCAGATTTTTTCATTTTTGTTTTTATTTTCAGATTTTAATTAATTTTTGTTTTTAATTCTTTTTAAATTCTTTTTGTTTCTTTTTCAATTTTTTTAGTTTTTTTTCATATTTTTATTTTTTTAATTCTTTTCCAGATTTTTAATTTTTAATTGTTTTTTGAACCTTTTAATTATTTTTCTTTCTTAGATTTTTTTATTTTTTAGTTTTTCAGATTTTTATGTTTTAATTCTTTTCCATATTTTTAATTTTAATTATTTTTTTCTTAATCAGATTTTTTATTTTTGTTTTTTCAGATTCTTATTTTTTAATTCTTTTCCAGATTTTAATTTTTAATTCTTTTTCAAACCTTTTAAATATTTTTATTTTTCAGAATTTTTATTTTTTATTTTTTCAGATTGTTATTATTTTTAATTATTTTCCATATTTTCAACTTTTTAATTATTTTTTCAGATTTTTTTTTCAAATTTCTTATTATTTTTTTTTTATTTTTAATTCTTTTTCAAATTTCTTATTTTTTAATTTTTTTTCTTTTATTTTTTATTTGAGTAAACTGCCACTTTAGTCTCTGAAATTGTTATCGAGTTTCATATTAGTCCCTGAGATAATTAAATTAACTATTTAGTCCCTGACTTTTTAAACCGTGATTCACGTTAGTCCCTGAGGTCAACTGCAACTGACGATTTGCTGATGTGTAACGTTAGTTGACGTTAAGTGACAACGTGGCGTGCCAGGTGAACATCCAAACGCTGTCGTTTTATGTGACGTTAAGAAGTTCACACCATCATCGTATGAAATGGTATGAGATTTGAGATTTTAGAGAGGACCCTAAACCCCTATTTGGAATCCTAATTTTTGCAATTGATTTGTAATCTATAAATTGAAGCTTCAGCCACTCAATTGATTCATTGTGAATGTCAGGGGTGAATGATAGAAGGTGCATACGAAGTATGGAATCAAGAATGTCACATACAACAGAACACACAAATGAAGTTCTGAAATGTCACTGCAGATTGCGATGTGTGATAATGGTATCAGGTTCTGAAAAGAATCCTGGAAAATTGTACTATGGTTGCCCAAAAATAAAGGTAAGTGGGTTTCATTTCCCACGTTGGTGTTAATATGCTTAAAAGAGTTTATTTAACACTTGAATGATATATGTAGGTGAATGAGCGTTGTGGATTTTTCATGTGGTTTAATGGTACTGTTGGTGTTGACAATGAAACTGTATCAGTGAAGAATGCTGAAGCTGAAGGTGAAGCTATTGATGAAAGATGGATGAAGAACATGTCAAGGAAGCTGAATGACTTAGATTGTGAAGTTAAAAGACTAAATGTTATAGTTAATGTAGGGGTGGGGTTGTTGTTTTTGTTGGTTGCATTTTTTATGGGTTTTGTTTTGAAGAACTAGATTGGGATGAATGGGGGAGTTGACTAAATGTAATAATAACTCTGTTTACATATTTGAAGTATAAATGAACAATGAGATTATTGGCTTTGTTTAATATAGTTGTTTATGTTTGATGGTTTATGCAAATTTTATCAGCAAATTTGAATGTTATCAGGTTATAGTTGAATGACTAAGGTAGCAGGGTTTGGGTGAATGAGTAATGTTACCAACAGAAACAACATTGATGACATTCATGCTTGTAAAAGCAAACAATTCCAGTTTGTATATGGGCAATGTGGATGGCAACTATAATCATATGAAGCCTTTCACTCCTTTATATTCTATGCAATCCAAACCACCTTCATTTATGACCTTGGATTTGGACTCTTAATCTGTTGTTACATCATTACCAAGCTGTAAAACTCTGTAATTTGTCCACGTTCGGTTTTTATTATGATTTTACATTCAAATTATGATATTGTAACCAAATAAAGTGCATAAAAATGAATTCCAAGTGCAGAATAATAGTTCTGCAAAGTTTGTGGGCGCCTGGCATGGTGACATTGGACTAACTACATCTGATTTTCCCATCATAAACCTGCTACAAGAAATGCTTCTTGGTGGGTACTCAAAGATTGGCAATGCACCACAACATATTATGCCTCCTTGTGGAACCTATAATAATCCCCTTTAACCCAATTCAAAGTTTGTAATTGTTGTCAGCAAAGAAGCAGCATGTCGCATTTTTTATCCTGTTTAAATGTCTTTGTAAGTTTTGAAAGTAGAATGACTAATACATGGGCAGTTGAATATTAAGCTTCACTGCAAAAGTAATGTCATTATCATATTGTAACATAATAGATGAGAAAGTAACACAGTTGGCTTATGCCTACTAACTTCGTCAATAATGAAAAAGAACATCAAAACAGAATACATGTTGAAGCACAATAGAAAGCAAAATATGTTCCAGCAGTTGTCAATTAATGGCCTATCAGTGGCCTACAAAATAATTGTGCACAAATCTATGATCACTAATGTCTTGGATCCCTGATGGTAGGTGTTGGCATAAACTTAGCAGCAGTGTTGGCTGCATCAGTATGTGGTGCTGGAGAATTTGGATGTGGACTGCCTTTATGAGGTTCAGTTGTATCCTTTGGAACCTGTGTTGGACCTATTGCACTTGATGAACCAACCTTCGTAATTGTCAATTTTGGCCTAAAAAGGTTGGTGGTAGATAAATTTTCTGTGTCTCCAGATACATCAGCACCAACTTCACCTAAGCCAGTATCAGATACTTCAGCTGGCTCAATAACTGTTTCTTCAGATGGCCCAATTGCAGACAACTGAGGTGGCCCAGCAGCAGAGCCCTCTCCTGCCCCAAGTGGATGATCAGTTGACCCAGCATGTTGCATTTGTTCCTGCCTTTGCCTCTTGGTCACAGGGCATGTTTGTTTATTGTGATTCTGCTGACCACGAACACTGCATGTAAATTCCTTTAACTTTCTCTTAAGTTTATGTGGGGTGACAATTGTTTCGCTGCCTTCCTTTCTTCTTTGTTTTTTAGGCCTTCCTGGTCTTTTCTTAAAGGTTGGTGGAACCAATGGTGTTTGATCTGTATGGCCCCAATATTCTTGTCCAGGCAATGCCTCAATATGATTTGAATAGGTTGCTTGATAGGAGGCCATTGTGAGCCATGCATGGCAATGGTCTTCAGGTCTCTCATTTTTATATGAAATGGCAGCTATTGCATGTTCACATGGCATTCCTGTGTACAATGAGATTAAGATTTTCATCAGATATCATTCAATGGCTGTAAAATGCATTTATACATAAAAGCTAATTAACCAATAAACCTGTGAGCTCCCAGAAACGACATGTACAACTTTGTATTCCTACATTAACAGCAACCCTATGTGGCCAACATTGAACTTCAAACTTGTGCCCATCATCATCCCCTACAATGTCAAACAATAATGTAAGTATGACATACATAAGCATAACTTATAAAATATGGACTAATACTACCTGACCACGTTGCTGTCCACTTATTTGATTCTTTTTTCAATTTTTCCAACCTACTTTGTTGTATTGGTGGTAAGTGTCCATAGTGTCTAGCCAATTTCAACTTGTTTGTGGTGATGGTGTTGAATATCATCACCCTAATTTCCTCTAGCATTGTGATTATTGGCTTCTCCCTAGCTGTTAGGATCTTGGCATTGAAGACTTCACAATTGTTATTGCAAATATTGTCAACTTTTGGCCATGGTGAAAAGTATGCCTTCGTCCAAGCTTCTTTAGGTTTCTCAGCCAAATAGTCATGAGCATGTTTGTTTGTGACCTTCAATGTATTCATATTTCTGTTGAATTGGTTTGCCTCTGTTGATCTTGCACAAACCCATAACAGATTTCTCAACTCCCTACTCTTCCAATGCTTTGAAAAATTTTGCCACAAATGCCAAACACAGAACCTGTGTGGAGCACCTGGCATAACATCCTGAATTGCTTGTCTCAGACCCTGTGCAAATACTCAAGTTAGTCCCTAATACATTTAAAAAGTTTCAATTTAAACCCTAAGAAATTTAATAATTTTCACGTTGGGTCCCTACAATGTCAATTTACATTTGGTTTAATTTACGTAGTCAGTGTGCATGCAAAATAAAATACCTTCTGCATGTCTGAAATAAAATTCCACCCATATTGCACGTGGTCTCCTAAGTCTTTATGTAACAGATCCAAGAACCAGGTCCAGTTTTCTTTGTTCTCAACATCCACAACAGCATAAGCAATGACCCATATATGGTTGTTTGAGTCTTGCCCAACAGCAGACAAAAGTATACCACCATAGTACCCTTTCAAAAAAGCTCCATCAAGCCCTATAAGTGGTCTGCAACCCTCTTTAAACCCTTTTTTGCAGCCATCAAAACAGATGTATATTCTTCGAAATTGTGGAGGGCCATCTGGTTGTGGTGTTGATTCCATCTTAACAGTGGACCCAGGATTCCACTTTAACAACTCATTACAGTAGTCCCATAGTTTAGCATATTGTTCTTGTTCACTTCCTTGCAAAATTGACTTGGCTCTCTTCACTGATCTCCATATCTTTGTCCTATCAATATGGACTCTAAACCTTTGTTTAAAGTAGTCAATTGTCTCTCCAATCTTCATATTTTTCTCCTTTCTCAATTTCTTTACCAGTTTGCCAATTACCCATTTCTGATCTGCTTGCTTATTCTTAAACACTCTTCCACAAGTATGTTCATTTTGAAAGGTTTTAATTTGAAAACAATGAAGGGCATTGCTGTAACTGCAGAAAATCTCCCACCTGCAGCTAGACTGATTACACTTTGCTCTTGCACGTACCTTGTCATTTTTCACCCATGTGACTTGTCTACCAAGCTGGATTGTGTAATCCTTCACAGCTTTCTTGAATGATTGAATAGTTGGGAATTCCATTCCAAGTTCCAGCTGGATATGCCCAAATGTTGACTCTTCATTCCATTGTGGGTTTACCTCCCTATCCATTTCTTCATTGTCTGAATTAATAGGAGTTTTAATTTCTTCAGATATCCATGACAACCCTTCATCACTATCATCAGTTCTATCTTCAAGCATAGTCTCAATATCAAAATCACTCTCATCAGATACGTCCTCCCCTAAACCTTCAAAATTGTCATCACTATCATCAAAGATTTCATCAGACCATGAATCAGAATCTTCATCAACAACATTCTGTTTTCCTTTCCCTTTATCAGGTTTTTGAACACCAGCACCTTCATCAACAACCTTCTCTTTTCCTCTGCCTTTATCAGGTTTTTTCAGACCAGCACCTTCATGAACAACCTTCTCTTTTCCTCTGCCTTTATCAGCATTTTGAAGACCAGCACCTTCATCAATAACCTTCTCTTTTCCTCTCCCTTTATCAGCTTTTTGAAGACCACTATCTTCATCAACAACTTTTTGATTTCCTTTCTCTTTCCCTTCATTAGATTTTTTATAAGGACTACGTTGAACCTGAACCATTGGTTCTGGTTCTTGTCCTTTCTTCTTGGGAGATTTTTTAGCAGCACCAACTTCAACCTGCACAACCTTTTCCTTTCCCCTGTTGCTATCAGACTTGCTGTGAGGAGTCTGCAGGTTCTCACTTTCTTTGTGTGAAAATCTTTCTGAAATCCTACTACTTCTTCTTATATTTTCCACTGTTTTTGAGGGACTTATTTGCTTTTCTGTCCTTTTCCCTTTCTCTGTTGCTTTTATACCTGGACTTCTTGTCCTTCTTCCAGGACTTTTTTCAGCAGCAGATCTTGTTTCTTTCTCCCTCAATACCTTGGCAGGACTTTTTGTTTTTCTCGTTGGACTTTTAACTTTTTCAGCCCTTTTTTGTTCAGTCCTCACTCCCTTTCTTATTTTCCTAACATCTTCACTACCACTTGCATCCCTTGCTTCTGCTGTGCCTTTCTTTATCTGCCCCCTAGTCATGTAAGTTCTCTGCTCATGATGACTTGTCACCACAGTTTCAAAAACACCACTTTCAACTGCTTCAACATGCATATACTCATCATGACCTTCAACATGTTCAACTTGCTCGGTTGTTTCTAACTGCACAGGCCCCTGCATTGTTTCTTTGACTAAACCCTCACCAACAGGCCTACCACCCTCAACTGAGTCAACATGCAGTGCCCCATCATCACCTTCAACATCTTCAGCATGCTGGCTTCTTCCTAATACATCAGCCTCCTGCATTGCTTCATTTACTAAACCCTCACCAACAGGCCTACCACCCTCCTCTTCACCACCTACAAATGGCTCATGTCCACCATCTGCAGCATCAATATCAGCAAAAGACCCTCCACCCTTAACATTATCACCAGTTTCCAAATTTTCAGTTCCTACTTCCTCACCACTTTGTATCAAAACTTCTGTGTCTGGAGGTTCATTCACAGAATGCTCAAAATAGATATCCATTTTGCATCCATTTATCTTGGCTACTTCTACCATATCTAATAAATCAACATCAAGGTCTAAAATCTTAATCCCATCACGAAAACTCAAACTAGGATCCAACCAATAAACACTTTTCACATTATGATAACCAAGGGAAATACCAAATTTTTTGAAACTGAAAACATCCAAAGTGTCCTCATCACAGTCCTCCCAAACATCCACACTGCCCCATTTGTACTTCATTATTCCATTTTCCTCAACAAAGTTCCCACCATGATGTATAAATAAAGTTAAGTACTGCACCAAGAATAAATAAATCAACTCTACAATGAACCACAACTATAATAAATGCATTTTAAAACACGTACCAACCAAGGATAAGAGACTTAGGGGCATCTTTAAACAGATACATATTTAAACCTCTTGCAATCAGACACAAAAAAAAAAGACAGACTTGGGACCACAACCATTTTTTTAGTAACAGTACTAGTCAGCAATCACAGACAGGGACCACATCTATTTCATATATTAAAGACAGAAATTGGGACCACACGAAAAGCACTCTTCCAATAAACAAACATTATCCTTCAACAAAATCGAAAATTTCATTCCCAATGTTTGCATAAAAAATTACCCCTAATTTTTCAACATTCCAAAAAACCCTAACCTACACAAACCCCATGAAAATGTCAACAAAACACACAAAATTTCATGCTTCAAATGGGCGCATATACCTGTTCCATTTCGAGTACAATATCAACAACAACCCACAAGTTCCCAGCAACTGCTTTCTTTCCCCCTTTCCAAAACCAGATATAACAATGCAACTGCCAATCCAAAGTTTGTGTTTTCCCTCCAAGGATTTGTTCAACGTTTAAATCCATGTGTCACATAAAACGACAGCGTTTGGATGTCCACCTGGCTGGCCACGTTGTCACTTAACGTCAACTAACGTTACACATCAGCAAATCGTCAGTTGCAGTTGACCCCAGGGACTAACGTGAATCACGGTTTAAAAAGTCAGGGACTAAATAGTTAATTTAATTATCTCAGGGACTAATATGAAACTCGATAACAATCTCAGGGACTAAAGTGGCAGTTTACTCTTTTTATTTTTATGTTTAATTTAATAGTCGTTTGTTATTGACATTAGGGTTAATTAATAAATTTAGTGACTGACAGTCTCGGACGTAATTGGGTGTTTTCAACAGGCAAACTGGTATCCTGAACTATTCCTGTATGCTAGGATGACCAGGGACTGTTTCTCCCAAAACTATACAACTACTCCCTATTTTCAGGTTTATACTTCTTTAATTTTGGATTTTAGACTTAGGCGATTTGGCCAGATACCACCAATTTGAACCAAAGAGAAATTATGTTGATTTACATATGAGACTTTTTCATATCTCTGCTAAATTTGGGAAGAACTCATTATTTAATCGGGCAACAATACAATGTCTAATTACGTGGTATACCGAGATGCTTGGACTAGTCCTGACAAGCTACTGTCATGGTCCCTAATCATACATTGAGTTTGTAGTCCTGGGATTCTCTTTTCCACGTCGTTTACCATTTAATGAGTGATTCCAGACCATGATTCAAGGGTGCATAGGGGAAACACAACCCTTGAAGTGTGATTTTGGGTACTTATCTGCTTCTATAGTGAACTAGGGATTCACTCAGAGTTTTCATGTGAACTCAACCACTTCCAAGCCAAGATAGGCAGGGTTTTACCTATCTCAGCCTATACCAAGCCTAGTCTGTGGTTTAATCACTTTTTAGTTTGTAAAGGCAAATTACTCAAGGCTTTTGTTCATATGTTAACAGATCATTAAACCTAATGGGCTCAAACATTAAGTTGCAACTTAGTGAACAAACAAAAGTAGCACATAAACACAGTGACACACTATTACTTAGCAGACACATTAGTTCCAGAATTCACAACGATGAACCAGTTCCTGCCTTGTTTAAGAGCTGAATTTTTCAGGTAACATAAAAGAAACGCAGTAAATGAATACGACCAATAACCTAATTGTTTTTGCTCTAGTATCCAACTTGAAATTTAAACCGGAGTCCTAAATCGAGATTAAAGCCGGGGATTAAAATTTCTTGGACTTTCACTTCCTATGTTCAGTTCATCCCTAGCCTAAATCATCCTTAAGGAGCAAAGACAAGATGATATTGAGCACATTCTGGAAGAATGATTGAAATTGAGAGAATAACAAGTGTTGAGCGTTTCACTTGGTAACGTAGAGCAGAACAAATAGTCAGAAGTAAACTGATTTTTTTCTTTGTAAAGGTCGCAATAATCAGCTGAGGAAGAAATGAATGGAACCACGAACAAAGCAGAATTTAAGACCACCTCTTCGGAAATTCCCTCTGGGAGCCAGGAGCCAAGAAGAATTTCCAGGATTTTCTTTGGAAATTAATAATCAGCAAGCATCTCCTCCTCAATTCGTGCAAGAAAGTCGATTCTTGAAGAGATTTCTCTTGGAATCGGAGAATTCGATGTAACGGAGGAAAATCAAGTAATCGAACCAGAAAATCCCCCAAAACAACCATCAATCTTCAGATGATTTTGAGGAATTCCTTTTGATGAGAGCCAAAACCTCTTTAGAGAACCCGAAACTCCTAGTTTGTTTTCCCCGCCCTTTCTTTTTTTTTTTTGGCAAAAGTCCCCTTCTCTTCCTTTCCAAAAATCCTTTTATACCCCCTTCTAACCATGGTAATACTCAACCTGCCCTTGGTCATCTCCTAACGCAATGATAACAATCCTAAATAACCTCTAACTAACCCTAACTAATTCCCAACTAACTAACCCTAGCTCATTAGGATCGGCACTAATTTTTATCCTTTTTCAACTTTTATTTACTTTCTTTACCCTTTGTTTATTATTTTCTATATTCTTATTATTATTATTGTTCGTCATCCTCTTTTGTTTGTATTACTTTCTATTTATCACTTTTATATATATTTTATATATTTATTACTCATCTCTCTTTTCTTCTATCTCTTCTTCTTCTTCTTTTTTTTATTTTTTTTTTATCAAACCATGCCTTTATGTAACCTTAATTATTTCTACTCCCTTTTTATTTCTTTTCGTCTTTTCTTTTCAATTTGTCTTTGTGATTTAATTAAAATATTCTGGATAGGAATTGATGTTCCCAATGGTCAAGCTGGAAAACCCATAGTCTAAAAAGGAAAGATCCGAGCCTGTGAGTGACCAAATTTGCAAAGACCATACGTTAGCCACCCCACAGCTTCTCATAACGATTACATATGATTTGAAACGACTGAGTTCGCATTTGTTTTACCATCCCGTTAGAGAATTTTAATAGAAAAGATAATTATGGGAACTGTAGTGAGGCTGAACGAATAAGACGTAGGAGAAATTCATGGGGCCGCCTTGATAATTGGCTCACTAAATGAATTCGAGGTCTTGAGGCAAAAAGATCATGCATGCATGCATTTCTCTCATTTTTACATGAAAACTTAAAGCCAGGTTATCCCTTGTCAGTACAGCTCCATCCCAACTCCCACAACAAAATCCATGCATTGATGTGATAGAACCCAAGAACAAAATTCTAAATCACGTACCCCAAATCAAACAAGACTCCTATCTAGGATCTTTCTCAGATTCAAATGCTAGAGTGAGGATTCATCTGTTTCGATTTTAAGCTATAACCTACTAACCCTGCTAAGCTTGAGCCAATTGGGATTTAGATCTTTATATCCTTCCCAGTTGGCACTTCCCACATAGTCCACAATATATCGAGGCAGGACTGCAACATGGGAGTCAAGCCCTTGAGTAGAAGTTCCTTAGTTGTATCCAAAAGGTGCCTTGAACATTGATCGAAGCAACTGCATGTGACTTAGAGGCTTATTAATTGGTGGAGCACTAGCATCTTTTGCATGAGTTCTCCTCCAACATGCATGGGGTGCCCTCTCTCCTTTCAAACAAAATTTAATGGAAAGCCCCACATTCAATTGAATTCGTCCTTTCATATGACTTTCTCCATCACATTCATAGGCAGAGGAGCAAGTAATCATCAAGTACCATGCTCTATGCAGCTGTATGGCCAACCTGACCTCTATAGTTGTCATAACTGATGGATAGAAAATAAACAAGACCTAGCATATGCAATTGATACAGCAGGTTTGATAACACACTAGCTAACATCATCGCCACATTGGATGCCATGTTTAACGAAGCTCCATTTTGGCGTTCAAGGATCCCTAATAATGCTTCCTAAACATCAATAGTTTGCATGAAGGAAAATCAAAACCACTATGCATGGAAAACCATTTCTTCATGTTTACTTTTCCATGTATGGATATAAGAAAAAGGTTCTAACAAACTCCATAGAGGACATCATTTTGCATGGGCACAATCATTAACCCGAAAACTCCCAAGTTTGGTGGGCCAAGCACCCTTGAACATACCCTCTATGGTTGATGAATGCATTTCGACCAAACCAAGATAAGACCCTCTGCATCATCTCAGTATGTAAGAAGAATGCTCTATCTTCGTAATTGTGAAAGAGTGGCAAATAACCCATATAGGTCGTATACCAATCCACTCAAGATGATTGAGCACTTAGCTTCACGAAACGGTATCTCTTGTTCGATCTCAAAAATGCAACCCACAGAATCTATGTTCAACTAGTTCTTCTTATAAAAAACAAGATCTTACTATGAGAAATAACAAGGACTAAGCTAGCAATGATCGATTCTCGACTAATCAAGAACCATATTAAAGCTAGCTTATCATACAATTGTATTATCACATAAATCTGCATGATTCTTGGTTCAAACCTAAGCCAACATATCCATGTGAAATTTTTGACTCAGGTAAAAGAAAGTTTCACTAACCTGTTATGGAATTCAGGAGGAGCTTATGCTAGCGTGTTAGAAGTAGTGAAGTTCGTTTTTCTTCTTCCTTGCATCAGGGCTACTTGCAGGGGTTGGGTATGAACATGAGCCACTGGAAGGGAGCCTCCATTCCTCCAAATTGGAGAACCTTTTATATCAACCCTCGATGCTGTTCACTGTTGATTCTCTTCATGAGTGGGAACGCCAGGAGTCCCTTCTTTCCTTTCAGCTTTTGAATCCAGTTGGGCTTGGAATAGTAGAGAGGCTTTTTTCCATAAGACCCCCCTCTCTCCTCATCCCTTTTTCTTTTTTTCTTTTCTCCCCCTTCATTATTCTATTTTCTTTCTTTTAATTTTATTTTTTTCTGTTTTTTTTTCAGTTACTTTCATTTTTTTTCCAGTTATCTTGTTTTTTTATTTATTTCATTTATTAATTTTTTTTTTCAGTTTTTGATTCGTTTTCTGTTTCTTGTTTAATTTTTTTCTCTTATTTCTATTTTCCCAATTTTCATTTTCTGTTTATATTATTTATTTATTATTTCCTTTCTTTCTTCTTTTTTATTTTTTTATTTTTAGTTATTTATTTCTTTAATTTCTATTTTTTTCTTATTTTTTTACTTAATTTTCTGTTTGTTTTTTTTCTTTAATTTTTTTCAGTTCTCCTATTTATTTTTATTATTTAATCTATTTTTCAGTATTTATTTATTTATTTATTATCATTTTTTCTCTGTTTTATATTTATTTGTTTTCTGTGTTTTCTGTTTTTTCTTTTTTTTTTTAATTTCTTTTCTGTTTGTTAGTTTTTTTTGTTTGTTTCCTTTTCTTCATTTTTATTTATTTCCATTATTTAAATTATTTATCTACTAATTAATTTTAAAATGGGACCTTGGACATAATTGGGTGTTTACAGTAATGATGACCAATTTTTAATTAGTATGGATTATTATGATATACGACGCAATAATCTCAACTTATTCTTAAGTCTGTCATAGTAGCCACTTGTGGTGGAAAGAGTAGAATGATCTCATTCATGCATTACTTAGGAAGAATGACTTATAATGGTTCGTTGATAAGGTTAATGAGTGTAATTGTTATTTATGTTAAAATATAATGCACTACTCCTATTTTTACTTTTACTCGAATGAAGCGTCTCACTTCCCTTTGCTATATTTTGTATGCGTGGTTATGACTCTTTAATGAGCCTACAACGTGGATCACCCTTCTCTCGAACGTTGAGGTGATCATGGACGTAGTGAGCAGATAAGAAATTTTCACTCCGCGGACAGGGACAACGACTATAAAGTAGAAGTATCAATTCGAAGAAGAGAAGCAGATCCCTGTAGTTCTATTTAGATATAATAGCATAATATTGTATGTACTTACTTTACCACCCTAATCATAGCACCCTAGACTACTTGTATTCTGGGATTGTGTAACTGATATACTAGGAGATTGTTTATTCAGATGATTGGCAAATCAGATACATCATGACCCTCCGATTATTTAGTACTAGTAAGTGTACGTAAAAGATGAAGTACGAATAATATTAAGAGAATATAAGTAATTTGGGGTTGTGACATATGCAATAAAATATTTTATTAATTTTTATTTTATATAAATTTTATAAAAATAATTTATTTGATAAAAAATTTCAAATCAATAATTAGATTAGTAAGTTTTATATTTATAAAAAATTATTAAGTTGATATAAGTTTTAAGTTAGTGTTAAGTTTAACACTTGGTGTGTATATATATATATATATATATATATGTATATATATATATATCTCAAGAATCGCATTTGTATTTTCAAATTTAAATAAAAAATTTAAAACATTTAAAATTATAAGAGAAATATACATATTTAATTTGAATAAATAAAGAAATAAAATATATATTACAACATCTCATTTTTTATTTATTGCTTATTAACTTGTATTTGAAATAAACTTAAAAAATATTTTGAATAGAAGGAGATTGTGTAATATAAATATTAGTTTTATTCTAATAAATATATTTTTATGATTTAAAAGTCATTTTATATGTTTACAAAGTTTATTTCAATTGAAGATATAGGTTCAATTGTTGTTTTCTAAAAGTACTAAGATGTTATAAAAGATAAAAATTTCTATGTGTTATGTTTTGCCGAATTTGGTATGTTGGAGTTTTGAGTAAAAATTTGAACTAATTTTTTGATACTGCAATTTTTAAATTTATGAGAATGACCTAGATTGAATTTGCATTTTGTTTCTACAGAAAAGGGATAGATAACTAAATTATTTACAATTTTTCATTAGTCTTATTTTATCAAATTTGTCACTTAAGATATCTTCAATATGATAAAATATGTTTCAATTTTTAAGGCAGCACATTTGATCCATTTTTTAACATAAATTTATGTTTGAATAAAATGAATTTTGAATTTAATTTTTGTGTGAAGTTTACCTTTTCTATGCAGTACACTTTATAAAAATTTATAATTTAATTCAAATGATTTTTGGTGAAATTTTTTCCGGAGAAGGGACAATGTATGATAGTTTTGGATTAGACACACCCTCAGGTAAGACATCTATTAAAATACCTCTTAAGATGCATGATAAGACAATTAGCTAGATTTTTTTTAAATGAAAAACACTTGTCATACTTTTCTAAAAGTTAGGACACTTGTCATGTCCATTTTAAAAATTATGATACTTGGCTAACTTTCTTTAAAAATGAAGGACATTTATCATGCTCTTCTAAAAGATGAAGACACTTGGTAGACCTCCATCAAAACTCTCAATTTCCTCTCAGTTGATTGTTCTTTCACATTTAAAAATTTTCTCCTTACACCCTCTACCTCATGTTCTATCCTTTTCTTTTCTACTCCACCATTGAACCTTCCTTGAGAAACACTTATTTCTCCAACAATCCATCATCTTAGAGGGATGAAAGTGAGAGAAATAGTCACATACAAGAGACTATAATTTTTTTTTTGTGGGATTTGGATGAAACCAATGTAAAATTTTTGTGTAACACCTTGGAGGAGTTTAAGCCAAACCTACTTCTTCACTTTCCTTGGTCAGATTTATAAAAAGTTAGGGAAACTTTTTTCTTGGAACATAATGGGTAGGATATAGGGAAAGGAATTATTGCCCTAAGAATCCCTTGGGGGAAAAGATTTTAATTTGTTCTTGATGATGTTATATGTGATTTGTTAAATTTTATGAGATGAAAATATGATGATTCTATTTGATTGAATTTCTAGACCTGTGGTTGAAGTTCTAAGTTAGAATTTTATGTATACCTTTCTCGACATATTTTTGACCATGTATAAAATTTTATGATTGAATCCTTCTTATGTGATCTATGATTATTTTTGAAATATAAGTATTAAAATCGGATCCTATGAGTAAAATATCTAATTTTGACCTGTTAAAGGCTAAAAATTGATAAGAAATATACTTTAAAAGTAAACATATTAAGGATTTATATTGAAAATGTTTACATTGTTTGACCATCGTTTGAATGAGAAATAAAATTTATAAAAATAGTGTACATAATTAGTAAAATTGAACTTTTACTAAGACATTTCTTTAGACTTCAAACATATATACAGATACATTTGTAAACACCTCTGAAGACTTGGACATCTCTTGAGACACATCTAATAAACTCTCATTTTATCATTTTATCTGTAGGATTTTAGGCATAATTACTATATTATTTACCATAATTTACTTGTAATTTAGCCTAATGTTTATTATTTTTGCTAGAACGATCAAACAAGTAGAAAATCTAAAAATAGAAAAATTATGGGCCAAAAAGAGGACAAAAAAGGGCATAAAGAGACATAGATACAGAAAAAGGAAAAAAGTGCCTCCTCAGCGGACCAGTATGACAGTGAAAACCTAAGCACAACCATGCCAACATGAGGTTGCACAATCAAGCCAATATGAGGTTGCATTACTGTGCAAACTTAGTATGTTTGTGCCAACATTTGATGCGTCAACAACAATTCCACGTCACCCTTAATGACATAAAAGATGTCCTAATCAGCCTTACAAAGCTGTAGAAAATCTAGAATGGTCATGATAACTACAGGTAAGCTAGGTCAAGCCTGCTCCATGATGCTGGAAACCTTAATCTATACTTATAAAAAAAATATTTGCCACACCATTCTTAACACAACCAATACCTATCCCTTAAGAAAAAACACAACAACACTGGGGGAACACCACCTTTTACCCTTGGGGTACACACCTCTCTTTAGGCACAACCCTACCTTTCCTCCATCTATCATTTCTAACCTCTCCATTTCTATTTTTTCCTTCGGCATCCTTTTGTAGGACCTTAGTAGGAGTAATCTCGTGTGATGAAATTTCAAAGCAGTTGCCAGCCAACTTTTTTGGCAACACCAATTTTGTGTTTCTTTGACTTGTTTTTGTTATGAATATTTATAGGATATTTTATCTATGAATAACTAACTCCTCCTTTATGGGGTGATAGAGAGGTCCTAACTGTAAAGGACCATTAGGCTTATGGGCTAATCATAATTTATAGTTTAGGATTAGATTTGTTGTAATAAGTTTAGAGGCCCTACTTATATAGGCTTAGGGAAACTTTTTTGTATAATACTTAGATTCATAAAATGGGCTAATCTAGGCTTAATTAGGTGTTGCATAGTGGTTGGAAATATGACTTGTAATTTGGGCCAATCCAAGCCTATTTTAAGGAAGAAAGGAGGCTGATCCAAGGCCCACATTAATGTAGCTCCTTTGGTCTATATATAGATCACATTGTAGTAATTTTGAGACAATTTGAGTTACTAATTGAAATCAAAATTTTTAGAGTGATATTTTCTATCAAATTATCTTTCCCTTAGCCTTGTCTTGAGGTGAGAACCTCCTTATCCTTGGAACTCCAAGGTGGCGGAGCAACCATGCCTTATCTCCATAGGAGTGGTGCCTAAGATACTCTCTATTTCCTCATCCAATTCAGCATCACTTTGGCCTACATTGAACCGGTTTTTCCTCACCTTCTAAGGTGCTATCAAGTGGTATTCAGAGCACATCAATGGAGGTAAGATCTTAGGCCAAAACTTGTGTCAATTAACTTTCTCTACTACTCTAATTCTGCTTTCATTTTTTATTTTTTTCCATTTTTGTCCATATCTGGACAGATTTTGTGTTGGATTTGTGCAAATCTAAGTTTGATCTATGTGGATCTATGTTCTATGATGATAATAATTGGTGAATTATATTTGAATTTCCTTGAAAGTTGTTAGAAATTTCAAATTTGAATTTGTAATTTTTGGCACCAAAATATTTTTAAAATTCTGGAAAAGTTCTGAAAAAATTTAGCCTTAATTGTCTTATATCTACATTAGGTCTTATTGTTTGATGCTGGATCTACATGTTACAAGGAAAATGTTTGGTGAAATCCTCTCCAGTTAGCTTGAATTTGCATCAAAATTTTGAATCCTTAAATGCTAGTTCTTGGCGCCAAAATTCAGCATGAACAGTTTTCAAATTTTCGATCTAAAGTTGTTGATCTTTGTGAGGTTATATTTGTAATGTATAGATCTACACATTATACAAACTTTAATCGGTGGAATTTGCATCAAAACTCCTAGATCTAATTTAGATCTAGAAATTCACTTTTGCGTTCTTGAATTTAAAATTTAAATCTACTCAAATGTAAAAGGTATTTGAAGAACTTGTAATGAAAAAAGGTTTATTATTCAATGAGACCCACAAGGATCTTAATTTTTTTTTGAAAATCTGAAAATTGTTCTTGTGTGTTCTTGAGTGTTCTTGATCTTAACTCACTTTGATCTTGTATAAGTACTTTTTGAATGCTGTTTTTTTTTTGTTTAATGTATACTTGTTTGGGACTCTTTTGAGTGGCCTAAAATACTATTCAAAGGAGAAAAGTGTAGAAACTTAAGATTGAAAAAAAAATAAATGAAGCTTTATTCAAGTGCATGAAGTAGAAAAAAAAATTTTAAAAAAAAATTCTGCGAAAAAAAAATAATGTGCCAAAGGAAAATTGCATATGCTTATATAGTCTTATGTTGATGAATCAAGTGCTAGTTTTGTAAAAAAAAAAAAAAAATTTAAAAAGCATAGAGGATGTTCTCTTTGAATTTGCAATGTAATATATGTTCTTGAGTTGAGATGAAACTTTTTGAAACCAAGGTTGCATAAAGACAATTTAAATTTCAAGATGGTCGAATTATAAATTCAAAGACACTAAACTGGTTATCATTCTTCTTTCTTCTCATCCTATTCAATTTTGAGTGCCTATTCTTGAACCTTATTTGTAGTTTGTCTTTTTCAACTCTTCGTTTGTCATATTCAAATTCCATTTAAGTTTACCTAATTCTTGTGATAAGGATTTTGTTGCTTGTCATTTAAAAACTCCTTTGGTTTTGTCTTGAATTTCTAACTCCTTTAACCTTTTGGTAAACTTTGAACCTCACTTTGGAAACATCAAGTCCCAAGAATTGAAGTTGAGTATTCTCTTCTCATGGTTAGACCCAAGGTGTTCTTTGAGTGAAAGGTGTGGGAGGAGTTTGAAATTTAGTGAGTGAAACATAAAGAGTGTGGAGGAGTGAAACACTTGGTGAGGAGATAATTCTTTTAACTCTTTGCACCAACCTCTTTTTATATATGTGTAGTAATATTTTCATACTTTCTCATCCCATTTAGGTGGCATTTGGAGAAAAAAGGAGTAAGGACAACACAAGGCTTGAAGAGTGACTCAAGATTGTAATAACTTAATATTGTTATGCATTCAGTTTTTAACTTGTAACCTTGTACAAGTTGACTTGTAGTAGGTTGACATTGTGTTGTAAGTTTATTTTAGAAATTGTAATAGGTGCTTGAGTTGTAAATTTTGTTTTTTTTTTAAACTTGGGTGTAAAGGACTTGGACTTTACAATCTTGGTGTAGGATACTCACCAAGAACTTTAGTTTGTTGGTTTGTGCATGCTTGGAGGCATAATGGGGTGCTAAGTGTTGATTGAATTTCTAGAATTGCTAGTACAAACTTGAGTTTCTAAGATTGTTTTGTGAGGTTGAAGGAAGCTAGGTATACCTCTAAACTTTCTTTAAGGTGTTATAAATTTGCATAAAACTTATGGACTCAAAGGGCATTGTACTTACATTCAAGGTTTTCAGTGTTGGTGAAACCATAAGTGTTGTTTGATTGCTTGATTGGAGGGATAAGGTTGAATGCTTTTTGTTAACTCTTGATTATTTTTGAGTGTTTCTCTCTCTCTCTCTCTCTCTCTCTCTCTCTCTCTTGGAAAAAAACAATCGTGGGTGGAGAGGTTTTGCAATGTGAGTGACAATGCTTATTTACCTAGGACCCAAATTGAACAACTAGCCTCTAGAGAACTTTCCAAATACAAAGTATGGTCTTTGAAGAACGCCCAGATAAAATAGAAAAGAATTAAAGTTCATCTAGGTCTAAAATGAGCAAAGGTAAACATGTCGAATTGGAAACTAGTGGATCTAGGAAGGATAGATATCATAGAAAAGAAGAGGAGACATTCGAGGATGATGTCAATCTTTTGGTGAAAATATCATCAAAACTCCTTCACATAGTAAGAAGGTTCAATCAAGGGAAAGACCATCTTCAAGAGATAGGACACATTCTTCCCCTAGGAGAAAATTACCAACATCAAGGAGGCACCAACATAAGGATGGAGTCCATAAAAGTAAGGGTAGAAGTACCTCTAGAAGTAGGGATAAAGAACCCTTTAGGAATAGGAACCATAGGAGTAGGGATAGGTATCCTTCTAGGTATAGGCATATAAGTTCCTCTAGAGATAGTTCAGAGGAAAGGTCCTATAGGAGTAGGCATAGCCCTAAACATAAAGACCATAAGGATAGATACCACCGTGATAACTTAGATGGAATTAAAGTTAAAATGCCTAAGTTCCAAGGGAGAAATGACCTCGAGATATACTTGGATTGAAAGCTCAAGGTTGAGCAACTCTTCTCTAGTTATTCAATTAGGGAAGATCAAAAGGTTAAGTTAGCTACCTTAGAATTTAGTGATTATGCACTTATTTGGTGGGATAAGCTAAATAAAGAAAGATACCAACCTTTGAGTAATTGACATGAGATGAAACATGTGATGAGGAATAGGTATATACATCCTTACTATCTTAGGGAAGTACATAATAAGCTTCAAAGAATGACCCAAGGCACCAAAAGTGTAGATGAGTACTATAAGGAGATGGAAATAGCTGTCATTAGGGCTAACTTGAATGAAAGTAAGGAAGCTACAATGGCTAGGTTGCTAAACGACCTTAGGCATGAGATTAGGGACATAATTGAACTTCACCATTATCTGAGCCTTAATGATTTATATCACCAAGCCCTTAAGGTAGAGTCTCAATTGAATAGGAAGGGTAAGGATAAGTATACTCCTTATAGGACCTCCACACAAGAAAAATGGAAGGATAGGAAGAAAGAATCAAATTTCAAACTTAGAGAAATTAGGGACACCAAGGACTCCATAGAGTCCAAGAGAAAAGCACCTAACCTACCCTTAGGAAGAGAATCCTTCATTAAATATTTTAAGTGCCTAGGAAGAGGACACATAGCCTCTCAATATCCCAATAAGAAGAGTATGATCCTTAGGGACAATGGAGATTATTCTTCCTTAGAACATTCGAGTTCTAGCTCCAACTCCTCATTCCTTAGTGATGAAGCTTTAGAGTATGCATTAGAAGGAGATCTAATAGTGGTTAGAAGGTTGCTAGGAAGTGTCACTAATGGGAAGGAAGAAAGCCAAAGAGAGAACATCTTTCATAAAAGGTGTTCCATTCTAGGACACACATGTTCCCTAATTATTGATGGTGGTAGTTGCACTAACTTAGCTAGCACTAAGTTAGTGACTAAGTTAGGGTTAGAAACAACTTCCCACCCTAAGCCACATAAACTTCAATGGCTTAGTGGTAATAGAAACTTGTTAGTTGATAAGCAAGTTTTCCTTTGATTTAAGATAGGTAAGTATGAGGATAATGTCTAGTGTGATATTTTCCCCATGGAGGCCAGTCATGTGCTACTGTGATAAGCAAGTTGTTTATCACAGTAGCACATGACTAAACCCTAAACCCTAAACCCTAAAACCCTAAACCCTAAGCCATATAAACTTCAATGGCTTAGTGGTAATAGAAACTTGTTAGTTGATAAGCAAGTTTTCCTTTGATTTAAAATAGGTAAGTATGAGGATAATGTCTAGTGTGATATTTTCCCCATGGAGGCCAGTCATGTGCTACTGGGAAGACCATGTCAATTTGATAGGAATGTCTATCATAATAGGTACTCCAATAGGTTTTCTTTCATGTTCAATTCCTAACAAATAACCCTAATGCCTTTAACCCTAGGTGAGGCCTGTAAAGACCAAATCCAAATGAGAAAGAAAAAGATGCAGAGAGAAATGCATTGAAAAATATAAAAGCCATTGAAATTAATAAAAAGAAAAAGATGAAGGAAAAAGAGAAGGTAAGTGAAGTACCCAACTCTCTTGAAAGTAAGAATGAGGTGAGAGAACCACTCTTAATTAGGAAACCTCTTCATCAAACTCAAATTGACTTTAACCTCAATCTTATGATATTTTCTTGTATGCCTCAATCCTTTTTTTTTTTTTTACCTAATATAGGAGTTGAAAGGTCATTTTTGAGGAGGTAGTCAAGAAATGACATTGTTGAGATTCCAATCTCCTACCATAATCCTATATAATTGGGACACCTTTGTTGCATTGCTTGTAGAGGGTTATATGCCTAGATTACATCACATCACACAACCCTCACCTTATTTTTATGTACCCCATTATGGTTGTACATTTTCATATATAAAGATTCCTAGTATGCCTCAACTCTTGTTTTATGATAATACGCCCAGGATACTTGATTTTTTTGTGATCTCAACTATATGTGACATTGGTGAACCTTACATATTAATATTGCATGGAACATGTAACAAGATCTATATCAAGTGAACTTGGTCAAATATGGATCCCATGTGTATATCTAACACTCCATCAATATTGGCATGATTTAAGTGTCTAAATCCTTGTTGCGTGATAGTCGTTCACTTTTACACCATTATTCACTTTGTAATAAGACGCCACTATTACATCAAGGAGTGAATCATTTACAACTCATTTTAAGGCACACCTTACGCAATAAAAATAACCACTTTTTAGGAACAAGGAAATTGAGTGCAACCCATAAGCATGCTTGGTTCATGTTTGTTAATAATTGTGAACTTGTGAGTAGTCTTAATCTTTTATTCCTAATCAACTCTACTGGTCTAGTCTTACAACTATTTGGATAGTTTTGAAGGTTAATCTTTGACCTTAGAATTATCTTTCATTTTCTGTCATTAATAACATCTCCTCTTCGTACTTATGTCCTTGTTTTATAGATAATGTTGAGCTTAAACATTCAAGGACGAATGCTTCCGAAGGGGGAGGAGATGATGGAGAGGTCCCAGTTGCAAAGGACCATTGGGCCAATGGGCCAATCACAATGTATAGTTTAGGATTATGTTTGTTGTAATAAGTTTAGAGGGTCCATCTTGTATAGGCTTAGGGAAGGTTTTGTATGTAATACTTAGGTTCATAAAATGAGCTAATCGAGGCCTAATTAGGTGTTGCATAGTGGCTGGAAATATGGCTTGTATTTTGGGTCAATCCAAGCCTATTTTAGGGAAGAAGGAGGCTGATCCAAGGCCCATATTGATGCAGCTCCTTTGGTATATATATAGACCATATTGTTGTCATTTTGAGAGTCATTAATTGAAATCAAAAATTTTAGAGTGAGATTTTCTCTCAAATTCTCTCCCTTAGCCTTGTCTTGAGGTGAGAACCTCCTTATCCTTGGAACTCTAAGGTGGCGGAGCAACCGTGGCTTATCTCCCTAGGACTAGTGCCTAAGATACTCTCTATTTCTGCATCCAATTCAGCATCACTTTGATCTCCATTGAACTAGTTTTTCCTCACCCTCCAAGGTGCTAGGAAGCTTTGTCAACTTTTATGATGTGTATTGTTTGAACCCTTTTTTAAATTAATTTTTTGTTATTACAATTATGTTATTCTATTATCCTTAATCCATTAATAGAAACTAATCAATTCTATTAATATGTTAGTTGGTTGGGGGGTTAGACAATCGTACCACTTGCAATTGGTGAAACTATATGATAACTGAATTAAGGATCTTGAAGGATTAATCAGGAACCTAAGTTTCTAACTAGTTAATTACCTGACACATGATTAACACACTCTAAAACTTTTTGACCCTTTTATTTATCTATCTTGTTGGATCAAAGAAAGTCTTTAAAAGGGAGATTACTACTATTAGCGTAGGTGGTTAATAATTGAATAAAAGAAGGAAAATTAGAGATAAAAACAAGTAAAGTCGAAAGGGGATTCAAAGCCCTATTCCATAACTTGCATCGCATTCTTTTGTTTATCATTAATTGAAATCTTATTTCTATCTCTTTTATTTTCACCACTTTCACAAAACCATTCTCTCTGTAAGCTCAAAAGTTAGAATTCAAATTTTATACATAGACAGTTGGAATAGTCTTTGTGGGATTGATATTAAAGGCTTAAAATATCCTCTTTCTACACTGATGATTATATTTCCTGTGGATAAAAATTGACAAAGACTTTTAGACTCATATTTTACACAATAATTTTTTAGCACTGTTGCTGGGAACTATATTCCAACAGTCTTCAATGTTTGATTTCTAATTGCTTAAGACATGCACATATTTGAAATTTTCTTTTTAAATATTTATATTCTTTTTTTCAAAGAGGATTCTAAAAAAAAGCTCTTTCATTCAATTTCCCTTGCCCAAACCTATTTTGTTTATGCTAACTTGTTCTCAAGCTTCTAACTACAATTTGAACCTTAAATAGAACGAGCAACCAACATATTAAGGCGAGAGATAATAGCAAAGAAGATGGAAACACAAGAGAAGAGAACATTGCTGGACTATATGACCTTAAGTGATGAGGGTTTGAGGAGGAGTATATCCATCCCAATAGTGGATGGTGTTTAGAAATTCGACCTGAAGCTCGCACTAATCAATATAATACAAAATTTTCTTTAATTCAGATGGATATCCTTAGAGGACATACATCTCCACATCAAAAATTTCCTAAGCCTAATAAACACCATCAAAGATGAATGGAATCTCATAGGATGCAATCAGACTATAATTTTTGCCCTTCTCTATAACTGAGAAGGTGAATGATTGGCTCGACTCTTTTTATGAAGGATCCATCACATCCTATGATAAATTAGATTGTCTCTTTTTGATGCAGTACTTCTCATAATCCATGCAATCCAGATCACAACAGAGATCACCAGCTTCACACAGTGTGAGAATGAGTCTTTGTATGAGATATGAGATCATTTTTAGAATCTTCTCTGAAAGTGCCCGTATCATGGGTACTAGATGCCCCATCTTGTGCAGATCTTCTACAATAGCCTCTCCTATACCTATAAGGTTGTAATCAATGCAGCCTCTGAATGGGCATCCACCATAGACTTCCAAAAGATACATGGCACACTTAAGCCTAGTTCATGCAATCTATGGAGTTCTATAAGCCATAGCCCAGAAGAATGTGAAGTTAAGGTCAACATGGCCCAACAAAATGAGGAAGCCCATTTCGTGGGAAACACCTACAATCCCACCTAGAGGAATCACCCCAACCTATCTTAGGGAGGATGTCAAGGTAATAACATTAAAGATTCTTCCAATATTTACAAGCCCCTCATATGCAAAATAAAGGTGGCTGGCTACAAGAAAGAGAGGAGGAAGTCAACTCCCACAGAATCAAGATTAAAAAATATGTAGGCAGGACTCTAGAATATAGAGATGCAAATGTACCGATTCCAAAACATCGAGGAATAGATGGAAAAATCCAAACTCTCCTAGCACAACGAACACCAAGGACATTGCCTAGTCAGCTTCAGGTAAACCTAAAAGAACAGGTGAAAACGATAATCTCAAAAAAACGAGACAAAAGTGGAGGCACCCACAAGAGGAATAGAAAAAAAGCAACATGACTATAGACTTACCACCAAAGCTTGAGGACCCAAGAATCTTTATTCTATCTTGCATTATGAAGGTTCCCATCTTAAAGCTTTGTGTGACTTAGGCTCTAGTATAAACTTAATGTCTCTCTCTGTGTTTAGAAGGTTGGGTATGAAAAATCCCAAACCTAATAGTCTCTTTGCAGCTCATATAGAGAACCCTTGTGTAATCTAAAAGGGATGGTGGAGGACATGCTGGAAAACATGGGAAATTTCATCCTTCTTACAAATTTTTTCATACTCCGAATAGAGAAGGATAAGAAGGATCCACTGATCTTGTGAAGACCTTTCCTGGCCACTAGAAGAGTAGTGATCAATGTGCAGTAAAGGGAGCTCACACTAAGGTGGGGTGATAAAGGAAAGGTGTTTGGAAACACCTACCTCCTAAAATTCCCCAAGAATGCCCTTTGCAAGTTTGTACGATCTCTTATACCTCCTAGATAAAAGAAAGTTAGGATAAAAACATATAAGGACCTAAAGTGCCACAAAGAGAAGAGGAGGCACCTCAAGGACACCCAAAAGCATGAGTTCCAAATAGGTAAGAACCTTTCAATTTTTAGCTCACAATTTCGGATGTGCATAGGACATCGTTGTTTCAATGAAGGTAGCCCCTATAAGCTTATGAATGCACACTATAACGTGATAAGGAAAGAGGAGGATGCCTTTCGATAGGCTAGAGGTCCTAAATGGGGAGAACGATACATTCGAAGACAACATCAACCAAACCCTGGGTGATCATGAGTAAATTAGCATGGTCCCACTTAGTCATTGGGTACATGTACACTAAGCTCATGATGTAAAACAAGCACTTACAGGTAGTAACCTATTTAATTATGGCAAAAAATATGGGGGAGATAGGGAGTAAGCATGATCATGCACTATTCAACATGACCGTGCCAAGTCTGTAAAGGTTTTACATAGTAAGCATGATCATGCACTTGAATTCTCTCTCCCAACCAGGTATGCCACATATTGTAACTTTATTGTTTCTAAAATTATTCATGGGCATGCTAAATTTTGGCACGTCTAAAAATAACTTAGGTTATGCGAAAGTTTTAATATGGCATATCGATGCCCCTATTTGCATAATAGTGTTGTGCTCTTTTTATGCAAGCTTCATTTAGCATGGCCCCATGCCCGGTTTACATAGTCGTGTATATGTAAATATTGAACATTTTTCTTTTTAACACAATCGTGCCCCTGTTTGCATGACCATACACATTCAATGCCTTTTTATGTTTGGTATGGCCATGCCCCCATTTGCACAACTATGCATATTCCATTATTCACTGAATTTTTTATAGGTTGCATGATCGTGATCTTTGTTGCACGTTTGTGCTTGTTCATTAATAAGTAGGTTTATGATGACATGATCGTGTCACTGACTCCTGTACATTGTGCAAATGGAATTTAGTATGGCCATGCCCCTAATGCTAAGTCATGCCACACTAGTGAAATATACGTTCTTTTCATGTGAGCATGACCATTCCAAAAATTTTATTGAGATGACTTGACTTTTTATTTTGTAGAAAATGCCTCCTTACATGCAAAAGAGAAGAAGAGCCTCTACCTCCGATATAGTCGAGCCCCCACAAGAGTTGGCCTACCATATAATCACGCATGAGGTTACTAGCATGTAGTCCCGTTTGAAAAGGATGCTTGACTTCATATTCATTTTGACTCATAACTTGGAACGAGAAGCATTGCAACTGTTGGACATAGAACGTCAGGTGACAATAACTATGTAGACTAGGTTGCCTTCATCTAAGAGCTTGTATATAGGGCCTACTTTGGAGTTCCTATCTTCCTTCATCTACTTTCTCCCAATGGGAAACATGCCTACCTACATTATCCACTACCAGCTCGGTGGCCAACGCTTCGAGGAGATCCAAGCAGACTTTAAGATCACGTTAGGATTCATGACACCCCTAGACATACTATTTCTTAAGTACTTGGAGGCTCTGTTGGACCTACTAGAGGAGTTTTGTCGAGGGAGCCTTCTTGTTTGAGATCACAAGGTCTTACACCTACAACCCAGGATCTTGAAATCTACTACCATTTGGGACTTGACTCTCCACATCACTCATTAGTGATTCACTGTTAGGATCTTTGCTAGAAACAATAGCACCATAGTCGTTGCAAAGATCCATGTGTTCCTCCTCTAGGTTGCTAATCGAGAGAAGAGGGTCGATTCTCAATGCTTCTTCATCATGTTATGCCAAAGGATTGGCCAGCGCCACTAGGAAAGGCAGTCTAGGTACATCGAAGTCAGATCTTATGTTATGTGACTGTCCTCTATTGTCACCGTCGTGTGATCCCATCATTCGCCACCCTGGTCCACCTAGTAGCGTATAAGGGTGACTTAGTGAGGACCCCATGAAACTTTCACCCTTGCCCCCCAGTAGCAATAGTCGTAACACCAACCTCCATCACCATTGCAACAACTTCCATTGGAGGAGCAGGCAGAAGAAGAGGAAGAGGATGACATACTAGAAGATGAACTCGCACCTATCCTTTCCCTCTCCAACCACCTTGAACACTTAAAACTGTAGGTGGATGAGCTATATGATCATTTGGATGTGCAGGCCACCACACACTAGACACAAATGACATCACAGGAGGTAGCCTTAGCATAGATGGTAGCCTCCCAAGATGTGGCCTTTCGGAGGATGAATACCTAGTTTTTCTCGCTTTTACAACTATTGCAGGGCTAGATGAGTTCCCTAACGCCTTAATAGCTCATCTTTGTGCATTATTTGTTTTTTTTTTTACCTTTTCTTTTGTTTTGTTTCTTTTGTTTTGCAATTTTTATTGTTATGATAATTTTTAATTTTATTTCTTTATTTTTCTATACAAAATTAATAACTTGAATTGCATGTATATATATCTGTTGATTCTTTAACTACGCGTTAAAGTCAGAAAGCTAACAACGAAAGCGTATGGACTCCTTTTCTAAATGTTGACAACCAACGAAAAATGTATCTAGAGGCACAATCTACCTGTAAGTTTAAGGAGGAAGATTCTTTCCTTCCTCATTAGAGAAGTCTTATTTTTAGTCCTTCTCTATTCTTTGTTTTAAATGCTTACAAATGCTTAAGTTTGAAGAGGGACCTTCTACCTTTTAAATTATCTTTTTCAAAAAGTTTATGGCATACCTTTCCTCTTTTTTTTTTTAAATCCACCTTAATAAATAACTTTATCTTAAACATAAAGAGGTGGTATAAGCTTAAGTTTGAAAAGAAACATATTTCCTGTAAATTTGTCTTTGAATCTTTATACTTAACAATAACCTCCCACTTGGTATTGTTGCTTGGTTCTTGATTCAAAAACCTATTTTTATTTTTTTTTGTATTTGATAGATGTTAATTGAATCTAAGAAAACTATTGATGTAAATGATTAATAATTGGCCACCCTTAGGGAGAAGTAATATAAAATAAATGTTTAGGTTGGAAATATATGATCAAAGAGGAAAAAAGGAAAAAGAAGAAAAAGGATAATTAAAAAACTTGGGAAAAGAAAAATGTAAAATGTAAAGAACTGAAGCTTAAAAGTCTAAGAGTTTAAGTTGTAACATCCCAATTTTTCTATGATAAATGTTTGAGGCTAAAAATAGTTTCTAGAATAAAACTTGGTGAAATTAGGAGCCAAAAGCAGAGAAATTAGGAAGTTTGGTGCAAATGACGAAAATGCCCTTGCACCTGGGCAATTCAAATAATGAGCCAGAAAAATGGAAATACAAGCATAAGACATCTTGGAGGGATTATAAACATCATGTATAGTTAAAAGTAGTGAGAAAAATTTAGAAACATGAGAAGGGACGAAAATGCCCTTCGAAAACCTCAAAAATGACCAAAATGCCCCTAGGAGCTATACTTTTTGCCAAAGTTAGTTAGTTCCCATAAAAATAGCAAACAACCTTAGATTAACATGGGAACGAGCCAAAAAGTCTTAGAATTGTAAGAGGAATAATTTGGGAAATTTTTCGGCAATGCTGAGAAAAATTACGAAAACACCCCTGGAAGGCCGGGAGGGCAGGATAAGGTGATAAGCATGCCAAGAGTGGGCCCCACACCCATGTGCACGAAATGCAACAGCTGGAACGGTGGTGGTGAGTCACCAAAATGAAGTCAATCAAGTCTTCCACAAAAAGACAAAAGTAAATAGTAAAAAGGTTACTTTAACCATGGTTAAGACTAACTAACATTGGTTAATTAAAAGTAAAGCATGATTAGGTTAAATTAATCATAATTAGAGGAAATATCAGCCTAATTAACACTAATCTAAGCCTAAAATGATAATTCCTTGAATTTTGATTTATTTTGGAAAATAGGAAAAATTTAGGCAAAATTACCAAAATACCCCTAAGTGCAAAACTAATTCCACTTGGCCCATAAGAGTCCGAATTTTTGGGACCCTTGGGACCCCATTTTCTTGATATATTTCAGCTTAGAAACTCATCAAAATCCTCTCCATTCTCTCCAAGCTTGCCATAACTCCAAACACCCAAAACTTACACTTTAAGCTTAAGTCTTCATCATTAAGACTTAAGCTATATTAAAGCTATAAACACTTAAGCCCCACCACCATCCTTTGTCCACGGCCAGATCAGACCAAAGGGGACCCAAGGCAGCCCTTAAAGCACACAAAAACACTAAGGAGGTCTTCAACAAGTAGGATTTTTCTACTTGTCTTTTTTATGCTTTTAACTTGTCTTTTTATGGTGTGCTTGTTTGTTTTCATGCATCTTTTTTCCAAGATCTATTTGTATTCTTTTATTTTCACTTGTGAGAGTTTAAAAAAACTGTATTTTAACCGTTCAAAATCAGCCCCACCCATTTTTAGTGATTTTTGAGAAGAAAAACAAAGTTTGTTCGGTTAAAAGTGCTTTTAAGGCACTTAGAAGAAATTTAATCGGTGGGTTTTGTTTTAAAATTATTTTTGAAGCTTTGATCAGTTTTATGCTCTCATGAGAAAGGTTTTTGAATCTTATTTGAAAGATTATTTTTGGATCTTGGAGTAGATCATGAAAATCCACTCTTTGTGGCTCGAAAAAAATATACTATGTTGTTATTTTCATGCTTGTTTTTATGCTTAAGTTTGAACCTTGTGATTTTCTTGTGTGATGAGTTTGGTATGACCTATGTGCTGGATCTGCACCTCTAAGTATGCATGTTAATAGGTGGAATAAATTTTTGTAATAACTTCCAAAGGTTTCCTTTGGAGATTAGTTAGAAAGCTACCAAAAAAATGATGTAATTTGTAGCCAAAAGTGGCTAAAATCCTTGTATGGCACCCTAGACTCATCATGGCCAGCACTTAAGCATCAAAACATGGATGGAATAAGCATGGACCAGAGGCAAGGGGGCTGCACAAACCTAACTCAACTGAACCAAGTTGGTGTGAGATGGAGGATACGAATAAATTACCTTGGCTAACCAAGGAAGGCTTTCGGCCACAACTCCCAAGCAAGCTTTACTTTCATTAAAATTTTTATAAGTAATTTAAGCTCTGAAATAAGGTTTTAAATGAACTAAATCAAGCTTTAAACAAATTTAAACAAAACAAAAATGAGTTAAAAACCTCTAGGAGTGCATTCGACCACCCTAGAGAGATTTTGGCAAAAAAATGCGCTTAAAATGTGATTAAGGAAAAATCAAGTATTTTCAACAAGTAAATAACTTATTTGGAGGTTTAATCATTATTTAAAAGGTTTAGTTTCAGAATATATGGCCTAGGTAAGCTTAGGGGAAAATCTCAAAATTACTAAGTGATAAGATTTCCAAATAAGCTTAAAATGGGTAACTAGGAAATCTACCATAACTTAAGCAAGGGTAAATGTCAAATTCGGCCATGCCATTAAATTTTGGGTAAAAATAATTAAGATTAACTTATAATATGCCAATTCTAAAGTTTAAACTTGGCCCCTAAGTAAAGGTCAACTAGGGGTAAGACTTAAGTCAACTAGGGTTAGGAAGAAGGAAACCCTAAACCTAAAAGAGTGGCATTCGGCCACTTAGTAGTTAATTAATTTAAAGAAGGTTTTAATTTCCAATTAGGTTTAATTAAGGACCATTTTTATGTGAATAGGATGAATTTAAAGTATGAAAAAGTTTTAAGGTGGATAAAGAGACCTATTAATTTTTTAGGCAAATGATTTTATGGTGAAGAAGGAAATTGTGGAAACCTAAGTCTAGGAGGTTGGAATTCGGCTACAATGTTTTAAATTAACTAAGAATGATTTTCAATCCTTAACTAGGCCCAAATAATGATCCTAAATATGTAAGGAAAATATAATTAAGGTGTATGAAAGGTGGAATTTGAGGAAGTAGGTCATTCGTCCATTTAGGAATAAATTGTCCTAGAAGATTAATTAATTTCTACTTAGATATTATTTGTTTTGGAATAAAAGAGACTTTAAAAGTTTAAGAGTTGATTAGATCTAATTATTAAGGTAGTACAAAGGAGAACATAAGGTAATATATTTCAAAGGTTTATTAGAGGCATGATTAAGAAGGGTGGATATGACTTAAACTTGAAGTTAGAAGTTCACTAAGTAATTTGATCATAACATACCTTAATGAGAAGAAGTTATAAAAGATTTTTGAATACTTAATACTTGAACTTAGAATAATTAGGATATTCATAAGACTTGAAACAAAAGAGAGCACAAAGAGAAAAGAACTTGAAAGGTGCCATTTGGCCACCTAGATTAAGATGCGAAGACGTAAAATCTTAATGAACAAATATAAATTTGAGAAAAGGAAAGGATCAGAGGTAACTTAGAAGGATGAGTGATGTAAGTCCTTTGTGTGATTTCAACATCAAACCGAATTGAAGCATTAGATTGGTGGTCTAAATGTGACATTATGCTATGTGATTTACCAATCAAATTTCATTATTAGTTATGAATGCTCACTATCTATGAATGAATAAATAATTGGATGTGAGCATCCTAACTACTAATATGTAGTATTAGCTAACTTATGTATAAATATTGTATAATAGTTGTAGGTTTATGGTTTGTAATAACTACATGATAAGGCCCACGAGCCTATGACTTATGGTATGTATGAAATGTTATGTATAATTATTGTGTGACATGTGTGTTATGATTGAATCTTGTTTATTTATTATAGGCAAATGATAAACGAAAATAATAATATAAACGCTTAGTATTCCTAAGGTTTTAAAAGTACGTAGAAATCCGCTTAATGATTTATTTTACCGCTACACACGTTTTATCGACGAGGCTCGCAGTTTATATCAAACAGTTTTAAAAAAAAAAATTTACCGTATTTTCATATAAGTATTTTCTAAAATGAATTCCGCATCATGAGATAACAAACTAAAAATGGAACTAAATGATCGACTTAAGCGTGAAATCGGTATTCGTTTTTAGGGTGTTATATAAGTGCTGCTGAAATTTTTCTGAAAGAAAACCCTTTTGCATTTCTTTCCTTTCATTTATCTTACCTATTGATTTTTCCCTTAGCCATGCTTCAACCATGTAAATACTTTTTGATTATTTTTTATGCATTAAATTTTAAAGAAGATTTGAGATTTATAAGCCTGTGATAGTGTTTGGTTATAAGGGATAGAGCGAAAAAGAATTACCCTACACATATGAGAGATGTGAGAATAATAATAATCTCTACATATGATACTTGATCTCAAGATTCTAAAAGACTTCAATTGAATTATTGTCAATTGTTCCTATAATGGTAAAATTGTAATGTTATCTATTGCATGATGAACATGCAATTTTCTAGATTCTATATTTGCTACATTTTCATTCTTTGGTTTATTACTCGAGGACAAACAATGTTTAAGTTTGAGAATTTTGAAAAATTGCCATCCTTTCATTTTATTTGTAGGATTTTGGGTGTAGTTACTTTATCATTTAGCATAATTGACTTGTAATTCAACCTAATATCCTTTATTTTTACAAAAATGGTCAAGTAAGCAGAGAATCAACAAATGGGTAGATTGAGCCAAAAAAATAGGTCAAAAGAGCATAAAAAGGAAAGGATGCAAAAAAGGAAAAAAATTCCCCCTTAGCGGATCAGCATGACTACACCAACATGAGGTTGCATGGTTGTGATGACATTTGGTGTGCTAGCAACAATGCCACGTAAGCCTTGATGACACATGAGGCATCCCAGTTAGTCCTATGGCACTGCAAAATACTTAGAATAGGGACGACAGCTGTAACGAAGCTAGGTCAAGTTTGGTCTACCATGATTGAAACCCTAATATGTGCCTATAATAGGAAGGCTCTGCTACACCATTCTAGACACAACGAACACCTCTCCCACAAGAGAAAACACAACACCAAGGGAGCACTACCTCTTCGCCCCAGGGTACACACTTCTCTCTAGGCACAATCCTACCTTTCCCCCATCTATCATTTCTAGCCTCACAATTCCCGGTTCTTCTTTTAGCTTTCTCTTGTAGGATATTGGTAAGAGTAATCCCTATGCGGTACAATTTTAAAGCAGTTATCAGCTTTGTTGGAAATACTAATTTTGTATTTATTTTACTTGATTTTGTTATAGATATTTATGAATTATTTTTATCTAGGAATAACTAATTTCTCCTTTATAGGACCTTAACAAACTTTATGATATGTATTGTTTGATTTCTCATTTTCCCCTTTTTAAATAATGTTTTCGTTGTTATAGTTGTGTTATTCTATTACGCTTAATCCATTAATAAAAACTGACCAATTATATTAATATGTTAGTTGGTTAGGGGATTAGGCAAACTTACCATTCTCAATTGGTAGAACTAAACTTAAGTTTCTAACCAGCTAATTGTTTAACACATAATTAACACCCTCTTAAACTTTATGCCCCTTTTATTTATCTATATTGCCAAATCAAGGAGGTAGTTTTTATAAGAGAGATTATTGCTATTGCCGGATTAAGGAGAGGTAGTAGAATTAGTGTAGGTGGTTAGTAATTGAAAAAAAGAGGGGGAACTAAAGGTAAAAACAATTAAATTCACAAGAGGATCCAAAGCCCTTTGCATCACATTATTTTGTTTATCATTAATAGAAATATTATTTCTAATCTCTTTTATATTCATCATTTTCATTACTTTTACAAAACAACCCTTTTATCGATAGATTGCTAGAATAGTCTTTGTGGGATTGATATCGGAGGCCTAAAATACCTTCTTTATACATCGTGGGTATACTTGTCTATGGACAAAACTTTGCAAAGAGTTTTACACTCACGTTTTGCATGTAATAATATCTTAAGGTTAATTTCACTAATAAGTTACCTACATTTTTCTTGAAATCTCTAAGATAATTAGATTTTAAGTAAAATGATGGAATAATAATCAATAAGAAGAAAATTAGTTAATCAAATTAAAGGGTAACTTATAATTGAGAAGTCAAAAGATTAGATTGAATTTTCGAGAAAAAGTTATAAAACACATTGAGTTGAATTGTTCTTTATAATTAGTTTTGATTTTAACTTGGAATTTTGAACATGGATTTACACATGAAACTAGTTTATATCTATCTAAATTATTACTTTAAATTCTTATATTTGAATTTATGCAAATTTATGATTTAGGCAAGTTTAATTATATCTTGTTTGAATGTTTCTTTTAGAAATAAATATTTTGAATGAATTTGTTCCTTGAAAATATTTGTGTATGTTAGGAACAAATGAAAATGTAGGATTAAAAATTTTGAGTACAATCCCTTAATCCATGAGATTATGAAAAATATTGAAGTGTAATTGTGATAACTTAGGTTGAATCTTACTTTATGTTTTAAGAGCTATTTTATGATTGAAAGTGGAAATAAGTTAGATGGATTTAACTTTTAAAAAAAATATTTGAATCTTGACATATGAGTATAAAATATAAAAAATTTAGAGTAACTTTACTTTATTATCAATTTTGTAATAGTTTAACAATTTAGCTTGATAACTTTGTCCTGTGACTAAACAATGTATACAAACTAAATTTTTATTTCTATTAAATAATCATAAAAATATATAAAAATTGTAATTTGATTTTAAACTCTTAACTAATTATGTTTATATAATTTTATATTATTTAAAGATATTTTATTATGGAAAATAAAACTTTAAACTATGTTAGCAAATTTGTAGAATTTGTAAACTTTACCAAAGAACCAAGATTTATGGAACTCAATTCCCTCCTCCCCTTATTTTAAAGCCTTTAAATACTTACATCTTTATTGAATTATCCTTTCTTAATTATTTTGTACTCTAAAGTAAAATATTAAAATTGATGTATCTATAGTAAAATGTTAAAATTGATGTATCTATATTTATACGATCTATGTATACTTAATAAACTTGTGCCTATGTAACCTATATAAGTTTTATGAACTTGTACCTATTTAGCTTGTGTAATTTGGTGAACTTATGCCTTTGTAACTAGTGTAAATGTAATGGATTTGTTTATTTGTGGCTAGTATGAACTTGATGAAATTTTATCTATATGACATGTTTTTAGAAGTTAAAATTTTATAAATATAAATTCATAACCAATAATACTATGAATTATTGTATGACATGTATCGTATGCATAAGGTGATATGAACAATATTTGATATGACTCCTCGTGGTACTTGATGTCTTGGACATAATGATAGGAATGATACTTGATATGACCATCCATAAACTTGAAGTGATTATACTTTTCATGCTTGATGTGTTGGACATGGTGATATGAACAAAACTTGTTGTAATTACCCGTGACATTGATGATGTGACCATACTTATCGCACTTGATATGTTAGATTGGATGATTTTGATTTTAAAATTGGGCCACATGAATAACATATGACATGAAGATGATAGACTTAAGATTGATAAGGTATAATATAGTATGAATCTTTATTTGTTTACCATAAAGTATGACCTCCAGTTATGCTATTGATAAATCACCATTCTATTAATTTATTTGCAAAAAATTCGTTATAATTACGATATAATTAATAATTATTTGAGTGTAATTTCACCTAATTTCTCTTATTTTGCAGGAATGCTCGTACAAGTAGAGAATCCAAAAATTGGTAAATTTTTGGGTAAAAAAAAGGATAAAAAGAGCATAAAATGACAAGGAATGTAGTATAACAATGCCACGTTAGCCTTAAGAACATATGAGGTATCTTAATCAACCCTACGGTGTTGCAAGATGACTTAGAATGGTCGCAACAACTAAGGGAGAGACTAGGTCAAGCTCGATTCATAATAGTGAAATCCTAATCCACACCTATAAAGGGAGGCTCTCCCATACTATTTTAGACACACTCTAATATCCATTCCACTCTCATCTTTCTCCTGGTATCCTCCCGTAGGACTTTGGAGGTAGAAGTTATTTCATAATGCAAGTTGCAATGTCCTATTACTAGTTTTGCTGATACTACTGCTTTGTAATTCTTTTTCTTGAATTAGGATTATGGATTGTTTTGTTAGACTAGTATGCTCTTATTTGTCTTATCTCCCTATGTGTCTACGAATCCTCAAATCATGGGACTTTGGTGAAACTTATGATGTAACCAATTAAACCCCATTTTCCATTTTATGAATGATTATGTGTTTCTATTCAATTGTGTTTTTCTTATTATGCTTAATTAATTGATGAGAATTAGCTACTCTTGTTAATTTCTAAGTTAGTTAGGGCCAAACGATCGTACCATTGCCTTATTAAAGAAACTATCCAGTAAAATAAATCTAAAGGATTTGAAGGATCAATTAGAATCTTTAATTCTAACGGATTATTAATTTAACAAGTTCGAATGTTCTTTATGATTTTCTTAATTATATATTTTGCATGATGATTAGGGGTAGTAACTCAATGGAAAGAATATTACTATTGCATGATCATTGGGTAGTAATAGAATAAGAAAGGATGATTAGCAATTGACTTTAAATCATTCGTGTCTGTGTTCTTTTACTTTTAAATTTCCTACTCTTGTTTTTTTTCTTCTTATATTTATTTTAAATATTTCCAAACAAAAATCTTTCCTAGTGAGCTCAAAATTTTGGATTCAATCATATTATTTTAAGGATTGTTGAAATAGTCTATGTGGGAATGATATTGAGAATTTTAAATATCCCTTTTTACATCGACGAGTGCAGTTTCCCATGGGTGAAACTTTGTATGCAAGTAAACACACAATAATTTTTTGGTGCCATTGCCAAGGACTATTTCCCAACGATCTTAGAAGTTTGAATCTTGATTGCTTAAGACATGTACATATTTTATTTTATTTTTTTAAAGTTACATTTATGTATCTTTGCATAGGCTTTTGTTAGTGTATTCTAACTCGCTCTCAAGCTCCTCAATTACTGTTTAATTTTGAGAGAGAGAAAACAACTAGAAGTTGTAGACCAAAAACATAAGTAAGAAAGATGACAACACAAAGATGAAAGACGTTATTGGATTACATGGCCCTAAGTGGTGAGGGTTGTAACACCGACAAATTTTTATAATGAACTCTTGAAGCCACAAATAATCTCTAAAATGAAACTAAGTAGGATTAGGAATGAGAAATAGAGAAAGTAGAAAGTTTGGTGCAAACAATGAAAATGCCCCTGCACTTGGACAACTCCAATAATGTGCAAGAAAAAAGTAAAAAATGAGTTAAACGAAATTTAAGAGGATTAGAGTGTATAAAGAATGATCAAAATTAATGAGAAAACATAGAAAATAAAGAAGGGATAAAAACATCCTCAAAAAAATTCAAAAACACCCAAAACACCCTTAGAAAGCTCTACTTTTTGCACAGGGATAATTAGTTACTAGAAAAATATAAAATTACCTTATATTAACTTGGGAATGAACCAAAAAGTATTATAATTTTTAAAGGAACAATTTGGGAACTTCTTGGGAAATGGTGAAAAAAATTACAAGAACACCCTTGGAAAGCTGGGAGGGCAAGAAAGTGTGAGAAAGAAGTCAAGAGTGGATCCCATATGATGTGTACGAAATTTTCATGTGGAAAGAATGGTGATGAGTCACTAAATGAAGTCAACACAGGTAAACTCACAAAAGACAAAATAATAAATGTTAAGATTTCTTTAATTATGGTTAAAGCTAATTAACCTTGATTAATTAAAAGTTAACCATGCTTAGGGAAAGATAAACATAATTAGTGATAAAATCAACCTCATTAACACTAATCTAATTTTAAAAGGATAATTCCTCACATTTTGAATTATTTTGGAAAATGGAAATTTTATATAAAATTACCAAAATATCCTTAAGTGAAAACTTAATCCAATTTTATCCTTGCTTGGTCAAATTCACTAAGCTACATGGGAGTCATCATTTGGTTCATACTTTACTCCCTAAATACTTAACAAAATTCTCCAAACTCTCTCCAAGTTGAACCGAGTCCAAAAATCTTAACCTTTCAACTTAAGCTTAAGTTTCCATCTTTGAGATTCAAGTTAAAATCAAGTTTTAAACACTAAGCCCTAACACTTTCACCAGGAAGATCCTTGTGGACCATCAAGGGGTGAGACCATGTTCAGCCACCACAGCCCCACAATAACTCCACACCAAGTCTCCATCATGTAGGATTTTCTACTTTGTCTTTTTAGCTTTAATCTTACTTTTTATGGTTTTTTTTTTCTTTTGTGGATCCTTTCTCTAAAGTCTATAGATCTATTTTTTTTTGGACTCATGAGGGATTAAGGCTTACTTTGAATGGTTCAAAATGAGCAACACCATTTTTTAGTGATTTTTGAAAAATAAAATGAAGTTTTTTGGTTTAAAGTGCTTATAAGTAACTTGGAAGAAATTTAATTGGTGAAAATTCTTTTAAAAACCATTTTGATGCTTTGGGAAGTTTTGAGAAGTCATGAGTAAATTTTTGAAGTGGTCATGGTAGGATGTGGATGGATCTTAGAGTAGATCTTGCGGATCTACACTTTATTGTTGGTAAAAAAAAATACTATCTTGCATGTTTTTGTGTTTAAAACTTGAAAGTTGTTAATTTTCTTACTATAGTGAACTTGTGTAATAATATGTCCAGATCTCAACCCAAGGACTTAAGTATCAAAAAGTGTAAGAAAAATTAATTTATAAGTTCCATGAGGTTGCTTTATGCATGAATCTAAAAACTACTAAGTGAAAGTTGTAATTTTGAGACCAAAAATGGCACAAGCCTTGTAAGAAACTTAAAACTCACTTTACCATGACCCAAGCTATGGAGTTTGGATAAGCCTTGTATGGATAAAGCTCTTAAGGTGTTACAAGTGCACAAAATCAAGGAACCAATGTTGTACGAGAAGGAAATTTGAAAAAGGTGACCTTGGAAAATCAAAGGAGGCATTCGACCATAATTGTGAACTTAAGGATAAAACTTCTTAAATTTTTTAAAAGTGATATAAACCATGTAAGTAAGTTCTAAATGATGTGAAACAAATTTTTGAAGAAGAGAATGTGAGCTAAAATGGTCTAAAAACCACTAAGTGTGTGTTCGACCACCTTAGTGTAACTTAAAAAAAATTAACTTAAAATTTGGTTAATGATGTATTAAGAATTAACATTAGGTAATGGAAGATTTAAAGGTGTAAGTAAGGTTTAAAAATGGCAAAGTCCACAGTAACCAAAATAGATGAAATCAAGTGAGATTATTTTAATTCATGCTTACGCTAGATTTCAAACATGCATAAGTTGGTAATTAAGAGTGAACCATGGAGTTATGTGTAGGAGAGGAGTCATTCGGCCATGACCCTTAGAAATAGATGAGAAGTCCTAAAAATTAACTAAACCAGGCAAAACTTGTAGCCTAAACCTCAATTAGAAGGATTTGTTAATCTAGGTTAACTATAGATGAAATTTGATGCCTTAAATTTTAGAAGTGGCATTCGGCCACCTAAAGGTTAATTAGTCAAGGAGGATTTTTAATTCTTAACTAGGTTTAATTAAGAATCCTTCGCATATAAGAGATTAAAAGTGTAAGGAAGTTTTAAAAATAGCTAAGGGATCCATTTGGCTACCTAAGGATAAATTGATCAAGAAGGAGAATTAATTCTTAACTAATATTAATTAAACATCCTTGACATATAAGTAGAAGGGATTAAAATTCAGAGTACGTTTTAAAAAGGTTAGGGAACTCATTTGGATGTATCAGCTAAGTTAGTGAAAGAAAGTTAAAATTCACTATGATTCAAGACTAAACTTAGGCATGTATAAATTCATTAGGAGTGAACCATAAAGTTGGAAAACTATATTAAATCATTCGACCATGACTTTCAAGAGTGAAAAAAAAAGTCTTAAAAATTTCTAAGTATGTACTAAATAATGAATTAGACTTCAATTGGTAAAAATCAACTCATAAGACAAGGAAAAATAAACTAGAAGGCCTTAGGAACCAAGGACTCACATTTGGCCATTTAAAGTAAAATAGGAATAAATGAGTTTGAAAACTTGGTTTAGGTACTTTAAGAAGTCTTGTTTTGTAAAAGTAAAAGATTAGAAGTTTAAATGAAACTTGACAATGACATGTGCATCATTTGACCATGCATGGCTAAATTGACTTAAATAAGTTTAAAACTTGCTAACATTCAATCTTTAAACTTAGTATAAATAGGATATGCATAAGACTTGAAAATTAAAGAGCAGAAAGAATAAAAACTTAAAAGGGGCATTTGACCACATAGAGGAAACTTCTATGTTTGTAAAAATCACGTAGAGAAAAATGATGGAAAAAGGAATGGTTAAGGAGCAACCTAAAGGTTGAGAGAATTATGTCCCTTGAATGATTCATCATAAAAAATTTAAAGAGTTAAATAAGTTGGACATGTATTAGGTACATGTAATTATGTTATCCAAATAGGATTTATAAGTCAACTTATGATGTTTTATGAATGCACATTGTTTAATGTGACTTGAATATTGAATGCTAATAAGTATTGAAAAGATGATGTTATATGTGATGAGTTTATATGATTAATGATATGATAAAATTTGAGATCTAAATATGCATAGTATATTGGTTGAATATTGTTTAAGCATGCATGATTATTTGGAAACCTTTAAAGTGAACCTAAATGGTTTAAGTGATCACTAAATAAAAATTATGTGAAAAGTTAATCTACTCTTAATGTGCCTTGTGCACATCTAAGGGACACTTAGAGTCCTACTGAAGAGGAGACAAAAGGGTTTTCCAAAAATCCTTCTATTATGAAGACAAAAGGTTCTTCATTTATTATGACATGGTGACGACCATCTAGGAGTGAACTCATATCCTTAAGAATAGAAGGCAGAGCCAGTAAGAATATATTGTTTGACTATTTATAATGTGTATGTCAATGTTTAGAAAATTCCTCGAAGTTGTGCAATAGAAAATAAAAAAAAAAGACAATGTATACGACATAGAATAAATTGTTAGTCGAATAATATCTGTATTGTGATCCCATAATTATAAAGTCTAAGATAGATATATACTTATGTATTAATGGTTGGTCTTGTATAAAAATAACCTACTTCAGTAGATGTTTTTAAAAGATTAAAAACAACCTTGTATGCATGTCATAATTTTTCTAATAATCTAAAGTGGCTAGGATGAAAGTGATGACACTAGACGTAGAGTAGAAACCTATTAAGAAACCTAGTTTCTCACTCCTTGTCTCCCCACTTTCTTCCTAAGCAATAACCATGTCCTTTGTGATGGTGGTGGTGTACATCGACATTAGCAACATGGATTGGTCAACGAACCCTCACGGTCTCTTAATCATAGCATAAGCCAATGTTAGAATCTATTTCTCCTTAGGACATCTATTTATCTACGAAGTAAGGGAGTCTTTCCACCCCTTCCTGGCTACCGTAGGCAAAAAATAGCCATTGCTAAAGAATCCTTTTCTTTAGAAGGAAAGACTGGTTCTCAAACTCTGTCGCCTTACCATAACTCATTACATCTATGGTCTTCTCAAGGAAACTCACCTTACCTGATGTTGTATCCATTTTAAGACTACTAGGAGATGCTTGACGAATTGTTCGTGTTGTTGAATTGGAGTATATGGATGGAGCGTTTCCATCATTAGGCTTAGAAAGGTTGATGGTTCCATAGTTTCGTTTCAAGGAAGCAGAAGTTTGGAAAGCCATACCAATAATGTAAATGTTTGTAAATAGTTGGATGCAAGCATCCTAGATATTGGTACGTAATAGTATGCTAGACTATGTATAATTCATGTATTATAATATGCAGCAAATATGTATATAAATTTGATATGTACATTATGTTATGTAATAAATGGTATGTAAAAACCTTAGTGCCTAAGACTCTGATATGTATGTAAACGGACTGTATAATTATATAATGTTTTTGTGTTATGTGAATAGTTTATGCTCAATGGTTTACTATTATTTAGAGACAAATGAATTAAAGTAAGTGATATGTAATTAAAGTATTTTGCATGCGCACAAGAAAGCCTAGTAAATTATTTTTATAATCATGCATGCTATATCTGTGAGGCTCGCATTTTATAATAAACGATTTTAAAAAATTACCATATTTTCTCTAATAAGTATTTTCTAAAGATTCTGCATCATGAGATAACAAACTAAAAATGGAATCAAATGAATGACTTAAGCGTAAAATTGGTGTTCATTTTTAGGGTGTTATATTATGGTATCAGAGCAGTTCATCCTTAAGGAGCCTGAGCGTGGTTTGATTATGCTTCCATAGCTTGCATAAGATCTTTGCATTAGGTTCTATGAGTCATGCCTTGAAACTAGTTAGCTTAGTTAGTGCATGACAGCCTTGTGTTTTCTAATGTTGGTTGCTAGCATGCTTGATTTCAGTATTGAGCTTGATCACCTCAAGTTTTGTGCATGTGTGTTCAGGAATCAATGGAAAAAAATAAGACGAGGAAGAGGACGTGCTAGGAATGTTGATACTCTAGAGGTTGGAGGAGATCTGAGTGCCACCTTAAGGGATATGGCTACTATTATGTTGGGCATGATGGATAGAATGGATAGGTAGTCAAAGAACAATGAAGGAACTGCCAACACCTCTGTAGCAAATCCTAATCAACATAGGTTTGCAGAGTTTAGGAAGGAGAACTCGCCAAGATTTAGAGGAGATTTGGACCCTAATAAGTCCAATGAATGGATTAAGGCTATGAAGAAGGTATTTGCAATCATAGACTGCAATAAGAAATAGAAGGAAACTTATTTTGCCTACTTGTTAGAAGTTGACACTGAATTCTGGTGGAGGAGTGCCAAAAGGCTGTTAGAAGATAGGGAGAACCCCATCACCTGAGAAGTCTTCAAGGAGGCTTTCTACGAGAAATATGTACTACAATCGGTAGATACGCAAAGGAAGTAGAGTTCCTTTATCAACAACAAAGAAATAAGTTTGTGATGGAGTACACAGCTAGGTTTGAGCAGCTATGCAAGTATTTTGCTATTTATCATAAAGGCCTAGATGAGGCATGGAAGTGTAGGCAGTATCAAGGAGGATTGATTAAGACCTCTTTGTAGTTGTGGGTCCTATGGAGATTCAAGACTTTTCTCAATTGGTTAATAAGAGCCCATTGAGTGAAGAATGTAACGAGAAGTTGGCAACTGCCAAGATTAAGGCATTTAGAAGGAGGATGGAGTCTCATAGAACCCCATTCAAGCCAAATTTCTTCAAGTGACCCTTTCCTCATAAATGGAAGAAGGGAAAGAGATCAAACTTTTAATGCCCAGAAACCACCAACCAACCCCCAATGCGAGAAATGGAGGAAGATGAAAAGATTCCACTTAATTTGGAAAGACTATTGCTGGCCACTGGGAAGACTATTATTGATGTGCAATAAGGAAAACTCACATTTAGACTTGATAATGAAGAAGTGGTTTTTAGGATTTTTGACTCCCTAAAACACCCAAAAATATTTAACTCTTGTAATATAATAAATTCTTTTGAACCCTTTTCCTCTTTGGGTTTTCCTTTCATGAAGGAAAAAACTTAGGCTTTGAGATTGATCCCATGAGTGACTCTGAGGAAGGTACATAGGAATTGATGACGTTGGAAGAAGACATACACAAGAAAATTAGAGATAGAGGTAATAAGTTTGATGCTATAGAAGGTTTCGAAACCTCTAAGTCTTAGTCATTAGTTAAAGAACTTCAAGTGCTCGAACTTAAGCTCCTTCCTTTAAATCTTAAGTATGTATTTTTATCCCCTCCATCTTCTCTCCCTATTATTATCTCTTCTAACCTTACAGGAACAATGGAGAAGCTGCCAAAAGTCTTAAGAGAAAATAAAGAAGTTTTTGGATGGTCCATTCATGAAATCAAAGGTATATGCCCTATGATTTGCACCCATAAAATTCACATGGAGGAGGAATTTAAACCTATGGTGCAACCACAAAGGTGACTTAACCCAAACCTTAAAGAAGAAGTTAAGAAGAAGGTTATCAAGCTTCTTGATGAAGGTATAATATATCTTATTTTTGACAGTCCTTGGGATGAGTCCTGTACAGGTTGCTCCAAAGAAATGAGACATTATAGTTATGGAAAATGATCATAAAGAGCTAATTATAGTAACGAAGGTAACTGATTGGCAGGTATATATTGACTATAGAATTTTAAATGAGGCTACCCGTAAAGATCATTTCCCTCTATCTTTTATTGGTCAAATGTTAGAAAAATTATTTGATCATGAATTTTATTGTTGTTTGGATGGTTATTTTGGCTATATGCAAATTCCTATGGCTCTTGAAGGTTAAGAAAAAACTACATTTACATGCCCTTTTGGTACTTTTACATGTAGGAGAATATGTTTTGGGTTATGTAATGCCTCTGTTACTTTTGAAAAATGCATGATGTCTATCTTTCTGATTTACTAGAGGATTTTCTGGAAATTTTTATGGATGACTTTTCTGTCTATGGTCCCTCTTTTGATAGATATTTACAAAATTTAGAGTAGATAAGGTGCAAGAGAACCAATTTGGTTCTTATATGGGAAAAGTGTCAATTCATGGTAAGTGAATGCATTGTTTTAGGACATAAGATCTCTAAAAAGGGTATTGAGGTTGATCCAATAAAGGTTGAGGTAATTTCTAACCTTCCCCCTCCAAAAAATATTTAAGTTGTTAAAACTTTTCTTAGACATGCAGGTTTTTATAAGAGGTTCATGAAATATTTTTCAAAAACTACAAAACCCTTTTCCCATTTATTCATGAAAGAAACCTCCTTTGATTTTAGTGATGCATGTTTCTCTACTTTCGAAACTCTTAAAACCAAAATGATAAATGCTCTTACCATGATTTCCATTAAATGATCTTTACCCTTTGAATTAATGTGTGATGCTGGTGATACAACTGTAGGAGCAATTTCGGGACAAAGAAAGGAGAATGTGTTTCATGTAATCTATTAGCAAGTAAACCTTAGATGAGACTTAAAGAAACTATACTATCATCGAGAAGGAGTTGGTAGCGGTAGTATTTTCCTTTGATTACTTTAGACCTTACTTGATTATGTCTAAAGTAACCATCAACACTAACCATTCTGCTATCAAGTATTTACTCTCTAAACAAGATTCAAAGTCTAGCTTAATTAGATGGATACTCCTCCTTTGGAAGTTTGATTTGGAAATTAAAGATAAAAAAAGTGTAGAAAACTTAGTTGCATATCACTTGTCTAGAGTGGATCCTTCTGTACAACTTCCTATAGAAGAAGTGATCAAGGAGACGTTTCCACTTGAACATCTGTTGGTTGTTTCACACATCCCCAGTATGAATACTTGATCAATTACTTGGTAGGTAATATCCTTTCTCTGGATGTTTTGTATGCACAGTGTAAGAAATTTCTTTTTGACGCTAAACATTATATTTGGGAAGAACCTTTTTTATTTAAAATATGTGAGGATAAATTGATTAGAAGATGTGTGCCTGAGGAGCAAATGCATGCTATCTTGACCCATTATCATTCAAGAGAGGTTGGAGGCCATTTTGGTCATAATAGAACAGCTTAAAAAGTGTTGTAATGCGGTTTTTTTGGCCCACTTAATTTAAAGATGCTTTTAATTTTTTAAAATCTTGTGACAGCTGTCAAAGGTGTGGTAATGTATCAAGAAAGCATGACACCCCTTAAATAACATTCTTGTGTGTGATATATTTAATATATGGGATATTGACTTTATGAGACCTTTTCCTAAATCTTTAAAGAATGCATATATTTTGGTTGCAGTTGACTATCTTTCCAAGTGGGTAAAGGTCGTGGCATTACCCACTAATGATGCTGGGGGAGTTATAAGATTTCTAAAGAAAAATATTTTTACATTGTTTGGAACCCTTCGAGCAATCATTAGTGATAATGACACCCACTTTCTTAACAGATAGTTTGAAAACATTTTAAAATAATATGGTGTTATCCACAAGATTGTCATTCCCTATCATCCCCAAACTATTGGTCAAGTAGAAATTTCAAATAGGGAGTTAAAATGAATCCTGGAAAAGATTGTTAATACTTTTAGGAAAGATTGAACATTGGAATTGGATGATGCCCTCTAGGCTTATAGGACTACATATAAAACTCTCATTGGTATGTTTCCCTATAGATTAGTTTTTGGAAAAATTTGTTATCTTCCTTAATCTTAAATTGCAACATCCAGTGGAGAAGTGTCATTTCCAATTTAATGAATTAGATGAGCTTATATTGGAAGCATACGAGAGTCCAAGGCTACATAAAGAGAAGACAAAAAGATGGCATGACAAGCACATTCAAAAGCGTGAATTTTCATTACGGGAAAAGGTATTAGTTTATAAATCACATCTTCATTTATTTCCGAGCAAGCTAAAGTCTAGGTGGAGTGACCCATATAAAGTGCACAAAATACTCTCCTATGGAGTGTTGGAACTCATGAAGGAAAATGGGGAGACCTTCAAGATAAATGGACATAGGGTTAAACATTACGAGGAAGGTACATCTAAAGAACGCATCATTATGCGGTTAAAAGAACTCATTTTGGACTTGTTGTATGTTTAGTGTACGTACAAATTTTTACCCACGGGAAAGTGCACCCGTTGATGTAGAAAGGGATATTTAGAATCCTTAATATCGTTTTCACAAAGACTATTTCAACAATCCTTAAAAGAATGATTGAACCCTGACTTTTGAGCTCACCAAGAAAGAGTTTTGTTTGAAAATATTTAAAATAAATATAAGAAGGAAAAAAACAAGAGTAGGAAACTTAAAGGCAAAAGAACACAGGTAAGAATTCAATTATGGAAAGACACGAGACTTTGATTTCCCTGATGACTTTATCCAATTTCATCCCAACTTCTTTATGAATGGTTTAAATTCAATTTCTAACCATTCGTTCTTATTTTATTACTATCCAATGATTATGCAATAGTAATATTCTTTATCTTAAGTTACTACCTCCAATGATCATGTAAGATATATAATTAAGAGAAGTACAAACAACATTCAGATTTGTTAAATTATTTATCAGTTAAAAATCAAGGATTCCGATTGATCTTCCAAAACCTTTAGATTTAATTTACTTTATACTTTTGTTAATTAGACAATGGTATGATCGTATATCCCTTAATTAACTTAGAGATTAACAAGAGTCGCTAATTCTCACCAATTAATTGAGCATAACAAGGAAAACGCAATTGAATAGGAACACATAGCAATTCATTAAAGGGAAAAGGGGTTCAATTAGTTACATCATAAGTTTCACCAAAGCCCTATGATTTTTGGGATTAGTTATACATAAAGAGATAAGATAAACAAGAGCATATTAATCCAACAAAGCAATCCATAACCATAAAATTGTAGTACCGGCAAAGCTAGCAATAGGACGTTACAACTTGCACTGTGAGAAAACTTCTACCTCCAAGGTCCTACAGGAGGATACTGAAAGAAAGATAAGAATGGAATGGATACTGGAGTGGGGTTTAAAACGGTGTGGTAGATCCTCCCTTTTATAGGCGTGGATTAAGGTTTCACTATTGTGGACCAAATTTGATCTAGCCACTGCTTAGCTATCGCGACCCTTCTAAGTTAGCTTGTAATGTCGCAGGGCTGACTAGGATGCCTCTAACACCTATTAGAGCTGACGTGACTTTATGTTAATGAGCTTGACCATAATGGTTATTAAACTTTTTTGGGATTTATTTATTTTTATTTTATTATGTTAATGGGTCGGACCCTACTGTCTACTAAACATTTAGAATTTTAGTTTTATTATAAATACTTATATTATTTTTCTTAAGGTGAAAGTTTTTTATGATAATAAGAATTTTGATTTTTTCTTTTGAAAAAACTTGTGTGCTTCTTAAGATTCTTGAAAAGAATTGTTATTTGAATCTTATTAAGGATTTCTCATATTTTTGTGATAATTCTACTATAAACTTATCATTCTCCTTTCTCTCTAGAATTGATGATGTAACATTATCCTATATTTTATTTTTATTTTTTCATATTTTATTCTTATAATTATTTTAATTTTAATTTTAATTTATTTTTATTATAATCTTAATTTTTTTATCTAAATAAACTAATTTAAAGAAAAATCTGTTTAATTTAAATTATTGACTAGGTTAAATATATAAATTTTATCTTAATATAAACAAAAATGTCATATATAAATTGTAAAAAATTAAGAGAAAAGAACATAATTTAATGAAAATTAAAATAAAATCATTTTATTGTATAAAAAAATAAGACATAGGAAAAAAAAGAAATTTTAACATAACGATTACAATCATTTTACAATGGATTCTCAAATTTGTACACTTACTTTACTTAATAATAATATTTTTAAATATTAATTTGGATAAATTTGATAAAATTGTATATGCTACAAATTTGTATGAAATTTCTAACAGCGGAATAAAAATAAAATTAATATAATAAAATATTAATTAACTTTTTATTTGTAGAAATTTGATAAATTTAATATGCTTCTTAATATCTCTTAATTTAATAATTAGATTATCCAAATTTATATGCTAGAAAAAATTAAGTATTATAAATTTATAAATTTAACATGTGATATCAATTAATTCATCCTGTTATTTAATGAAAAAAAATTGGAGTAATTATTATGCAAGAACTAAAATTTAGAAAAAAAAATTAATTTAAAATTTAAAATAATTAATAATTTGATAATTTTAAAATACTAAATAATAATAAATTTATATATTTCAGCTGAAATGAAAATTATTATAAAAAAAAGTCTTCCATTTTAAGAAATTAATATACAAGTGGATATATACGATGAAGAATTAAATTAACATAAACTATTTGCATGATCATTATCCAATTTTATTTCCTACTCAATTCTTCATCAAGTTTTGTATATGTATAGGTGATATTCATACTCCACTCTTTTCCTTGATAAAGAGGTTATACAATTTGTCCATTTTTCAGATATCATTGAGTTTAATTTATTAGCATACTTCTTTTCTTCTCTATAGATGATGTTTTTTTCGATTGTTCTTTAGAATTAGGGAATGAGTATTTGCAAAAAAAATAAAATAAAATTTTACACACTCAAATTAGTAGAACACCGAAAGGATGGATCCAACATAGGCGTAACGTATTATACGACGAAACATTTTTTGTTGTTGAATTTTTTAACAAAGTTTTATAGTTAAAAGTCAACTTCAAAAATTCATTTAGACTGGATTAATCTTCATTAGTTTATACATGTACTTGATGACTAATTCACATTATTTCTACTTAAGTGAAACTGTACCCTCTAGCAAAAATAAAATATAAAAAATAAAAAATAAAATTTCTCTCTCATAGTATTTGACACATCCTATCATGTTGATGAAGCTAACTTCAAGTGTCAGTTTGAAATACAATTTAACATCCTTCTAGAAAAAAAAAGGGACAAAATTTAAGCATACAAAATCTTGAATTTCAACTTAAAAATATTAATAATACATTCTTTATGCTTGGTATTAGTTAAAAAAATCTAAATACTAAAAGTACATTGTTTAATTATTTAGTTAAAATTTATTAATATTTACAAAATTATGAGTGAGATTAAAAAACCCAAAACCTACATAATTTAGTGCATTGGTATCTTTTCTAATATCAATTTACCTATTCAATATTTAATCTCGAATATGGATCTTTGTATAACCTTTTGTTACATAAATATGAAATATTTTTATGCATATCAAATATACATTAATTACATTCATTTATATTTATTTACGATCATATAATTTTTTTTTATATTTTTTTAAAAAAATTTATAACCGTTAAATTTAGAATATATTAGTCTTCGTCCTAAATGCATAGGATAATATTCACATTCACGCCATCCAGTTCGAGATATTTCTAAGTCAAGACAAAATTTACGCGTCCATTTGCCTATTCCATCAATCTCTAACGTCTCATTGCATGTTACATTTTTTTTTAACGTTCTTTGTTTATTGATAGCTAAATATGGCAGCTGAGAAAGTTCAACAAGGAAAGTGTATGGCAGCTCATGCGTAATTTGTACTTAATGCATCTGAATCACAATCTGCCCCTTTTTCTTGAGACGTCAATTTCAGCTTCAGAAATATCTTAGAATCCAAGAGCTATGCAATTCGCGGGTTACTCTTGACTCTTGGTAACATCTCAGAGGCACAAACAACCTGAACATTTACGTTAGGAAAATTTTTGACATATTATTCATACATTGGCATCATTCCTTTACATCCATTTTTTTTAATTGTCAATTTTTAAAAAAATAAAAAAATTGTGACTGTTTAGTTAAAATATATTAAAATGTACAATATAATTACATATATAGGAATATTATTTCACTTAATGTTGAAACAATGATAGTGACATCAGTTATAGTCCCTTTATTTTATTGGCTATGAATGAGATAAGGAAAGGCAATGTTGATTGGCCAATGAAAACTTATCCTTAGCTGCAGTGTTAGCCTCCAACATAATTAGTTAGGGTCTTAGGGACCAATAAGGAAAAAACAAGTTGAGACCCTTTTTATGGTTTTACTTAGTTCAGTAAAAACAAGGTTCCCTTCAAAATAGGGAATTTGAGATGACCACAGATATATGTGCCACTGCAACCATGGTTGATATCTAAAGTCAGCAAGACTTGCTGAGGGGATCTTCATATATCCTTCTAGCTGTCAATTAATGTCTTCTTATGCACTTCATTTGTTTCCCATGTCATGTGCTTGTGGACCACCATCCTTTCTTTTCTTACCTTTTTCTTCTCCCTGAAATTCCATCAAGAATTTTATTGGAATATATACAAGCTTGTGTAAAGTGGTCAAAGAATGAAATAGTTACACCAGAAAAAACACGTGTCTCAATCTCATTTATGTGATCAATGGTTCACATAGAAGGTTAAATATGATTTTAGTAATGTATATGTGATCAATGGTTCACACTAACTTTTACAAATTTTTGTTTTAGTTTATGCATATTATTAATTTATTATTAGATATTTGCTATTTGACTAAGAAATGTTTAATTAAATTTTGTGATATGAACTAATTTATTATATATATATATATATATATTAAAAAGTATTATATAAATAATATAAATTATAATTTTTTTCATTGAGTCAATTAAAAGATTATTAGGTTAAATATATTTTTATCTTTTAAAATAATTAAATTTTAATTTTCGTACCTTAAATTTAAAATTTTTGTTTAAATCTCTTGTGTAGATGATTTTTGAAGTTAAATTAGGTTATTTTAAATTAAAATAGAGTAATTATGATTAAAAGATAATAATTAAGACATAATAGATAATAATTAAGACATAATAGTTTAATTTAACCAAACTTAAGTTAACATTAAATATCATAATTAAGATATTTTAAAAAATTTAAAATTTAAATAAAAAATTTAAAATTAAGAGATAAAAATTAAAATTTGATTATTTTAAAAGAATTAAAAATATATTTAATTCAAAATTATTTTAATATCTCATCCAAATGAATTACTTATATACATTTTTTTAATAGGCATGATAAGTTGGTATATGTGGTACATTTTAATTAAACATTTATTTGTTAAATTTGTAAATATTTAATTGTATGTTAATGAAAAGGATAAAAAAAATTTAAAATTAGGAATGGAAATAAAGAATTGTTTTGAAAAAACAAAATATATTTAAATCTTGTATAAATAACTAGTTATAGAACCGTGCTTTGTCCAAATTTTCTTAGTTTAATTTTCTTCTTATGTGGTGGATAAATGCATTGAAAGTAGATGTAAAGTGCTGGTGGTCTTCGTTTATGTTACTCACAAGAAATAAATAAAAAGAGATCAAAATAGATGAAAGTGGTCTTTAATGTACAAGATGCTTAAACAAAAAATTGAGTTGTTGACAAAAGTTGTTTGGGAGGCTGAGTTGTCAACTCCACAACCTGTGCTTCTTCTTTTACATTATCTACACACAAAAGGTTGTATATTTTGGAAGAAGCTTATACTGTTTTGGAAGGAGTTTATCTTGACTGTAATTGTGGCAGCTAACTAAAAACTGCATAGTAAGATAGGTTGAGTCAAAAAATGTTTTCATTTTAGCTGATGATTTGTACTAGTAAATTGATTATCATGCTTACATTCATTGATGTTGTTATTTCAACTGTTTGGTCACTCCTCAACACAATTTGATAAGAGGAAACATACGCTCTGCTCAATGGAACTTAATTAGTTATCTGTTAAATGATTGTAGCCAATGAAAGGCCTAATATATGTGGTGCAACTGTGAATTTCATTACCTACAAAGGTTAGGAAAATAATTTATATATATATGCTTTAATTATAATCTCAACTTCAAACACCCATTAAAAATGCGTATGTAAAGGGAATTGATTCTTAAGTTAAAACAAACAAGGTCTAAGTTCAACATAATATGACTAATAGCTGAGGTTATTTTCAACAATCACACTTGAAAATTAGAGTAAGAAGATACCCAAAAGGTGTTGGTTTTTCCACAAACGAAACAAAAAGAGGCTTCTTGTTGTTATCCAAGGACAAAAAGTTGCCATTCACATGCACCAATCTTAGCTAAAAATCTGTCGTTTCCACATACAGGTAATAAAATAAAATGCAACCACATATGTTTAACCACATTGAAGAAACTCAAAGAAAATGGTAAATAAATAGCATGAAATATCCACCCTCCCTCTCAGATATATAACAAAAGCAAACCCATACCATAGGCATCACCAGAATTGTACTCAATTGAACACACACACAGAAACACCATTGTACAAGAAATGAAAATGCTTATAATTATCTCCCTCATATTTTCTCTTCTCTCCCTCTCAAAAGCTTCAGTGGTAGACTTCTGTGTAGCAGATTACACAGCTCCAAATGGCCCTGCAGGGTACTCTTGCAAGAAGCCATCAAAGGTAACAGTTGATGATTTCGTGTACCATGGCCTTGGAATTGCTGGTAACACTTCAAACATCATAAAAGCTGCAGTTTCCCCTGCATTTGATGCACAATTTGGTGGTGTGAATGGCCTTGGAATTTCCATTGCACGTTTGGACCTAGCAGTTGGTGGAGTTATCCCACTCCACACACACCCTGGGGCTTCAGAAATTTTGGTTGTTGTGCAAGGAAAAATCTGTGCTGGTTTTGTTTCTTCAGATTCAACTGTGTATCTTAAAACTCTCCAAAAAGGGGATATCATGGTTTTCCCTCAAGGCCTTTTGCACTTCCAAATCAATGGTGGTGGAATTCCAGCATTGGCTTTTGTGAGCTTCAGTAGTGCCAATCCTGGCCTTCAAATTCTTGACTTTGCTTTGTTCAAAAGTGATTTTCCCACTGAGTTGATAACAGCAACCACTTTCCTTGATGCTGCTCAGGTTAAGAAGCTTAAGGGTGTTCTTGGAGGATCTGGTTAATTGAATTCATTTGTTCAATTAATTATAATTAAAATAACATAGGACTTGGGAGTGGTTTCTCTTCTGTTAAATTTATTTGTAACGTGTGGTGTTTTTTCAGTTTCGGTTTAGCATGCATGTAAACGTGAGTTCTTCTTCTTCTTCTTCTCCTTCTTTAGAAGGCTTTGTAAACCGGATTAGTCATCTGGTTTTAGTTGTATTGTTTCTCGTTATCAAGTTAGTTTCTTCTAGAGACAGGTAATTTGAGAAACTTGTGCTCTAAGATGAATAAATGTGTTGTGTTTTCTGCATGTTTGATTCTTTCCTTTTTTTATGCGTGTACATTTCATCAAAATGTGGCATGAAAAAAAAGAAGAAAGAGAAATACAATAAAATTGCATATCCAATATTTCAAATGAAATGAAGCAAATGTTAGTTTATATCAATCATTTTGGTTATATTTGAAATGAAATGGAGTAAATATTTTTAGATAATATATATATATATATATAGATGCTTAATATTTGTTTTATAAATTAGTAGAAGACTATATAAAAATACAGTAAAGCATTAATTATAAATATTTCAAGTTTTTATTTTTATAAATTCTCCTAATTACTAATTGAAGAAAATATGATATTGTTTTTTAAAATAATAAATTTATAAAATAGTAAGAAAAATGCATGAAGATATAGGGCAATTTTAACGCTCCAATGCATAGAGATATAAGAGCAGTTAATATATATTTTTTTAACAAGCAATGTAAGTAATAGGATATGCAACCCCGTTAAAGATGTCCTAACAAACTCTTATTTAAAGCTAGATATAAACTCAAATGTTATGTCGAAGATATATAAAAATCCATTCACAATGCCAATTTCTTAACATTTGTATTATTATTATTATTATTATTATATTATTATTATTATTATTATTATTATTATTATTATTATTATTATTTTGGAGACATATAATATCATAAGTTATGACAATTAGTTTAAAAAAAATTAGGTAAAAAGTTGAGAACACAAATAATATAAAATTAAGAATTAAATAAACAACGGAAGAAAGAAAGAATGATAATGAATACTGAAATTAGTAGAAAGAGAAAGTCACTGAGATGTTCAATTGAGTAGAAAAGTCAAAAATTAAAAATCGTGATAATTTATTTGTTTGACATAAAATAAGAATTACAAAAAATTAATATGGTAAGTTATACTTTCAATTTAAACATTATAATATATCATACTCTTTGAATTTTCTTGTGAATAGATCATCCCACATCTATGTCTTCTCACTTTTGAATTTATTTATAAGATCATTTAGATAAAAACATTAATTATTTTAAATATTTACAAGTTTCAATATGTTATCTTTGTCCTCTTTTCTCATTTATCATTCAGTAGTCCACGACAAACATTGTGGCTGGCTTATGAATTACATGTGAATTGAATACCTCATAGAAATCATGTTAACATACTTTATAGGTAAATCTCTAATTTTCTATGTTGACATCTTCAATCTTATTAAACCAAACTTTTCTATTTTTTTTTTCATTACTCTCGATTACTTCTGTTCTTTCTTTATGCTTCCTACTAATTACATCATTATTTAAGTGCTTTGGTTTCATCATTTCAATTATTTTTTAGTGGTGCTTTTGTTCAACTACAACCTCTCTGCAAGAACCTTTTAATCTCTTTCACAATATTTTGCACGGGGCTATGTTTTCTTTTGTGCAAAAGAGTTTTCAGTATCACTATTTCATATCCATTCTAATATATTTGTGAATTATCCTTAAAGTTGAAAGCAAACATTTTCATTTTTATTTGGTAATTCACGAGCAATACAGTGATACATTTTCTTTTTACTATTTTAAAAAAATTTTGAGCTTTGTTGAATTAATTTTTTTATGAATTATAAGTGGTATTGTATTTTTGAGTGAAAAATGTAAATCTATTTATAATATATAAATTTTGAAGTATGAAATATGATATTAGCACCTCATTCATTCTTAGTATTTTTTTTTATCACATTAGCATATTAACTTAATTATATGTCACATTCAATTTGTTATTAACTTCTTTTTTTTTTTACCTAATTTAATTTATTTTATTGTATATTAAATACACATAATCATCCACGTTACAAGTTAAACATTTTTGTTTAAATTTTCACTATCAAGTGGGTTTATATATATCTAGTTTAGCCATTGTTTTTTAGTATAGAATAGATGTTTACAAACACATAGCTGCAAGTCTTAGTTATTAAGAAACTTTAAAGAGTAGAAGGCTAGACATCAGTGTAAGATTTGTGTGATAAAGAAAAAGTAGAGAATTAATATTTTAGATGATGCATAAACCATAATGTTGATGTAGAAACAAAAAATAATAAGCCCACATAACTTAGGTGTTAACGTTATCATTAGCATTTCAGGATTTATATATATTTTATTATAAATTGATAAAATATTTGTTAAATTTTCAACTCGCAAAAAGTATTTTAACATGTAGCTGGAATATGTTTGACGATATGTAATTCAAATTTTTCGGGTAGAATTGGAATTTCATATATATATATATATATATATATATATATATATATATATATATATATATATATATATATATATATATATATATATATATATATATATATATATATATATATATATATATATATATATATATATATATATATATATATATAATCTATAAAAATCACAGGTTATTATCGTGTCCTTAAAATACATTTCTATAATTTAGTCCTCAACAATAATAATTGTATATTAAGGTGTTCATTTAAGCTTATTTATAAGTTCATATGTAAGGATTTATAACATAAATTTAATTATAATAATTTTTAGAATAAAAAAAAGAAATTATCGTTAAAGTGAATATCGTTGCTAAATTTAAAATTTTGATGATGTTATAAAAGTATTTAAATTTAATGAATTATGTATGTATTAATAAGTTGAATTTATTTTAAAATAAGAATGTTTTATTGTAAAAAAAATAGAAGTTAAAAGTTATTGTTTTAAAAAAATAATAATTTATAACAAATTTAAAATAAAAAAAATTAAAATTTTAAAATAATATTAAGATAAAGAAGAAAAAAACTATGTACAAAATAAAAATGATAGATGGTTGATGTAAAATGATAAAAAAAGTTGACTTAATATACAAAGTATAAATAAATAATTTTAATGTTAAATAAAACAGTAATAATTTTTTTATATATAAAAAATGTCATTTATTTATCTACATCTTTCATTTAACGATTAATAATTTTTTAAAATAAAAAAATAAAATAAATTCAATAATTTAACTAGAGGTAAATAAATGTATGTTTCTATTTATATGTGTAATTTTTTTTAAATAAAATATTATATAAGATCAATTTAAAAACTGATCAAGAAACATAATGAAAGTATAAATAAAATATTTAATATATTAAAAAGAATATACTTATTTACTAGTTAATGAATCATGACTTTATATATCAACTTGTTTTTTCAAAATAAAAATTGCATTAGTATTTATGCAAGATTAGCTTGTTAAAAGGAAAAAAAAACTAATAGAAAGTAAATTTTGGATAGTTATAATAAGAAAAAGAGTAAAAAAAAATTAGATCTTACATGATAACTACTGACATGCCTCATCCATTATTAATAAATTTGTAGAAATTTTGATAAATTTTGCTATATAAGCTGAATAACATATTTAGCTAATTAACGTCCTAATATTCCTCAACTCGGACTATGGATATCCAATAGGCCTAATATGTTGATGGAAGAGTGAAAGAGAGTAAGATGTAGAGACTTATAAAATAATTAGTCAATTGAGTCAAAGAAAGCACAGGAAGAAGGTGAAGAAGTCCAAATTGAATCCTTTCACAAATCACACACAATCAATCTTAATATGTTTAGTGTGCTTATGAAATTGAGGATTTTAAGCAAAGTGTGTAACACCCTCAAATTTACTAATAAGTTCATATTTACTTACCTTTTTATTATGTGTTTAACTAACAGTAGAAAAATTTTAGAAATTAAAGGAAATGAAATTGAGAGTCAATATTTGAGATAAATGATTAGTATAATTTCTAATATATTAATATAATTTTAAAGTATAAAAATGATAAATTTAAAAAGTGTATATTAAGAATTTTTTTTAATTATATCACAACTAGATTGAATTTTTAGGAATAGAAATGATGAGAATTGAAAGTTATTCTTTAAACAAGTTTCTTAGAATAATCTTATAAAAAAAATTAATTTTTAATTATAAAACTGACAATTTCGAAAAAAAAATTATTAAGGACTTTTTTTAATTATCTAAGAACTAAATCAAATTTTTAGAAATAGAAATATTGAGAATTGAAAAGTTATTCTTTACATAAAGTTTCTTAGATTGATTTTAGAAATTTTTCTATAATTTTTAATTCTAAAACTGATAATCTTGAAAAATATCTATTTAGGGAAAGTCTCTTTACAAAGCTTCTCATATAATAAAATTCATCAATCTTCCCTCTCTCATTTCTTTCATAATAAACTCCTTATAACTAGCAATAATAAGGCCCTCCTCCTTCCAAAATTAGAAGAAGAAAAATCTCTATTTATTTGTGCTTTCTTATTGGATTTTGACTTGCTTCTCATCAAGGTTGGTTTCCCTTTTCATTTCTCCCTAAATTTGTCCATTTTCGTTCACCATGGCTACGTGAATAGTGCACTAAAAAATTTAAAGAATTTTTGAAAAAATTTTGGCTTCATTTTCATTAGTTCTTGCTACATACTAATTACTCTTGTCATAAGCTATCTAGGAAACACCTATCGAAGAGAAAAACTTGGAGATTTTCCTTATTCTTGAGCTAGGAAAGATTTAACTTGAGGAGAGGCAGGGGAGAAGAATGAGTTTCATTAAATTGAATTCATATATATGTAGATGAGTTTTTCCTAACTCAAAGTTGATGATTCTTTGAATAAAACAAATGGTTGATGTTAAAGGTTGAGCCACAATAGGTGAAAGTGACCATTTGGTTTGATTGGAAGAAACTAAATTATGTTGATTATGTATAGGTAGAATTATGCTGTATATAAATTGATATGAATTGAATAAAAATGGTATGTGTGGCCACATAGTGCCTAGTTGGGCCATAAATCCTAGGATAGATGACCATTGTTTAATTGATGAGCTATTTGAATTTTTGGATTGTGCATGATTTGAACATTATATGTTTTGGGTTATATTTGGTTTCTTGATAAGTATGAGATGACATTTATCCATGTTTTTATGAAAATTTTGAAGAAATGGATTCACTACTAGATTACGGCGGGTTTAATGCCTTAGAAGGAAAATGTTGATTTTGTTTTTGTGTAGACTCTTGTATGTGATGTTTGACTCTTTGAACTTGTAAATGAAGTGGAATTTCCCTAATGAATTAATTTTCCTTTTAATAAAAACCTTGGAATAAGAAATGAACTTATAGTTAATAATGAGAACATTTACACCATGAATGATTTAATTATGGGTTGAGATAACATATGATTATTTGAAATAATCCTGTAGAGACAATGTAACATCTAAAAGTAGATGAATTTCCATGTATGAAATGAGTTTGTGTAATAAAATACATGCATGTTGCAAAGTACATGTAATCAAGCATTACATATGAAGTTATAAATGGTGAATTGGGAAGTAAAAGGGGAAATGTTGAGAATTCGTAGGGGTCAGCTTTAATAGCCTTGGAGGTAGTGATCAAGTGTGACAGCCTACCAGGGGTAGCCTTGCCACTAACTAATTTGATGCACAAAGGCCAACCATTTGTTTAGATAGATCAATGTGAGAGAATCTTTCAAGAACTGAAACAAAGGCTAATCTCAGCACTAGTGCTAATTTTGCCAAATCCATGCAAGGATTTTGAGGGGTATTTTGATGCTTCCAAGCAAGGTCTTAGGTGTGTAATAATGAAAAATAGGAAAGTTGTGGCCTACTTATCTAAACAATTAAGGCCCCATGAGCCCTATGAGGTGAATTACCCTACTTATTTATGACTTGGCATTAACCATGATGATGTTTGCCTTGAAGATATGGAGACATTATTTATATGGGGGCACGTTTGAGGTTTTTAGCAATCATAAGAGTCTTAAATACCTCTTTGATTAAAATAAGTTGGATATGCGTCAAAGGAGGTGGATGAAATTTTTTACTATGATTTTGAGTTACACTACATCCTAGGGAAGGCTAATGTAGTGGTTGATGCATTAAGTAGAAAATCATTGCATGCTTCAACAATGATGATCCATTAAATAGAGTTAGTTAAAAGGTTGAGATACTTAAATTTAGCTATGAAATTTACCCTAAATAGCCTTAGATTTAGTATGTTGCACATGACTAGTGAATTTTTAGGGGAAATCAAAGTATCCCAGTTGGAAGATATAGATCTGTAGAAAAAGAAAATGTTAATGGAGCAATGAAAAGAACTAGAATTTTATGAAGGGATGGATTGGATCCTAAGGTTTAGGGATAAAATTTGTATCCCTAACAATAGGAATTTAAGAAGGATGATCTTAGAAGAATCTCATAAGAGCAATGTAAGTATTCACCCTGGTACGACGAAGATATACCAAGATTTGAAGAAGTTGTTCTGATGGGCAAGAATGAAAAAAGGAAGTGGTCAAGTATGTAGTTGCATATTTGACATGTCAGAAGGAAAAGTTTGAGCATCAAAAGTCATTGGGTATGTTACGATCTCTAGAAATTCTATAATGAAAGTGGGATAACATAGTAATAGATTTTGTGGATGATTTGATAAGGACTTCTTTAGGTCTTGATTAAATATGGGTGATCATTGATCAATTGACATAAACAGTACACTTTCTTCCCATCAACATTAAATATTCAATGGAAAAACCGACATAACTTTATATAAAAGAGGTAGTAAGAATACATGGCATACCTTCAAGTATTATTTTAAATTAAGACCCATAGTTCGTGACTCAATTTTGGAAAATTCTACATCAGGCCTTGGGGATGAGACTTAGACATAGCTCACTCTATCACCTCCAAACTAACGAACAATTTGAGAGGACTATTCAATCATTGGAAAATTTGTTTTGGGCTTTTATTCTTGATAACCAAGAGAGTTGGGACCAAATGTTACCACTTATGAAGTTCACTTATAATAACAACTTTCACTCTAGTATAGGCACGATACCCTTTGAATCTCTCTAAGGAAGAAAATGCAAAACTCCCTTGTGTTAGCATGAGGCTGGTGAAAGTCTCATGCTTGGACTAGAAATAGTGCAACAAACTATCGAAAAGGTCAAAATGGCTCAAGACAAGATGAAAACTGTGCAAAGTAAACAAAATAGCTACTAGGACAAGTGAAGGAAGCCTCTTGAAAACTTACACCTTATTTTATTGACTCTTACCAAATATTGAAGAGACTAGGACTTGCTGCTTACCAAGCATATAACACCCTAAAAATGAATATTGTCTTTACGCTTAAGTTGTATGTTCAGTTCCATTAATAGACTATTATCTCATGATGCAGAATCTTTTATAAAATAATGATTAGCAAAAATACAGTAATTTTTTTAAAGCAAACATGTTGATATAAATTACGAGTCTTGTTAATATAGCTTCATATTCCCAAGCGTTCTTGTGCCCGTATAGGTTATTACCATTACAAAGTACTTCCTCTCTTTTAATTGTCTCTAAACAATTTAAACATAACTCACACATATACATTTAAACTACATACAACTATGCAGTCCTTATTACATGTACATAGTTAGTCTTAGGTACTAGGGCCTTTACACAAACCTAATTACATGAAATAATGCACATACCTTGATTACACACATATTTAACACATACCCTAATACATTAACTAATCTATAATTACATATGTCACAATCGTAATTACAACGAAACGACGAACTCGCTAAAATTTTATAAAAAGAATTTTGATGGATTGTGGAGTCACCACCAAATTTTTATTTAAGGGAAAAGATTTGGAGAAACCCTAACTTGAGGAAGAATTTACGTTCGGGAGTCGATTACGAGTAGGGAAGGTGTTAGGCACCTACTCGTCGTTTCGAAGAACAGTACCCTTAAACTCAATGTGTGATTTTGATATTTTTTTAAAACTGTTTGATCTCTTTAAGTAGAATAGAAATAAATAGGTTTGCATGAAAATAGTCTGACAGGACATAATCTTACTCCTACATATTCCTTGGTGCAATGAGAAACTCAAGGCTACGTAGTTTTGGTTTTGAAGACTTGATCTTTGGAAAAAAAGATTGATAGACGATTTTAAAAGCAATTTAGATATTTTTGAATGATTATTAGCCCACATATGCACAGGATCCAAGATAACTATGGTTGTACTAGGACCCATATGAATCTCTAAATATCGAACAGCAGAAGAAACTACCAGTTCGTATTTAGAGCTCATTGCGTGAGACTTAGAATTATATAAAAATGATTTACTTCGTAAAATAACAAAATAAATAGGGATTAGACTTCACCCAAAATTAAAAGAAACTTGATTTCAATTTGTTTAAGAAGACAATGAAAAATGGGCTAGACCCATATTAAGACTTAATTTCAAAAAAAGAACGGAATTGGGCTTGGATTAAAACTAAAGGACTAAATTAAGAAAAAATGAATTTGATCCGAAATTAATAAGAATTGGGTTTGAACTTGATTTAAAATAATTAGGCTTAACCTAGGTAACAAAGAATTTGGTTTTTTTTAAAAAAAAAATTTAAAATTAATTATAAAAGGATTGATTAGAAATTTCATTTGATTTTATAGCCCAACTGGAAAGATTACAACGTATCTTCACATATTACGACCTCAATTGGCTTAGCAACCAAATTTATGTGTAACTAGGCAGCAACATAACCATTGAAAGCATGGGTCAAATTGAGAGGGAGCATTGACCCAATTTAGGAATAGGTATGCAGTGTAGTATGGCCCAATCTTCATGTGCAATGTCCTATTTAATTTGTCACTATTAATATCAAAGACAGTAGCATCGCTTGGCCCATTAGATAGATGGTGGGAGCAATTGGCCCAAATTGCATTGGCCAATTAGATTAGGAAGGTATCCACCTGGGCTGGTTTTGGAGTAACAACGTGACCCACTTGAAGGACAAGAGCCAGCTTACCTTTGGTTGGTTTTAGAGCAGCAATGCTTGGCCCACTTGAAGGAAAACAACCATCTTACCTTCGGTTTGGGCTACCCAGGAAGTAAAAATAGGAATGTGCTAATGCAGGAGATTTGAACCAGGGACTTCGCCTTTGGGGAATGACAAACGAGCCACTAAGTTGGGCTCCTAGCTCATTCTTAACACTCTTCGTGATTAATGTTTAATACACATTGGTGGATTGTGTCAATTAGCATTAAATGAGTTGTGCTATGCAGCTGTTACAAAGGCCACTCTCGATATATTCACATGCCCATAGGGTTTAGCGTGCATCCTGACTGTGGCAATGACGAATGTCTCATCAAAATTATGATTATCAGACAAGGACGTCCAATGCTTGAAGCACTAAGAGATCCATGAAATGGCTCCCATGTTTGAATAACCACGTCAATCCTGGATTATTTCAGGCTTCCAAAAGAGACATGCAGTTTGCATAAGCTACATAGTGATTCAAACCTTGGGCTACTGTTATCCACACATTTAAGTAAATTGGCTAAACATGTTTTTAAAGGAAAAATAAAGTTCGGTTCTTTAATTTTAGTGGAATCTAACAACTTTGGTTGTTGTTGAAGAATGTAATCCAACATTATACCCAACAAATTGGCCATTCTGCATGCTCGTCCTCAAGTTCATTCTCCTGAGCTATTTGAAGGGACATAAGAAAACTTCCATGGGCCACTCTGCACTTACCACAAAACCTGTCTCTTTTAAACAACCTTGCCTACTACTTGCCATGAAACTTGTCTCTCTCAAACAGCCTTGCCTACCAACTTATACGCTTCATGGATTTGGCATTCGATTCAATAAGAGAAGCGTTAAGAGCAGAAATTTCACATGAAGAAGGCGGTGCACAATCCTGTATTTTCTCCAAGACCTCCACTTTATAGCACGTTCATAAGACGACAGTCCAAACCTGGAAGAAGGGGGCAACATTGATTCGTTGCAACTATACCATAAGATTAGACATACAGGGCCTGTGATTACTTCCTACAGAAGCTGTTTGTTCACGTAGGTATATTGCCATTGCTGCCTTTTCTCCTTCAGAAAACAAATGAAATACCATAAGAACTAACTCAATGTGAAATGATGAGGAGTAGGTGTTGCAACCGTAACTACGACGAGACGACGAACTCGCTAAAATTTAAAAAGTAGAATTTATTTTTTTGATAAATGTGGGGCTTCCACCAAATTTTTATTTAAGGGAAAAAGATTTGGAAAAACCCTAACTCGAGGATGAGATTTAGGTTCGGGAGTCAGTTACGAGAGGGGAAGGTGTTAAGCACCCCATTCGCCTGTTTTGAAGAACGGTACCCTTAAACTGAGTGTGTGACTTCTTTGAAAATCATTTTATCCCTTTAATTAGAGTGAAAATAAATAACTTGATGGAGGTTAGCCTGAAAAGACTTGATCTTGCTCCTCCGTATTCCTCGGTGCAATGGGAAACTCAAGGCTTACGTAGTTCTGGTTTGTGAAGGCTTAACCTTCGAGTTGCTTGAAAAGAAAAAAAGGTATTTTGAAAATATTTTAAGGAGGAATCCTTAGTCCACATATGCACAGGATCCGAGGCAAATGTAAGCTGCACAGGGATCCATATGAATCTCTAAATATCGAACAACAATGTAGACCACCAGTTTCCTATTTATAGCTCATTGCGTGAGACTTGTGATTCCCAAAAGAATTTTTAAAAGGGTTTTATTTTTTGAGTATGAACTTTTAGTCCACTTATGCACAAGGTCTGAGGCAGCTAGGGCTGCACTGGGGCCTATATGAATCTCTAAATATCGAACAACAGTGAAGACTGCCAGTTTCCCATTTAGAGCTCATTCTGTGAGACTTGTGGTTCCCAAAAAGGATTAGCTTAAAAGAATTTTATTTTTTGGAAGGAACTTTTAGTCTACTTATGCACAAGGTCTGAGGCAACTAGGGCTGCACTGGGGCCTATATAAATCTCTAAATATCGAACAGCAGTGAAAACCACCAATTTTCCGTTCAGAGCTCATTGCGTGAGACTATTGGTTCCTAGAATATTTTTAATTTTGATAAGGATGAGAAAAGAAATGGGCTTGATTTGAAATAAGAAATCAATTTGGTTCAAAATTTGAAGAGAACAATGAAACTTGATTTAAAATGAACTTGGTTTTGAGTTTGGGGAATTGAACTTGTCTTGACTAAAAATGAACTCGACTCGAACTTGACTTGATTTGAAATGAACTTGATTGAAAATTTGATTTAAGGAAAAAGAACTAGATTTTGAATTCGAGAGATGGAACTTGACTTGAAGTGAACTTGATTTAAAACTTGAGAATTTGAACTAAATTTGATTTGAGAAAAGGAATTGAATTTGTTTTGGAAACTAGAGAGAAAAGAAATTAAACTTGAATTTGATTTGAATTAAACTTGATTTTATTTGAAGAAAAGATTTAAACTTGGTTTTTTAAAAAAGCTTAAAGTTGATTCTATTTGAAGAAAAAATTTAAACTTGATTTTATTAAAATAAACTTTATTTTATCTGAAAAAAGAATTAGGTTTGATTTTATTTTAACAAAGAATTAAACTTGATTTGAAAAATATGAGCTTGATTTAAAAGCCTGAAGAAAAATGATTTTGGTCTGAAATTGGAAGAAGAGAAAAAGGAGGAATTTAATTCTGAATTTTTGAAGAGTAAGGAATTTAATTTGAAAATTGGAAGAAAAAGAGGTTGGTTTGAACTTGAAGAATAAAAGGAATTTAGAAAAAAGAAGTTGGTTTGAACTTGAAGACTAAAATTTAATATGAATTTTGAAAAAAAAGAATTTGGTTTGAATTTGAAGAATAAAAGGAACTTAATTAGAATTAAGAAAAATTAATATGGATTTTGAGGAAAAGGAATTTAATTTTGAATTTTGTAAGAATAAAAATTTTGTAGGAACTTTGAGGAAAAAGAAATTAATAATTTTAGAGAAAAAGGAATTAATAATTTTGAATTTTGTAAAAAATTAACATAGGAGGTGAGCAAAATTAATTGTGGAGGGCCCATTTGAATATAGCTGCTGCCCCCAACATGCTTTTTTAGAAAAAATTCCCAAGGGACTCGAACCCAGGTCCTGGGACATGTGCACAACGTGCTACGCCGCTTAGCCATGCCCAAGCGTTTGTCATAATCTCATGCTACTAGATTCAGATGGGAAGGCCAAGATTAATTACCCTTCACGGGGGGTTTCGAACCCATGCTTTCCAACTCCCCTGGACACGCCTACCACCAGGCTAAGTCCTTGACTTAATGCTAAGATGTATAAGTATATTTTTAACCAGTTACACACTAGTGATTTTGTAATGCAAAATTAAATGAATAAAATGCGCCTAGTGGATGTCAAAGACAGGTCGTGGAGTATGCGAGGGGAGTGCGTCGGCCACTAAGCCAAGCGCCCAGTTGGTCACAAAATGCCCCATGTTTAATTTAAAGTGACACCTTCAAGGTACATGATTTGCATGCAAAATGTATGGAGACGTGTGGTCTGTATGCATGGTGCCTTCAATCCCGCCCCAGAATCAGGCTTTTTTTTATGTTACCCTTTTTGATAACCAGAATCGTGGCGGATTGTTTACCACTTGACCGAATCCTTAGTTGAAGTCCTAACATCACCGATTTGATTACAAGCTGTTGACGTGAATGTGAGTCCGATTAAGTCCTGGTAGTCTTGTTGTGGCCCAGAGCGTGATTAACGTAGGCAAGAAGTCAGTACCCCCCTCTTTAATACTCTTGATCATGTGAATGAATATAGTGGCATGAATTAGGACTCCTACGGCACATATGATCTTCAACTGACGTCGTTAGTGGGTGGATTCATTCCTTCACCAGTTTTGATACCTATACACACAAACCAACGATAAAGCCATGAAGGTTCTTGAACCTGTATCCATGCAACACTCAATCATGTTCAGGTGCCTCCCATGTGATTGCCTGACGTAGTCTATTCACTTAATATAGGATCAGGTTTTGGGGACTGGTCGCCAAGAGCTTTCTCAAGCTTGGGGTTCGTTTAGACGCTAGCCCAGCCACTCAGAACTCTGCTGAACATATTGGCAAACAATTTTGCAGTGTTCACAAGTCATAGTCTGAAACTGCTGGAAGCGTGATATGGTGATCACAGCATTGCATGGAATAGTCATAAATATACGTTTTGGCCTGGAGCCTATGTACCGCCCGAGGTTTGTGGTAAGCTCCTCGAATCAGCACCATGACTTGGCATGACCCTGGGCATTCTGCATGCTTTCTTCTTGACGTTGCATGTAGATGAAGCATGAAATGCTAAGTCAATAATTTCATGCCAATAACTTGTCCAGCTACCATGCAGCATGCCAATACATCGTCAGCCAAGAGGAAGAGATGGCAAACTATCTATGCGAGACTTTTAAAAATGGTTCAAGTTCAACCATAACTTATCCCATACGGACTCTCAATTCTGATCTGTGTTGGTGGTATGGTCCTCTTCTATTAGATCAAAATCTGATTTATCAGTGTTGCAAGGCCAGAGCACCATCATTGAAACGTAGGGTTGAATAAAAATTATCATAAGACCGTACATGCAAATCTGGATATCAGGCTCCAAGTCACTGGATTATGGATTAGAATGTAGCGTATATAAATCGAACATCATCCGCCATGAAATAACCCTTAGATCCTTTTCCACTAATCTCAAATCAAACATAGAAAGTCTAGATCTAAATTGGTTTTCTATTAGAAAGTTGACAATCACTTACTAGATTTTTCAAATCTATATACAGGTGATCATATGAACAACCACGGATGCGTTTCAAACTCGTTCTCATCTTCATTTTTCTCAATTTACAGGGATAATTACATAACAATTTTATTAAACAAGCCTTAAAACAATAGGTCGGAATGAGGAACCGAACCTGGATTGAAGTTTTTCAGGCATGCACTAGAAGTTTCTTGAATTGCTTGGATATGGAACTGGATTTAAGCTGCAACAATAATGCTTTTGGTGTGGGGAATCGGCATCAAACCTTGCGGATCGCCAAGAGTGAGAGAGCCAGTGAGTCTTCTGGAGGTGGCTTCAGGAAATGCCCCCAAGACAGAGAGCTTTGGTTTTCTCTAGTTTTCTCTCCCTTCTTTCTGTTCCGCCATCGTTTGAGCAGAAGAAAAAGAAAACTCCTTTTCTTTTTCGCGTCCCTTCCTCCTCTAGCCGAGAGAGAGTTTTAAGCCCTCCCTTTTCGGTTATTCTTTTCCCTTTATCTGTTAAAAAATGTTTTTTTTCTGTTTTGAAAGTTTCATTCCCTTTTCTGCTTTTTTTTTCTTTCTTTAATTAGTTATTTTGTTAGTTTTTCCAATTTTATTTTGTTATTTTTATTTTTTTATATTGCTTCTTTTATTATTATTATTTTATTTTTTTATTTATTTTACTGTTTTTTATTCTTTTTATTATTTTTGTTTTATCTATTATTATTATTATTATGTGATTTTTATTATTCTTTTGTTTGCAGTTTTTTTTTCATTTTTATTTTTCTGTTTTTATCAATTCATTACTAATATTTTAATATTAAATTATTAATTTTTTCACTTTTATATTTTTGGATTTTTGTTTTATTATTATTCTTATTTTCCAGATTTTAATTTTATTATTTTTTCAGATTTTATTTTTATATATTTTATCTTTATTTCTTTTCTTTTCTTTTGTTTATTTTTATTTATTTTTATTTTTGTATTTTTTTTGTTATTTTTTTCATTTTATACTTATTATTTATTTGTTTATCATTTATTTATTTACCTTACTTTTTTATTTTTTGAATTAATTTTATTAATTTTCTTATTTAATATTTTTTGTCTTTTTTGCCTATTATTTATTTATTATTTAAATTAGTATTGGTTTCTTGATTAATTATAACAATTGAGGGCCTTCGATCCACATGCACAGAGTCGGAGGCAAGCGAGGGTTGCACTGTGACTCATATGACTCTCCGAACATCGAAAGGCAGGGTATGCTAAACTTTCAATTTCGGAGTTCATTGCATGAGATCTCAGATCGTTTAGAACTTAAAATTTATTTAAAAGAAGCAATTTTGAAGAGAAATGGAAAATGAGACCTTCGATCTACATGCACAAAGTCGGAGGCAAGCGAAGGTTGCACTGCGACTCATATGACTCTTCGAACATCGAAAGACAGGGTATGTTGTACTTTCCACTTCGGAGTTCATTGTGTGGGATTTTGGATCATTTAGAACTCGAAATTTATTTAAAAGAGGTAATTTTGAAGAGAAGGAGACCTTCGATCCACATGCATAGAGTCGGAGGCAAGCGAAGGTTGCACTGCGACTCATATGACTCTCCGAACATCGAAAGACAAGGTATGTTGCACTTTCAACTTTGGAGTTCATTGCGTGAGATCTTGGATCATTTAGAACTCGAAATTTATTTAAAAGAGGTAATTTTGAAGAGAAATGAAAAAGAAAACCTTCGATCCACATGCAGAGTCGGAGGCGAGCGAGGGTTGCACTGCGACTCATATGACTCTCCGAACATCGAAAGACAGGGTATGCTGCACTTTCGGCTTCGGAGTTCATTGTGAAATCTCGGATCTTTTAAAGTTCCGAAAATTATTTCGAAGAAAGGTATTTGGAAAAAGGATTAAGAACGGGATATTTTAGAATTTCCAAAAGTTATTTAACCAAAAAGGGAATTTCGGCAAAAGACTCGAGTTTTACCCATACTGCTTCTAATTGTGAGGTTATATGCTAGATATTCACCTACAAGGGAACCTGGAATCTTCCTCACTTATGTTTTTTTCTTCCAAACTTTGCTTATACAAAGAAAGAATTGTATTGGTAGACTCTACCTGCGGATTTTTCGGAACTACCCTAGCCCTTGAGCAGCGAGTCTGGAATTCCCAATTTAAAGGAATGTTAGGGAACCCATGGCCAGCAACTGGCCTAACTATTGGAATAGGTTGGCTGGAACTTCTACTTTGATTATTCCTTCTTTTGTTACTAACGGTATCTCGGAGAACTTCTTACCTTCGGTTCACAATCTATATCGCATTTATTTATAAAGAACTGAACTTGTATAAATTACTTTGGTTCTAGGCTTGATAGATTGCATATACGTGAATCGAAATCTTTACTCTTTTGTTTATGACTAGTATAATTGATACAATAGACCAGAATCAATACACCTATCCTAATTGGTTCTTTAGCCCAACGATTTTTCCTTTTAGACCAAATCCTTACTCAGGTATAGGCTCTCCAATTTTTAGCACTAATCAGATTACTTAAGCATTAAGAACTACCATGTTTTTTTTAGTGCCATTTTCTTAGCTAAACCCCTACATTCAAAATTGGAGTTGGCTCGCCCGCATTCGCATTCTTGCCTTTTTATCAGTCTATCATTGTTTTGGATCCGCCAAATCAGAAGGTGTACCCGGACTAGAACAGAGTGGCATATTTAGTGAAATGAAATTCAAACTCCTATTTTAGCAAAATTCTGGACTTAAACTCTTTATTTTTGGTTATTGCCCTAGGCCCAAAGCAAACCTATAACCTGCACTGAGAATCTTGCAGACTGCTTCAGGGGTTTGAAACCAGAGAAGATCACCTAAAAGTGATAATTAACTTAGATCATTAATTTTTTGGGGTCTTAGGCTATCGGGAATAGCATTCAGCATTGCAACCTGACCTTAGGTTTCCTAGGCACTTGCTGGAGGCTTGATAGGGGATTTGGGTAAGGACAAACTCCAAACCCATTAGTTTAGCATTTACTGGTTTTTTTGTATTAGGATCAAACTGAGATCCTATTTTTGTGCCAAACCATTTCTGCCAGAATGATGATCTTGTGCAAGGTGTAGGATCCTGGCCCCACACTTACTGTTGTACCTCACAGGCCACCCTTTATGTAACCCTCATTTCTAAGATTTCAGTATCCAGATTTACAGTTTAGGAGCTAAGAGCATGAGATCTTTGCATTAACTTGCTGCCTTAGACCCGGAACATTAGCCTCCTAATCAACTGCCTAAGGATGTTTTTCATGATTTGTGACTGGTAGGCTGTTTTCTAACTTGCCTCTATTCTAGTATATATTAGGCTTCAGTAGGCCTGAGCACTGGTGCAGTTAATCCTAAACCAATCTGGTCATGTTAGTGGAATAAGCAATGGCTAGGGTTGGCTATGTCACCATTCCTATTATCTCATCATCCCTCTCCTTTTTTATCTGCCTTGATTTCTAAGAAGGAAAGATAGGTCTGTTGTTATAGGATACTAACCAGATCTAAAACTTGTTAGTATAACCTGGGCTCAGGTAAATCCATTCCCCTGCCCATCGAGGGAGACTAATGCTCACCCCCTATGGCTAAATCTTCCACCATAACAACAGCATTCTAGCACCTATTTATGGCATCTTTTCCCAGGTTTACCCAAATTAGCTTACTACTATCAAACGGAGGTCAGTTGATGACCTTGGCTCCAAGTGATCTATGTCATTCTATAGTATTATGCAGGATGAGGTGATTCATTGAACTGTAGCAGAAACAGCAACTGGTCATGTAGCAGTTTAGCCATCATATTTGATTTGTCCTATGTTTCACTAATTTAGATACAGATTTTACCTATATCCTTTGTAACCTAAGGACAACTTTATAAAATCACGCAAATTTAGTGGGTAGTGCAGAGTTGTGGTTCAAGCCTAAACAGAATCCTGCCATTTTACTAACTCTCTTACGCCTAAATTTTCCAACTAAATTTACCTCCAAAATGTGTTACTGGGTAAGTGCCTTAATAGTTTTAAAAGATTGAAAACTTTTAAATGCAATTTAGATTCCCTCAAGTTGATTTGTTTTCGAGATGCCTTAAGACTCATAAGGTGTGTGGCTTGAAAATAAACCTGAATCGCAGGACCTAGGGGGTTGACTTGCTAGATCAGGTTCAGACAACACAGACCTGAAATGATCAAGGAAGGAGCTATTGCAGGATGCAGCCCCTTAAGCCTGCATTGGCTGCTATACCGAGGTCCTAGGTAACATGACCTGGTCAGGGACTAAACCTACTGACTTGAGCCTGATGTCATCCTTAATTACCAGTTTTCTCAGCCCCAATCCTATTTTTTAAGTTAGCTTGCAACCCTTCCAACCAAGATATGATAGGGTAGATGACTTAGTATTTAGACCTTCTGTTATATCATGACTCCAATACATGTCTTAAGGCAACTTTCCAACTGATTTTGAGTGTATCATCTATGGTATTTTTGCCATTTTACTTCAGTTCCTCATTTTACTCAACGTTTTTGTTTTAGAACCTAAGGGCTTAGGGAGGTACTATGAATCAAATCTTATTAAGTTTTTCCTTTGAATTGTTGTCGGCAAAATGACACCATATAAATGTTGTGATAATTCTTAGGGGTATAACCAAGACATTTACATATAAGCTTTAGGAATTAGCCCCCAAATGACCTCAGTCACGACCTCCAAGCCCTACTTCGGTCATACCAACGATGTAATCCCCTTTGAACTCCCTCCTAAACTCTCAAAGGTCGATTTAGCCTTTTATCTAACACAAGGTCCTACAACAAAGCTGATTTGTTTCTGGTTTTGCTTATAAACTTGGGATGACATTGGGGACCTGGTACCAAGGTCCCTTATTAAAAGTCAACCTGTACTTAGGATTCAAATTTCTGCAGGATCTATGCAATCACTACACTGATCTAGAACTACCTCCCAAGTTCATTTTTCTCCAGTTCAATCAACAAAGCTATAATGTGCCTGGCCTAATACTTCGGACAGTTCCTATAACTTTCTAGGTCTAGATTAATCTTATGAGTAGGCTCACCTAATTCTGTTGTATAGGTACAACCTAGAACTAATTCACTGATATTAAATAAAGAAGACCAGTCATGATATAATAGAAACCACTTGGTGAACTTTTATTTTGTCTCAAGCTTAGCTGAAATACAGTGAAACTACAACTGAGATATCTTGAAGTTAAGTTGTACTTGATGATTGGATAGGCTTAACACCCAGGGAACTAGACCCACAGGGAAAAACCTGAGGTGTTTGCTAGATGGAGTTCAACGTACCGACTACAGAGTTATACTATCTGAAAAATAAAAATAATATTCCCCTCTCCGACCTAAACTTTAACGAACAGTTGCTGATACAGCTTCAACGATTTCATCATGAACCAGTATATTTTCAGTCATTACCTTGCACTAGTTACTTGACTAACGACCTTTTACCAATGAACAATGCATCCTATATGGCTTGCCTCAAGGTTGAGTTTTATTATTCAAGACACATGTGTGCAACCCCTAGTCAAATAACCTACATCATTCACTTGGCTACTTTATTCTAGGTGTTAACGATGCAGTACAATCAAATTTATCAGAGATAATGACATCATTCACAGCTGAATTCATGCAGAAAACATCTATTACTTATTTAAAGACCTCCGGCTATAGCCTATGCATAGAAAAGAGACAACAGAACTGATACCATATTACTAAGCCAGAATTCATCCAAGTCGCAGAAGACTAGTCGAAGAAAATACAAGAGTATTCGTGAACTACTGACCGATATTGAGATAATGCAGAGTAATCTTTTCTCGCTCGATGCAAAGAAACAAACTTGTGTAGAGTTTTCTTCAACAATCGGCAAGTGCTTCTTCTGTGCTCAGCGTTGGTGAACCAGAGGGAAAAGTCGGGAGTGGCTTCAGAATCGAACCAAAGAAATCTGGAAGGAGCTCAGCGAAATCAAGAGAATCGAGAAGAGCATCAAATACTATGCAGAGAGGATCCCCTCAAAGAAATTTTCCAGGAGCCGAGAAAAACCTTCCCCAGGTTTGGGAGAATTTCAATCGCTGATGGAAGCCAAAGAAATCGCCCAGAGAAAAGCTTCAAAACCGTTTTCCTTTTTTTTTGTGCCAAAAAGTCCCCCTCCTTCTTTTAGAATTTTCCTTTTATACCCCTTTCTAACCATGGCAATATCAAGTCCTCCCCTTGGTTATTCTCTAACTCAAGTAATAACAAACCTAACTAACTCCTAACTATCCCTAACTAACCCTAACTAATTTATACACTAACCCTAATCAATTAGGACCAAAACTAAATTTTAACCTTTATTTACTCTCTTTATCCTCTGTTTATTATTTTCTATATATATATTTTGTTTACTATTTATTATTATCTTTTATGTGTATTACTTACTATTTATTTTTATCTTTACATATACTTTATATATTTATTACTCATCTCTCTTCTTCTCTTATCCCTTCTTCTCTTCTTCTTTTCTTTTTTTTTTTAACCTTGATTATTTCTTCCCCTTTTTATTTCTTTTTGTCTTTTCCTTTCAATTTGCCTTTAAAATACTCCGGACAGGAATTGGTATTCACAGTATTATATGCCTATATCTTAGATTCTCACTAAGAGAGTGATAAAGAAAATAAAATAATTATGTTAAGGCATAAATGAAATGAAAGTCAAATGATATTTGTGATATGATCCAAAAGGTTTATAAGACTTATGTAATTTAGACTATGTAACTTGTATGCTTGATTAGAAACTAGTTATTCTTTATGTAAAAGAAATCCATTTCAGCTCAAGTTTTCTAAAGATTAAAAATAAATTTGTATGCAGGACATGTTTTCTAATAACTGAAGTGGTTGAGATAAAAGTGATATCACTAATCCTAGGGTAGAATCCTACTGAGAAACCTAGTTTCTCACCTTTCTTCCACCATTTTCTTCCTAGACGCTTCCAATGTCATTTGTGACCGTAGTGGTCTTCGTGGAGCTCGGTAATGTTAATTGGACTGCAAATGCCCATGGACTAGTTATCACTACTCAAGCTAACGTGCAGGTTTATTTCTCTTTGGGACACTTATTCATATATGTTGTGATGAGCCCATATTTCTCAACTATAAAGCTTTCCATTTCTCTTGAAGTCTTCCACCCTAATGGGATGTGTCCACCCCCACCTGACTACTAGGTGCCTCTAACAACACCCGCCAAAGATTCATCCTTATCAGAAGGGGAGAACGGCCCATAGACACCATCTCATTACTACAGCACCTCACATGTCTGTTCGTCAAAGGGTAATTCTCCATTCTCCATGTCATATCCATTCTAGGAATTTCAAGAGATGGTAGATGGGACCTTCGTCGTCCTAGATGAAAGCCTATGGTTGGAGCGTTATGACCACCATCCCCAAAGCATTTGCATGGTTTTATTTTTAAGAAGTCAAAGTCATACTCGTAATGTATATTTTGTAAATAGTTGGATGACAATATTTTAATTTACTAGTATGTAGTTTTAATCATAGTATATATAATGTATGTATATAATAGAAGTAATTGTACATGTAATTGGGTGTGTAGAGGTGTAGATTCCTTTTCTAACTTAACTTATCTCGATTAAGTATGTATAATTATGGAATGAATAATGATATATTTGCATGACTTATAACATGTTTCTATTTGCGATAAGCTGCATTACTACTTATTAAAGAAGCATTGAATAGTAAAAGTAACATAGACCATTAATGAATTAAATAGGAACAAGGGCGTCTGTTTATTTATATTTTCGCTATGACAGCTATTCTAACAAGGCTTGCATTTTATACCAAAGTTTTAAAAAAAAAAATACTGTATTTTAACTAATAGTTATTTTCTAAAAATTCTGCATCATGAAGTAACATTCTATTAATGGAACCGTGTGTATGATTTAAACGTAAAACGAACTTCATTTTTAGGATGTTACATAAGCTCATTCGAGGAAACTGCTATCTCTTGTGGATGCCCCTGAAGAAACCTTTTTTCTCTCATGTAAATGAGGGAAGGCCTAGTAGCTTCGTCTACACCACCTATCAACACACACTCACTCGACATCCATGGAGTGAGCTCCGCCCTTCACAAAGACACTCATGTCCACACACATAGTAAAACTTATCATCACACAATCATACAAAGTAAGAAAGCTCATGCTGGGTTCAATTCCTCTCCTACCTAGGTTGATTCCTCATAACTTGTTGACTCGATGAGTCAACTCAGTAGCCATACCCTAGACTACCCAACGACCATACACCTCACAATTTCTCTTATCAAAAGCAACATGTTCTCACTTAGGTCCTTTTGCCAATCCCTACCTTGAGTCAAATTATCCATTTGTTGTCACTCATATAAATTTTGGGTTTGACTAACTAATATGGTGCAAACTTGATGATCTATTTACCAATCTTTAGTCATACATTTTTTTATTATAGGTCAAAATACTTCTCCACAATAATAAAGTTATATAAAAAATCAAGAGGTAAATAATCGTTAATCCTAGTGTTAGAAATTACATTTAGTTTTCTTTTAGTATCTCTCATATTCCTATTAAGTTAACTATTCATGATTATTAATATTATTATTTGTCTTTCTCAAATGTGTATTAAAATTAATACCATATTTCACTCCTATGATTACTTCTATCGACTTTCTTATAAATGCTAATTTGCAAGTTCTGATCAATTCTCATGTTCATGATTCCTATCCTTTTTTATAAAAAAAAAATATATTAACGTATTGCTTTATCTCACGTTACTTGTAATGATATGATTAGATCAAAGTAATATATCAATTCACTGTATTAATTGTATTTAATCTTAAGATTAGATAATTTTAATTCTGAATCTTATGGGTCGAACCCTTAATACAGATGGGTAGCATACTTTACTGTCTTATATTTTTGTGAATCGTATAGGTCATAGTATAACCTTCGCTTGGCTTGGACCATATGCATTTGTGGGTTTAGAAAAATTAATTAACTATTATGCTTGATTTAATTTTTAATAAAAAATCTCATTTAAATTTATTTTAATTTTCAAAAAATTAATATTTTAAAATTTCTGAATCTCACGCAACAAACCCTTAATACAAACAAGTAGCATACTCTAACTTCTTGTATTTTGAGAATTGTATAGATCCCAATGCAACCTTCGCTTGGCTTGGATCTTGTGCATACATGAGTTTAGGATATTAATTAAAAATATAAAAATTTTGCATATAAAAAACTAAAAATATTTTCTGATTAAATTCAAGAATATCTTCTCACAAAAATAATTCCATTTAAAAATTCCTTTTGAAAAATTTAATGTCAAAGAAGTTTCTTCAAATTATCTCTCAACAAATTTTCCTAAAATTAGATGATAGAACTACGTAGCCTTAAATTTCTCATCGCACCAGGAAATACATAAGAGTAGGATCAAAATTTTGTCTAGCTATTTCTTATACATATTTCATTTTATTCTTTCATGTCTATTAATAAATTAAATATTTAATTTTTATATTAAAAGGGATCAAATAAGTTTTTTCTCCAAACTATTTTAAGATTGCACATTCAACTTTGGGTACTGTTCTTAAGAACGGATGGTGCTTTCACCTTTCCTATTTGTAACCGAATCCCGAATATAGATTTTTTTAGGATTTTTCCAAATTTTACCTTTAAAAATAAGATTTGATGGAGGCTTCGCAATTTTATTAAGCTTATAAAATCAATTATTATGAATTTATCATCTCGTCATAATTTTGATTGTGACATTGCATAGTACATGTAATGGCCTCGTTGATTTTCATTTATTTTGAAAATTTTATTGTTATTTTGAAGTTGTATTAACTAAATGACTTTTATTAACCTATATATATGTATGTATATTATATATATATATATATATATATATATATATATATATATATATGCATGTTCTTGGTAGTTTGAATGGAGACGTTGCCTATTTGGACCATTCATAATAGCGATGCCTCTTGTTGTGTATGAGATACAAATCTCTTGAATCAAACATTTATTAGAGTGAAAATAAAGAAAACAACAAAAGTGATTAAGTCGATTTGGATACAGACACAAGATTAACTTTAAAGTTCGGTACATATAAAAAATTTAGTAAGGATATGAACTTTGAAAATAAAACAGTACCTAATATAGTAGCATAGGTGATAGCTATAATTGGTAAAGTAATTGGAATTGATTTTATATTTTAAAATGAATCGAAATTATTAATATAAAAATTGAAATGATTAGTGGATCTTGTGTCTAGGATCTATTATTGGTAATTTTTACTTAGTATGTTAGAAAAGTAAGTATGCAAGGGAGTTGAATGAGCGAAATTAGATGTGGAAGTAGCAAGTGAGATAATGTTATTAGATTATTGCTTCAAGAGAGTAAGGATCCCTTGGTATTGTTCTTGAGTATAGATCATACCTAAGTTTTGATTGGAACATTAATTTAAAGTACTTGCAATAGTATTATTGTTTGGTATTGTTCTTGAGTATAGATCATACCTAAGTTTTGATTGGAACATTGATTTAAAGTACTTGCAATAGTATTATTGTTAAGTGCACTCACTAAATCAAGTGCTTTCACAATATCCAGAGGAAAGTCATACATATAGTAACAAGTTTTCACAATGTGATTATTTTAACCACACTAAGTGAAAATTTCGTTAGAGCTCTAACCTTTGCTAGTAACAAATCTACCTCTACCTTTGCCAATTTTGCCAAAGATTCCTCCTGACCGAAGAGTATCTAAAATAGAAACAAACAATTAGAGTCCAAAATGCATTCAAAGATATTAGAATATAAGTTTATTTGTTTTTATTGTTGAATAACCAAAGAAAAAACACGATTAATTCCCAGAAGAGGATCAATAAGAATAATTTGGAATCAAACATTAACATAACATGTGCATTTGATGGAGCATTTACACGTAGGATAGGTTGAATATTATCCATTTCATCCCACAAGGTTTTTAAATGTAAAAAATATTGAGTACTTGAGAAGATATCTTGGTGGAGGCAATAAATTTCCTCGTGCAGGTTAGAAATTTTGAAGATGTCTCCTTGTGAAAAATGATCTTTAAGGTCTTTCCAAACTTCTTATGCTCAGTTGATCCATATGATAGATTGGAGAATGGAATTAAAAACAGAGCAATAAATTTAAGAGAAGACCATTGTGCTACACTTCTTCCATGCAATGTAAAGAAAATTGGTATAAGAGGAAGATTGATGCTTCCATCCAAAAACTTCAACTTTTTTTTAGGTAAGAGAGAAACATTCATGGCTCTTGCCCATGAACGATAATTTGGTCTTGTGAGACTAGAAATTCTCATTGCCATGAAGAAAGTATGGATTGGTTTGAAAATAAAAAAAGAAGCTTTGGTTTGCCATGGAAGAGATAAGGGAAAATGGAAAATGAAAAAAAAGAAAAAAAAAGAAAAAAATAGTTTGTATGAAATGAAGAATTGCTAATGACTAGAGCTCTTTGTGGTGCTCTGATACTATATTAGTGAACCATGACTTTGTATATCAACTTGCTTCTTGAAAAGAAAAATTACATTAGTATTTATGCAAAGCTAGCTTATTGAAAAGAAAAAAAAAAGAAAATACTAATAAAAAATTAATTTTAGATAGTTATACCAAAAATAAGAGTAGAAAAACAAAACAAACCTTGCTTGGTAAGTACCAACATGCCTCACCCATTACTAACAAACTTCTAGAAATTTTAACAAATTTTTGTACTTATAAGCTAAGTAACATCTTAATCTAACTAACATCCTCATAAATTTATTATATTTATAACTTTCAATTATTTATTTTTTATTATTACGAAAAAAGATTAAATTATTCTAAAATAATTTGGATTAAAAATTATTTCATTCATATTTTTTTAAAAATTTTATCAATCTAATTATTAAAATGAAGATTTATCCAATATATAAAATTTAAAATTCAATTAAAAATAAGATTTAACTAACATTGATAAAGATATTGAATATTATATCCACATATACAATTAACAATAATATGGGCAGGACGGACCTAGAAAAATGAAAAAGAGAGGAAGTGTAAAACAATAAAATTTTAACACACATAACTATAATAATTAAATATAAAATTATAAAAAAATTCAAATATGTATATATACATATTTAAAAAAAAATTAATAAAAAAGGTCCACAACCATGCTTATATCTCCCGAAATCTGTACTTGATTGTGAGCAAACTAAATAAAAAGATAACTTAATTATAGCCTAACATATGAAAATAAATTTTTTAATTATATTATGCATTTAAATTATTATTTTTAAAAATTATATCATCATGTATTTTGTTATATTTAAGGACATATGCTTATAGCTTCTACATCAAATCAAATCAATATCTTTTCCTTTTTAGTAGTTATTCAATCACAATGTTTTTAGTTTCTTTAATGATTTTAATCAATCATTAAATTTCTCCAACAAACATTTATAATATGATTATTTATAAATATTTATAATTTATTATTAAAATAAAATTAATTAAAATTAATAATGTAAATTTTTATTTAACATAAATTATCATATTTTAAAAATGATTAATTTTTATCATGATTATTTCAAAATCATATATACCATAATTGTTAACTAAGAATATTATCCTTACATTTCATTTGAAAAGAATTGGATGAAAAGGAAGAATAGATAAAAATAATATATAATATTAGAATAAAAATAATATTAAAATGTATGATTGTAATTTTTTTAATTAGTTAATAATATAAAAAAATTATATTGATAGTGTATAAAAATTAAACTCTATTAAAATAATATATTTTTAATAAAATTAAGTTTTAATATTTTTAGATTAAAATTTTCAAACATATTTATTTTATTATATTTTAACTTATAATTTTTATCATTATTAAATTATTTTTAAACTTATAAGTAAAATAAACATATATTGTTATGATGTTTCTCGTTTCAAATCCTTATAAATTAAAGAAAAAGACATTATTATTAGGTTGGCATCAAGCTGTAAATGATTGGATGACAGAGAACCTTCAGCGTATTTCATAATTATATTTTGCCAAAAATCCCAACGCAATGCACTTTCTAATTTGAGAAATTATGAATTAAGAAAGTTATCAAAGTTCGAGAAATTAGTCAATTTCTTTTTTCTTGGAGAATATGACTGTAATCTAAATTGTAGTCATAACCCCTCTCCCCTCCCCGTCAAAACAGAAAGATAAGATTAAACAATTATCATAACTTGTACCATTCCTATAAATTAAACGTGGAATCTTTTATATTTATTAATAAATAATAAATTCCTAAACGAGCATTTCAAACTAAACCCACCATTCAAAAAATAAAGAAAAAGAGAAAGGCCACCACCATATATTCTTCTAAAAAAAAAGATATCTCAATTTTATGCTTCCATTCATCATTAAATTTATTGCTAAATTTGTATACAACTATTTTAATTTTTGTTAACACTGGTATCCATTTATTAAACTCTTAAAATTAAAAGAAAGTAGAGAAATATTTCCTCCAAAAAAAGAAAGTTAAAAAAAAAAGAGGGAAAAAAATGAAAGGAGGATAAGAATATATGCTAAAAATAAAATAAAAAAACAAGGGAAAGAATAAGGTAGAAAAATAGGAAAATGGAAGGAAAAAAAAAAGTAGTGTCAAGCAGATGCAGCCAGGTAAGCATAATGCAGGTTGGCAAATGGAGGTTTTTGCCTCTCTCTCTCTTTCTCTCTCCCTTTGAAGAGAGAGAGAAACGGAGGAAATGACAGACTGGCAATAAGGGAGGTTAAGCATTCTCTATCTCTGTGTATATATACTTAAACTCGTTTTGTACATTCTTCAAATTTTGGTTTTTGTTATTTTGATTGGAAGAGCCTGTGGTATTTGGATCTTCAAGAAAGAGAGACCCTTGGGATTTCGACACCATGAGTCTCTTCGGTCTTGGAAGCAGGTATTCTTCTTTCAATTTTCTCTCTTTTTCTTCTGCTTTATCTCTTCATCATAGATTCTGGGTTTGACCCTTTTTGAAAGAAAAATAATATAAAATAAAAAAATGTCTTTTTTATGTGTTTATCGTTTACCCTTTTGAAGATGAGCTGGGTATTTATTTTTATTTTTTTTTGAGGCTGGTCTGGATTGTTTTTATGTATGTTTGCATTCCTTTTGTTTGATCTTAGTGTTCTCTTAATCTCTTTGTACCTAATGATTATCTTTTATGTTCTGCTAAATGGGATGGCTTGATCATATAATAGAAAAATAAGAGACATAATGATTGCCTGTGTTGTTAATATGGCTATGAAATCTGTGTGCTTCAATTTGATGATTACTTTATGTGATAGGAATGGGAATTTGTCTCATTCTGAAGCTGCTAGTAGGAATTGATCAAGAGATTCAGGACAAAGAGAATTTGAATAGAAATCTAAATTGTATGGATTTTTTTGGTTCAAAGGTGGGGAGAGGAGGAAAAATATAATCTCCCTATATTGGGGGAGAGGTAAAAGTTGGAAGGGAGGGATTGACTCTGGTCATTTTTTCTCGTCTCCTTTCCAAGCTTTTAAACCTACCAAATAAGGGTTTTTTTTTATCAAAATTCCTCCCCTCCCTAGCATTTGCCTCTATCCAAACATTATGTTAATGTTTTAAAACTGGATTGATATTACTATTGGGTTCTGTCATGCCGCGAATGACATTTTGGAGCTTTGAAAGATACTGTTGGGTGAGCATGATGTCAGGTATGCTTTTGTGATTCTCAGCTGCTCATACTTGACTTGATGTTACAAGGATGCCTATGAAGAGTTTTAGCCGCTTCTGCAATGCATGCTTGAAAATGTTAAATGATGTATATTATGTCGCTAAAATTTAATTGTACTGTTAAATTTTTCAAAATTTAAATTTTGGTTATGAGAAATGGGACATAGAAACTACATTTGTTAATGCTCATAAGCATGTAAAAATGTCTTGAACAATAAACATTTCAAAACTCTGATTGAGAAAATTTGAATCCATTTACAGGGCATAGATGACTACTAGAAATAATTATGTGTGTAATTGCTCTAATTTGCAATACTTTTCCTGCAACTTTTTACTTAACTAAAATGAATTGTCTGATTTGACTATTCCCACTTTCTGGTTTTTATTTTTTCTTCTCATGGTGTGGTATACTTCTGTTTTTGTTTTTGATAACTACTCAAACATAATCAAACTTTGACCCATGCAGAAACCAAAAAACATTTCGTCCAAAAAAGAGTGCTCCATCTGGGAGCAAGGTTGGTCATTTTTAACTTATTCTGGACTGGTTACTGTATTCTTTTCTACTGTCTTTATGGTTTATATTTGACCAATTGAGCCTCTTATGCATTTGATTACAAAATGCAGGGTGCCCAACTTCAAAAACACATTGATGCCACATTGGGTAGTGGAAACTTGAGGGAAGCTGTTAAACTGCCACCCGGTGAAGATATTAACGAGTGGTTGGCTGTAAACAGTAAGAATCTTTTCTATTTAGCTTTTGGAAAATAATGCTGAAGCTTCCAACTATAAAGTATGTTCTACCCCCTGCCCCCCACTCTTCCATATTCTGGAGAAGCTTTTTTTCCTTCTAAACCTCTTCTGCAACTGTTTGGTGTTATATTTACATATAGTCTGGCAATATTTACTATTTAGTCATTGGTTTGTCGAATTGCTTGTATAAAATTGTGTGCATTGGCATTTATTTTTTGGTATTATGTGCAGCTGTGGACTTCTTTAATCAAGTGAATATCCTGTTTGGTACACTAACGGAATTCTGCACACCAAATAACTGTCCTACAATGAGTGCAGGAGCAAAGTATTGTTCTATCCTTCAACCAACTCTTATTTTAGTTTCATAATGCTGTTGCAGCTATATCAGATTAGCTATTATCTGTAACTTCTCTTTTTGGGTTACCTACAATGTATTTATAGCAATTGGATTTAGGAACATGTAACTGCTTATTTATAGGTATTATTGATATATGGTTTTAGTGAATAGAATGTACAAATATCATTGCCTGTGCCTTTTGAATGTTGGAGGAATGGGTTATGTTAGAGATTTGACTCCTATTAGCTTGAGGTAGAGTTGTGTAGAGTTATGTGGGAGATTCTGGTTTTGAATGTGCATAGTTAGTAGCTAAAGATATTTTCCCAGATAATGAACAAAGTTTTATGTATGAGGATTGGTGAAAGGAAACAAATTTCAACTGCAAAACTGTGAAAATTTATTTTACATAGAACATTGTGGATAAGAGAGCATTCCTAGTCCCTTGAGGTTATCCCTTCCTTTTTTCACATTTTCTATGTCAATTTTCCAATTTCTTTTTCCTGTTAGTCAATTGTCCAGAGCTTTATATTCTTAAATGGACAAACTAAATCTTTGTAACATATATGTGACAAGTATTTAATGTATGAAACTCTACAGGTATGAGTATAGATGGGCTGATGGTGTTACTATCAAGAAACCAATAGAAGTATCTGCTCCAAAATATGTGGAGTATTTGATGGACTGGATTGAATCTCAGCTAGATGATGAAACAATTTTCCCTCAGAAGTTAGGTATGTGACATATTGATAAGGCTAGTGGTCCAGTTAGTTTAATTTTCTGGACTGTTATTTGTTAATTACATGCATCATAGCACTGTTTTAACTAATTGTTGCATTGCTTTAGGGGCTCCCTTTCCATCCAATTTCCGAGATGTTGTGAAGACGATTTTCAAGCGATTGTTCCGTGTATATGCTCACATTTATCATTCACACTTTCAGAAGATAGTGAGTTTGAAGGAAGAAGCTCATCTGAATACTTGCTTCAAGCATTTTGTTTTGTTTACTTGGGTAAGTGGTTCTAATGATAAAAAGTTTGTTGATTCATTTGTTTTCCTCTTTTCGTTTTGTATTGGATCAAATTTGTGAGGGTGAGCCTTGGTGTAACACTTGAAGGTTGCAGGCTCAAATCCTGAATTCAAATGCAAAAATAGGAAGCATGCTTTTGAATTCAATTTGACTGCTACAATATTTTCAAGAAAATGTTGAATTTACTGGCTGAGACTCTATCTTGTGTTGCAGGAATTCCGTTTGATTGACAAAGCAGAGTTGGCACCTCTCGAGGACCTTGTTGAATCTATTATATAGTGATAGGAATCTTTTTCTTTCCTTACCCTTCATTTTTGGGGAGGTTAGACATTGGAATCTTGGATATACATTTTTGTGCTCTTATATTGTCCCTGTAAACTACTTGCTAAATGAAAAATATTTAGCCACCCCTTGTATTTGTCTCCCCATTGTTGTGATGGTTGCTCAATAATCGTGTGAATGAAGCAATCCCTCCTTGTGTGGCGAGCAAAATAATATAAGAATTAACGCCGTGTATATTCTGGCAGATGTTTCAAGGTCTCTCTTCCCCCTGTTAATAACCCTTTGTTACATTATGAATAATGGCTTCCTAAAAAGAACAAGCAATGGGAATTTTCATTCAATAACTTTCTTTGAATTATCAATGTTGATCCTTACAAGCTGTTCTCATATCATCAATAAAATCATGTAAGGTTAAAACAGTGCATGTAAAAAAACTAAGGGGGGGTTACTATCAAGATGACTCTGATTAGCACATATCAATACCAAAATTTTATAAAAGTTTGCTAGTGAAAGTGTTTATCACAGTAATTTCTTGAATAATAGCTTTTCAATATATTAAAAATACGTTTTCTGAATAAAGATGAAACAAGATAACCAGGGGTAGACAGGTGTTTGTATATAATAAAGGAGATTTTAAGTGGTTTAAAAGCTTGCTAAGTATTCCAATGAAATAACGGTTCATTCAAGGAGAATGTTACTCCTTCCATCTTAACCATGTCCTCTAAAGTGATGTACATATTTAATATTAATTGCACTCATTATAATAGTAATAAAATAAGTATTGTTAACTAAAATATCTCTATTAAAAGAGGTACCTGAATGTATTTACCATTTAGGTAAGATAGCAATAAGTAAGGGTATTGCTAGTATAGAAAAAATATTGCTCTCTTGATATTCTAACGTAACAAATATTTTCGCAATAAATCAAAACTCTTAATGTTTGTCCTATCCACTGACCCTTGAATCACGACCACATTTTGATTATTTTTCTGCCTATGACACAACTCTTAATTTATTATCAAACAAATTGTCAGAATCTAATTTTAAAATGCAGCCAAATTACATGATGATTTATCATTAGCAAATAAAATCTAAATAAAGATCAATTAGAATGAGCAAGAAGGATGTCTTATCTAAGGACATCTGCATAAAAGAGTTACTAATACATAACAACCAAAAACAATTTATATTATTGAATAATGAACTATAAAAATACAGCTTATTCAGTCTGGCCCTCTTTTCTAGATTGAAAAGATATCGAATAACTTTAGCATCAATTAAATGAAAAAAAAAAAAAAGAGCAGAGGTATCGTGTTTTTTATCATGCCTTGTGAATAGTATACAGTATACTTGACCTGCCCATGCTTGATCCTTTAATTTGAAATGCAGATGAGTAGCTCAGTTCTTACCCTTTTCCTTGGCATATATAAACTTTGATGTCCAACATCCAGGGCAATGTATAGCACCTTATCAGATAACCCAGCTTTAGAAAAATCACATTCCCACCTCAAAACATAGGTATTGAAAATAACAAAGTAGAGCCACAATGCCTTTACGTGCAGCCCTCATCATGCCATTATATGAAAGACAACCTTTGGCCAAGTCTCTACTCCATTCTTGTTTCACATATACAACCTGGCAGAGGATTTGCATAAAAACTTTCCTCCAGCTTAGGAAGTTCGCCACGCTCCCTAAGATATGGAGCACCGATGTGGTCTTCGTGAAGCTTTTTTACCTTGGAGCTGAACTTTTTCCAAGAAATTTTTCCTTCATCCAACTTATCAACAAGTTTAACGAAATTTATCCTGTGCCAACCCTTGAAATCAGCAACAGTTTCACATAGCAACAGAATGAATATGATCAAAGTAAAGCTAGAGGTAATGCAAAAGATGTGGGTTAAGAGTATGTTACTTGTTCGGATTGATGGTCTTCTTGAAGTTTTCAAAGCGCCTATGACCTTGTACTGCTTTCGCCATATTTCCATCGTAAGTATAAAGAAAGACATCACTCTGAAGGGCAACAATATAGTCTATACCAGCTAACATGTTCTGGTGATTCTTGAAAGGATTCAGCTCTTCTTCTGACGACAGAGAGGAATGAGAGAAAATGTTGGGGAAATCATCCTCAAGATATTTCATACTTCCTCTCCCATATGCTTCTCCAGCAACCAGGTATATCCTGGTTTGTGATGGAAAACCTAGTGCTCTAAGCAGTAAGGATGTTTCCCTTGGGGTTAATGGACAACCTCCAATCAATCTCCTCTCAGTCCCATTAATCTCCTTCTCCTTCCAGTGACCAACTTCATACCGCATCTGTCGTAGTTCTTCATCTTCTTCTGCAGTCAAATTGTGACTGCAGCCTGTAAATGCAAGCATATCCTTCTCATATCTATTAAAAAAGAAGATAGAACAAGGTGATTCAAAGAAAAATATTTAATTTGAAACTTCTTGACATGAGAAAAAAATATTAGTTTATCAATTAAGATCAACTGACAGAAAGTTTCTTATAGAGTATGATTCAATCTAACATCTAAACTACAAGTGAATATTTTATTATCAAGTAATCCCCAAAGGAACTGGGTGCTACTTGAGCTATGTATTTATATGATCCGAGTAGAAAGATGAGAAGAGAAGAAGATCCACTCTTCTCATTGTACTAAAATATTAGAATCATTACTTGCCTCAAATGAAGTGCAAGATAAGGATTTTCATTCTGTCGCATTCTAGATATCAGTTTGTTTCCAAATTCTTCAATAGGAGCTGAAAATTTCAATGCTCTATAATTTACACGACATCTTAGTTTTTGTATGGAACTTGGAATTCCATTATTAGCAAGTCTGGAATCAGTATGGGTGAAATAGATCACTTTGTGCTTCTTTAGGAGGGGTAGAACCTCAGTCTTGTAATAACTGACCTGTAAAGAAGCATGTAAATTTAACTGTCATCAAAACATTTTGGAAAATAGACAAATTTTTTTGTCATTATATGACACAAAGCAACTCAAAACGAATGTGTTGACAAATATAAGTCCATCAATTCATACTCTCATTTTCTTATAAACTTCAACTCGCTACCTGAAATATCTTATGGGTTGTTCACTTTCAACAAGAATACAGTAAAGTGACTAAAGCAAAACATCTTTTAGGATTCAAAAAGTAATTGGAGATAGACAATTTATGTTGACCTTAGACCAAGATATCGGAGTTTTTGAGAAAGGTTCAGTTTCAGCATAGGCAGGTGGTAATGTCTCAACTACGTGGATATCATCCTTCAGTGTCTCAATAAAATGTTTCCAGTCAAATAAATCCTTGAAGCCACTGCAAATATATTGAAATGAATCAACTACAGAGTAAAGCATTGAATATTGGAGCTTATTTGCAATTTAAGGGTCTGTTTAGTTTGCAAAAACATTTTTTGTTTTTACTTTTATTTTCAAAAAGCTACATTACTTTCATCTTATTTCCTGATTTCAAAGTCTTGTACAGGACACAGTGAATAAACAACTTTTTTCTTGCTTTTACTGTTTTCATGCAAAACTTTGAAAAGAAAACAAAATGAAAATAACTTGACATTTTGTAAATAAATGAAAGCAAGAAATGAAAATAGAAAATGTTTATCAAACCAAACAGCTCCTAAACCATCATCTGAGACAGTTAACAAACTGGAAACCCATCATTTGATATTGATAGCATAAACAATGTAAATTGATAGCTAAAGGGAAAAGATATGTGGAAGAGAGAAAGAGAGCAAGAGAAAGAATCGAAGGACCAATTAAATCTCTTCACATCTGCACCTTTTCCATTTAAGGTAAAATTTATGAAAATTGTCCATAAAAAGTTGTTGACCATAAGAATGCAATTGATGACACTTCTCAAAAGTGTAGAATTTCCAATAGGCTAAATTTATCCCTACTTCATTTCTTACAGCAATTTGATCAATTCTAGTTTTGTGCAATGACTCGACTTGAACCAGCCTAACACTACACAATCTTTTATCAATAACCAGCATTGATTGAAAACTGACTGACGTTTTGGGCTGGCAAGAAACAAGGGCATTATGCATACAACAATCATTCCAATCTTCTAATACCATAGTACAAGAGGTAAAAATAAACAAACCTTGCATCAGCCCAGTAGGAGGTGTGATCCAGAGAAGGAAGAACAAGTGTTGCCTTCATAATCTTAGCAACAGCAACCATATCACATATCTGCATGCATATTATATTGGCACATTAGATTATACTTGCTGCCTAACTTTCTCTAATATTTCATCAGAAACCAACACAGACAGACCCCAAATCTCATCTGATTCAGGCCACCATTAGCATTTAGAAGAATGTAGCCATTGGTCTTCGCATCTAGATCTGAAAAAAGAATTTGGAATTTAGAGGAGAGAAATCTTGGAACGTGAGTAGGAGAAAGGATATACTTGATAGTATAATTTCATACTTTTATGATTTCTTGGCAGGTCTATGCAATGAGATAAATTCTCATTGTTGGGTTTAGACCAGATACCTGATTCCTGAATAAAAAGCAAAATTCAATAAATGAAAAGGTAAAGACATGTATTAGTACACCAATAAATTATTCTCTGTTCAATCCAAATACTTTATCATTTTATTTGAAAACCAAACATAGATTAGAGACTTACTTCAGCCATGCCTGTCTGGCTATCAATCACTCCCTTGGCTACCATCTTTGGAGTTTGTTCAACGTCACTTGCTTCCTCCCTAAATGCATAACCATGGGAGCTTTGATCCATTAGATTTTGACTAGTAAGGTAATCAGATAGTTCCTGATAAAAGGGTGAAATAATTTACTTAGTGTAACCTATCTAATTTTTTATCACCTGGATCCTTAACAATTATAGGGGCTTCAACAATTTGGCAGAGTGTAACTGTCATCAATTAAATAAAAGTACATAAAAAAGAAACTCTCAATCATAAGTTTTCCAGTCAATCAAAGTTGGGATGGTAAATATGGTCATAAAAATAAGAATCAACAACGGTACAAATACAATAGCTTAGAAACTGGAGCATTGCCTGTGTTGTCCCAAACAATCCAGGTTCTCACATAAAAGCAGAAGATTCCAGACAGACCAAAATAAAATTACCAATACCTTGCAAATAAGAGGTCCAAAATGCAATGTCATTTATTTATAAGTTATAACATAGTATTAGTACATTGATTCACAAAGTAAAAGCTGAAAAATAATACTGTACTTTGCAAGAGCAACTTCACCCTTCTAGCTATGGTTAATCATCAGAAACCCATTTAAATTGAATTAGCATAAGTCTCAAAGCCACCAACCATGACAGACACAACACAAGTTTATTTCTGTTGGCAAAGACCAAAGAGTATTTTGTATCTGGCCTAGCATAGCAGCAGGTAATGTCACAACACACTAAAAATTGCATATTCCCATTCCCATTCGAGATTAAAATAAAATTCAACAAAATTGTTCCCCCTCAGCATCCAAGTTAGGAGGGGCAAGGTGAAAGCAATAGTAACAAAAACACCAAAACAAAAATCAACTGGATGTCTATATTGTATGAAACTAAGGAACTAACGCATTCTCTATCTCCTGTACGGGAAAGACCAAAAGAATTCCACAGAAGTAAGCACGTACAAAATTGTTTCTTGCATCCACAAGATTGTTTCCTTTCTTTTTAGGGAATCAAAGTATTTCTAACATTTTTTAGGGACAAATTTGGTATTCACACTAATGATCATAATGATGAAAAAGGATCAATTTATATCGGTCTAACTTATACTAAATATTATAATAATAATTTTTTATTACTAAAATTAACTGTTAAATTAAAAGTTTCTATCATATAAGTTATATTTCAAAATTGTAAACTAATCTAAAATTATTTGATAGCTTATTCATATATATTAAAGATGTAATATATATTTTTTAAATATTTAAAAATAAAATTCTTTCATTACATCCTTATAATTATTTAATTTTAAAAAATTTGATAAAAATAATTAAGATAATATATATATATATATATTTGTAATTCAGATAGTTAAATCGATAAATATTACAATTTATATAAAATTGTTAATTATATAATATTTAGTAATTGGATGCAAGTAAGTTGATCTCCTCCCTACTTCTACTGCTGCTAATAATAATAATAATACTGATGATGCAAACCTGAACAGATTCATGTCCACTATGAATTACAGAGTGGAAGCACCACCGAGTAGCACAAATCTTAAGAAGACCCAGAAACAAGCATATCCCGCAGAACAGCAAGAACATCCAATGGCTAAGCTTCTTGTTCCTCTCCCTGTGGGTCACATGATGATGATGATGATGATGCTTCCTTTTCAAAAGAGACAAAGCTTCACCTTGAAGAGGAGGAGAAGCCAAGGGGGATCTGGGTGAGTTGATTTGAAGCTCAATCTCATTACTGTTGTTGCCGCGCTTGAACGAGTGAGCTCGGCGAGTAATTGACCCGGAGTAACGCGGGCTGTTGCTGTTGCTGTTATTGTGAGCCATGTCATCACATTCACATTCGCATCACATGCATCTCTTTATTCATTGATTGATTCTAATTGTATCTCAGTTTTCTATTCTAATTTTCTAACTTCTCTCTCCGTCTCGTTTCTATTCTTTTGCGCGTCCTAAATCCGAATTCATTTATGTGCCGCTTAGCTTTGTATTTGTGCTTTACACTTACTATCCATCTGTTTTATTATTATTATTTTTAAGAAAATAAATAGGCAAAACACACTTTTTATTACTCTTACATCCCATTCAACGTGTAAAAAACGGTAGAGATAAAAAAATAAAAAATAGAAAAAGAATAAATATCATATGATTTGAAATAAAAAAATATAAAAATAAAAATAAAATATATTTAAATATAATTATTTTTAATATCTCGGATGATAAGTTTTTAACAACTAAGACTATTACTTTATTATTTATTATTAATGAATATTATCATTATCTTTTTACTATAAACATCATTATTATTATTTTATTATTGTTACATAATTATTTATTATTTTTATTTAATATATAAAAATTATATTTAATTTGTAATATTATAATATAATTTTTTATATTATATAAATTTTTATAATATCATATAATATATTATATAAAATATTTATTAAATAATATAAAAATATTAATAATAATAATAATATATAAAACTATTTATTTTATATATTAATTATTAAATAATATATCAAATAAAAAATATAATTATATAATTTTTTATATTATAATCATAATTATTATTATTGATATTATTATTATAATAATTTTATATTATATTATTATTTTTAATATAATATTATAATATATTATTTTTTATATATAGAAATATTAAATAATATAATAATATATAAAATAAAAATTTGTATAATTATATAATATATTTTATATTATAATTATTGTATTATTCTTCGTTATTGTAAGAATTATTATTATTATAATAATAATAATTTTTTTTTTATTTTTTATTTAATTAAAATTTTTATATATATATTTATTATAAATTTATATTAAAGTGTTGTAATAAAATATTTTAATTTTTTATAATAATTTTAAAAATAAAAAATAAAAAATAATTTTAAAATTAAAAATTAAAAAATATTTCAAACAGAGCCTAAATAAAAAAATATAAAAAAAATTCCTATTACATACGACTAGGTATAAATTATTGATATTTTAACCATTTAATCATTAGATTAAAGATAAAGAAAAATATAAGTTATTTTTAATATAAAAAATATTATTATTTAACTTTTTATAAGAAAAATAAGTTTATTAATTTTTTATATTTTTATTTTTTATAAAATTTATGATAATGAAATATTTATTAGGTTATTTATTTTATATTATTAATTTAAATATTTAATATTGGTTTATTTAATTATTATAAAAGAATTGAAAAAATTTATTTTTTTACTTAGTAATTGGAAGTTTATAAAATAAAAGATATAAAAACTTAAAATTATTCAATAATAATTTATTGAGATAATAAAAGTATATAACAATTAATTTATCTAGCAAATTAATTTTTTTACTTTATGTATTAATTATAAACCTGTTATTACCTTTTAAATTATGCAAATTAATTTTTTATTTTAATTTTTTTTATAAATTATTTATTTAAAATAATATAAAATATTTTTTTAAAAAATAAATTTACAAAACAAAGTAATAAATAAAAATTAAGATAAAATTTTAAAAAATAAAGATCAATTTATAATATCATTAAGAAATCAATTTATAATATTATAAAACATAATGATAAATTACTTTTTTATTCTATAATAATTTATATAATTTTTTTAGTGTATAAAAAAAATTAATAGATCGCGGAAACATAACTTTGCATTCATAATAAAGTGGATAGTGGTAGACAGGCTTGAGATCGATAAATAATGTACGGTGTTGATGACCAATTTGGATCTTATGCGGTTTTATCCTTATAGCACAGAAAATCTACCATTGAGTTTGCATTCAATGCGTAGAAAGGATTTCAGTACTTTTAATTTGTCTTTTTGAACTGGCACATTAACATGCTTCTGGTTCCTTGCTGCTGCCTCATTTCAGCTAGTTACTCACTAGCATTTTTCGTGCGACGCACGGGTTACATATTTGTTTTTATCTAAATATTTTATGGAAAATAATTATGTTGAATATATTTCTTTTCCATCGTATGAATGTTACTTTTATAATGTTGATATTAATAATTTTTATGACGTAATACAAATTTTGCAAAAAAATTAAATATTTTTTATCATATACTCTCATTATTTTGATTTTTTGCATCCCATGTTATTTTGAATTTTTTTTTCTAATACAAATTTTAATTGGCCATCAGCGAGCACTATACTTTTATACACTTTATGGTTAGTGGTACACAAACGTTTTCCAAGAAATCTGGATGGTAGGAGGTTAAATCTAAAACTAATTAGGTATATGAAATTGTTTTAAAAAAAAGTACTCCCAACGTTTTAACATTGGTTGTTGCACATTTGTGAAAGGTTGTAAATTTTTAATTTTTGATTTTTAAATTAATTTTAAAAATAAAATTTATTAAATAAAAATAATTTTAAAATAATTTATAGTATATATTTTAAATAGTTTTAATTTAAATTTTAAAATAAAAAATAAATTTATTAAATATTATTTTTAATTTTAAATCTATCAAATTTTACTGTTATTAAATTATTATTACTACTATCATAACCATTATTTTTTATTATCATAATCATTTTACTACAAATATCATTATTCTTATTATCATAACTATTATTATTATCATTTTTATATAATAATAATAATAATAATAATAATAACAATATATTTTTTATTATTGTAAAAAAAATTAATTTATATTTATCTAATTTTTATATATTAAAAAAATAATATTATTTAATATATAAATATTAAATTTATAATATTATAATATAATTTTATATTATATAATTATTTATAATATAATATAATAAAATATATTATTTTTATGTAAAATAATACTAAATAATATTAAAATATTATAATAATATATAAAATTATTTATTTTAAATATTAATATTCAAATAATATATAAATAAAAATTTGTATAATTATATAATATTTTAGATATTATAATCATTATACCACTATTATTATCTTAAGAACGCTACTTTTATTTTTACCATTATCATTTTATTATAATAATAAATTTTATTTTTAAAATTTTTATTTTTATTAATATCAAATAATTTAATTATTTATTAATTATGTATCTATTTTTTATAGATTCATAAATAAATGATATTATTTAATATATAAAAATTATATTTAATTTATATTATTATAATATAATTTTATGTTATATAAATTTTTATAATATAATATATATTATTTTATATAAAATAAATATTAAATAATATAAAAAATTAAAATAATAATATTTAAAATTATTTATATTATATATTTATTATCGAATAATATATACAACATAAAATTATATAATTATATAATATTTTTATATTATAATTATTATCAGAACTACCAACATAATTATCCTCATTAACATAATAATATTTTAATTTTTTATTTATTTAATTTTTATATATTAAATTATATATTATTTTATATATAAATTATATTAAATTTATAGTATTGTAATATAATTTTATATTATATATTATTTATAATATAATAGTATAATATATATTATTTTTATATAAAATAAATACTGAATAATATAAGAATTTTATTATAATAATATATATAAAATTATTTATCTTGAATATTGATAATCAAATAATATGTAAAATATAAATTTATACAATTAAATAATATTTTTATATTATAACCATAACACCACTATCATGATCTCATAAACACTATTCTTATTCTTACTACTATCACTATCACCATTATTATCATAGTTATCATCATAATAATTATCAAAATAACAACAATAATAATAATATTTTATTTTATTTTTTAAAATTTTGAATTTAATATTATTTTGATATATTTTAATTTTTTGAATTAATATTTTATTTATGTATTTTTTATGAATTCATAATAAAGTGATTTGATTTACTTTACAACAACTTTTAAAAATTTAAAACTAAAATTGAAAATTGAAAACAAAAACTGATTTTAAGTTTTAAAAAATTAAGAACTAAAAATCATCCTGAACGGGACCTTAAATAGCATAAAAATAGACATCTTGACCATCAACATGTGACTCAATAATGGATATCTCGACCATCAACTGCACAAGTTGCATGAACTAGGCTAAGGTGTGGCTCGAGTGTGAATTGGGTGAGCGGGTTGTGCCCCTGATTACATAAGCGCCTCTATATTTTTGTTAAGGGTCTCCATTTGACTGGCTAGCAGGGTATTTTGATTTACTTAATGCATACTTTTCGGTTAAGAATCCCTCTTCTTTACATGTTTGTTAGTAGATCTCCACTGGTAACTGTTGGCGTCTAGGTTTCCTATGATTACCTATGTGTCTTCCAGAGGGTTGTGTAGGATGCCCTTTCCAAAGGCTGTATTGACTTCAACCTTACTATCATAGGAGAGGATATTGTAGAAGACCTACATGAGACAGGATGTCTGGTACCCTGGATGTGGTCATTTTCGAATGAGATTCTAAAAACGATCCTATATCTCATACAGGAACTCGTTCACATTGTATGAAGTTAACACTCTCCACTATGATCGTGTACTTCATGGACTGTATGAAGTACTGCATTAGAAAGAGACATTGAAGTTGATCCCAAGATAAGATGGATCCTTCCATCAAGGAGTTGAGTCATTCATTCACCTTCTCAGTGATGGAGAAGGGGAACAATTATAGCCTAGTGGTGTCTTATGAGATACCATTTATCTTGATGGTGTTGGTCAACCTCAAATTTTCTTATGTGAAGATATAGATCCTTCAAGGCCATCCCTTTAAATTGAAGTGAGTTTTGTATCATGATGATGAGTGCGAGCTTCATCTTGAAATTTTAATCACCATTTATTTCTCGGATGAATATACAACTCCTCAGACCTTCGTCAATCAGAGCCATATAGTCCGATAATGTCCTTCTTCCTTGTGTTTCCAATTTCTTTCCTCTCACCTCTTGTCTAAACCTTCTAGTTTCTCGTTCTATTTTAGGTTCAAAATACAGGTTAGAAGCTTATAAATTAGTTAGCATAAATAATAAAAATAAGGTAAGGGAATTTTGGAATGTATATATATATATATATATATATATATATTATTTTTTAAAATGGAAATTTCAATGTATACATGTCTCAAGCAATCGAAATTCAAATCTAAAAAATTTCTAAGAAATAGTTCCTCGATGGCAACATCACGAAAAACCTTTTGCATGCAAAACTTGAGTATAAAACTCTTACCAAGTTTTACCCACATACAAGTATACCCACATACAAGTATACCCATCAAGGTAGAAAGATGATATTTCATACCCTTAATATCGATCCACAGAGATTAGTTTAGCAATTTATGTATGAAATTTGAACTTTGATATTTGATCTCACCAAAAGAGTTATTGTTTGGGGAAATAGTTAAAGAGAGGTTATTATGGAAGTAGTCAAAGGAAAAAGATAGAAACAAGATTTCTATTATGGAAAGTTTATGAGGTTTTGGTTTCTCTTATGACTTTACTTTTTTTCACCCCCAATCCCCCTTTTTTATTCAATTGCTAACCACCTACACTTATTCTACTACTCTTCTTTGATCCGGCAATAGCAGTACTCTCCCTTCTACCCATTACCCTCCTTGATCTAGCAAGATAAATAAATAAAACGGGCATGAAGTTTAAGAGGCGTTAAGTATGTGTCAGATAATTAAGTTAGAAACCTAAGTTTTCGATTGATCACCCTTAAGTTAAATTATTCTATAGTTACGTTAATTGGGTGTAGTACGATCGCCTCAACCTAACTAACATACAATTTAACAAAATTGACCAGTTCCTATTAATGGATTAAGCATACTAGAATAACCTAATTGTAACAAAGACATCATTTTAAAAAGAGAAACATTGAGGTTCAAACAATACACATAAGAAAGATTGCCAAATCCTCATAAAGGGGAAATTGGTTATTCATAAATAAAGTAAACAAACCATAAATATCTATGACAAAAGTATATAAGAGGAATATAAAACCAATATTGTTAACAAAGCTCGCAACTGCTCTGAGTTTGCACTGTACAAGGATTACTCCCACCAATATCTTACAGGAGGATGTTAAAGGAAGAACTGGGAATGGAAATGCTAGAAATGAGATATGGGGGAAATGTAGGCAATGCCTAGAGGAAAGAATCTCGCTCTTCTGCGGAGAGGTGTTAGTGTGTTGCTCTCCTTTGTGGAGAGGGGTTGTATCTTGAGAAATATGGCAAAGTCTTCCTTTTATAGGTATAGATCCTAGAATTTTTAGCATTACAGATTGAGCTACTCCAGCTTCCCTGCAATCGGTGCGGCTGTCCTAGGTCTCTAAGGCACCGTAGGGTTGATTGCAATACATTTGCATCATTGGTGCTGACTGGAATGCTCCCTACATTACTAGGGCTAACATAGAACTACCTACTAACCGTGTCAAATGTCTGCAAGACCGTGTTGAAGCACGTTGGCACGATTTATGCAGCTTTGTGTCGGCATAGTTGTGTTCACAGTCGTGCTAGACTTTTAAAGGATATCCTTTTCTGTACTCTTGTTATTTTATGTCCCTTTTTCCCTTTTTTTGATCCAAAATTTATCTATTTTTGGATTCTTTACTTGCTTGACAATTCCTACAAAAAAAGGACTATTAAGTATAATTACAAGTGAAATTATGCTTAGTCATACAATAATTATGCCTAAATATTGGTTCTTAGAAGAAAATTTAATTCATAATCTCCTCCTCCTCCTCCAAAGAACGAAAGATAATTGATAAATTTTCAGAGGAAAAGGAAAGAGAGTATGCAAAAGGTATTTTTAGCCAAAGTTGATTCAAAAGCTAAAGGACATTAAGAAGAACCTTATGGCAGAGCAACCCAATGACAAGAACCTTATCACTTTCCAACTTGTAAGCTTTTCTCTTTTGCAAATACCAATTGATGCATTAGAATAAAATAAGCTTGCGAAAAAAAAAGGCTAATAAACTTGTTGACATACAAGATGATAGGTAATAAGAAGATATAGATAAGCCTATTGTCACAATCGTAATTACAACGAGATGACGAACTTGTTAAAAATTTTAGAAAGAGAATTTAATTAAATTGTGGAGCTGCCACCAAACTTTATTTTTAAAGGGAAAATATTTGGAAAAATCCTAACCTGAGGAAGAAATTTAGGTTCGGGAGTCAGTTACGAATAGGGAAGGTATTAGGCATCCTACTCGCCCATTCCGAAGAACGACCCTTAAACTAAGTGTGTGATTTTGATATTTTTGAAAATTGTTTGATCTTTTTAAATAAAATAGAAATAAATAGGTTTGTATGAAAATAGTCTGACAGGATTTGATCTTGCTCCTACGTATTCCCTGGTGCAATGGCAAATTCAAGATTACATAATTTTGGTGTAAGAGACTAGATCTCTTGGAAAATAAAAGGGTGATTTCAAGTAAAATTGGTTTTTGAATGAGGTTAGTAAAAACAGTGATCTTCTAAAATTGTATGCTCGCAAAATCTAAACCGTCATAAGTCACATTTGAATTTGTACGAATTAGAATACGGAACAGTAGAGAACGTTACCTGTTCATATTAGAACCCGTTGCATGAATTTCATAAAATGCAAAAATAAACACTTTAAAAATAGATTTTTTTAACAGTTATTGAAAACAACGATTTTCGGAAATCACATGTTTGCGAAAATCCAAACTGTCGTAAGCCGCGTTTGAACTTGCATGAATTAAAATATGGAACAGTATAGAATGCTACCTGCCCGTATCATAATCCGTTGCACAAATTTCAGAAAATTCAAAAACAGACATTTTTAAACGGAATTAGTAAAAGACAGCAATTTTTCTAAAATCACGTGCTTGCGAAGTTCAAACTGTCGTAAGCAACCCGCACGAATTAAAATATGAAATAGTAGAGAATGCTACCTACTCATATCAGAATTTGTTGCACGAATTTCAGAAACAGACATTTTTAGACGGAATTAATAAAAACGGTGATTTTTAAAATTACGTGCTAGCAAAGTTCAAACCTTCATAAGCCACATTTGAACCTTCACGAATTAAAATACGGAACAGTAAAGAATGCTATCTGCCCTATCAGGATCTGTTGCATGAATTTCAGAAAATTTTAAAGATATATTTTTCTTTTTTTCCTTAAAAAATTTCTTTATAAATCAACTTTTAAATCAAACTTACCTCAAGAAATGATTAATTTCGACCTATGGAGCCTATTTGGCTTGACCCAAATTAGAGATAAAAGAAAATCAAAAATTGAAGGCAATGAGATTGACCCAAATCCAATGTAAAAGAGAAACAAATGGACTTAATTTAAAAAAAAAGGAAATTAGGCTTGATCCAAATTAAGAAAGAATGGATTAGATTTCAAATTAAAAAAAGAAAAAAGAAAAATTGAGCTTGACCAAAAAAAAAGGAATTGGGCTTGACCCAAATTAAAAAATAGACTTGATTTCAAATTAAAAAAGGAAATTGGGCTTGACCCAAAATAAAAAAAAATGAACTTGATTTTAAATTAAAAAAGGAATTGGACTTGACCCAAATTAAAAAAAGGAAATGAGTTTGATCCAAATTTAAAAAAAAAAAGGACTTGATTTTAAATTAAAAAAGGAAATTGAGCTTGACCCAAAATAAAATAAAAAATAGACTTAATTTAAAAAAAAAAGAATTGGGCTTGATCCAAATTAAATGTAAAAAGGAAACTCAAAATCAAAGGCAATGGGCTTGGCCCAAAATCGAAGGTAATGAGTTTGACCCAAATTAATTATTTTAAAAAAAAAATTAGAGAAATTTATGCTAGTTAAATAAGTTGGCGAGTATTATTTATCTTGTTCGAAAATTGGCATATTTAGCTTAATTTTGATGTGTGTATTATTTTAGTGTGATTTTAGTATGACCCAAATTAAGGAGGCAGCCAGCGTGGCCCATTTTGAATCAACATGGTCCAAATTGAGGAGCAGCTAGCGTGGCCCATTTTGAATATACGGTAGGGCCCAATTTAAAGGCAACAACAGCCCAATTAAAAGGGAGCTAGCTTATGCCCATTTTGAATCAACATATCCCAATTGGAAAGGTGGCCATCTTGGCTCATTTTGAATCAGCCCAGTGTGGCCCAATGCCGCCCAATAATCATAAACTAGGACGGGGTAGTTTAAAATGAATGAGCACATGCAAGAATCGAACCTGGGACCTGTGGGTTATGCGTAATGAGCTAACCACTTGAGCCAAATTTATGGTCCCCAAATTTGATTAAAATTAGACACTGATCGATTATTTATAAACAAAACTTCCCTGGCTTTTCAAAAATACGCATAGCCTTGTCATAAGAGCTTGCTGACTTTTTTTTGGAAGAAATGGATGCATTAGGACTAGTGTTATCACCTTGACAAGGTCTGAACGCTTAACTCTTTCCACAGTTTTTCGAGCCATCTAATTTATAATATTGGAGCCACAACTTACTACATTGGTTATTCTTCTTAAGGCGGCTCTATTATTCACCATAGAGACTTTAGCTTCTAAATTAGTATCTCCTAAGCTCCCCCTGCTTATCTTATTTTCTGATATGGACCATAAATTGGCTTTTCTCAAAATTTGCTAGCTCACTATTTTCTTATCTTCGGTTAACAACCAAGTGACATTGGCAGCATCAAGCTTCATATAAAGACTTGATCTTGGTACCTACTAATATCATGTGAAATAATATAGCTATTCAAGGTCAAAGTGTAGAAGGCAGAACGTCTGTGATAATGAGCAGTGTTTACACCAAATATAAGAACACCCACCTTTTTTGATTCAAGATTAATCACCTCGAATCTGCAACCTATGTCAGCATTGACTATAAAGAGCATGGCATTCCCAACATGAAAAATAACCAAAGCCTTGACCCATTTATTTATGGAAATGCATTGTATAGCTGCCCCCTTGTAGTCCCCAACAACTTAAGCACACTGAACATCATCACCAAATGAGGAGTCATTTCTTCCAATTCCATGTCATTTCGGACCTTCTCTCAGTCCTTAGCCTTATCTTCAACACACACCCATACTCGGTAACCAAATTGAGCATATAAGCTCCTGGAGCTCCCGCAGAAGGACCATTGTGGCACTCTCAGTGGTACTGCACCAAAATTCCCCAGAAATTGCATCTCAGCACACAGTTTCACTATCTTTGCCACAAGTGAGTAAGCAAGGACTGTCGTTTGGGTCCTGAGATAGCCATAGAGAATAGTCAACCGTAATATGCTGCCAATAATATTATTAAGGGCTTCAATAGCACCAGGACAAATGGCAACAGACTAGTAGTGGCATGCATGTTGTATTAATCTGTATCAAGCATTATGATCGAGTATGATAACAACAAAGTAGCATCCTTATTGGCTAGGATAAGTGGTGGTTGTTGATAACATCTCTTGGAGGAAGCTACAAACACCGATTGTATTCTTTGTGATTTTCCAAAATCCTCTGTCTGTTTTACAGATTCAACTAGAATAGGTCAAGTTTCTCCCACTAAAACTCAAAGCTTATTCGTGAATTTTAAACGCTCCCTCAAGAAGGAGCACACAACCCAGGCCAGAGAAATAGAATGCTGTGAGGAGAAATTCTTGAAAGCAACAGATATATTTTACCAACAAAACAGGCCCTAGCAGTAGAGGCACAATAAATAACCGGAGAATGATTTCAATCCTCCTTTTCTTAACTAATGTTCGACATATATCAACATTGTAAAGACTGGTTCCAAACTATTAACACAACTTGGAAGAAATGATTCATCATTTGTTATTAATATATCAAGCGGGCTCTGTAATATGCTCTGTATTAGTGGCAAGATCAAATTCTTGTCCTCACCATCCATTTCTATGGGAATTGATGCATAGGCTCATCTATTTTTACTTTGATAAGGTGATTCAATTTTAATTTGGTATTAAGGTTGCAGGAATAGAGAACAATGATATAACAGGGAAATTAACATGCAGCTGAATCAAAAATTATAAGGCAGCACATACAAAATCGAGTATCAATCATCAAATTTTTACACAATTTTTTTTTGGCTTGAACCTAAATTTTTATCAGAATCACTAATAGTTTTGCGTTTTTTTTGGAGATTGAACTCGAATTTTTAGGAGAAAATGCATGATCATCCAAGATGTCATTCCTAAAATTTGCCAATTTCGGAACAGAGTGACATTGCCAGAATTCCAACTTCCACTTCTTCTGCTGAGACTCGAATGCTTCAGTTCCAAGTTCAATCTATGAGAGAGTTTTTAGATTTGTTTTACTTTATTAGAAATGCAAGGAGAAGAGACCATGCAACTATTCCTTCCTCGGAGCTCGAAGACGAAGATGTTGTTGCCTCCAGAATTCTCCCCAAGAGCCTCTCCCTCTTTTTTCAAATTTCACGCCTCCAAAGAACTTTTCTTTTTTCAAAAAAAGCCCCCTGCCAACTTTCCTTTTCTCTTATTTATAGGTGATTTCATTTTTTCTAACCAACTTTTCCAACACTTAACTAACTTAGATAACTAACCTAACTAACTCCTAACTAAATTGTAAAAAATTTTCATTTATTTATCCTTCTTCTCTTTTTTTGTATTTTATATTTCTTTTTATTATTATATTTTTATTTTGGGCTTTCCATTCTTTCTTCTTTATAGTTCTCTTTTTATTATTATCATTCTTTTTTCTTTTTTTATTTTTATTTATTCTTTTCATTCTTTTTTTATATATTAAATTTTAACTTGAACATTAATTTGAGAAATACCTTCTCGAGCATAATTGAGTGTTTACACCTATTACAATATTTAGACAAGAGATAGTAAAGTAGATACAACAATAGTAGTTAGAGAAGAATAAATTAGTCAAGAACTTGAAGGTTTAAACTTTCCTTCTATAGAACCTTCTCAAAAAGGAAGGCTTCCTAAAGAAAAATAAGAACTTAAGGATGTTATCATAAACATCAAATAAAAAACAAGGAAGATGTTAATGAGTTGATACATGATGTTGGCCATCTAGAGGAGCTAGCTATGTAAGGAATAGAAATTTTTCAAGACTTCATCTTTGTTAAAATGACTAAGATTGGTTCTAGTAATAATTGAAAGATCACTTTGAGTGACTACTAAAATTCCAACGCTAAAATTCTATGAAGATAAAAAGAAAAAAAGAAAAGAAAAGATGAAGTAGAAAAAAAAAAAGAAGAAATAGAAAATAATTGTTGAAAGAAAGAGAAAGGAAGATGCTAAGAAAGGGAAAAATAATAATAAGTAAAAAAAAAAGGAATATATGAAAAGTAGCTAAATACATCATGTTATAAGAAGGATATAAGTTTGGTGGTCCTTTTGAAGAAAAATATGAAGGTACACAATCATGTTACAAGGATTAAAACACTAAAGTTTAGCAAATAACCTTTTGCTAGTTATTAACATTCTAATGAAATATTTCAAAAAGAAATTGAAGAATATTCCCCTTTCACTAAAAGGAAAATATGTTCTATAGATGAATTCAAAGACCATTTCTTAACTCTTGGTGGAAAAATCCGCATTGTAAAGTGCAAGTCTATCCTACAGTAGATGTTGAAGATGCTTTAAGTGGTAGATAGTTGATTAATTCTTATGATAAAAGCTTCTACAAGAACTTAATGGGAGAAAATATTGTTGTTAAGAGATAATCTAAATATAGGCATGCACAATAAAAGCCTCTAAGTGAAATGATTAGGCTTTTTTCATGATTGTCTACCTTTTTCTCCCAAGAGATCATCTTGCCTCCCCTTGATGAAGTTCTTCCCTCTAATATAGAAACATCTACTTTGTCCTGACTTGTTTAATAAATAGACACACTAAAGCTTGCTAAAAAGTCTTTTTAAATAAACAAACGAGACTTAATCTTATTAAAAAGCTCCTTTAGCCTATTTAGGGCCTATTTATCTTTATATATTATATATATTTATATTTATTTTAATATATTATATTTATATAATATTAATATATTTATATAATGTATTAAAAATGAAAATTTTTAGTTTTTAATTTCAAACAAAAGGAACTTTATATTTGTTAAACTCTCTAATGTTTATTATAAGAGTTGTGTACATTACTTTAATTTTAAAATAAGTATTTTATATTTTACTTTAGTTTTTATGTGTATCTAAATTTGTACATATGTGCATGTGTGCTACATGCATGTGTTATATTTTTTTTGTACATGTTATTGTATTTGTACATAGTTAATGTTCTACATACATGCTTTAAAATTATATAGTTAAGGTTACAAACCTTTTATCTTGTTGGCTTTAAGGTTAAGATATTTTTAATCAATCATTTATATAGACTTTAAACTTATTTATTGACCTTTTTTGTATTATAGGTTTTTATACAGACTTATAGGTCGTGCAGGCTTTAAAACAAGTCAAACCTTTACAACTAAAAAAACCTATGACAAGTAACAAGCCCAAGCTTAGGTCTCAAAATTTTTAAACTAGTTAAGCTTGAACACTCAAAGACTAACTCGATTTTGCCTTTCCATCCTTATGTGCGGTGTCTATACAAAAGGGGACTGGGAAAACATAAGATATGATTCAATTTATTTCCTTTTATTTATTGGTAAAACCATCTTATTAGTTCCTAATAGGTTGAATTTGCTATAGCACAAATATCTTTGTCCATAAAACTTCCTTTATCAGGCCTTATGGACTTAAGGGGCGTTAGTCTTTACGAAGATTTTCGCTTTTCATGTGAAAGTATGTGTGAGGCTTTCTACCCCACATATATCCATTTCGGGGAGTACTTGATTCTGAAATTTTCTGTACTAAACAGATTGAGGCTTGGTGATCTCAAATATCACTTATAACATTTGAGGGAAACCCTTAATTTATATAGACTTTTCAATTGGGGAATAGGGGAAAGGTACCAAGGCTGCTATTCCTGTGAGGGAATAGAATAATGCCTTGACCTTTTGACCCTAATCTTTAACCAAAGTTCTCATCCAAGTTGATGTCATTAGGATTTAATTATGTGTATTGTGCACTAACAAGTTTGAATGTATCTTTTAGTAAGCTTATACTAAAACATTTTATGAACTACGAAAACCTAACACCAAAGTGTCTCCTTTGAAAGTGTCTTATCACAAAAGAACAAGGACAAAAGTTACATTGGTGATCTAATAATAAAAAAGGGATTTAAGACAAAATAAATCAACGCTTCCATAGATTCAATTAAGAAAAAAGAGGAAAAATATCCTACGAAGTAAAAAGGACTAGTTAAAATTGCACTATTGTGCATAAACTTGTTAAAAAGGTATGCCAAGTTTTACTCATAGGCAAGTATACTTGTCAGTGTAGAAGAAAAGTATTTAAGACTTAAGTGTCAATCCCATAGGAACTACATCAACAATCCTTAAAAATGGGTTTGAATCTTAACTTTTGAGCTCATAATAGATGGGATTTGTTGCAAGGTATAAAATTGAGAATATAAGAGCAAGATAAAAAAAAATGTAAAGATAAAGAACACAAATACAAATTTAGGGATAGGCATGAGATTTTGAATCTCCTTCTGACTTTATTCACTTTTACTTTCATATTTTCCTATGAATGATTGAAGACGTCAATTTCCAACCATTTGTTTTAATGTTATTACTATTCAATAATCATGGAATAGTAATATTCTTTCTCTTAAGTCCTACTCTTAATGATCATGCAAGGTATAAACATAAGAGAATCATAAAGTATATCCAAATTTAGTAAGTTAATAACTAGCCAGAAGCTTAACATTTCGATTGGTCCTCCAAAACCTTTAAACTTAGTTTACTTTATAGTTCTGTTGATTGAAAAATGGTACAATCACCTACTCCCTACCCAATCTAGAAATAAATAAGAATGATAAATTTCCATTAATTAATAAGGCACAACAAAGTAAACAGAATTAGATAAAGAACATATAATTATTCATAAAGTAAAATTAGGATTCAAATGGTTATATCATAAGTTTCACCAAAGTTCCATGATTTGGGAATTAGTTACACAGTATATAAAAATAAATAAAAACATCTAACCTAAGAAAATATTCCATATTCCTAATCCTAAGATAAAAATATAAAATCGTAGCGTCAGCAAGGTTGGTAAAAGGGCTTTGTAACTTGCATTGTAAAGGGGACTCCTGCCTCCAAGGTCCTATAGGAAGATGTTGGAAGAGAAATGGAAATGGGGGAAATGAAAAATGGAAAGAGAAATGAGGTGTAAGGCGTAATTAGTATAAAGATGTGTGAAAATATCTCGAGGAGTGCTGAAGCATATGAGACATAGCCTTTCTGTTTATAGGCATGAGCTTAGGCTTCCTCTGTTGCAAACTAGACTGGTAGGATTTCTCTAAATCATTAACCATGCTACAAGGGTTAACCGAGACCAATTTTTGCATTATTAGGGATGACTTGGATCATTTCTTGCATTATACTATGTTGGTATGCTCATGCTTAAGTCTTCATAGTTGTGTCAGAAAAGTCAAGACGCTACAAGATCGTGCTTCAGGTTGGCATGACTGTGCTCATCATCTGGCATGATCATGGTCAAGTCTACACAGTTGTGTCAAAAAAAAATTTATTGTTATGAGGGCATGCTTGAATCTAGCACGAATGTGTTGGTTCTTTCCAAGGGTAATTTTATTTGTCCAATGCTCTTTAATCTTTTCATAGCCCTTTTGTATTTCTTTTAATGCAAAATCTACCTAGTTTATGATTCACTGCTTGCATGACCATTCTTGAAAGAAATAAAAAATTAGATGTAATTACAATCAAATAATTATAAATTACATTATAATTATAACTAATTTTCTATAAATAAATTAATAAAATGGTGGTCTATCATGTACTAAGAGATAAACATACACCAATGGTCTCAAGAATTAAATAAGATATTATACAATTTAATCCAAGGTACAATGGTCATAGAATTACATGAAAGTTACTTAGTGCGTTGAAGAGGAACACACCTACCATGTTGCAAAATATTTCATGCTTGTGAATTTTTTTACTGCACATGGAGAACTCAAGGTAGTAAGCTCTAATGTAATAACGAATTTTCCCATACCAGAGATTGCCAAATCACTTGAAAATTTAAGGAAACAAGCTTCTCAACCATACTTTTTGGAATATTTTGTACTTGCAAAATCATTCTAGAACTTCAAAATAAATCTTTTTCATCTCTTAGGTTGGATAAAAATGCCTCTACTTAACTCCACCTATAAAATAAAAGGAGAATATATTTCAAACGGGTCTTAGATAGAAAATGAGTCATCTTAGACCCCAAATAGATTAAAGCAAATGTTGAAGTAGTAGGGGAGACTTTTGGAGGCACTTTTAAAGGATCCGTAAAAAATAACATGCTTTAAGGAATAGATCAAGAATTGTTCTCTTCTTATCCTCTACCTTTCCTATCTGCTTATAATCCACATACTTAAATTATTAATAATAGTTTGTATATTGAACATGTTTGATTAGTTATTTAATTTCTAGATTGGGAGTAATCCAAATTAGCATTGATGATAATGGTTTAATGTTCTTAACTAACTTGTTAATTTTAAATATCTTGATTTAATTTTAGTTATTCTTATTGCTTATAAATCTATTAGGTCTCTTATCTAAAAGATCCTAAAAATTAAGGTATGAACTAAAAGGTGAATCTTAATCTTTAAAATCCTAAAATTGAACCTGAAACCTAACTATGAAAGTAAGATTAAGTTTCTTAAGAAATCAATGAATACCATGAATCTTTATAGATTTAGTTTAATATAATTAACACAAAAGTAGGAGTTGGTCAAATTATATACATTATTATATTTAAAAATAATAATAATTAACTTAAGAAACTTTACCTTCAAGATCAATTAAGGTTTCAAAAATATTTATCTTTTTATGTTTCTTAATTTTAATTTCTACTAATACCTTTTATATATTTGACTTTTATACATTAAACTATTACTTCTATTAACTTTACTCTCTATCTCTTTATATATATATATATATATATATATATATATATATATATATATATATCCCTTAACATTTCCATCCTTTATTATAATTGAATTGATTTTATTTAAACAATTAAATTGATAATTGGCAACATAATCTTTAAAGATATGATACATTTTTATTATGCGATATAGTCATGCACTTGTAGCTTATCATACGATATAATCGTGTACTTGTTGAAAATGAAATATATATATATATATATATATATATATATATATATTTCTTAGCATTTCCCTTCTTTATTATAATTGAATTGATTTTATTTAAACAAATAAATTATAATTAAATTGGTAATTGGCAACATAATCCTTATAGATATGCTACATTTTTATTATGTGATATAGTAATGCACTGGTAGCTTATCATATGATATAATTGTGTACTTGTTGAAAATGGAAAGATACATGGTAGCACAAAAGATCAAAGTGAAGTTTGTCTCACGATCACAAAAAGAAGGGTTGAATTGTGACACCTTAAAATTTTATGATCTTTCTAAAATGAAAATATTTTGATGTTAGAATGATTGTCCAAAAAGATTGAAGAACAAAATGTAGCTTTTGAAAGATGATCTTTTTGATCCCTTAAAATTAAAAATGTTTCATAAAAGTTTATAATTTTGAAAAAAATTTGTTGTAGTCTAAAAAGAACTTCTTACTTTTCAATTTCAAGACAATCAACTTAGGATTTTAAATTAGAATTTGAAGTTTAAAATCTTAAATCAAAACTTTCCAGACCAAATTATGTAAAAGGTTAAAAAGAAGGAATAAGAGCAATACGCACAAATTATACAGGTTCACCTTTAAATAACAGAGGTTACATCCAATTCTTACAAACTTGTGAGATTTCATCATCAATCAATTAAGGTCATACAAGAGAATTCTCACTTAACCTTTCTAATCCTTTTGCAAGTATTTTTTTCACACTAGTCTTCATAGACTTTGAACTAACTCACAGTAGCTACAATAATCCTTTAGCTTGAATATATCCACATTGAAAGAAGTTTGTTTTCTTAAAAAGGTAAGTATTTATGGGCCTATGTAAATCACTCTAAGAGTATATATACAAAATAAGATAACTTAAATGACTTAGATTAGAATTATAGCTATGATAAATCAATATGACTTTGTAAAGAATCAATAAAAGAGGCTAAATATCAACTAATCAATAAATGAGTTTGAACTTTTTGTATAAGTCATCTTCCAACATTTTTGGAGAAACGTTTATATTTGGCTTAGCTTGAATCTTCAGCAATTTAACCGTTTATAATTATCCTACCTAGTTTTGACTTGTTCTCTGGTGATTCAACTTTAAGTGTTTGCTAATACAGATTTTTCTAAAGTTAGAATCTTTCTAATGAAGAAATTTTTTTAAAGAATTTTTTGAGGAAGTACTCTTTAATGTTAAAAAGTTATCCTAAATGGACCTTGCATTAATTGGAAGATTAGAAAAAATTTTCTTATTAGTTATATTGTTTAGATTAATCTTTTTGAAGAGACTTTTGAAAACCTTTTTAAAGAACACTTGGTTAATTTATTAGTTTTGACCCACTTTTAATTTAAGTCTTCATATATCTTCAGATATTTTCTTGATATATCTTTTAATAATTAGACGAGGTATTTTTTTCTTATGAATTGCTTGATTCTTCTTAAGGTACAGTTCGGGTGTGATCATCTTTTGAACAACTTCAAAATGTTGTATTCTGCAATTGTATTACAAAATCCTTATGCGATATGATACTTTGAGTTCTTTGTTGATAAAATTTTGTTCCTTATACCCAATTTTTGTGATAACAAGTTTAAGAAATATGCCAAAAGAAGTTCAACTGTATTAGAAATCATCCATTTTGATATCTGTTGCCCAAATATGGATGCTTATAGGCAAAAGTACTTCATCACCTTTATAGATGATTACTCACGATACATGTATCTCTACATGCTTTATAACAAAAATGAAGCACTTGATGCCTTTAAGGTTTTCAAGTCGGAAGTAGAGAAACTATGCGGTAAGCAAATTAAGATTATGAGAACTGATAGAGATAGTGAGTATTATGGTAGATACATTGAAGATGGACAAGCATCAAGTTTATTTGCGAAGTTTCTTCAAGAAAATAGGATAGTTGCCCAATATACCATGTCAGGTTCTCCTAATCAGAATGGTGTAGTGGAAAGAAGAAACTGAACTTTAATGGACATGGTTCATAGTATGATTAACAGTTCTAAACTACCAAAATCCTTATGAGTTGAATCTCTTAAAATGACAACGTATATATTGAACCAATTTCCAACTAAGGCTATCTCTAAGACACCATTTAATTATTTAAAGGTTGGAAACCAGGTTTGCGACATATGCATGTGTGGGGATGCCCATCTAAAGTGAAAGTTTACAACCCACAAGAAAAGAAACTACATCCAAGGACTGTTAGCAAGCATTTCATTGGATATGTGGAAAGGTCTAAAGGGTATAGATTTCAATTCCCATTTCATAGTATTAAGATGGTGGAGTCAAGAAATGTCAAGTTTCTTGAAAATGACTTGATTAGTGGGAGCATCAGATCATTAAGTGAAAGATTTGAGTTAGAGCAACCTAACCTACAACCTTCTACATCAAGTCATAGTCAAACTATAGTTGTTCATCACACTCCTTTCGTTCGAGTGCATGTTGAACAACCTGTTTCTGAAGCTCCATAAATTGCTGAAAATAATCCAGTAGATCCTGTTCAACAAATGTCAGAAATTGATGAACATCCAGTTAAACAACATGTTCCTCAAGAAGATATTGGTGCAATATTAAAAAGATCTACTAGAATAAGAAAATCAACTATTCCAAATGACAATGTAGTGTACCTGCAAGAATATGAGTATAATGTTAGAGTTGAAAATGATCCTGAATGCTTTTCACAAGTCATGAGTTGCAAGGAGTCAGAATTATGGTACAATGTCATGAAGGAAAAGATGAACTCCATGAAAAGTAACAATGTTTGCGATCTTGTCTTGTTGCCTGAAGGTGTAAAAGTCATTAGATGTAAATAGGTCTATAAAACCAAAAGGGACTCACTAGGCAACATACAAAGGTATAAGGCTAGACTTGTTGCAAAGGGATTCACTCAATAAGAAGGAATCAATTACATAGACTTTTAGTCCTATATCTAAGAAAGATTCCTTACGCATCATGTTACATTGGTGGCTCATTTTAATCTTGAGTTGCAACAAATGGATGTGAAAACAACTTTTTTGAATGAAAATCTAGAAGAAGAGATTTATAAGAAACAACCTGAAGGATTCTCCTCTAGTAATGATGAGAAATTGGTATGCAGGTTAAAGAAATCCATATATGGCCTAAAACATGCATCTCATCAATGATATTTGAGATTTAATGATGTTATCTCTTCATTTGATTTTGTTGAGAACATCATGGATCAATGTATATACCAAAAGGTTAGTGGGAGCAAAATTTGTTTCCTTATTTTATGTGTGGATGACATTTTACTTGCAACAAATGACAAAGGCATGTTGCATAAGGTGAAACATTTTCTTTTTGAGAATTTTGATATGAAGAACATGGGTGATTCATCTTATGTCATTAGCATTAAGATTCATTGTGATAGATATAAAGGCATTCTAGGTCTATCTTAGGAAACCTATATCAACAAAGTCTTAGAAAGGTTTCGAATGAAAGACTGTTCACCAAGTGCAGCACCTGTTGTCAAAGGTGATAGATTTAATTTGAATCAATGCCTTAAGAATGACTTTGAGCAAGAACAAATAAAGCACATCCTATATGCTTCTGTTGTTGAAAGCCTAATGTATGCTTAGATCTGCACAAGGCCTAACATTGCATTTGTTGTGTGAATGTTAGGAAGATATCAAAGGAATACAGGTATTGATCACTGGAGAGCTGCAAAGAAAGTCATGAAATACCTTCAAGGGACAAAGAACTACATGCTTATGTATAGTCACTCGGATAATTTGGAGGTGATGGGGTTCTCCGACTCTGACTTTGCTGGCTGCGTTGATTCATGAAAGTCAACATCTGATTACATTTTTATGTTCGCCGGTGGAGCCATATCTTGGAGAAGTGCCAAGCAGACCTTGAAAGTGCTCTGATTTTTCTTCGAAAAGTTTCAACTCGGTTCCCCACAAGCAAACAAATTAAATAACAATGACGAAAAGTATTTCATCTTATTCCAATACTTTTTATGTTCTTTATATACATTACATGTCTTACATAACACATAAGTTAAATTTTTACCAGCATCAGCAAAGTTCAAGAGGACTGAAAGGTTTATTATTAACAAAACCTTCTTATTATAAAAAAAAATTTCTTCACACAAAGATCATCATATCTAAAAAGGCTCACGATCACTATGATAATATTACAAGAGGAAAAATATCTCACTATAACATAATCCACCATTACAACATAAAAATGCATATTATAAATAACCACTTTTAAAGTCAATAAAGTAAAAAAAAAATCTCAATATCATAATTAGAATTATAAAATATTTTATAATATAATGATAATCGAAAATCATAAAATACGTTCCAATTAATTATGTAAATTTAAGACAATGCAATAATAAAAAAAATCAAGTGCACCATATCTTTTTAAAAGATCAATAAAATAACATCCAACCTATTAATTTGGTATGTCAACTATGGATAACTATTGTATACCTTAGGACATGGAAGATCTTACTAACATTTCAAGGAAATAATCATACCATTTATGATATAATTATGATCATCCAACGATTAAGATTAAGAGTACTTCTCATCCTTGTTAAAAAAATCATAAAAAAAATTTCTATAAATAAATAAATATTTAATATCTCTTTAAAAATCATAACAAAAAATAATAATCATTTTTATCTACGAGGCATTTATTAACTTTAATAATATATATCACTTCTTTTCTTATACCATCAAAACTCAAGATCTTATGTTGGCTATGTAGACTTTTATTAGATGAGGTAACATCACCATATATGTTCTTATCTGTGAATTATCTATAAGTTACAATAATTTTTTATATATGATGAAAAAAAATGATAAATAATTGTTAAAATCTTAATGGAAATTGGTCCTATAAATAGGTAATTGTGATAAAATAACATGAATTAGCTTCGTGTAGCCATTGAAATGGATGAATCTTGTTAGCCGGAATTGTCAAAATATTTGAGGGAATTGACTAAATAAATTGGCAATTCTATAAAAATCAATGCTAATACTCCACACTAATGCTCCTTTAGAAACAAGTTGAATTATCTACATGGTAAAGATTTTGTTAGCTGGAAAAAACACTAACTGGATGGAATCTCCATTCAAGCGTGACATGTAAAGAGTGCGGTCTAAGGTGTCCTTAATAAGTTCATATTTGATGAATTTTTTTATGAGATTTTTATTGTACCTAAATAATCATTATTTAAAGAAAAAATAATAGAAATAATAATGTGTCTGTACATAAATTCTTTAATCTTAAGAATGTGTGAAAACCATGGAAAATGCATATTGTTTTAATCAACATAATATTCTTAAAATGATGTACTTCATTTATTGTTATTCAATCATCTTTTTAAAAATTTTAAGTTTCATTCTTTATCTGTTTTGTTCTTTTTTATCTAAAGTACGTTTCTTTCTCTTTATATATATATATATATATATATATATATATATATATATATATATATATATATATATATATATATATATATCATATTCTTTTTATGTATTTTTTTTATAATTTAATTCATATTTTTATTTTAAAATTATGTATGTTATTATTTTTTTAAAGTATTATCTTTAAAGATTATTATTCAAACAACACTTTTCACAAAAATATATAAAAAAATAATATGAGATAAATAGTATGATAATAGAAAATAAAAATAAATAAATCGTGAACGGATGTTCTAAAAATAATATGACTCGATTAGATTTAATTAATCTAAAAATAAAATAAACCTAAAAAAGAATAAAGGCATAGTCAACCTTTAATTTAAATTAAAACATTTATAAAATAATACAATCCAAATACTCTTACATTCTTATTTTACATATTTTATTATTTTCAAAAAGTTAAATTTAAATATATCTAATACTCTCAAATAAATATTTTTCAAACCTCGTCGTTAGTTAAAAGAGTAACCACATTTCAAACTCCACCATATTTTTTGTAACATCTTCCATAATAATAAAAAAAAAACGTATAGAAGCTCGTCTAAAAGGGATCCAATGATACCTTGAACACAAATTCTCTCATTTCCTTCAGGCGCTATATAAGAGCCTTCAATCTGAATATCAAAGTATCCTACTCCAAGAAGAAACACTTTGGTATCAAAAATCCAGCGAAAATGGGTCAAGCTTGGAGATAGGAACGTATCCTTCTTTCACACCCAAACCATAGTTAAACAGCGAAGAAACTAGATAAATCACTCTCCCAAATAGAACACAGTGCTTGGAGGAAACTCAATTGAAATTTGAAGTGACAATTTCTTAAGGATCTTCTAGGCTCGTGAGACACTATCCATCCTTGTGAAGTAAACCGCCCTTAACTTCTCCTGAAAGCTATAACTGATCTTACAACAGCAAGGATAACAAAGGAGGAAGTTCTTCAAAACTTATTGGGAAGTGGTGGGCGATGATGTATGGATGTTGATTCAAAAATCATTCATGACGAGAAACTTCCAAATAAATCTAGCTGATTACTTAATCACCCAAATTCCCAAAACTAATAATCCCCAAACCTTCAAAGATTTCAGGCATATTCAAGCTCATTACCAAGATCATAGTCCAGAGATTAATACCACACATTTCCTCCATTATTGGGCCTTATCAAAGCAATTTCATACTCGGGCATAGTTCTTGTGACAATAGCATTGTTCTCCAAGAAATTGCAACAAACATGAGGAAAAGCAAATATACAAAAAAGGGTAAAGTTGGTTTCAAACTAGACCTGTGGAAGAGCTTATGATAGAATAAACCGGGAATTCCTCCGATCCAGACAGAAAGCATCATTAAGCTGATCATGCCTGCATCACAACAGCAAATTAACTTCATTTGATATGGAATGGAGAAAAGTTAGCCCCCTTTTCACCCCAAAGAGGGCTTCAACAAGAAGACCCATTGTCCCCAACCGGAGATGACTTCCAATCTCAGTATCACATCTATTTTTTGCAGATGACTTATTCCTTTTCTGCAAGGCCAGCAACTCACAGATCCTCTGAATCAAGAATATGAATCTCATTAAATCCCAAATGTTTTGCTCCAAAGGCATTAACCATTAGATAACGAGGTTCACGAGCATTTCTGGTATACGCTACACCAACCACATAGGGAAATAATTGGGGACGATCACTCTAGCCATGCAGACATCTTGGTTACCGTCCACCACCTGCTACAACATCGACGCCAAAATTTGCCATTTCCTTTGGGTCAAACAGCACAACAAAGGTACCCATCTAGTCAACTGGGAGAAAATTACCAGCCCGAAAAAGGAAGAGGGACTTAGCATAAAGCAAACTCGTCTGACAAACATAGCCTAGCTTGGAAAATTGGTGTGGGACCTCCTCCATAGTCGTGCAAAATACAACATAAAACCAAACTCGTTAGACAACTGGAAGGGCAATGGATCCCCAATTTGGAACGTAGTTCTATGCACTATACCATACATAAAGGATGGATACTCTTTTTCGCCTTGGCAATGAGGAATCCTCATTGTGGTATACTAACTGGATAGGCACTGGCATTTTTGCTGAAACAATTCCTTATGTGGATCTTCATGACTTGTCTTTCCAAGTTATGGATGCGTGGGACGGGAATGAGTGGCAATTTAACAATATGCACACGTAATTCCCAGAGCATATGAAGCAAAACATATCCCACTTTCAACCACACTTACACGACCAATCTCATGACCTTTTGATATGGAATGGAACTTTACAGGGAATTTATACGACCAGAGAGGGCTTTGGATATGGAAACTTAAGGTGTTAGTGAAAATCAAAATTCTCATTTGGATTGCATGCCATGATGCGTTACCAACCAACTCTCTAAGGCAGAAACGTTATTTAGCAGCATTCAATACATGCACAAGATGCCACACCCAGGAAGAGACAATTCTACACTGCCTTCGTGATTGCCATATTGCTCGAAAGGTTTGGAACGTTCTACGCCTAATCCAAAATAATGAATTCATGCAGTAAACTTGTTTCGTCACTTGGTGTCACCACGGATTACACCTAGCTTGGAATCTTGGCTATCGCGATGTGATTTGTTATTCAGACTATTTAGAAGCAGTGAAGCTAATCCAATATACTTCCTCAACATCATCAAAAAGATTCAAGACCATCATAGACGTTCTTGGGAAATGACCATCAATCATGTCTTCCAAGAAGAAAACATATGTGTTGATCTACTAGTCAAACACAGATTTCACCAAATGACAGAGAAAGTCATCCTGAGTAAAACCTCACCATTCTTGCCAACAACCCTTTGAGCTGGCAGTGCTATAATCTTTCTACCTTGCCCTTAGTTTTTTTCTTCTTTTAATTTCTTGTAAAAAAAAATTAAAAGAGTAATGTCAAGGAACAATAAATTTTAATAAATATTTTTACAATTTTTTCTTTTCTTTTTATTACATCATTTAATTTATCCCTTATTTTATCTTTTTTTCGGTCTCCCACATTTATTATAAAATATATTGATAAGTTTATTAACTTCAACTTTTTAAACTAACTTTAAATATATAAAAATAAATTTATTAAAAATATCTTTATAAAATTTTGTATTTTAAATTTAATAATAATATTTTTAATAAAAATTATTAATTTTATATACTTAAAGTTAATCCTAAAAGTTTAGATTAACATTTTCTTATATATAAAATATAATAGAATTATCCTAATTAAAATTACAGAAAAGGGAAAAAAACGTATATGGCATGGCGGGAAAATGGATAGACGGATACAGAGAAGCAAGTGTACGCGACAAGTTTCTCTCTCTCTCTCTCTCTCTCTCTCTCTCTCTCTCTCTCTCTCTCCCGGTCCAGTCTCCAGTATATAAAAGTGTGCGGTTACTGCGGTGCCAACCATTTCGATCCTCTCGCACTATAAATACCCTCCCTCTCTTTTTCTCTCTCACTACATTTCCCTCCAAATCTGCAGATTTCTGTCCACTTACTCACTCTCATTCCTACGCACCCATTTACAAAGCCTCCCTACCCAGTCCTTTCTAGTCCACCGCAAAATGGTTCAAACTAAAACGTCCCTAAAACCCTCTGAAGCCGAAGACATCCACCCCCACACCCCAACCCAAACTCACGAACCTTCTTCCCTCTCCGCCTCCCCTTCGCTTCCTCCCTCCGCCTCGTACCGCCGCCGGAGCCTCCGCCTTGCCTCTGTCTCCAACTCAGATCCCGCTCCGCCACCTGCCATCATTCCCGATTCCTCCGTTAGGGTTTCCACAGGTAACCGGAAGCGGAAAAGCGAGTTAACTGGTTCCGATGTAAGGGGAAATGGTACTTTTCTGAACTTAAGATCAGGAAAGAAGGTCCTCAAGCGGGCAATGGCCGACGATTCAGATAACAACAACGAAATGAAAAAAGAAGATGAAAAGGGTAAAGAGAAGAATGACATACCGGAGAAGAGTGGTGACGTGGACGATGAAGGTCGAAGAAGAAAACTCAGCAGAGAAGAGAAAGGGAAGGCGGTGGTGGTTGATGGCAATTCGTTCTGTGAAGAATCCAAAACTGAAAACTCTGGCGCCAATAAAAACGATGCAGCCTCGTCTGGTCCAGAACGTTCTAGAAACTCCAATAGAAGAGAGAGTGCTTCTGGTTCCCGGAGGAACGACTACATGGAACGCTTCCACGACATAGCGAGGGAAAACGCGTCTCGCTTCGCTCATTTTGCATTGGAAGACGATAACGATGATGACCAATCACCTCCAATTCCCGAGGAGGCACGTGACGAAATTGAAGACTGGCCTGGTCCTTTCTCCACAGCAATGAAAATCATCAAAGACCGAGGGATGAACATGAAAAACGCGGTAACTGAATTGGAGTCTTCGCAAACAAGCTTATGTGAATCTATTTCGTGGGTTCCTAAAGCAAAGGTAGGGAATGTAGTTGGTAGCATTAGCGTTTCGGTCCCGTTGCTGCAAGAACTGTGCCTTGAAATTCTTGTCAAGAACGTTGATGCAATTGCTTCACTTGAAAGTGTACCTGATGCTCTTAGACACAGGCTTAGCCAGTTGCTCTGTGACTCAAGGAAAATGAACAACCACTTTTTTGAACTTCTTGTGTGTGGAACTCCCACCGAGATTCGGTTGAGGGATTGCTCGTGGTTGACGGAGGAACATTTTACCAAGTGTTTTCAAATGTGTGACACTGCGAATTTGGTGGTATGTGGTTTAAGTTATTTTGATGCCTTTCAGTGTTTGTTGTTATTTTTGCGGCTTGTGTTTTGACGTTAATTTTTCTCGTGTCCTGGTTGTGTTTATGAGCTATTGTCAATGCAAGAACGTCATCAAGTATCTGAATGTTAAATTTCTATTGCGCAGTTAGGTCTATAGGCTGGTTTTCATGCAATATAACATTATATAGGATGGTTTTATGATACAAAAATGCTATAATAGAGAAACAATGAGATGTTTTTGTTTTGATTTGCCTTTGTTAATGGCTGTGATTAAATGACTGTGTTTAGCTTTGCTGCATTTTGTTTATTCTATGTTCTAGGAACTGCTTTGTTTATTGTTTGTCCATTTTACTTTTTTTTGTTGGTGACGACCCCCCAAAGGAGCTATTACTATGTCTCTGACAATTTTTCATGATTTTAATTTTAGCAGCTGAATTGACTACCTCTATCTGTGCCGTTGTTTACTATTACTGCATTTAAATACCAGGCATATTTTAGCTACTTTTCTATATTGCTTAGCAATGTAAGCATTCCAATAGAGAAGAGTATGGTGTCCTGCAGCCATTAGTATATTCTTCTTTTCTTGTCTTGGAGAACATAACTTGGGAATAATGTTTTTAGAATTTAACAGCAAAAATTCTATTATTTTCCTTTTCCCCTTAAAATATTCACATGCTCATGGAACACTTGGTGTATTTTGGTTATGTACGTTGCATTGGATGAGTGAAATACTTGAATAAAGAATGAGTACATTAGGAATTAAGTTGGGTAAGAGTCTATTCTATAAAAGATGCTAGAAGTTTGCCTTGGGCATGTGTGGAGAAGAACTCGTGAAACCCCATTAAGGAGAGTAGATAAGGTGATGGGTAGCCTGGTTGCCAGCAGTAGATGCAGACCAAGAGAAATGTTAGGCATAGCTGTTAAGAAGGATTTGAAGGCTAGTAATTTGTCTAAAGACATGACTTATGAATTATGACAGAGTATTATGGTGTTGTTTGATACATTTAGCTGACCTTACCTAGTTCGAAAGAGCTTCTTGTTGTTGCTTTGTTCAATCTTAATGATGTATTTTCTAGCTTTTACATTTTTGTATTTCCCGCTTGCTTTTTGACTATTTGATTAGCTTCTTTGCAAATTCTGTTTTTAAAATCCTATATTAACTGATTTCTAGTAATTTATCTACTCGTGAAATAGGTACTGCAACTTGACCAGTGTGGTCGCTGTTTGCCAGATTATGTAATAGTTGCTACTTTGGCACAGTCACCAAGGCATTTACCTAGACTAACTACTGTATCCCTCAGAGGTGCATGCCGTCTTTCGGATGGGGGCTTGCGAGCACTTGTTTCTTCTTCTCCAGCACTTAGATCAATAAATCTCAGCCAGTGCTCCCTTCTCACATCTGCTAGTATTTATATTTTGGCCGAATCATTAAGATCTCTTCTGAAAGAGTTGTACCTTGATGATTGCCAAGGCATTGATGCTGCACTAATTGTGCCTGCACTAATGGAGCTTGAACATTTAGAAGTGTTGTCCATAGCTGGTATTCAAACTGTTTGTGATGAATTTGTCAAGCATTACATTGTTGCATGTGGGCAAAACATGAAAGAGCTTGTTTTGAAGGACTGCATGTAAGTACCAACATAGTGGTCTGTTATATTTCTGGAATCTCTGCAAGGCATGATATGATTTTAGACGTATTTTGATGGAGAAATTCATTTTAAAATGTTAGGGGAAAAAATTTCTAATTGAAGAAAAATTTGACCCAATTTAGGATTTATGGTTAATTGAATTAGTGTTTGACGCATTGGTTAACTGTTAATCATTCTTTTGGACATGATTTAACTGTGAATTCGGTTGGTTCTTTCAAAATGCTGCATCTGTTATTGACATTGAAATTTCCTTATTCTCTTTCATTGCCAAAAGTTGTCATATAAGCTTGTTGATTTATATTTCTCAATGTGCAGAAACCTGACTGATGCATCAATCAAAGTTATTGCTGAGCACTGTCCTCGATTATGTGTCCTTGATCTTATGAACTTGTGCAAATTAACAGATTTATCCATAGGATATCTTACAAATGGTTGTCATGCACTTCATACGCTGAAGCTTTGCCGTAACCAATTCAGGTGTTTTTTTCTGTTCTCTGTGAATACTTCTTGTTTTTTTGTTTAGTTTCTTACTTCAAGAGACTTGTGTTCGCTCACTTACTATTGTACACTTTCTTGTTTGTCTATGATCAGTCTGCTCTTTGCAAGAAGCAAGTCGTAGTAGTTTCTAACTTTTGAATAGGATGGTTATCTTTGATCCTGTGCACTAAGTGTTGTGCTAAAAGAGGTCGAAATTGTGATACTTTTTCCTTGTGCATCTTTTTAAAGGGACTGGATCGTCTCATGTATGATTTCCACATTGAAGGGTCATTTAAAGAGACAGACAGACAAAATTAGGATTCCATAAATTTTGCTGGTAGTGCCCTGTTTAGTGTCTGTCTATCTCTATACCTTACCTGTCATACTGAAAACTTAAATACTAGGATCCATTCTTTCTAATTGACTGATCGCCTACTTGAATACAAGCATGGAATACAAACATTTCTGTATTCAGGATTAGAGAATCAGTTATTCCATTATCTTGTTGTTGTGTATGTGTGGTATGCTTGGATGGTGCTTATTCCATCTAACTATTATATCTTCCAACCGATGAATAAATTAACCTTGCTATTTTGTTGTAGTGATGAAGCAATTGCTGCATTTGTGGAGACAACTGGAGTATTGTTGAAAGAATTGTCGCTTAATAACATTAAGAAGGTGCATTGTTTCTATGATTTTCTCACCATTGGTTTGCAGGGTTATGGGTGCATATGCTATAATAAATGTGCTAACTCGTTAGTACTTGAACATTGTCACATGCTGGAATGAGATGCTCTCTGCTTGTGGAAAGATTAACTAAACTATTTTGAGCTTAGCCTGCTAAATGTAGTTTACTTAAAAGTATCATCAGATACCCTTCCTGTTTTCTTGGTCAACTTTTTCTATTTTCTCGTCTGTGAATGTATGTCAAGAATAAAGATTATATATTTATATTAATTGTCTGGTTCCTTTTTGGAATTATATTGAGCAATGCCCTGCCCACCTTTAGGGTGAAGCCTTTATCTAAGTTTTACCTAATTGGGACTGTCGAATATTTCTGTCTTTTGGGTTTTCAGCTATCCGTTTAATTGCAGCCTGCTGATTCCTAGGTATATTGTTTCACTTACGGACTGCCTTGTTTGATCCAGGTTGGTTACCACACAACCTTATCACTTGCAAGCCATGCGAGAAATTTGCATTCTCTAGATCTATCTTGGTGCAGAAATTTGACTGACAATGCATTGGGTTTGATTGTGGATAGCTGTTCATCACTGAGGTTGCTTAAACTTTTTGGATGCACTCAGGTATATACCTATCGCTAAACCTCACCTCAAACATTTTGATCAATTTTTTGTTGTATAAACATATATAGTTCAGTGATTGGTTTCTTTGTTCATTTTTTCGTGGTTGGGTGCATACTGCCATGATATGATTTACTGAGTGGTTAAAGATATGTTATGTATTTTTGCAGGTAACGGATGCATTTCTTAATGGCCACTCAAACTTGCAGATCCAGATAATTGGTTTGAAGATGTCTCCTGTGTTGCAACATGTCAAAGTGCCTGATCCTCATCAAAGTGCTTTGAATTATTCATCAGTCTCTGGAGATTTGGTATAAATTGGAATCCGAATCGAAATATATGGATATTGGCATTTGGCATAATTAGGTCTAAGATATTTCTAGTAAATCCAGATCAGACGAAATCTTTTTGCTAACATGCCTTAGACTGAAGAGGTTGGGTTTTGACGTCTGAGATGCCCATTTTGTCATGTACCATTATGTCTGTCTAATGAAGTGTTTATTGAATGATTATGAAGAATAGATTTTTCCTTTCACAAGCATTTAATGTCCTATCAAACCAGACGTGAACCAATATTGGATGATACAAAAGATTTTGGCTATTCCTTGCCATTTAATCGGATTGACCTATTTTCGGTTTCTCTGGACGAAACTCATCCTAAAATTACGTGTTTAATAATACTGATTTGACGGGTGATGAATATTATTTGGCCATTCAACCAGAAAATTCTCTGTAGTAATTACATATCTATTCTCTTACAGTTATATTTCACTTATTTTAAAATTTTAATAAAATGTTAGAAAAAACTAATCCTAGGAAAGGTAGAGATGCAAGAAAAATATGTAAGTATTTATTCTCCTGCAGTTATATACTTATTTTAAAACTTAATAAAAGACAAGAAGAAGAAAAAACACTGTAAAGGTGGATAAAAAGAAAAAAAGCATGTATTCTAACACTTCTAAAAAATGTTTGCACAGGTCATTGGCAGTTTAATTTGTAGTGAATTAATTAAAAGTATATTTGGCTAGAATGGCCTTTGTTTTTTGTTTTCCAACACATTTTGATATCCAAATTAGTAAAAATCTTGCACAGGTCATTGGGGGTTTAATTTGTATTGAATTAAAATGTATTTGGCCAGAATGGCCTTTGTTTTTTGTTTTCCGAAACATTTTGATATTCAAATGAGTATTTGTTTTAGGTTTTGGTAAAATTATATTTTGATAGAATTAATGTATAGAAAACTTTTATTAAAGTTTTTTTAATTTTTTTTCAAAAAAGTGAAAAGTTAGTTACGTATTCTTTAGACACGCCATGGAGTCTGACAAGCAAATAAGGCTAACAAGAGTAAGCCATTCAATAATTAGCATAGCAATCTTAGAATTAACAAAAAATAGTGTCTGTATTATCTCCAATTGAACATTGGTTTAGTAAAAGTAGAAAGCAGACAGTTACTTTCCTTTTCTGTGCTTGCCATTCTAATTCATCCATTTTTTAAGCGTGAAGTATGTGAAAACATGAAACCTTAGATGTTGGGTAAGCTTTGGGGGATCTAGATAAAGTGAATCGAAGGAAACGAAGATACCTAGAATCGAGGAATATGATCATTTAACCACGAAAATAAATCTTGGACCAAAAAATAACCATGAAAATAAATTAATGTTACAGTAAAAAAACAACCTAATTCAAATCCAATACATCTGAATTAGTTTTTCAAATTTTTCCACTAAATTTAACTGCAGCAAGAATGCAAGACACCTATACAAGCTGCAGAATCATATATCATACATTAGAAAAGAAGGGAGAAAAAAAAAAGGAAACTTGTTACCTTAGATATAAACGCTGACCTCTACACGCATTTACATGATCTAAAAGTTTATAGCCACATGATTACTGGAACTATTTGAACTCCGAAATAGGCAGCTGCTCCAAAGCTATCCAATTGAAGCTAAAATATTTACGTCTGTAAACGTAGCAAGAATGTTTCCTCTAGCAACAAACGGGAATTCGCCATCTCAACCATCTAAGAAAGGCAAGGAAGTTGCCAGTTATTGCATTTCACAAATCATAAGTAGCAATAGTCCATTATAGGAAATGGGAACTTAAATTAACTCACAATTGTATTACCTCAAAGCCCATCTTTTGGTACAACTTCTGTGCAGGTCTATTATTTCTGTCCACATGCACATACACCTGCGTCACACCTGCTAAACAAATACAGGAACATTAAGGTGAACTTTTTTTCATGAGTTTATACTAGACATAAATTATAAAAGTTTCACTCGCTTCAAAGTTCATATTACCATTAGATTTTGCAGCTTCAACAGCAAAATACATCATGTTGCTTGCAATTCCCTGAAGGCGAGCTGATTTAGCAACACACAAGTTTGCAATATAGCCATATCTGCTTGGAGGTGTTCTGTTGATGCTGCAAAAAAGAGGAGCCTTAACTCGTTCCTGCAGAAATGAGTAAGTAGCAAAAAGATCAATACCATCAATCTAGGGAGGTCAACAGGTGAGAAAGAAAGTGTTATACCCCAGGAAAAGTCTCTCCTTGCAGCAGATATCGGATATTCAAATCAAGGGTTCCTACAACACTTTTTAAAACTGAGTGCTTTACATTCTTCTGCTCTTTCCTCACCTGTTAAACTTGACTCCAAACACCATAAGTTGAGACATATTCAAGGACAATCAACTATCAAACTGTAAGGAACTCAACAGGTGTTGAATCATTTTAATCATCAAATCAGAGCTTTGAAGTATGTATTGTAACATGAAATTCTCAATTTTCAATCAAAATCTATAAGATTGATTTACCGTGATAATGCATGCGCAGCTATCTCCATTTGGCACCTTGCACCGCCTTTTTAATGCATTAAATTCCTAAGCAATAAGAATTTTTGTTAAGATCTTCATGAACACTCAATTGCGTACCGTACAGACAGAGTGAAGAAATTAAAATTATCAGCTGCTACCTGCTCGGCAAATTTTCTTTTGTAGCTATCAATATATCTGGATAAAACATAATGAGAATCAGTTGCTCCCATCATCTATTGTGAATCAATACAAACAAATTAGGCCCACCATTGGCAGGGTCATTCAAATTTCTTCCTGTAGTCTACCTTTAACTGAATCAATGTTTGACATTATGGATCTTGATCAGATTAATCGTCTGCTCTTAATTCAAATGCTACACAGCCTACTATAGATGCTTACATAATACATCATAGTAAAAAGTAAAAACCAAACCCTAATGCAAGCAACAAAATGTTTCACATTCATTCTTCATAATCCTTGTTCATCGCTACCAAAAGAAGTTTGTTAATAACATTTGGCATTTCCTGATGTATATGTCATGGCATACCTTTCATATGTTTTATTCTCCCAGTGACTTTCAGCCCTTAGCCATGCTGCTGTCTACCACAAAATTCAAACAAAAAAAAATGAACAAATATAAGAAAAATCAGTCAGTACCATTAATTATACATGACTACACATACTTCATCATCTTTTTAACATTCTTTATCCAACAATATATTATGGCATACCCAATACTCTTCATCAAGCACAGCTTCTCGTGCAACAAATTGGCCAAACTCAAACCTATTTACTCGAACTAATTCTTGATCCGACGGCTGCAACCGGTCAAATTGGAGATTTTTGGAGCTTGAAGTTTCAACTTTGAGAATAGGTGTGGTTGAAAGCTGCACAGAAAGTTCTTCCTTCTTGTTCTTCATATTATCATTATCATTCTTCATTGTTGGGGAAAATTTCGAATCCATAGCCCTATTCATGTGAAACATGGAATGGAAGCAAGCTAAGAATCATTCAAGCAAAAGAAAGAAGGAAAGAAATGTTTTCGTAAAATAAAAAAAAAAGGTAAAAACGAGAAAATTTAACTCACATGGTCCACGAGCCAGCAATTCTGGGACACTTTTTAGGGTTCGGAGACCCATTGAAAAATAAGGTATGGAACTGAGGTCTGCGAATTGGAATCGTTGACATGGTAGGCATGTTTTTTTCTTCTAGATTCAAGGGCTTATTGAAATAAAAAATAAAAAAATAATAAAAGTTGAAAAGAAAAAATGTTATATTTTGGTAGCCTAAGAGTAGAATTTAGTTGATTAGGAGGAAGGCCCCTTTGTTGTTCCAATAAGAGGGAGAGGAAGCATGCGTTTTATCATTGTGATGAAGGGTAGAGAAATAGGAGGCACTCTTAATTTGTTTCATATGTTTGAGAATTGGTGTTGATGGTGTTTGTGAGGCGAGTTTATGAATTATGAATCATCATCATCATCATCATGATGCTTCTACACTCATGGAGTTTAGTTGCGGATTGGTGGTATGGGTGTGGTAGGTGGGGTATGTTATGACTTGAGTCATGAGTCACCACATCCACAATGGATATGGCTATGCCTTTACTTTATTTTATTTTATTCATAACGGAAAATATCAATTTCCATACTTACATCTCTTTTCGTTTCATAACTGGTTTTTTAATGTTTGTTTAAAAATATGAAATCAAATTTATATAAAATGATTTTTATTAAAAATTAATACATTCAATGTATTAATAATATTAAATTTTATAATTTTTAATATAAATTTATTATTTATTTAGATATATCTTAAAAAATAGTTAAAATTTACTTATTTATCACAATAATTTAATCTATTTATAATATTTTTAAATAAATAATGCTCCATTTGAAATTGAGATTAGCCATTTTTTAATAATATGATTTTTTTTATTTTTTCTCTTTTCATACATTTATTCAATATTTATTTATTTTATCATTCCACTTCTTATATTTCTTATTTTATCTTTTTTTCTTACTATCATTTTTTTTATTCTTTTTTGGACATTCTAATAATTTTGAACAATTTTAAAATATAAATATTAAAAAATTCATTTTTTTATATTTTTATTTTCTTTATTTTTTATTTTTTTAATTGAAATTTTTTTTCTTAAACTTACTCCAGTTATATTTAAATATAAGCTATCTGATTTTTTTTAGAATTTTCCAACCATAGGGTGAGGGTGTAAAAAATAGATATTTGTGTTGGTGTATGTGTTGATCATGGCTTTTTTTTTATTATAAATTTTACATTCTTTTGTAAAATGTAAAGTAAATATTATTATATACAAAACCATATTAAACGTTCTCTTTCTCTCTGGACAATTTTCTCTTTTATTTTGCACACACAATATTTCACAAGGGTTTTTCGTATTTAATTTAATTTATTCAAAATAAATAATTTATTTTTTAATATTACATGAAAAAAGATTTAAAATAAGTAACTGTTTAAAATTTAAATGCTTTTAAGTATGTATATAAAAAATGATTTTAAAAATGTCATTTTAAAGTTAGTTAACTTATATATATACGTCAACGAATTATTGGTTCTATGATATACGTGGCTGGATTATTCATGTAAATTTTCTACCCAGCGGATTTAGCTACTTATGGATATATGATATTCTATTGATGTTGAATTTGATTCATGTAAAAGCGAAGTGGATAACGAAAGTGAGCGAGGAACTAAGGATAAGATGAAATCAGATGTCAGGTATTGTCAATCTGTATGTTCATATACATATGTATATATTTATCGAATGATGATAATATCAATAAATAATGTGGCAGTACTATTTTATGAAAAAAAAATGATAGATCTTATATGAATAACACTAAATTTTGTTATAAATATTTTATTTTTTCTCATGTCGTGACTAAATTAAACATAGAATTTTTTTTGTAAAGTATTTATTATATAAATTTTTTTTACGTGATATTTATTATATAAAATAGTAGATGCTATAGTATATTAAATTTAAATATATTATATTGAAACTAGTTCAATTTTTTAGTCTATTTAATGATCCATATCATTCTTAATTTATTGTCTATTAACTTTTAAAAACTTAATTTTAATTTCTATAGTTTTTAAAATTAAATGAATTATTGGTCCTTAAAATATTATAATTTTTGGTTTCAGTCCTTGTAAAAATTTTATTTGATTTTAATATTTATTTTGATAAAAATAATGTAATTATAATCCTTGAAAAGATCAAAATCATATAAAATTTATAATTTTTAGAAACTATTTTTTTATAGAAAACAAAGTAAAAAAATATAATAGTTTACGTAATAATAACTTATTTAATTTTATTTTCATCATAAAATTTAAATATTTAGTTAAAATTGATCTCAAACAAGCTAAAATTAATAGAGTTTTGTTTTAGAATTTTTATTTTTATTTATTAAAAATATTTGGAGACAAATAAATTTCATATATAACAGTTTGCTTGACAATTTATGAAAATCACATAAAAGTAGGATAGAATAGAATAAACTCTTATATATTTGATGTATATTAAGATAATAAATTAGATGTCATTATATTATTGCATTTATCATTTTAAATAATCAAATAATGATATGATATAAATTATATTAAATGATAATTTTATTCTTTTTATTTTTAGGTAATATTTTTAAAGATTTTTATTTAGTTTTATGTATTTTTAATAGTAATTTATAAGAATTCTTAAAATAAAAATATTTTTATGAAATTTATTTTTGCACACAAATCATATTAAAAAATATTTAAATTATAATAATTTTAATTTTAAAGTTTTTATTTTAAAATTAAAATTTAAAATAAATTTTATAAATTAAGTAAAACATTTGAGTCTGTTATATTCAGTCAAACTATTTTTTAATATTTTATAAAACTGAAATTAAGTACAAAATTTAAAAATATATTTTATAAGTAAAATATATTGTACAATAGTTTTAATATAAATTTTATAATATATAAATAATTTCACATAATATTTTTTATAAAAATAATAAAGACAGTAGAACACAAAACAAAAGGTTATTTAATTTTTACCATAACAATTTTTTAGTATAAAAGTTGGGGCAATAAAATTAGTCAACATGATAAACTATTATATGTTATAAGCTTAATAGACATCAACAATAAAATATGGTAGAGTAAATTATTTATACTTTATCTTCTTGTCTTAATTAGTAGAGAAACAGAAAAAGTTTATATATGTATATTATTCACATTTTATTATTATTTATTATTTATTTTATAAATTTTAAATATTTTTATTAATATATTGTAAAAAATTAAAGGCATTTATTATTAATTTGGCTATAACTAAATTAAGAAATCATGATGTATTTTTTTATTAATTAAAAGATCGGTCATTTTTTTTATAAAATAATTATCATTTAAATCTGGACCATTGAGAAAGGTTGGGCACATTTGATATTTCAAAATTTAATTTTAATGATTAATAATATTTTTTATTTTTAATGAATTCATTTATGCTAATATTTGTACTAAGCGAAAAATAACTCTTCAACATACATTTGTGTCAAATATATTTTATAAATGGTTAAAAATAATATAAAAAAAATATTTAGAAGATTGTTGAATAATATTTTTATAAAAAAAATTCACATATAATTGAAACATGTTTTTTAAAAAAATTTACTTTATTAATTTTAAGGATTTATTGATGCATTAAAGATGGTGGAATTAAAGCTATTAAATAAACCAACTCTTACCTATTTGGTTCCATAGATAAGATAAAAAAATTATATGGTTAAAAAATTATTATATAAAAAGTTTATATGGCTAAAAATTTATAGGACCAAATGAGTTAAGGTAGTATATAAACTGGTTCTTATATATGAATTGATCATATTCTTTACTCAATTATAAACATTTCAACAACCATTAAATAAATAAAACAATCAACATAAATCTAAAATTCAGTAGCATATTTAAAATAAGCATTATATGAAATAAAAAGATATTTAATATTAATAAATTAATTACAAAATAAATTATGATATATAAAGATATTCTATTACGATTACTATTTTGTTCTTTAGACTAATTAAGTATATTATTTATCACGATATTCAATTTTAATACCTTATAATGATCCACAACTAAGATAAGTAGTAGTTCATAAAGAATATTAAAGACATTAAAATTCAATTTCAAGATAAACTTTAAAAAAGAATGTAATGAGATAAGTTGACAATAAATATCTCTATTGTACAAGTTAAATAAAATTCACTAATAAACGAACAAATGGTTTACCTTCCCATAGTTGCATAACAATAAACAACTGAAAAGCATGGAATATCAAATTTTTCTCAACATAAACAAAAATAAACATGTTCTAAAAATATAACATTCTCAACTTGTGTGACTTCAAAACATCAAAGACAATTTTATTAAAATATGCATTCTTAATGTTTAAAAAAAGAATTGTATAAAAAGGATGAAAAGATATTTTTACATGCAAATATTATTAGTTTTCAAAATTCTCCTTACAATTGCAATCTTCTATACTAAAAGTTAAATTCTTACAAAAATAAAATTTCTATAGTTGTTGTAGTGAGGCAACAACGAGTACATGTCAAAGATTCAATCAAATATTTGGGCAAAAGAATAGTCAGCAAATACAATTATTATAAAAAATTAAAAATCTTATCACTTAAAATCATAGTTTCATCTCATAAATTAAATAGTATAATATAATTATCATAAATTTATACATCATCATACATAAAAAGGTTTAGTTAGAATTTAAAAAATATTATATACATTAGCATATACTGAGTTTCACCATCCTTAATCGATTTTATTGTAATTATAAAAGAAATAAATAAAAATACAGAATTGGTAGCTAATTTTTTTTATTAGTTAATGATTTAATCTCCTAATTGCATGAGATTCTAAATATATTGAATAGATTCATGTTATGAGGTCAAAAAATTAAACTACAAAACATAGAATGGATACTTGATAAGTAAAAAAAGAATAAAAGAAATTAAGATGTTAAGATAGATAAAAACTTATAAATCATCAAAATTTGTATTGTGCAAGTCTTTATTGGGTGAAATCCAAAGAAATGTTTGATTAACCATGTTTTGTAGTTTTATTTGATGATTTGGTGGTTAACTAGCACTTGATTAACCATTGTTAAGTTTAGTTAAATTAATAATTTTTTTAGAGTTAGCCATAAGCTTACCAAGGAATCTTACTCATTTAGGTATCATTTTGATTGTTTTATACCACAATTACAATTCTACCATTGCTTTTGAAATTGTGAAAAAAAGTGATTAATACACTTTTTTCTTTCGTAAGCCAAATATATTTGATAGAAGTAAAATAGGAATTGTTGCCCAACTACATATGATACATACACTTGTGTTGATGTTACAACTTGTAGTAGTACTACTACAATTGCGAAATTAACTAATTAATGATGATTTTATTTAGTAGGATCAATGCATTCAATAATACAACTATAATTTTAACATAGGAAGAAAATTGTTATGGTAATGGCAGCAATATATCAACAAGGCACAAGACCACTACACTTATTTTATTCAAATTTCATTTAGTCTAATAAATGGAAAGTATATGAATCCCCCTATTCTTTTAGTACATGAGAACCTTAGCATCTACTTAATAAGACAAGATAAGATTCGTAAAGAGCAACACTAATGAAAAATAAATTGAATGTTAGTGCCTTCCTATTTCTAATATGTTTCTACTAATGAAAAATAAATTGAATGTTAGTGCCTTCCTATTTCTAATATGTTTCTAGGATCGTAAAGTGCTTTTTCTCAACATAATATACATCATTTAAATAATAAAATTCAACAAATTTCTTTAAATCATCCTTTAAAAAAACCAAACATAACTGTACTTTCAATATTCAATGTAATGATATTTTTAATAAAATCTTTTCAGAACTAAATATCTTGGTTAATTAAAGTATTTCACCAATAGGCAAACATCAATATATATATTTATTTATTATATAATTCTATTATTTATTTATATATATATATAATTCTATTAATATTGTAAACGATGAATTGATAGAAATTTTTTTTAAATAGATTATTTAAATTATTAAGATTAAATTTCCATCAAACTAATGCAATCAATTATAAATAAAAAAATTGAAATCTTTTATGTTTCCTATATCTATGTTTGATTGAAAGAATTATAACAATAACATAAACATAAAAATTTAACTTAATCAAAATCTTTTTAAGAAATCAAATATCTTTATAAATGAGCTTGTCTTGTATTTAAATTTGAGCATACATATTTAAATTTTTTCATTTTTTCATATTGTGTTTATTTTTTTTAATTAATAAATTTTTATTTAAATTTGAGTATACATATTTAAAATTTTTCTATTTACTTATTATATAAATTATAATACTTTTGTAATTTAGTATCTTTGTAAGTTTCATTTAGCTTTTCACTAATTATACTTTGAAAAAAAAAATTAAGCATAATACATTGTTTGACCCCAAATCAAGAAAAGATTATGTATATGCATTCTTGGACAACATCCAATAAAATCTTATATTACAACTCACTTGAAACCATAACTGATACAGATACAATCTAAAGAAAAATGCATGCTTACAACTTGGATATTACTTATTTCTAGTAACAAATGATCCTTATATTAGATCACATTGACTTTTATAACAATATATAATAAGGTAGGTAACATATAACAACTAGAGCATATATCAATAATGAATTCTAATTAGTATTATTTAGCCCGAGTATATAACAACATATAAATAACAATGTTATTGATATAATTGTATGGGTTTAATTTTTAAGCTTTTTTCCAATTCATAACTATTCATGACAAATGGAGATTCATAACAAAATCAAATCCTTATACAAGAAAATTGATAAAATAAAATAACAAAAATTTCTTAAAAAAGAATAGAAATTGAATAAAGCTTCTACGTATTGTGATTTAGCATATGAAATAGAATAAAATATAAATTGAATCAAAAAATAAAAATATGTAGTAGAAATGGAATACATACCTAGTGCAAAAGAAACCATGACACAGTAAGATTAAATAGTTAAACGTGAGAAATTGACAAAAATAAAATTAGGATTAGGGTTCTTTTATAGGTTTTGACCTCATGAAGTCATGATCCTGTTTTCAACTTTGGATAGCTTGGGTCTGAGTCCCGTGTGAATTAATAGTTGCTTAGATGGGTTTTTTTTTTTCAAGATTAGGGTTGATCCATGTATTAGTCATACTTGGTCCATGTATTTTAAGGATATTTTAGTTATTTACTTAAAAAATTAGGGTTGGGTAAGTTTAAAAAATACCTAAGTAAGTATATTCCTAAGATCAAGATCCAAATTAACAACTTTAGGTAGAACATGATAAAGTTAAAGAACATTAATAATCTTTTGAATTTGTAATAAATATAACATATATTAGAGTAAAGACAATTTTTTTCTAAAAAATATTTGATAAGAATATTTAGAAAAAGAGACAGCAAGTAAACCTTAAAGATTAATATACTAGAAAAGCATTACAAGCATATCATATAACATACAAGCATCCTAATATCACAGCAAAAACATTCAAAATTTGTGTTGTTTGATGAAAATATACATTGCCTTGTATAAGATTGATAAAAAGTAATTGAATAATTTTAGTGTAATGTAACATCCCAAATTTTTCTTTCCAAGTTAGTGATTGAGAAATTATTATGAAATTATTCTCAAATTTTTTTTAAAAATTAGAATTTTTTTATAAAATAATAAAAATACCCCTACACTAGGATATTACAAATAAATATTTAGGTAACTCAAAATAAAAGTTAAAAAATATTCTAAAGACCTAGAACCCATCAATGATAGTTAGGAAATCACAAAGAAAAATTAGAAATAAAGAGAGAACAAAATGTCAACGAAGATGCCTGAAACGCCCTTAAAGAACTCTGTCTCCTATAAGAGACAAACTATTTCTAGAAAAATAAAAAAAAATGATTTAGGAATAAACCAATAAGTGTTAGAAACATCAGGAGAATATTTTGGAAACTTTCTGGAAAATTCTTAAAAAACTATCAAAATGCCCTTGGAAGGTCAGGAGGGCAAGAAAATGCAAAGCAGAAACCGATAATTTGACCTTACCCATTAAGCACAAATATTTCATGTGGAAAATGAGGTGATGACTCACCCCATGAGTCATCACGCCATTCATGAAATGTAAGACAAAAGTAGTAATGAGGAGAGATAAAATTAACCATGTTTAAAATAAATTAATCTTGCTTAATTAAAATTAACCATGTTTAAAAAAATTAATGTTGATTAGTGTTAAATTCAGATTTATTAGTGTTAAAATAATTCTAAAGGATAATTCCTTACATTTACATTTAATTTGGAAAAGAGAAATTACATGTAAATGGACTAAAATGTTAAGTGAGAATTTAATTCCCAAATGCCCTAAGTGGCCAAATTTGCTTAGGAAGACCAAGGGAAGACTCACTTTCTCCATTAACATTCTTATAAACACTTGTGAAAGCTCTTTAAACTCACCCAAAACTCCAACTTCTCTTAAAACACCAAAACCTACACTAAATTTGAACTTCCATCTTTAAAGTTTTAGTTATAATAAGCCAAACAAACAAAATCTCACCACCATCCTTGAAGGAATTCTTGTGAAACACAACTTTGAAATACTTGTCAAATTCTTTCATAATTCTTCAACAAGTAGAGTTTTTACCATATACTTTTTCTAAGCTTTTAATTATGTGTTTATGGCTTGTTTTTCTTCTTTTTTTTTTTGGTGGATCTCTTTCTAAGTTTAATGGATCCTACTTGCTTGAGTTTGATGGAGTTCAAAAATGTCCTTAATGGTTAAAAATGAACATCAACAAGTTTTTAGTGATTTTTGAAAGTAAAAGGGAAGTTTGATGGATTAAAGTTCTTCTTGTAACCTTTTGAACGATTTAATCGATTAAAATTTCTTTAAACTAATTTTTTTTGAAATTTTGATAGATTTGAAAGTTTTTATGAAAATCTTTAAGATTCACAAAGTAAGAGATGAATAGATCTTGGAGTATATCTCCATTTGGTTGTCTTGAAAAATGTCTTTCTTTATGGTCTTTATGATGAAAATTGTAAACTTGCTTATAAAAAGCTTTAATCTTAAACATGGACTTTGATAAAAGTTCTGATATGGACTCATGTGAAAATAATCCTAAAAGACTAAAAATGTTAAATCACAAAAGTTATAAAATTAACTCAAAACTTGGATCTTAAAACTACTAAGAGAAAAGGTGGGCTTATGGACTAAAAGTTGAACAAGACCTTTAAAACACTCTATGATCATCACCAAAACTATGGAGAAAGGACAAATATTGATGCCAAAAGCAAATGAGGCAACAAGTGCTAAAATTTATGACACAAAGGTCAAATGAGAAGAAATTAAGAAAAATAATCCTTGATTGGTCAAGGGTGTAGATCCGGCCATCCTAAATTAATTAAGGGGAATTGAGTTTAAAATTTTGATTAAGGTGTAATAAAGAGTTTAACCATGGATGAAAAAAGAATTAAGAGTTTAAGAGAGACATGGTGATAGTTTAGGTAACCATTTAGCCATACTTAAGAAAAATTAGTAAAAGTAAGATAAAATCTTATTAGGCTTAAGGGTAGATTTAACCATGCACAAGGTAGTGACTAAAGGTTCAACTACGAAGTCCTGAGAGTTAGATGAACATTCGGCCAATATATAAATAAGAAGAAAAATATTTAAAACTTCTAGCTGGTTCAATCTATTAACCTAAGTCATAAACTAGCATAATTCATCTTTCAAATATAAAAAAAAATGATCATAATGTCTTAGGGACTACTAGATTAAATTTGTCAATTTTTAGGTAAGTTTACAAGAGAAGTTAATTTTGGATGTTTAAGAAGATATAAGAGAAGTATGAGTAAGGGAACTTGAATCCATAAACAAGAAAGAAAATAGTTAAATCAAATTAGTAACTCAAATTTAATTAGTTAGATTAATAATTAATAAAAACATAAAACTCCTATCACTCAAATTTATAATGATATAGTTATGCATAAAACATCAAAATTGATGAACACAAAGTAAATTAACTTAAATAGACCATTCGGCCAAGTATACTAAATTCCACCATTTCATAAACTTACAATATTAAGAGAAATTTAATCTTTAAGAAAAGGAAAGGTTGAGAGATAAATTAGAAAAATAAATACAAAACTTTATAGGGTTAGAAGAGACTATTTGTCCAAGAAAGATTAGAATTGAAATAAATAAGATTTAATGAACAAGAACTTACATGTCCATCTTTCTTAGGAATGGATTTTAGAAATAAAAGTGGTCATGAGGCCTAGATGAACAAAAGTCCACTTGAGAAATGGATGGACCATTCAACCAATATAAACTTAATGATAAGAAAATACCAAAAAAATATTTGAGAAAAAAAAAGGGCAAGAGAAACTTAGAAAGATTAAGTGGTGTAGGTTTCCCTTAAGAAACTTATCATAAAACATAAAGAATAAGGTCAACTTGAAAATATTAGAAGAAATATGCATGTTGTCCAAAATTTAAGGATCATGCTTAAGTAGATATTTTTACTAAGAAAAAGCAAACTTTTGGATAAATATTAATGCCCTATTTATCATGGTGATACTTGAGCATGACTTTATATGTAATATGTGTAAATATGGTAGGTACTCTCTTGAGTAATGTAATGACTTATGTGATCTCTTGGATGACATGATGAATTGTGTATGTTTATGTGGTTCTATGATTTAATATTAAATGGATGATTGTGGTGCTATATGTATATAACATTTTAATTAAATATTGAGCCTGCATCCTATATTGAAAAGTTAAAATGAAACCTAATAAGTCAAGAAATCACTAAAGAAGAACCTTATATGAAAACTTAACACTACTTGTAGTGTACTAAGTTTAAAACTTGTGCCTACTTAGAAGGTGTTAGGTCCTTCTATGGTAATCAAAGGGTACATAAACTTCCATGGTGAAGTCATAGGGTTTCAAATAAATCCTTCTATGAGAAATTTGTAGGTGTTCCAAATTTATGATGGTGACAACCATCCAAAATGAGTTCATATCCAAGATAAAAAAGTACAGTAGTAGATAAGTGGAAGATATTATTTGACTAAATTGTTAATGTTATGCCTTAAATGAAACTATCATTGAAAGGGTGACTAGAGAACAAGAATGATTATGATTAAGACATAAAATGAGTAAGAGTCAAACAATATATATGTTATGATGAGAAAGTGATCTAAAGAATGTATGAGATTTATGTCTAAGAGATTTTATTTGAAAAAGTGATTCAAAATATGTATGAATTGCATGTTTTATGAAATTGAATTTTTTATTAAAAAGAGTTCACTCTAGATAAGTATAATTTTTAAAAATTAATAAATAAACTTGTATGCTTATAACCTTTTTCTTAATAAATTAAAGTAACTGCGTTAGAAATGATGACATTAACCTTAAGTTAGACATGTACTGAGAAATTATGATCGCTCACTTTCTACCCCTATTTCTTTTCCAGAATCCGATCATTCTCTTCACAGTAGCAACAGTCTATATGAAACGAATAACTTGGACTAGAGATAAAGGTTCATGTAAGAGAATGCAGGAAGAGCTATAAAGAACCTTATTTTTCTTTGTCCAACTTTGTATCTTTCGTTTTGGATGCCTGTAATTTATGAAAGATATTGAAACTTATGTTTTATTTAAAGGACTCACTAAAAGTCTGAACTTATTATTATTTGTATATTGTATTACCTATATAACTAATATTGTAAATACTGCTGTGGAAATGAATATTTAGTATAATAAGTAAATGAATTTAATAAGTTAAACAATTTGAAAAACTTATTCCATATTTTTCTACCAAAATATATATCTATAGGCAACTCTTTTAACTATACAAATGAATAAAATTTAATATTAATATATTACCTGAAATACAATAACAAACTCAATCTATCCCATTTCATAATTAAACATATCATTCTTGTTAAAGAACATAAAAATTTTTATTTAAATTTTTCAGATAAAAATCTTTAAAATTTTTATGATCCATCTTACTAAAAAATCATCCAAATTTTTTTTATGAACTAAACAATAATTTAAATTGCAAAGCTTATACACAATGTTATTTCCATCACATAAATACAAGAAAAAAATTTATTGTTAAATTTTGCAAAAAAAAAAATCAAAGATTTCTATAGAAAAAAAAAATTCAAAATCTAAAAAATTTCTTTTTAAATAACCAATTATAACTTTTACCGAATCTCGACATAATAAAGAACATCATTATTAGTATACCAAATTAATCACCATATAATAGTTCTTCTTATGAGTTTCGAATATTCCGAAAATTTATTTCTGCAATTCAACTATAAATATATTTAAAAATTTATTTTCAAAATATATTAATAATTTTCTGTAAATATAATTTTTAAAATATTGTTAATAAATTTTAAATATATATTTTCAGAGAATACGTTGATAATATTCTGAAAATAAATTTTTGAAACAGAAAAAAGAAACGTTCCATTATACTATAAGAATATTTGCAGTATAATTTTTTTTATAAAAAAATTGGGGATGGAAAAAGTAAAGAAGGGTGTGGAAAGTGAATTCCTTGTTAAAATTGTAGGCTTCCGTAAGCCCAGCCCAATTAATAGTAGCTGCTTCACCGAGCTTCAGAATCAGAAACGAAGCAGCACCCTTTGAAGAAGCAGGCAGCGCAGCTTTGAAGAAGAGCAGCTATAGTAGCACCACCAGCGTGATACACAAGAATGGTGGCCATAGGCGGCACCATCAGAAGAATCGAAACTTACGAAGAGTTCGCGAAAGTTCATGCACTACTACTCGCGGCGTCGGGGTTGCCGGAGCCACTTCATCGCCGCCTCTTCGAGAAGCTCTCCGGCGAAACTTTCGACGGCGGCGACTACTTCCAGATCGAGCCGTGCGATGAAGGCCGTCAGCGGCGCCTCGTCTTCACCTCGGAATCGATGACGAAGCACTCCGACGTGTTCCTCATCGATCACGCATGGACTTTCAGACTCTCCGACGCTTACAAGCAGGTCCTCACCTTCTTCTTCTTCTTCCAACTTCTCATTTTATCTTGCTAGGGTCCTGTTTCGTGTTACTTAATAGCATTGGTCTTTGGTGGTTTTAGTTGCATGAGGTTCCTGGATTGGCGGAGAGGATGGGCTCCTTGATGTGTGTGGATGTTGATATGAATTTGAATGCTGATGCTGATGCCGAAGTTGAAGCTGAAGCTGAAGCTGAAGTGAATGGTGAACATTGTGTTGTGGACATTCTGGAGAGTGAAGTTCGAGAGGCAAAGGAGAAAGGAGATGGCACGTTGAGATGGTTGGAGCTTGAAGGACTTGACATTGATGATAACACGCTTCTGTCTCTGGCGTTACCTTCTAGGTTTCCGGTCTGTATCTCCTCTTCTTATCCATGCTTTTTAAGTTTATATTATATGATTATTGAATTATTATTTTTATGCTTTGCTTTGTTATTCTGTTATCTCAGTTCTTATCATTTTAGCTGTTGTCACTCATTTTTTTAATTTGAATACTCAGTGCACTCTTTTTTTTTTTCCTTGTTTCAGGATTTGGTGGCACTTAGCCTGTTTGGAAACAAGCTCAATAGTGCCGAAGTGGTTGCTCAAGAAGTTGTGAAATTTAAACATCTTAAAGGACTCTGGCTCAACAATAACCCGGTTCTTGAAAATCGGTAACTTTTCTCGTATTTTAAAAGTTAATTATTGAACTGCATGTTCCCGTCGTCTGGTCACCCCTTCATGTTAAAGAGAACTAAATTACTTTTCTTGTAGTGATGGTGGGCTTGCTGGTGTGATTCTTAAGGAGTTGCCAGAACTGGAAATATATAATTCAGATTTCACAAGCAATTTTGGGGAGTGGGCCTTGGGCTTTTGTGCAGGGATATATGGAAAGAATAACCCTGGAAATGCTGATGAGGCAGACAATACGCTGCACAGTGTGTCTACCCTTGACCTTTCGAATAGAAACATTCGCAATTTAATCAACAAGGTTGAGCCGTTTCTTATGCTTATTTTCTATCTGCTTTCTGCATTGTTTTTTTCCCTAGCTTGTGTTTCCAAACTATTGATATGAGACTTGAATGTATTCTTTAACTAGGATTCAAATTGATTGCTTGAGTTCAAAAGGCTGGGAATTCTGTTTGTCTTAACCAGGAGGTGCTAAATGATAAACAATGTGCCCATTTGGTTTATAGTTAGGTAGAATTGATTTTGAGGGGTTGAATATTTTTGAGATATGTGCATAAATTAATTTGAGCCATATATTTTTCTTGGAACGTGTATTTTGCATTGAAAAGTGTGAGAATTGAATTTTCAACTTTAAAATAAACATGTCCAAAGCATAATCAATAGAAGCATGCATGGCATTCTGCAACAGTTCATTACTGCCAAATGTTTTTGTTTTTATCTAAAGATTCTAAACCCTTTGATGATTCTCCCATTTTTTCAGGCATTTTCACCCATTTGTTTGCCGTCTCTTTCATACTTGAACATTCGTGGAAATCCATTGGAGCAAAACTCAGTTAGTGACTTGTTGGATCTGCTGAGGAGATTCCATTGCTTATGTTCATTGGAGGTTGTTTTGATTTATATTATCACAATTTTTTTATACCCTAAAATGGCCTTTGTTATTTATCCTTTCCATACCCTTGTACCCAGTGTTTTGTTTTTGATAATTCATGCAATTTTCAGGTAGATATTCCCGGTCCACTTGGAGGAAGTGCCATTGAAATTCTGGAATCTCTTCCGAACATTTCTGAGCTAAATGGTATCAGTGCATTCAAGATATTGGAAGCTGGAAAGCATGTTATTGATTCAATACATCCTCGTCTTCCTGAATGGACTCCTGATGAACCTCTTGCTGATCGAATTATAAATGCAATGTGGCAATATCTAATGACATATAGACTTGCAGATGAAGAAAAATTAGATGAAACATCTGTATGGTATGACCTGCTTTTTACTTGTTTTATTTTGTTATAATTTAGCACTAGCTTTCTTTTGATCAATGTATGCATTCTTAAGTTTGCCACATTTCACCAAGGTGATATGATATATGCTTTACTGTTGTAATACTACTTGAATCATTGGATCAATATCTGACCACTGAAATTGTTGGGTTCAGTACATTAAATGGAATAAAAATAGAAGTGTCACATGAATCATGGATGACTAGTTTTCCTAATGATATACCACCTGAACAACACATTGTTTCGGATCTTTTTTTCAGGTATGTGATGGATGAACTAGGTTCAGCTTTGCGGCATAGTGATGATCCAAATTTTAGAGTGGCACCTTTTCTATTCATGCCCGAGGGCAATCTGGCATCTGCTGTGAGGTTATCTTCTATATTTTCTTTTATCAGATTAGTGGATTGATGTGGAAGTCATATTTTAATGCTCTATGATGCATTGTTTGGACTGAAGGAAAGTAGGGGGGAGGGGGGTAAATTCATTTCCTGGAGTTAGATGAATTTTATTTCTCTTCATTTGTCTTAGATGGAGAGAAAAAATTAATTTTGATGAGATCCATAAAAATATTTTCTCCCCTCAAGAGTAGAGAAAACCAGGGGGACCAAATTTTTTTTGTTTTTTATTTATTTTAAATTATTAAATAATTTTTAAAAAATAAAAAATATAGTAAAAAATTAATTTTTTAAAGTTAAATTTTATATTTTTAAAATATATGTAAATTAAAATTTATACTATTAATATTTCTTTCTACTCTATCTAAACAACTTATTTTTCCATTCTATTTGCACTCCAATTCTTATCCTCCTATTTCCTTTCCTCCTAATTCTTTTCTTCCTATTTTCCAAATCATCCAAACAATATATGAATGTAACTGGTGCTATACTATATATTGGTACTGTACATAGTGTCTTACATCTCATTTGTGATGAAAGATTTCCTGTTACAAGTTTTGATCCTTATTTCTTGCTCATTAATATATCCTGCCTTCATCACCTAAGTGGCTCATGTTAGAGACTTCTATATGTGAAACTTCTCTCCCATGTCCCCTCCCGAAATCAAATGATGTACTTATGCATTTATTATGGCATAACCCCTGGACTTGTAATAAGTCAAAATTAATCATCATACAAAGTAATATCTCTCCCATTTTCTCCAGCTATTCTATTCTATGGCCAACACAGAATGTTCAGAAAGGTGATGAGTGCACTCGTGATTTTCTTTTTGGTATTGGGGAGGATAAACAACGTTCTGCCAGGCTTACTGCATGGTTCCACACGCCTGAGAATTATTTTATTCAAGTATTCCTTCTATTGCTAAGATTCTGATTCTGATTTATGGTTAAAAGTCTAATACGAGAGTATTGGGAAAGTTTGGAGCTAATTAATCTACTGCTTCCAGGCATATGAAAAGCACAACCAGAAATTGCAATCCACAAATTCAATACCTCTCACTATGCAGTCTTCTGAGACTAGAATTATTCATCAACCTGATGGGCATCCTTTACGTGTTTACACAGATATACCTCATGTAGAGGAATACTTGACACATCCTGAGTTTGCAATCAGTAAGTTTAATGCATGCATGAACTTTTCCTCTTTTGGAGAAGAATTGCCATCTTTTGATTGTCAAAAATATCCCTTGGATGTTATTTTATGGTTGTCTATACTATGCATCTTGCTGACTTACTTTCTACTCTTTTTGAATGTTTTTATGCCTACAGCAAAAGAACCAAAAGATGCAGATATAATATGGACAAGCATTCAGGTAGATGAGGATATGAAGAAGGCCACGGGAATAACAGACCAGCAATACATTAATCAATTTCCTTTTGAGGCATGTCTTGTTATGAAACATCACTTAGCCGAGACAATTCAGAAGGTGGTAATTATTAACTGACATTGTATGCTCATGCCAATGAGATTGTCCTAAATGAATGACCAGTGTCCATTATCCATTTCTAGTGAAATACATACTAATCATACTTATTCATCCTGGCATGCAACAAGTTTGTTTTCTTTTCCAAGTGAGCCTTTTGATAAGTTGAATCATATTTTCTTTTGTGGGTGGGGGCTGGTTTACCTTCCTACAGGCACATGGGTCTCCTCAATGGTTGCAGCCTACTTATAATCTTGAAACACATCTATCTCAACTTATTGGTGACTATTCTGTACGCAAAAGAGAAGGACTTGACAATCTTTGGATCTTGAAACCCTGGAATATGGCCCGAACTATTGATACTTCTGTAACTGATAATTTACCTGCAATAATCCGGCTCATGGAAACTGGTCCTAAGATTTGCCAGAAGTATATTGAACAACCTGCTTTGTTCCAGGGTAAAAAGTTTGATCTACGTTACATAGTACTGGTTCGGAGCATGCACCCTTTGGAGATATTCTTGTCAGATTGTTTCTGGGTATGCTGATTCTTCTTTTAGCTTCTAACTTTAAGTTAGTATAGCCTTCTTTATGTTATTGTTATACTCTTGAAAGATTCTAATGGTAACACGTTCTATATTTTATACAGGTTAGGATAGCCAACAACCAATATTCTTTGGACCGAAGTAGTTTTTTTGAATATGAAACTCACTTCACTGTTATGGTATGTCTTGTGTACCATATTGTTTAGCAAGATATTCAGTTGAAAATATGGTTGAAATAATATTATCTCGGTGCTTTACTTTCCTCGAAAAGTTTTAACATAGTTGCTGTATGAATCTTAGAATTATCGTGGAAGAATAAATCACAAGAACGTTAAGGATTTTGTGAGGGAATTTGAGGAAGAACATCAAGGTAATGGGGACTGCCTCGTGTTTATCCTCTGCCACCTTTAATTTTTAGAGTCTTCCAGAGCATTTTTTTTAATGAATTCTTGATACAAGTTACTGCCCCTGTGTCTCTTCAGTTGAATGGTTGGCTATACATACAAGAGTAAGGAATATGATTCGATCAGTGTTTGAGGCAGCTGCTGTTGCACATCCTGAGATGCATAGTCTAACATCAAGGGCTATGTATGGTGTGGATGTCATGTTGGACTGCTCTTTCCAACCAAAGTTACTAGAGGTTTGTAAATGAAGCAATGGTCTTCTTCCTTCCAATGCTCGTTTTTCCAACACCGAAAGTTTCATAGTTGACGTTAACTCCTGAGTTTATTAAGATGCCAGGCTAGAGTCCTACTTGTCATATATTGATTTATTTGTTCAGGACATATTTCCTCTGTGAATTATGGAATTATGTGTAGCATTTATTTCCTTTTATGCAGGTGACTTACTGCCCGGATTGTACTAGAGCGTGCAAATATGACATGGATATTGTAGTTGGAGAGGGAGGTGTTGCTAAAGGATGTGATTTCTTCAACAATGTTTTCAGATGTCTCTTTTTGAATGAAATTTCACAGGTTAGCCCATTGTAATCTAGCCACAGTAAAGAATTAAAAAATTAATTTTAGTCTCACGGGCTATCAATACGAGGTTTGTGTAAATGTTATGTTTTACTTGAGGATAATTTTGCTGTGTAATGGTGCACGTGCCTTACTTTTCCTTGTATTACTGATGGTAAAAATTAAACAATTTTGAGCACCCTTCAGTTCTTTTAATAGAAGAATATGCTGAAGACTTGTAATCATGCAGCAACGACCAATTGGCATTTCGTAACTGAACCATTTCCATGTATGATTGTTTGATAATTCGTTGCCTCGTTTTTTTTTTTTTGTCAAACTATAGAGTTAAAAATTGTATATCGACAACGCAGTTTTTTTCAGGTCAGATACAAATATGGAGCACAACAGTGCACGATAACTGAATCAAATTGCACCCTCGTATATTTCTCTTAAACAAAAAAGACCCTACCTGAACTAATCTGTACATTGGATCTCTCTACAATTGTGACGTTGTAGATCGGTCTACGTGTTCTTTAAAATTGAGAATGAGCTTAAATGCTTGATATGAACTGGGAATTTAACATGTGCATATGCCAAGCAAGTGGTTAAGCTCCTTGTTCGGTTGTTTCTCCAGAGGTATGCGAGTGATTTCTTAGCGTTGAAATCTTCCTTTGTAATTCAAGATTTGAAATCCGCTCAGCCTCCAGTGCTCGCTCAAGCTTTCATTATATCATAGATAAAAAAGGTTTCAGCAAGCACTCTTTTTAAAACTGATAAAGATCACCCAAAATGTATATCTTAACACTTGATAGCTGTGTGTGTGTATTACAATTGATAATAATACCTTGGCAGCCCGGGTGCTCCATTCTCCTAAAATAGCTCGGAGCCTTTCATTCTCTTCTACATACTGTTATGATAATTACAAGAATATTACTGAGCACCTTATAGTCAAAGGCCGTATTAGTAAATCATGTACGATACCTGATTGTTGGTCATGCGAACATGTTGGATCTCTGAGTCCCTTTCAGCAATCAAGGACCGTGCAAGCCTTAACTCTGATTGCACTTGGTTCATCTGAAAATAAATTTCCAAGTGAGGATCCTTAGTTTGTGGAGGTGGAGTTGAATGGTATCTGATGACTCTGATCTTGGGTTTATTAACAAGGTACATTTGCCAAAAGGATAACATACTAATCATATGAGGCGTCACAGAAATTTTCATTTGGAATTTAGTTACAAGATTAAGGCAGTTTACATTAAGATGGCTGCATTTTGTTGTCTGCGCATTTAAAACACTATAACAGAGTAATTACCTCTGCCGAAAGTGTCCGTAACTCTTGATCACGAGCTGCTAGTAGATGGGCTAGGTCAACCTGCAAAATAAGCAATTTATTCCAAAAACTGAAGGAAAAGAATGAAGACGGAACCACCAATATTTACTGAAACCAAGATCAAACCTAGGGTTTTTAACAAGTTAAGCAAGCTAATGCATTTCTCACAGCTCAGTAGTTTAAAAAGTGTATTAGGTTTAGCTAAACTGGTTTGTAATTAATTATGTAAAAATGTTGATTGGTTACAATTGAAGCCTAGCTCACAGTAATTTAGCCTAAGAGACCCAAGTGGAACAAATTCAACCTTGTTGAGCAGCCTGAGATCTCAAGTCAAGAAATTAGGCACACATTTTTTATCAATCAATCTTGGCATGACATGCATTCTAAATGAGCCGAGCCTTAGGCTCATTGCTGTTCCTACGCAAACTATTTCAACTAGATTCTCAAAAAATGGAGGTGCCATTAGGCTCAGTTAATTGAAACAAGATTTTACTAAATCCCTTAACTATAAATATTCTACCATAGGTCAAGGTCAAAATATTCTACCAAATTCGATCACTGTTCGTGGTGCCAAAAAGGAACTAATAGTAAGTATCATTAAACCTAAAATAGCAAAGACCTGCCATTACAAGGAGTAGAATTTATGATAAGAACCCTAGGTTATTTAATATTTAACTACATTTCCTTCTTAGCAATATTTTTCTGATTTCTATCAATGCAACTTAAGCTAGAGATCCACAACGTGTAATTGATGTAACAGCATCAGTAAAATTTCTTTCCAGGTCAAAAGAACTCTTGTTGTGTGTGAATTGATAAAAAGAACCATGTTTTAGCAGGGAGGAGTTTGAATGCTAATTGAATGAAGCACCGGAATACTGGTTTTGACATGATACAGGGGTTAAAATCGCAAGATGAATTCAGATTGAGCTGCAAATCTACTAATCCAACAGAAGATATTTGCAGTTAATCACCATGATTGAATAGAATACCATATTGAATATTCTACCTGATTAAAAAACATTCCATACTGAATATCACAACACATGCCCATTGTAAGAGACACAACATGAGAATTTATATGAATTAAAATAATGGTTAAGACTAGGAAGAAAAGTAACTTATCTGTGCTAATTATTACCTGTGGTGTGCTCCGATCATCAGTTCGTTCATATTTGCTTAAACTCTCTTGCAACCGGAGAATCTGCAAGACCATATTGATGGAGAACTAATTATAAGAATTACCTTTAGAGGAATGTCTACACTATAAGTATCACTTATAGTGTATATAATCAACAGTAAATGAATTCTTGAAATCTTTGCATACCTCCTCACTCAAAAAATGAAGATTTTCACGCTGATATTGCAGCAAAGCCATTTGCTGATCAGAGAGCCTACCATCGTGGTACCTATTGCATCAAGATATACTAATTACAGTGTTTGCATCCTTCACAATCCAAGAACCCAAGTTTGATTTGTATTTGCAGATGTGATTTGCATTTGTGTCATTGACACAACACAATCTTTTAAATGGCATGCATATAGGGTAGGTCTCATGCATTCAGAAATATTAGTTTGCTGAACAGTTTTTCCCCCCCATTTTCTGGTTTGAAATCAAACATGGATATTGGGTCATGCAGTAAATTAGAAACTAAATTACAAAATGTTTACCTTAGACCCTCCAAAGAACTTGATGGTTGTAGTGGTGAGTATAAGGACTTCAGAACATCGGGATGAGAGTTCAATGAATTGTATTGGTGTATGTAACCTGCTTGCACAAAAAATGTGGACAGAAATAATGAGCTAAAACTATCACTACTATATACAAAGAGATCTTATAATTATAGAAGTGGTGAATTTAAGCAAAATATATCAATATCTACTTAAAAGGGTGCAATACATGTTTCCAGCCTTTTCCATCAAATGGGGGGCTGGTGGGTGCTGCTGTCTCCACAAGGCTTAATACATCCCTACAGCTCTTTTTAAACAAATTTCTTAAAATTGTTTTAAATTTGGTATATAATTGTATTAGAAATTGTGTTTGGACCTAACTCAATCCCTAAAGCTAACTCATGAGGTGAGGATTGTCCTCACCTTATATATACTTGGTTGGTCATATCTCTACTTAATGTGGAAATCTAACACACTCCCACATGCTTAGGATTTGTCATCTGGAATGTGAAGTTTGCAGGTTTGGACATCTGCAAGTAGATAAATTGCAGGATTGGACATATGCGATACCCCAATAACAAATTTAGGATAGACTATAATACCATATTAAAAATTGAATTTGAACTTCACTCCACTCCAAAAGCTATCCCATGAGATGAGGATTGTCTTCACCTTATGTAGATTTGGTTAGTCATATCTCTATTGAATGTGAAACTCTAACAAATTGTATCTTTCAAAATATAAAAAGTACTAATCTAAACACATTTCCCAGGTTTTTCATCCAAAGGGAGGATGTAGCACCTAAAGGTTCAAGATATCCCTCTAAATGCTCTTAAATTGTTTTTTTTTATTATGACATCTTGCCCCATCAATAGAAACGGTCATTATATGAAATTTCTAGCTTTGTCCCACACCCCCCCCCCACCCAAAATAAAAACGAAAAAGAACAAAATATATAACTTACCAATGTAAAGACTCATAAAACATCCAGCACATAGAGCTTCAACTACCATAATAATCCTGCAGAAATAGACAATCATTTTGATAGAGTAAAATTGTGAACAACTAATTTCCAGTCATTCCCTAAAGATAGAAAAAAGGGAAGAAATATGCCACATGGAACAAGAACTTGATGCTGAACAATTGTATCATTAGGTAGAAACCAAACCACAGGAGATTGTAAGCATAATGAATTATAACATTTTTTAAATAAATTATTGTAATCTCTTCAAGGAATTTATTCCAAGTTTTGGAATACCAAATTTCATTAGATTATGGCCATGCCAGAAGTACAACTGTTAACACACCTACACAAGAGGAAGGGATAGAAAGATAAAAACATGCCATATACAGTTAAGTGCCAGCCAAGATCTTTATCTCCTACCAAGAATATATATATACTGCAGCTAGAAACTCTGTAAATTGCAATATATTGAACCTCACTATCTACTAGTAAAACCATTCTCAATATGATATTATCCTGGAAAAATATCTAAAGTAGACAAGTATAACCAAATGAAGAATATACCTCAATATTGTAGAGATAGACAGAGAACCAGTGTAAGGTTTCCAGACTATAACAAGTAGAATCGCAGCAGTTCCTGTCATCAAATCAACTCGTTGAAAATATTCATGTCTTAATTTAATAATAAACTCAAATAATAGAGACTATCCACATTGTTATAAATATAAAAATATTCATATGCCTCCAACTAACAATTTAAGTTTTGGAGTTGACTTGGTTCTAGACACATAATATCAATTGACTTCAAATATTGAGTATGATATGAAAGAAAAGTCTAAAGACCAAAAATCCGAAATACATACCATAAGCAGTAATAGCAAAGGGTATACGGACAATAAATTTCAACTTCTGGCTGAAACTATAATAGCCCTGAAAATTTTGATAAGTGATGAAAAAAAGAGTCAAACAGTAGACCAACACCAAACATTACTAAAACCTGTAGAGATGTTTGTAGCAAAAATTTTATTGGTAGTTCTTTTATTTTACAGGTCTCACAACATTGAAGAACTTTCAGATTCCAGAGTCCAAGTGGTAAAAAATTCCAAGCAAATGCACATGAGATATAGACAAACTAAGAAACTAATGTGACAACAAAGTACTTGTGATTAAGGGGGTGTTCGGTAGGAGGATTATTTTAAACTTTTCCAAGAATCTCAATTTGGGAATGTTAGATTCCTATGTTTAAACATTCTAGGAATCTAACATTTCTAGGAATTTTGGTTTAACTATGTTTCCCAATAAAACATTCCCATGGACGGGATGGAAATCCAAGATTCCCATGAAGATAGAAAGATTTTAACCATACTCATAATAACATTCTTAAAAAACTTTTATACATGCTAAGCACATTTGTAACAAAGTATTGATGGATTTAAACATAAGCTGTTTAAACATAACATGACCGTTAAAAGAATTACCTGCAAGCGTATCTTATGCACTTGATAAACCAGATACTGTTGAAAGATTCCTGAAATGGTAAAAATATGTCATTTAAACATAATAAAACCTTATGTATAGGATATGAAATATATGTAGCAGAAGCTTATAATGCTTAGTAAAATTTAAATGATATTTATTCAGCTACATACAATATCATTTATACATCAAAACAATGTGAAGTCCAAAGCATTTGTCTGTATTAGCGTCTAGATTCTATTAGGCTTTACAAACCTCATAATCGGCTATATCAAAAATTAACTAACTAGCAAAGGCATGTTGATACAAAAAAAAAATTCAGTATCTGATTTGGGCTCCCAAAAGGCCAAAACATTAAGGGACCCATAGTGAAGCAAGCAGCAAACAGCGGTGGATTGTATATTCTCGTATTTATTTCCACTTTCCTGGGCTGGTCGTCTTCTAAAGAATTAGTCATCATATTCATTGGGTGCCACATACTTCATCTTGGAAGGTTATTCATCCTCAAGTGCAATTCTTGGACAAAATGGTTGTAGTGAAAATTAATCGCTGGAAATATATTTAGATGATATAAAATCAATCATTAGAAATAGCTAACAACAGCTAGCCAGTTTCTAGAATCAATCAAATAAGAAAAATTTAGCATATCACAAAAATTCTTCCGAAGATTTACATGGAGACAAAGGCAGCAAATTGGACTGCAAATTGCAAAGGGGGACAATAAGAAAAGAAATCCTCTTAAACAAGCAGAGAGACTTTAAAGACCCAAAGCAAAAGGTATTCCACAACAAGCAAACACGCAATGCACCAGAAAACATGCTTATCTAGAGACAAGAATTAAGAACACCTAATTCAGGGTAGTTCTAGCAATGTCAAACCTGTTAACAACAAAAGAAGAACATCACAACTACAAAGCACTGGAGAGATGAGTCCTTGCATGGGACGAAATATCCATGGAGCTCCTATGGCCAAAGTAGCATAACCTGCCTAAAATGGAAGTAAAATAATAATAATAATAAGCAATTCACGCCATAATCAAAACCACACACAACACAACACAATGAACTTTCAATTCAATCAAAATCAACATCATCATGTATTGGCAAATCAGCCATGGACCGATTAATTGAAACTAGGAATGGATTTAACTTGCCAATAATATGCAATAGAAAACGCTGCCAACAACCCTAGCAGCCTTGCGGTGAGCAAAGAGAGGAGCCTCGTGCAGTATATCAAGAAAGCTACAACAACAGAAAAATGAAATTGAAGAGGTGTATTATATATGTGTGTATCACGCATTATCAGAAATTTAATGAAAAGAAGAAATTGTGACTAACAGAGCGTTCTCCTCCGGCGAAGTGGCTGTCGGAGAGGCGTATCTATCTGTTGCCATCGCACAAGAGAGATTTGGATCCACGCAATGGGTTCCAGTTCCAGGTTTTAGTTCAGCAAGTGCTTCAATCCCCTCACAAACAAAAGAGTAATCTTGTTCACCTTTTATTACATTAATTTTTAACACAATTATTCTAATATTTTTATATTACTTTTTCATTTTCTTATATTTTAAGTGCTTATATTCTTAAATTAGATTTATATTTTTATTTTCTAAACCTAAGTTTTTTATTTGTTTAGTTATTCAGTTAAATTAATGTATTCAATTTTTTGTGATTTTGAATATTTTTTATTTAGTTCACCTTTTTGAAATTTAATTTAACTTAAAAATTTACTTATGTAATCTATGACTATGAGTACTAATTAATTAAAAAGAAGGTTAGTATTAAATATACTTGTATTCTTATAGAATCGTGGTTCAAACTCAAGTTCTTGAAACAACAATGTGTACGGCTTGATTATATCGGTTCATGCTCTGATCCACGGTTAGACTAGTGGGAGTGACCGGTTTAATCCAATTTTAAAAATAAAAGTCATATTTGGGAATGTTCTACAATGATTCAATGAATTTTGTGTTTATGGTCCATTAAATACTGATCATTAATTAAATAATAAAATAAATATATAATTTAGATTTATTTCAATTACAGTTTGCAAAATTATTGGATTTAAGAAATCCAAATAAATTCAAACTTCCGAAATTGCTTTTTTATTTTTTTTCGCTTTTATTTTTTTAATTTTATTTTTAATAAATATATTTTATAAATTTATTTGTGACATATAAAAATATATATTCTATAAATTGGTTTGTGAAATCTATTTTTATATTTTATAAATTAATTTATATAATATATATTTTTACATTTTGTAATTTAATTATAATTCTATATTTTATAAATTAATTTACGAAATATAACAATATATTTTATAAAATTTATTTTTAAATTAATTTATAAAATATAAAAATTTATTTTATAAAATTAAAAAATTTTGTAAATTAATTTATAAAATATATAAAAATTAAAAATTAAAAAATATTAAAAAAATAAAAGTAAAAAAAGCAATTCTTCAAAGTTCTTAGTGTCAAATGATAAAACCTGCATTATAAGCTGGCTTAGTCCAGCTCAATTGAGATTGGGCTGTTCGATTTTTCCTTTTTTAAATGTAAAATTTGCTTAAGGGATTACTTTTTGCATCCCTTTTAACCCAATGCCCTCCCCCCTTTTTAATTTTTAATTTTTATATTTTAAAAATATAAAATTTGAACTTATTTATTTAAATTTTTAAAATTTATATTTAAAAATTTTATTTATATTTATATAAACTTATTTTTAAAACTTAAAATTTAAAACTATACTTCTGTAATTCTGAAATTTATGTCTTCCGAAATTGAGATTCCAAAAATTCATTCCGAAAATCAAATTTTAAGAGTATTAAAGAAAAAAATAACCTTTGATAAAGAAATTTCAAACAATTAACGATTAATGTCTATACTTTAAAAAAAATAACAAAAATTAATACTTAAGAAGAAGAAAGAAAAGAAAAGAAGTTGAGATGATAGGAAAAAAAAAGATAAAAAATATTATATATATATATATATATATATATATATATATATATATATATAAAATAAGACTATTCTAATAATTTAGCAGGAAAGGAGGTGCAATTAACAGAAGGAGAAGGTGTAAGTAGCGATGCCTATTTTAAATTTGATGGAATTAATTGAAGTATATTTGTAGTAAGCTTGCTACCTTGGTCAAATTATAAGCTTGCAGCCTTTCAAAAATTACAAGCTTCGGACATATATTATCAAGTTCACTTTCAAATTTTAAATATATTATCAGAGTTAGATTTCTAAATATGTTACGTGTATAATATATTCGTTCGCGGCACTAGCATACTATTAGAAGTTATAATTTATTATTTATAAAACATTAAATTACTATTAAAATTAAAAATAGAAGTAGATTCAATTAAGATAAATTTTAAACATTAAAGTCTGTTTTAAAATTTATGTTTATTATTTATTATTTTTTTCTGTTAAAATCTGATGTGATTTAAAGTTTATAAGTTTAAAAATTTATATTTTAAAAAAATTAATAAATATATTTAAAATTTATATAAATAATTAATTAAAAAAATTTATAAATTTAAAATTTATAAGATAAAAATATTATAAAATATATATTATAAATATAATATATTAAAATAAATATACAATATATAAAAATAAATAAATTTTTTATAAATATAAATACTTATTATTTAATTATTTATTAAATAAATTAATTTTTTATCAAAAGATTTTATTATTTTTATCTTTAATTAAAATTTATAAATTATATTATAAATATAATAATATTAAATAATGAAGATACATATTTAATAATAATAATCTATCTCAATCTTTTTTTTAAACGTAGATGAAAAGAATAATCAGACTTTACATATTTATATAAAAAATAAAATAAATTTTGTAACGACCATCTAAAAATAAAAACACGCGTCTGATGCCGTTGCCACCAGACTGCCACGTATATGTTGAATGCCACCTCGTGGCTTCTTATTATGATTTCAAAACAGCTAAGCCATTCATTTGGCTTTCTAAAAAATTAAATTGGAAAAATTCCTCCTTCCTGAACATAATTTCTATTCGTCTTCTTCATTCTTTTGTAAGGTAGTTTCACCAAAACTCAGCCCTTCAATCTTCTCAAGTAAAGGATCATCTTGGCTTTAGCTGATATTGGGACGAAAATTTTATACTACAACCACTTTCAATTATAATATTCTAATTATTATTAAAGCTAAATTGAACCAACATCGTTACAACCACTTTCAATTATAATATTCTAATTATTATTAAAGCTAAATTGAACCAACATCGTTAAACTTAAATAAAGAAGGTAAAGAAATGAAATTATCATCTTTTAACATTACATTATTTTTCATAAATAGGTAAGGAAAGTGAAATTTAAGTAAAAATTTAAGAATACTTTAAAGTTTTTTATAATTCTAAAATATAAATTATTAATTGATATTTTAAAATTGATAAAAATTCGTTTATGTATTGTTATTTTTAAAATTTAGAATAGTTTATGAAGCTTTAAATATTTCATTTTATAAATTAAAAGTAATTAAAATTAAAATAATATTTTTAAGATTAAATATTTTTAGATGTTATTTTAGACGAATATATTAAAAAAATCTTCTTAAAAAAATTATAAATGAGTTACTCTAAACGAATTTCTAGAAAAATTTCTACAAACATGTTCCTATAAATAAATGTATAAATAAGTTTCTATAGACAACTTTATAAATAAGTTTTTATAGACAAGTTCCTATAAATGAATCTATAGACAAGTTTTTAAAAGTACTCTTGTGATAAACAAGATAATGTAGACCAAATGATGTTGGTTTAGACCAAAAAAGATCATCTTAGACCAAACACAAACACTTCATATTAAATGATACTGTTGCAAATCAGACGATACAATCAGATAAGACTGTAGTAGATGAGACGATTTGTTAAATGATCAAATGAGATTATTGTCTCAAGATATCCTTAGATAGATCCCAAGGATCTTTTAGAAAAAATAATATTTTTATAAGAAACTTTGAGAGACTAAGGATTATAAACTAAACATCGATTATGAAACATAACTAAATTAATAATGGCTAATTGACAATCTTTGAGAGAGATAACCCATAGTTGTGTAGAAAAGTAATATAATCATGAAATTCTTATGGAGGGAAATAATGATTTCAAAATAATTATGTTTAAGGATTGAACTATATCAATCGTTGATGTGTGTTAATTATTTTAGATGAGACAAATAGATGTCTAGAGGATGAGAACCTCATGCAGTGCCTTGGGAGACTATCAATATAAATTATTTTCAAGTGAAATTTACACACATGTTGAATGGAAAAGGAAAATGAGGTCCTAAGTTTGATGAGAAGCCAGAGCCTTCAGTTAAAATGAGTAAGAGATATGAAGTGATTGATTGTCATGCATCATATGCATAAAATGTTTTTAGAAATCATCATTGTGAAAGATAATCTACGAGACCCTTTAAGTAGGACAACTAAAAAATCGAAGGGTCCACTCACATGAAAATAGATCATAGTTCATGAGAGATGAAAATTTCAGAATCTAGGAGGTATATGAGTTAGGTTTGAGCCTCTCCAAAGGCCTAGGATTGATCCATATAACCAAGAATACTTTGGTCGAACTTAGCCGTCTCGATAAGACTCTAAAGACTGTCATTACCGATTGACCAATTTCAGTTTCTCTTGTTGAGAAAAGTGAAATGTAAAATGATGGATATTGATGATGATTTGAGTGTTCATGCGGTGACACTTTGATTTGAGAAATTGGATCACGGTACTCCTATTATTTTGATAAAGTGATTATGATCATTTGGGCCTACATGCATTTGCATATTGTAGGGATGATCAACTTCATATTAATGATGATTATTATGGTATGAGATACAGTAGACCTCAACCTAATCTTGAGTCTATTAGAAAATTTGAGGAAAGAATGGTGGAATGTTCATGTGTATTGATTGCATTCATTTTAATCTTGGTTAAGATTTGTGTAGCAAATAATAAGATCTATGTGTTTATGTATAAGGTTTATCAATATGTGTGACTTGTAAAGTGAGTGATGGAATGATCATGTGTGTACAATGTGTACCACGATTGATGTTATGATAGTTCTTTGCGGATGTCAAATAATATGTGTTGTTTATATATTAAATTATTTATAATATACTTCTATTCAAACTACTATTTGAAAAAAAATATCTCACTCCTTTGTTTGCTATATTCCCATACATGAAACTATGTCCTAGTGGGACATGATGTGGACAACCCCATTGAGTCGTAGAGATGAATATTGACATGAAGGATGGAAAATAATCAATCTTCTAAGAATATGGGCAACCATTATGAAATGAAAAGTATGGATGATGAGAAGTTACTAGGAGTGATGGAGCTTATAATCAAGATTCGTTTAGTCCAACCTTACGTTTTCAAAGATAAGTCTAGTATTTCTACATTAGTAACACCAACCTATATTGTTTACATTCTTGAATGAGTTAAAATCTATATGGATGGTTTAGGGAGTTGTAACAAATTTATGATTAATTTTAAAATGTGTTAACTCATCACCCATATAATGTAAAATTTGGATAACTATTTTAAATGTTTAAATAAATTGAATTTTATTTAATCCAACTCATTTAAGTTTACTATTTGCATAAAATCAAGTTGGATATCAAATTAATAGATTTAGATTTAATAACCTATAGAATTAAGTGAGCATATCACTGCTTGTAATGCATTCAATGATGGTTTTTCTAGGATTGTATTGTATGCATAAGGGCAATCAACCACTACAATTTTTAATTACTTTAATGGTTCTTATTGTGGCTTACCTTTTCAAAGTTAGGTGTAGTTTAATATATCTTTTGGGCTGGATAATATCTCATGTGAATATAAATTTGATTAACTTTCTTTTATAAGGTGTAAGACTATTTTTAGAGAGCTCTTGTAACATTTGAATAATTTCATACTATATTTAAGTTATATTATGAATTTTTTTTAGTTATTGCTTATGTTTACAAGAAAAAACTTCATGGCTATTTCAAAATTATGTTATATCAAGCAGTGACAAATTTTTTAAAATTTTTTTAATAAAATGCAAGCCTGATTATGAACATTAAATGATTTTCATAAATAAACGGTATGTTTTCAGTCACGTCGAAATTGCCATAATGATAATTAAACATGTGAACATGTCATCATGTAAATAAAACATCATAGATAATATTAGTAAAAAATAAGTATTTAAAGTTACAAACATAATAACTTATTCATGAATCTCAATTAAAATGCCAGGACATCATTACCCTTCATAATAATACATACAACAACCAAGGTCCACATAAGTCATAAGTAAAACACACAGACATTATAATATAGCCAAATTACAACGTCAACATAGTCCATCAGTAACTAACACTGCTAATACCAATGATTTGATATCCTTTAGTAAAATCTCCTATTAATGGCATCCTAACCCAAAACAAATGAGGAACTCCTTTATGATGACGGCTCATCATGGTAGTGTGAAGATGTTAGGGGATTGTATCCTCAATACTAATGACAACTAGACAAAGTCTATCAAAGATTGTAATGATTACGTTAGACCATGAGTAGGTGAAAATGAATACGTTAGATGGAGGTTCCACAGTGGGATAACAAAGTTCTTTAGGTTGAAATTTGGATGCATTATAGATGTAGAGAAAGATGCTCGTAAGAATAAGTAGACTTGAACTACAACTTATGCTATGATAATTATGTCATTCTATTGGTTGTCGAAGTGTCAGTTAATGTTAGTTATATCTAGAAATATTTTCGTTGAGACAAAAAAAAATAGTAAGGATGAGATGGAACATAGAGGAATGAGAAAATAAATTTTTGAGTAGGGTTCTACTCTACACTAAGTATCATTGTCTAATCTACAACCTCCTCAGTTTATTTTGAAATCATATCATGCATAAAATCTGTATCATTTTACTTTGTAAAAGAGTTATTATAAAGTGGGTTCATTTATAAGTTTATTTTTTAACTCAAGAATAATCATAATGTCATACTTGTTAGACAACTTGATGAATGAAACTTATCTTTGCAAGAAAATATAATATTCATATTTAACTTTCTCTTTCTTTCTTTTTTTCTTTACCTATACTATTATTAGATTGGAGGTTTATTCTCAACCATATAATTATGATAAATATATAAAATTTCACATAAAGTGGAAATCATGTTGCTAACCACACTTAAAAAATTACATTCTTAACAAATTATCTTATTACTTTTCTATCTATTCTACCCGTAATTTCACTTAAATCAATTTAGGACGTAAGCTCGTACCTTGGTGATTATCATCACCTTTAACTTTGAAGATCATTATCATCTTATCATCTTTAAACTTTAAAAGTTATAGTATTCCATAAATTTAATACTAAAATATTCCTTTGGTAGTTGAATAAGGATTTTTAATATTTTCAAAAATATATCCAAAATTTAGTTTCACTTAGTTACATTGAAAATTTTGATTCATCAAGCAAAATAGAAAGCAATGTCTCACATAAAACTATTCAATTAGATCTCCTCATGCACATTTGGAGAAGCATATATCTTTCCTTTAGTTTAAAAGATCATTATTAACCTTTTATTATTTATCAGTACAAGTAATTGTGCTAGATAAGCTTACTGTTATACTTAGTAGCTTTTAGGTTTTTTTTAAGAGATTAACTTATTATATTAAATTTGGAAACAAACTTATATGTTTATGAAGTTATCAAATCAATTCAAGGTTGGATACTTTATTTTGAAATTTTGTATAGCATAGTACATTTTTTAAGCTAACTCACTTTACTAGGGTAATGAGATCTTCTAATCCTACTATTAAGTGAGTTTAAGTTTACCATTTCTTATTATTAATCCTCTTATGGTTTTTTCTAAAACATTATTATCCCATATCCTTTTAAGGTGCTTGAATGACATATATAACTTAGAAACTTTGTGAATATTCACATTAAGAGTCATAGTTTGACTCCTAATTCCTCTAAATTATAATTTATGTGTGGCATCCTTAACCCAAATTTACTTTCTTACATTTTTAAAGTCTTTTAATTTTCATCTATTTAATTATAAATCTTAAATCCTAAGTTCTTTTTCCTTCATAATGGTTAAACCAATACTCTAGCCTTGTTAAGCCTAGATTTTATCCCTTCTAATATTTTGGTAGGAAAATCTCATATGCAATGGTCAAAGAGCTTAGATCTAGGATTTTTACCAATAAAATTAGTTTCTTCTTAATTAATAATCCTAAACTGAATTCTTTTTTTACTAGATTAAGTTTTTCTTTCTTGCAAGTTTTTTTACTTGTTATGAGATCTTCTAAGGTCTAAGATTCCATTGTGGTTGAATCCTTCATTAGTATAACTTAGATCATCAATCTTTAATAAGTGTAAGATCAAACATGTCAACAAGGACTAGATCCTCTTGGTCATGGATGATTCCTCAAGTTCTTAAAATGAGTCTTTACAAGTTCTTATGCTTAGGTTATGCTATAAAAGTTCAAACTTTAAGTTTGGTACTTAAGGTTTGGAACAGTGAGTTTTAAACCAAATTTTTAGTTTAATAACTTACATTAGTTTAATCAAAATTTTATTTCTAACTCAATTTTTTTAAAAGAAAATTATAATCCATTCATCATCCTTTTTATTTTTGTAAATCTAATTTTTAAAATAACTAACTTAAAAAATTAGGGATGTTTACTATTTTAATATATAAAATTTTAATTAATCTTCTTAAAAATTACTTTTTTTTTCTCTTAAATAAATTATCCAAACATAAGCTTAAAATTTTAAATTGCAAAATAATTAAGATCTAGAAGAATAATATTAAATCAAAACTTTATAACCATATCAAACATATATTTAGCAAATTTTATCATAATATTATATATTAGGTGGTATGTTTTGTGATATTACTTTTTTATTCAACAAATTAATGTGATATTACTTTTTTTCTTTATCTTAAACTATGGAGTATTGATAAATAAGAATCAATTATTTGATTTGAGATAATTTATTATTTTACTGGGAAAATGCTCAAAATTATGTCTTAAGTATAAAGAATTAATTTTTAACCTTAGATAAACATCATTAACATTTACAAATTTTAAATTAAGAAATTTAAGATTCATTTTTACAAAAAATAAATAAATAAAAACAAAGTTGAAAGAGAAAGAAATAAATAAAGTGAGAGATAATGTAGGAGACAAAAATGCTCAAGAGATTTAGAGTTTGAATCTTATTCTTAAAAGCATAACGATTATTCTTAAATTAGTTTATTTCTTCCAATATTCAAGTTTATTTTTTTATTATTAAGGTTTCATTTCTTCTCAGGTTTAAGAGCAAAAAATGAGCTTTTCTATTAATGTGAAGGGATTTGGTATAAAATGAATGATCTATTTTAAAACATTTACTTTTACTTTAAATTTTTCAATACAAGTAGTTTTAGAGATAAAGTTTTATTTTATGATGAATCCCTTCGAGATGATATTTTTATAAAATAATTTTGAAATGTAAACAATTTTTTTAAGTTGAAAGAATAATGATGATAAATACGTTATTGAGTCTCACAGGTAATATGATTGAACGAGTGAATGATAGTATGTGCAAACAAATATATGGATAGTTTCATTGTTATGTAAGCATGTAATATGTTGTTTCTTTTGTAATGATATTGAATAATTTAATCATGAAATGTTAAAAATCTAGGTAGCATAAAATGTGAATATATGAAATAAGAGGGAGAGGCATCTTTAATGCATAAATGATAACCTTTTAACAATGAATATCCAAATTTCAATCTTGAAATTTGTAGGTCTAATTAGAGTAGGGAACATCTTCATTACGTAAATGCTAATGTTTAGGATCAAGAGTCTAAAAAATTTTGTGAAATAATTATAAGTGGTTCATATTTTAGAGTTAAAGCACATTTAAAATAACAAATAATGAAGTTGCTTGTTATTTGAATATAAATGTTGATTATTTTGCATAATTGCAAAAAATTAATGAAGTAAATGAGAAATTGTTAAACTCATATTCCACTATCTATCAAAAATGAAAACATCTTTTCTTGATTTAAAATTTTAGTAGGAGAGTAAAAAAAGTTGGCCTTTTTAAAAGTATATTTAATGAAACAATAGGGCATAACCTATAACTTTAATTAATAAATGTTATATTTGATCTCCAAGTTTTCCTTTTAATCTTGCTAGAAATTTCAAATGTGTGAGCTCTTTTACTTTTGTTGTTGTTATTCATTCTTTTTTTATATTGTTACCTCTTAGTTTTAGTGCCTTGTGATCAACAGTCAATCATCTCTTATTTAGATTATTAACACACAGACAGTAAAATTTTCTATTACTTTGAGGTAGATTTGTCTGCACAAAATTCAAAAACTCTTCCACCCCATTCTCGTACTAATCACACGTCCGTTTAACATTTATCCAACTACAATCCATACTATACAAGAATCGTAGACATATGATGTAGGATACCCATTAACCTTGTCACTCATAATTAGTAATTTATTTTCCTCACTATTGGTAAGATTCTATCCCATTCGAGAAAAAAGTTTTTTACTTATCGATTAACAGACTTCTTAAATCTTGAATATCATATACTTGGTGAAATTTTGACAGCATTTTTAATTAGTCTCCAAGTACATGATTTGATTGTGATGTCATTTACCATAATCAAGCATGTACCCAGAGATAATGCAAAATGAACTAAACCGAAATTTCATCAAGTATACTTTACAAGATTTAAGAAAAAATTGTTAACCGCTAAATACAATGAATGGTTTACTTATTCTGCAATATACTCATTGTATTCAACCTTAAACGGAGAACTAAAGTTATGCTCATATTTGAATTCAAGACAAAAAAAATAAAATAAAGATAACTTGGAAAGATCAACAATAATTCAAGATAAGTATAATTATACTAATTATCATTCTACTAATTGTACTAAGAATATGAATGGTTAGTGTTATGTTGTAGGGGATGCCTAAGCTTGCTAAATTTATTATGAGTTGGAGACCTTGAGGATAGAGACTAATCTTGGTGATTAACCTTGATGATAGATTGTATTTTCAACATGCATATCTAGTATCTCATAAAGCATATCTAACTACTAGGTAATGCTAGTTTAAAATATAGTATCTCACCAAGAGCTTGGTTTTAGAATTTTTGGCAACCCGTAAACTAAAAGCCTCTACACCCACAAAGTACCTAACAACAAATCCAATCGTTTAGAAGTTATGTGCGTCTGATACTCTAAGCACCATAAGCAAGGGCAGCGATGTAGAGGATGAATCTCGTGTCTTGTACCGAAGATAGCTAGCTACAACTCCAAGTGCAACCTGTTGAGGTTTAAGGGTCTACAATTATTTAATTTGACTCTAAACCAGTTATTTTCAAAGTTTGAGAAACAAGTTTTGAATTAAAGTTGGCAACTAGGAAAAGAGATAACAAAATTGGTTAACATGCAAGATCTATGAAATAAACTTGAAGGCATGAAAACCAGCTACCAAAATAACTAATAAAATGCTATGAGGGACAACAAAATTCTTACCTTGGATGAGGGAGAAATTCTTGATATAGTTGATATAACGCCAATGGAGATAGCAGAACAAGAAAATCTATACTCCACTATCCAAGCTTTGTTGGTGATTCCTAAAATGGAAAATCATATTACAATTACTTAACTTATTACAATTACACAAATCAAAGATAAAGACAAACAAAGAGAGCATAATAGGAAAAGGGGCTGGTTCTTAATATTGCAGCCTTATGTGTGAATCAGCCTTTATACTTTTAATTAACTAAACTTTAGAAACAAGGGCAAATTAAATGCATAACAGTACATTCCCCTCTTATCTCTAAATATTTCAGGACAAAAGATTGTTGGATAGGTTGTTATTTCATCTATCCAATTATGTACATGGAAGCAAAAAAGAAGCACAAACGTTAAGTTTCATGTGTTTCACCCTCTTCAAATCACATATTCTTAGTTCATGTCTACAAATAAGGAAGTTAGAATTGAACCCATCTTCAAGATTGGTAATTAAATGGTCATTCCTTTTCTAATTCATCACATGCTAGTGATTATTTGCTACCACCATTACAATTCAAGTACAATTTTGGTTTTGTATATATCTATCACTTAATAAAAGTTAATTATAAGATTAATTAACAAGTAATAACATAATAACCCAACTCATAGGATTAGCACCAAGTGATAACAACAAAATAAAACTATATAGTCACCCATGCCTATTGCCTATTCCACCACCATTTTCTCCCAATTATCATTAGCTAATTCCCCAACACAACCTACCAAACCAACCCATGGGAGTGCGAACATATCAATAGGTGAGGTTTAGGTTTGATAATATTGGTTCCTTGGAACAAATTAAAGCTAAATCTAATGCTAACATGTGGACAAGAGATAGAGAAATAAATCAAACAACAAATAGACTTCTGCCTCAAAATGAAGGAGTAGATTGGCTGTAGATAGCTCCTGGTCCCTGCCCTTGATACTCAACTAAGCAATTGAATTAGCCTATAAAGCAAAGTGCAAGCTAAAATCCTAAACCTTGGTATCTCAATGCTTCAAAATTCAACCTTTCCAACCTATCTTTAATATAAAAGTTAGAAAAAAAAAAGTGTTATTTAACTTAGGTCCCATATTGGTTGATGTAAGGGTGACAAGGCTTGTGTTGGAGTTGCCATGTTACTCATTATTACATAAAGGTGAACTCATCTATTATATTAGGTGGTTTTATTCTTTAGCATACAAAATTTCTTATTTGTGTGGGCAAAAACAAAACAGTCTCAGATTTTCTAACATACACATCACCTAACAAGTATCTCGCTTCTTTGTTCAAGGTAACACAAGCAAATTCTCACATATGCAATGGAAAAGTAGAGGTGCGAAGAGAATAATACCTCACAGTGAGCACAACAATGGTAGAGCGGAGACAATGCGGTTGACGAAAAATCACGGCAATGGCGGAGCAGAGGCAATGCGGTGGGGGAAATAACTTACAAATTCTAGAATATAACCAAAATGAAGGATTGTGAATGTAAATTTCATACATAATAATAGAAGGAAATGGAAAAATAACGACAACGACGAAGGTAACTCATACCTTAGGATGCACGATGACAATTTCGAGCGGAGACAATGGTCACAACGACAACAGAGGTAACGATGGAGGCAATGACTAAGATGTGTACGAGTATGAAGAGAACTGGGGGCAATAAGTTGAGACGAGAAACTGGAGATTTAGAAAATGAGGTTGAAGACAACAACAATCGAACAGAAAAGGAAAGGGAAGGACATTTAAATCGGTTGTTTTTTAAAATCGATGTAGAAACCACTTACTACATCGGTTAAACGAATAACCGATGTAAAATCTTTGTCATTTGATTTACAAAAATGTCATCGCCAACTTTTTATATCGGTTCCCTAAGAACTGATGTAAAATATTGTTATAAAAACCCTACATTCTACATCGTGCTTTTAAAACCAATGTAGAAAGTTTCAATTTTATTTACAAAAGGCCATTGCTTTTTTTTTTTACATTGGTTGAAGAACCACCAATGTAAAATTCTATTATAAAATACTATTTTTCCACTAGTGACTATATTCTTACAACAAAAGAAAGAAAATATTGAAAAATTGCTTGAACCAATAAAATATTTATAAAATTCAAGAGGTGTTAGTATTATTAATAAGGAATAGATTAATACTAAAAAAATATTTTTGATAATGACTGTAAGTGAAAAAAATCTTTTTTTTAAAGGTTATTACTAACATTATAAAGTATAAAGATAAACATTGTATGTCTAGTCTATTTAGAGAATAACAAAGTTAAGGTTAAAAATATTATACAAATATAGCAAAAAATGTTAATGTTTATAAAGTTTCATATTAATTATAACTTTATATACTCATATTTTGAATTTCGTGTGCGATGTATACATTTGAATTTTGCATTAAATAATATATGTATAGCTAAATATTCTAAAATGATTAACATTACATATGATTGAGTGCCATTGGATTATCAAGAAAGCTGACAATATTTTATTGGATATAAAATATATTATGAATCATTGTATCATATTAGTCAATTTCAATATGTTTGTTAAAATTGTTTGCAATATTTGATAAACAATAAAAATCTATTGTAGTGATGTTAAAAATGTTGAAACTCAAAAATATTGTTTGTAAAAAATGGTTATCAATCCTAACTAGAACTTTTATAGAGAGAATGATATGAAAAAAGTTTCAATTACAAAAGTTTTATACTTTAAATGATGTTTGGTGGGATAAAATTAATTATATAATACTCTATATTTGGTATATGAAAGATGAAATATAATAATAAAAAAGTAAAAAAAACAATTTATAAACATAAAATAAGAAAAAAGATGAACACTTATAATATACTCATTGTTAGGTAAATTAGGAGTAGCATCCTATTTCATTGCTTGACACATTCTTTAAATCAAAAAGTAAATTCATACTTTAATATTTATTATTAACCTTTGAAATTATGTAGTATATTGTAATTATTTATAATTAACTTTTCGTGTAGGTTTACGGTAATAAATGATTTTAAAAATTTTAAATAGAATCCCCCTCAACTAAATAGAGAAATATCAATCTATAAAAAAATCAATATTATAGGATATACTTTCCTAATACTAATGATATAAGTAAAAGTTTTACTAAATTTTATATATTCTTATCAATTGTAAATCTATTTTTTTATTTTGATTTTATTGAAGATAGATAGAAATTAGATTTAAAATTATAGTTAATAAATTATGAAATTTATACACCTTTATTTCAAAGATAAAGACTAACTTAAAAACTTCTTGTGGCCTACTTATCATCATATTTTGAGAGAAGATGATTCGTTTATCGTCTTGTATTCACTTGTTAAAGAGAAATAAGATGAATCTCATAAGAGTAGAAGAATTAAAACATGTATATACTATTCTATGAATTTTATTTTAAAAAAATGAAACATATAAGCTGGAGATATAAAGTTGTAAAATATTAATGGAGATACATCTGAACCTTCTTTTTAAGCTAAAAAAATTTATCATTGGATGAGCTAGAGATGAAAATTGTATTATTATACATAGATAAAAGATTAAAATTAATACTATTCTTATTATTTAGTTGTAGTTGTAGTGAACAATTAAAATAAGATAATATATTATCTTCTTTAATCATTTTAGAATAGTATAATTTATTTAAATTTATGTTAAATATTTGAATTTTTATGTTTGATATATTTATTTTGAGATTAAAATTTGATAGTTTTGTATTTTTATAGCCATATTTGTCTCTTTTTTTGTTTTAGATATGTTTTATGTATTTGTATTTCTTATTATTTTTTTATTTTCTAACTTAAATATATATATTTTTTAAATTATTTTATGACTTTTGGATATTATAGATTTCTTGATTTGGTAGATTTTGTTATGCTTATATGACCAGATTCAATGTGACTTTTGACTCATGGTAGGAATTATGTAATAAAGGTTGAACTTTTATAATTCAATTTTTTATTAATTTAATACTAAGTTCAACTTCATATTGATTTAAAAAAATATCAACATATTATAAAGTTGTAAGAGAAATTGTATGATTTAATTTTTCAATTACAATTGATATTACTTATTGTATTAGTTTGGTTACATGATATTCTTTACTTGAAAATAAAGATATAAACATGTTGAAGATTAAAAAAACTTAAATTGGTTAGAAAGAATAAATGTCACTTTAAAATATATCGATAATGCATAAATAAAAAAAATAATATCTATATTCTAAAAAGATTTTAATAATTTTAATAATATTTTTTAAAAATTATTTTAATTGAAACAAAGTTGTCTTAGATTAAATAGAAAAAAATATGATTATACATTTCTTAAAAAATTAACTTTTATATATATATATATATAATATTTTTTTATGATTTTGTTGGTATTTTGATAGAAGTTTAATTATTTTATATTAATTTTTTATATTTTATTTTTTTATACTTAAAAATTTATGTCCCTCAAATAACTTAATATATTTATATTTAAAATAAAATGATAAGCTTTTATTATATAAAAATATATTTTTTATCAATTAATTCATTTTTTTAACCTAACAGGTTTAAACGTTTAAAAAATATATAATAAATTAAATTGTAACTTTATAATATTGACCTTATTTTATTTTATATTATTTTTATTAAATATGACAATGAATATATTTTTTTTAATAAATTTCTTATGCATTTTCTTTTAGATAATCATCAACATATGTTGAACTTTATTAACAATTTATTAATATTAACAAACTTTTTGTTGATATTTTTTTTATAAAATAATCGAAATCAACATATAAAATTTTAATCATTTTATTTCTAGAATAAATATGAAGCATTTGTTTTCATCTATCAAGATAACTATTAAGAAATTGATTTTAAATCTTTTCACATCAAACTAATTATTCAAACTAACTTTTAGTTTTTTTTTTTCAAGGAACTATTAATAAAAATGTCTATTAGTATATTCTGTGTTAAAATCAAGCTATTTGATATTTATTTGATTAATGTTTTAAATTTAGTGATACTCGTCATATTATTTTTTTAAATATGTTTAAAATTATATTTTTCTTTCTATTTAAATTTTATGTTTGGTTTTAATCATTTCATTATTTCTACATTAAAGATTTGATTTTTTAAACATGGGTGAGAAAAAAGTTACAAAAACTTATTAAATGATAAGTTATTAACATTGTTATTCATTTCCTTTGTTGTATCAATGTATTTAGTGTATTTTTCATTAAAAAAGTTATTACATTATTCATCTATTATATAAACATATCAACCATACAATGATTCCTTTTGTAAATTTGTTAGCAAATGTTTACTAAATAATTAATAATTTTTTAAAATAATATTAGAAATTTGTCTTAATATATTTATAAAAATTTAATCTTTTTTATTAAATAAGTTGAATACTTATTCTTCCAACATTTGTCTAACATTTTATTTTGCAACATTGTATAATCACTTCTCAAACTTATGAGTTATGCATCATATAAAAATTAGTTACTCTAATTTATGTTAATAGATGTGATAATTATTTATGATGAAATATTGTTAGATGAACACATGAATTTTTACATGATATTAATTAATTTATGTATGTTTTCAAATTTTTACAATTTTTTTTTATAATTTAAATTTTTTTAAAGTATCAAATTTTGATAGTAGCCATAACAAAATAAAAGTAAAAAAAATAAATAAGAAAAAGACAAATAAAAACATAACTTTGATAAAAAAAAAAATAATGTTAGAATAAAAAATTAAAGATAAATTTTCAAGAAAAATATAAAATTATACATCAAAGAAAAATATTCATGAACTTAAATTAAAAAACAGTAAATATGTTATAATGAAAAATTGACAAAAAAAATTAAAAAAAAGGTAAAAATGCACAAAACCTTAAAAATTTTTCAAAAATTAAATTGAAAAAAATGTAAAGGAAAAATATAAAAAAAAAATTTAAAGAACGAGCAAAATATAAAATTTTGAAAATAATTTGTGTAGAAATTAAATTAAAAACATACCAAGAGTATAATAAAGAAAAGAAAAGAAAATAAATAAATTAAAATTTAAAAAAATATATTTAAATTAACGTGTAAATTCCATCGTTGATGTTATTGTTACATTGGAAGTATATGTTTATAGGTAAAATTAACTCCTTTTACAACGTTTGAACTAATATTGATTGGCAAACTAGTAACATCTTAATCTTTTATCCATTCTTACCTTTTGACAGCTTATCTCATTTAAGTATAAATTTTGATAATTATATTTAAATAATATATTTAGTTATCTATTGATTTTATAGGTAATAATACATTAATCAACTTTTAAATAAATCCTAAATTTAAATTTAAATTAATTCATGACAAATTATTTTTTTAATTTATAATGTCTATATCAAATATAAAGGTGAATGTTAAAATAGTTTACATAAAATTTTAATTTTAATATTTATTATTTTTATTGTATATAAAGACAACCTATGAAAAACTGAATCATTTTCTAATCTTTCTGTTAATTTAATTTGACAATGATTGATTTCATGCCACTTTACGGTCATTGTACCCAATGGAAATAATATATTTGAAACAAAACCTCTTCAACCTAATCGCTTTAAACTTTGATAAATTTCTCATAATTAAAATTATTTATTAAAAGAGAACAATTTATTTGTTTATCATACTTTTATCATTATATATTTTTGGAGATTAATTTATTATTTATTATTTATCAAGTAAAAATGTACTAGAAAATAATATTACAAAAAATAAAAATCAAATAATTTTTTATCAACGAATAATTAATTCAAATAATATATGTTTAATTTTTTAAAATTTAAATTCCAAATATTTATATAATTTTTTTTATCATATTATATTTGTTCAGATTCGAACAACATTACTTCTTGTAGATAATACAGGTGGTCTAAATAAAAAATAATTTTTTATAAGAACCAAATTACAGTGTTATACATAAGCAAGGTGTAATTTGATTGAAAAACTATATTTCATTAAAAAAACATATTTATAGAATAAAGTAAAATTGATTTCTAATTCACATGTGGGGCGCCACAGGCGATATCTGCTAAACCCTAACGCATAGTAAGGAGTAAGACCTGTGTGATCTCTCGTCCCTTCAGAAAACGCAGTCTTTTCCTTGCTGGCAACCGTTGTCTGTGCCACTCCATTCTCATTTCCCACAGCTCGAACTTAACCATCACTTTCCGTCTCCGATTCTTCCCATACCTTCGTGTAAGATGCTCGAGCCTCATCATGCACTTGCAGGCCCCGATGGAGAACCGTGACTCGGACCGAATACGAAAAAACCGAACCGGATGCATTTGCGGCCAAGCCGACGACTCAATCGATGTTATCGTCTGGGAGGACATGGGTTCCATCAGAAGGGCCGAAGCCTGGTTTGTTAAGATCGCATGCACTATCTTCGTTCGCTCCAACTCGCTGGACCGGTTCTTGGGCTATTTCAGTAAGCACTTAACCCCTTCGCTCGTTTATGAGGTCGTGAATAAGCTCAACTTCCCCAACTTGCGATTCAAGTTCGTTGAGTTCAGTAGAGACAAGTTGCACATTAACAATCATTCTTATTGGACTTATAGTTTGCTATTGAGGTCGCTTTGTCAATCGGATCTTCACAATTCCGCGAAATTGGTGTATGATTGGATGAGGTGCGATGGTCAATTTCCTGATAATTGGTTGTTAGGGTTTTTGGTTTCATCGTATGCGCTGGCTGGTAGGTTTGATATTTCGAAGGAATTGCTTGTTGATGTTCAGTGCAATGATGTTGGAGTCAATGCTGTTGTGTATAATGATTTGTTCAACATTTTGATAAAACAGAATAGAGTAGGTGGTGCTATTGTTCTGTTTAGGGAGCTTATTAGGCTGCAGTATAGGCCGGTGACTTACACTGTTAATATTTTAATGCGTGGGTTGTGCAGGGCCGGGGAAATTAATGAGGCTTTTAAGCTTCTTGAGGATTTAAGGAGTTTTGGTTGTGAACCGGATTTGATTACTTATAATATTATGTTACATGGATTGTGTCGGTTTAGAGAGGTTGATAGAGCTAGAGGTTTGCTAAATGAAGTTTGTTTGAAAAGGGGGTTTGGCCCTGATGTTGTTAGTTACACGACATTAATATCAGGTTATTGCAAGTTGAGTAAGATGGAAGAGGCCACTTTGCTTTTTGATGAAATGATTAGGTCTGGAATTGAGCCTAATATATTTACTTTTAATGCTCTTATTGATGGCTTTGGTAAGTTTGGTGACATGGCTTCTGCACTAGCCATGTATGAGAAGATGCTTGTTTGTGGTTGTCCTCCTGATGTTGCTACTTTCACTTCCATAATTGATGGATATTTTCGAGTTGGACAGGTGAACCGTTCAATGGAAATGTGGCAGGAAATGAATGAAAGAAATATTGCTGCAAGTTTATATACGTTCTCTGTTCTTGTCAGCGGTCTCTGCAATAATAACAGACTATGTGGAGCTCATGACATTTTGAGACTATTGAATCAGAGTGGCATTGTTCCACGACCATTTATCTATAATCCTGTTATTGATGGATATTGCAAATCTGGCAATGTTGACAAGGCTAATCAAATTGTAGCAGAAATGGAGATTAAGAGGTGCAAGCCTGATAAGTTAACATATACTATTCTTATTATTGGGCATTGTATGAAAGGGAGAATATATGAAGCAATTGGTATCTTTGATAAGATGTTGGCAGCTGGTTGTGCCCCCGATGAAATTACTGTAAATAATTTAAGATCCTGTCTTTTGAAGGCTGGAATGCCTGGTGAAGCTGCCCGTGTCAAGAAAGCTCTTGGTCAGAACCTGACCATGGGTACTTCATCATCTAAGAAATCTTACCATGAAAGCACAAATGCAGACATGCCTGTTGCTGTGTATTGAAGTGCTATTGAAAACCAGTGGTTAGATATGGCCTTCTTCCATTATGCCTTGATTACTGGGTGCATGTGTCAAGCTTGTTGAACAAAGGAATGCTATCATCAGGCGAATTGTCTCTATTTTCTGGAGATTATCAGTATTTACATTTGCATTGCCATTCCCTCCAAGATTTTGCTGATTGTTTTTCAACTTGGAGATAGGTATCTCTAGTTAATTTTGTTGAGTAGATTTTTCATTCTTCCTCTAGATTTGAAAATTTGTTTCTTACTTGAAACTGGTTCAATTTTTGTCTAGTTTCTGTATAATGGAGTGCTAGTATTTTATTTGCTTGTTCATTTGAAAGTGCTTTTACTTAAGAGTAAATTGAATTCTACCGGCTAAATGAAATTGAATAAAATGTAATATGTGTTTTGCTTTTTGGTAAATTTTTATGGTAAAATAAAGAAGACAGGAAGAATATTAGTGACAATTTGCAGAGACAACATTGTAAAGGGGCCTAAAATAGCATACATGATAGGTGGTTTGCTTGGTTCTTAAAACATTATTTTTGTCATGATTCTGAAGAAAATTTGGGCAAAAATGCATGGAGCCCTCTAACTACAGCTCAATTGCAGAAAAGTGGTTTGAACCTCAGTAACTCAACTCCTTCAACTTGATAAACTATGTTTGTTGACTCCTTACAGGTGTTTCATACCCATACATACACCTTCAAGGGTTAGGAAGCTGAGTTGGGAATCATAGGGAAGTTTTTGGCCACCTATAGTTGGAGGGGTTATGTGCATTTTTGCTTAAGATTTATTGTGTATTGTCTGAATTAGCTTTTTCTTCAGCATAGGTGGCTTTGAAAGGGCTAGGATATCATGGGACCTTTGTGTCCATACATGAAACTTGAATTATTTTTCTAGATTTTGAATTAACTTGTTATTTTTTATGCAAGTGAATTCAAGGGACCATGGTTTATCTGTAGCCTTAAATTATACATGGTGCACCTGGATTACAAATAACTTTTATGAAAATATGAAGAATTTCCTCATATTTTTGCCTTTTTACCCCAAATTATATTGACATCCTGTAGGGAAATAAGTCCAAATTTACTTTAAGGTCACCAAAATTTGACAACATGAGTTATTTCTATGAGGAATTTGTTGTATACTTTTCCTTTGGTAGGTCTAGCATTGCTCCTTTGAATTGTGACTGAACACCCAATTCCATGGGGGAAAAGATGCTGTGTAAATTACTGAAGTCTTTATTTTTATGGCCTTGCAGGTTCAGAGACAATGTACATCTTAGGTTTTGGCAGTACTTGGAGAGGTCCAAGTCTCATTCTTCACCATCTCAACATGACATGGATGCAGGTTAGGTGATGAGCTTAGCCAGGTTGTTAGAAAGTTTAAGATGTCACTAATGTGTAACAAGATAAGGTACGTGATGGTGAACAGATTTCATGCTTGAAGTTCAACTTCTCATTGGCTAATGGCTTACCTTTGGATTTAAATTCTTCCATTCAATAAGGTTTTCAATTCATCTTTTTTGGCTCACATGGTCCCAAGGAGCTTTTTGTGCTGAAATTGTTGATTCTTTTTAGACTGTATTTCTGTATTATTTTTTTTTAAAAAAAGGGGGAGGTTCCAATAAAAGAGAAGAAAAGCAGCATTTTTGTATGGCTGATTTGGTAAAGTCTCTTTATATTTGAATGATAGTTCATAAACTGCATGTCTTTGCGAGTTTTTGTCTATAAAGAGGCCGTTCCCTAAATTCCAAATTCTGCATCCATTTTAAATCTTGCTTTGTGTTGGTTAATTTGGTCAATTTCAAATTTTTAGTCAAAGATCTAATAAAAAGAGAATCGTGTTAGTTAGAAGGCATCTAACATGAAATTTTATCAAATCTTTAGTGACATAGATCAAGTAATTTTACTGAATACTTGATTTATTATACTTATTTTACAGTGTCAATTTATTGATTTGATGTCATCAATTTTACTTTGGATTAAGTTTCATTCTTATGTTTGGTTCAACATGGAAATGCACTTGGGAGGGGGGAGGGAGGATTCAAAACTCGGCAAGGATGTAAAGCAAGTGTTGCAATACCATGTGTGAAAAAAAGTGCATGTATGATGTCCCACGGTGGATTCTAGAATGGGGCAATGTTGAGTTTACAATTCTTTGATAAAAAGGGTATAATTTATGTCATTAGTGCATTGTGATATTGATGCTATCTTTGAACAGGTCAAGGTTAAATTTAGCTTACAAAGAACTTATGAAACTAACTTAAGATTCCTATAATATTTTTTTAGCTTATTGCAATAAGCTTCTTGTTGTACTTTATCAAAATAAACACTTTTTTAGCTGAATTCTATAAGTTTTATGATCGTCTTTATGTCATAAGCTTTCATGTGATAAAAACTCGTTGAATAAGGGTTTAACTATAAACTGTTTACCTATACACCCTAAGAGTAGCTTCTAATATGATGTAATATTACCCGTGCCTTCAATAAATTTTTTATCAAATGATCTTTTTTAATGCTCTTTCTTGTGAGAATTCTGCCATACATTAGCTTGTTTCATATTTCCATTTAATTAGATTATTGAATGATTCATAAAAAATTTATGGTTTGGTATAGGTCCATGATGATTGTGTAACAATTCCAAACATATCAAATTTGGGTAGTGTTTGGCTCAACATATTTGGGATAGCTTGATCAACCGAAATTTTAAGAAAATGAACAAAGATAGTTGTTTTTAATAGTGAAGAAAGCTTTGAAAAAAGTTAGTTTTAGGAACTTTTGATTTTTACTTTTTCCTTTTTTATTTCAAATCCCAAAATTTAAGAACATACTCAAGAAATTTTAATTTAAAAAAAAAATTAGATAATTACTAAACAATTTTCAATTTAAAGTACTATTTGTACACTACTATTTGTACACTTTGACGTGTTGTTTGATTTAGAGAGAGAAAGGGAGGGAATGCAAAGGGAAGAAATTTTAATGAAGGGAAGAGACACCTTATTTGATTCATAAGGGAAGAGAAGAGGAGAAATAGACAATTTTGTTATTATATACCACCTATGTTGGAGAGGATGAAATTTGTTTTTATTTATTTGTTCATATATATTACCTTTTTACTAATATTCCTCTACTCAAAGAAATAAAGAACAATGAAAGAGATAGGGTAATTAAATTGTCCAATTTACTAAATAATTGTAATTATTTAGTCCAATTTTATTCTGTAAACAGAGAATAATATCCTTGTATGTAGAAGATTTTAATGATTTTTATAATATAAGATAATCATTTTTATGAAGTATTTATAATTCTGTCTTTAATAAATTGAGTAGGTGGAAACTTAAATTAAAATTAGTAAAGATAAATGATAATAAGATTAAAAGTTAATAATAGTAAATAAGAATAAAATTCAAAAGTTAATATTGTTTTTTAAAAGATAAAAGATATTATTTAATGTTAAAAGATAAAAGATATTAATTCCCTTTTTCTTACGTTCATTTCCTTGTAAAGTAGCTTTTAAATTTGAGGCCGAATGATACCTTGATAGGGCATGTTTGCATGTAGACGCAGATAGACTTGCATCTAGTGTGGGCTGGAAATTATAATGGACAATAAAATGATGCCCCAACAAAAGAGTTTTGGTATGAATAAAAGGGTGAGAATGAAATTTTCTATTGCCTGGATATGAAAAAGAGCATCTGTAGTGTATTGTGTATTGTGTTCGAAATGGCTGTATAACATTCCAATTTTCCCAAATTTCAATTGGGATCTGTAACCTCACTAATAATTACTCATTTGGGAAGCGCTTGCTCGTGTGAATGGCTTGTTAAGCTCGTTCATGGAGCATCCCACTGCTTTGCACAATGGCAATTGATAGTAGCAACATAGAAAATTCTGGTTTAGATATTACGAAGCAGCATTGGTATGATATCTTTTAATTGCTAATTGATGCGGAAAGCACAAATGAATTATAAAATGCTTACGATTTATGATCGTTTGTCTCCATGATACACAATTTACACAATGTATTCTTACGCGGTTTGCAGTAACTTTGAACTTATTTTACACATCAACTAGGATAAATCATCAAACAGTGACACTTCATCTTTAATCTTCTATACTGGCATCGGCTACACACTGAAATATGACGAGGGACGTGATAGTCACCAGGGCAGCAGCCTATGGGGGACCATATTTTATGCAATTTAGGCCACAATAGGATAAGATGCGCAGGTTGCAACGCCTGAAAAAGATAAAAACAGCAAAATCAGTATTGCAAATTGATTCATCTTTAAAGATAGCAGTCCTTTACTAAGCTTTGCCAATCATCAAACCAGTATAGGACAATTGAGCAAGGGGTGTTAAGAACTGAGCTCTGATGGATACTTACCGCACATGTTCTTCCCCATTTCCATCTTGAAGTAGCCACTGTCACCCCAGTACTCTCCCCATGAATTCTTAATGAGCCAATACGGGACACCATCTTCAACTCCGTACCCAACAGCAAGAACGGCATGGTTCACATCCTGCCAAGCAAATTCGGATTATGGTTGCAAATACATGCAGCTAGGATGCATATAAAACATTGATCAAACCAATTAGCATTGTGATGCTAGTAGTTGTAAGAATGATGCACCCTATTACCAATTTCTACAAAATTCTATTGAAGACTTGACTATCAAAGGCCAGACAATAATATCTTGTAGAAGAACTCACCTGGGACGTGCTACCGCAAGTGTCACTAGTGTAGACTCCTTTCTGGTAGAATCGGAAACCACCAACCACCTGAAATGCCACACTAACTGGCCGAACAAGTGCAACTGCATGTTTTAATTCATCCTCAGCACCCTGTAGTCAAAACATAAAAAAGTTGGAAAATCTCATGTAAATGCCATTGTTTTTTTTTTTGTACATGACCATACAAGTTAAGTAAAACAACTTTAGGTAAGGTAACAAGACAAATCAGTGTTTAATTACCAAGGTGATGTTAACAGAGTCAAGAACTTTAACAGCAATATTTTCAGCTGAGAATTTGCAGACGCCATTTGATGCAGTGTAGGGATATGCTTCTTCTGTCTCTAGTCCACCATTGTATTTGATGTACTCAAAGGCTTGGGATGGCAACCCACCATTACAGCCAAAGTTATTGAAACCACCAGCACAATCCACTAGCTGCTGCTCAGAAAGAGAGATGTTCTTTCCAAATGCCAGTGCGTAGGCTGCTTCTAAAGCCCCAGTTGTGCTGCCGGTTGCAGATATCACATCACGGATAGAAGCACGAAAAGTTAGTAATAGTGTGCCTTATTAATTATTCATTTACTAATGTTTTTCAGGGTCCAAAAATAACCTGAAGGTCCAGCATGATCCACAACTGCCTTGATCTTTAACTGCGCTGACTATACCTTCTTTTCTCCAATCTTTCTGCACACATGGCCAATGGAATAAAAATTTGAGTGATACTTTGGCCTTTTACAGAGTCCTTCTTTATTTTACAAAGAAAATATTAAGAAAAAATAAATATATTTAACATCCTCAAAACACAAAAACATTCAATGTTTTTTTCGTTGAATAAATGGGAGTAATAAGAAGAAAGCAACATACCAAATTAGCTCTTGAAATTACAAACGTTGGTCAATTTATTTCCTTTAAATTATAACTATTATTATTTTAATTCATGAAATTATCAAACGATAATCATTTTAGTTTCTGATATTACCAAACAATTGTTATTTTAATCTCTTAAATCACGAAAAGGTTAAAACGGTGTTGTCCATTTGATTGTTTCAGGTAATAAAATGAAATTTTTATGGTTTGAAAATATTAAGTTAACCCCATAGTCATAATTTTAAGGAGTAGTTTAGTGTATTAATAATAGAAAAAAGTTGTGAGAGTTTAGAATTATGCTAAAGCACAACGTTCAATACAGGGACAGTAGTTTTTCTTTGTTAAGACGAAAGGAAGTTGGTTACAAAGACAATGACACGCTCTGTTGAGGCACCCAACCCAATTACTGCACCCCTAGTTCCAAAATTCCGTGAGGAATAGACCTCTGCTATTGCGTGGAACCATTGAAAAGATGTAGAAATCAACTGGTAGGTGTGTGAACTAACTGCCGTACCATCACCGTTACGCTAAGCACACTTTTATGGGTTATGAGTAAGGGACTTGATGGTGAATATATGCAATGTTATTTTGATCACTTACATGTTTTTTGTTTAGTTTGTTGCATGGATTAATGCAATTTAGTACAAGTTTAAAATGGAGCGAAGCAACAACAATGGTAGGTGTTGGATGGTTACATACCGTTGGTGGAAGAACAACATCTGTAAGCTTGTGGTTGCCCTTGTGGGTGGCAGAGCAATTTTGGGCAGCGCCTAGTTTGTGTCTTTGGAACTCCTCCCAAGTCCAATCAGCATAATCTGTTTAGTAACATAGCTAACATTAAAACCTGTTTCAAACCAAAACCCTTTATCCCCTCCTCTCACTTTGTAATGCTTGCTCTGTTTCTCTAGACACCGAAACCAAAATTGAGCACTCAGATAACTAATGTAACAGAAACCATATTTATATCACAATATTTTGTAAAAAAAGAAATTTTTCTTTTATGAAATATGATAGATAATACAGTAGAGAAAGATAGAAACAAATGTTGTATAAATTATAATATAGATATGTAATACAAATAACACATCTTCCGATGTTAAGGGATTCACTCTTTATTTGACGAAATTCACTGTTCAACGAAAAATACTTTATCTATTGTTTTTGTTTCTATTATTTAAGATTATTTTACATATATTAATTAATATTTTTATCTGTACTAAAATTGTTCAGTAATTTTTTCATTATATCTTTATCACTTAATAATTTACTTATCTTATTAAAGTCTTTATAAATAATAAGAGTATAATAAATAAAATATGATAAATATTGTTTTTATTTTTAAATAATAATTAAAAAGTAATACTTTTTGAATGATGACAAATAAAAGAAATAGAGGAAGTATTGTTTACTTTCTCCGTTTGTTTCTATGTTACTATTTAAAAAAATATTTTTTATTTATTATTTTAAAATTTAAGATAATATTTATTTTTATTATGCTTTACTTTTTTTATAAAGACATTGATTAATAAAAAATTAACTAACACAAGAGATTGAGTTCAATAAAAAAATACACAACAATTTTAAAATAAATAAAAACATGAACTAACAGTTTTTAATATGTGAAACAACCAAAATTACAGATCAAAAGCACGAACAAGTATATATTGCTAGCAATTCTATACAATAGGAATACAGGAATAAGATAAATTTTAAAAATTATAAAACATAACATAGTCATGATGCAATTTATAAAACTAATATAAAACACAGATTTTGAATCAAAGGAAAAAATTAATGTTTTAAAAGTGAATATGAATCATATAAAAATAAAAACATTTTACAAATTAATTTAATTATTGTGATATTCATGTTTGTATTAATATATCAATGTTTAATAAACAAAATCATATAAAATACATTAAAAATATTCAAAGTATCTGACATACCAAGGAGTCGATATATATAATATTATAAATGCACTTATGAAGTGTGTTAGTCACGTTTGAATGAACTTATAAATTAGTTTCTAAAACCTATAATCTATTTTGAATTTATTTTCAACTACTATATTCTATTTATATAAGAGCCAGCATTTGTTTTTGTTTGAGTAGGACAAAAATAAATGAACAAAAAAATAGAGAAAAATATATTTTTATTTAATTAAAGATAAAATAATATCAAAATTATATATTTTATTATTTATATACAATTATATTTAAAAATATAAAAATTATTTAATATAATTATTTGTTTATCTCTTCTTAATCTCTTTTATTTTCCTGCCTCAAAAGCACAGAAGTAGGTGATTGGTCAAACATCAAAAGGAGGGATCAACGTTTTAGAGTCAGTGACATGCTTGATTTACTATGAGAATCCGATCGCACAGATATCAAAATCAAAATCCAAAAGAAGAGGAAGAAGGAGAAGAAGACTTACGATTAACAGCGAGAGAGTAGGACAAGCGCTTCTTGTTAATGGAACGGATGAACTTTAGGTTCTGTGAGAATACGTCGAACCTCTGCTTCATCTCTTCCTCACTTTGATACTTCTTAGCGAACCTGTGAGCGAACCTAGCAAAGGACGCCGCGTGCCGGCATCGACCAATCACCCGAACCACCTCCGCCTCCACCTCCCGTAACTCGTCGGAAACCATTCGGATTGGGTTTGAGTCCTCCAACCACGAACCACCCGCTACGGCGCATATTAGCACCGCTACCGTGCACCACACCACCGATAACCGTGCCATCTTTGGTACTCTCACTCTGTTCTGCTCCTACAGTTTTGGAATCTTCAACGAAGTTGTGTCTATTTGTATGACTCTGTGATAGGATCGTATTGGCTATCCTTTGAATTGAAGTGACCAAACTACCCCCCTTTCTTTGGTCTTTGTTTACGATTTTATCTTTTTAATAAGATTGATGATGACGTGTTCCGTGACGTGGTATTCACCTTATTATTCGCTTCTGGTCACGATCACTGCATGGAAGCCGTTGTAAGTTGCAACGATTCTTTTATGCGTTTTTGTCGTACAAGCAAATTAAATGTGGAAAATTTGATCCCAATTATTGAAAGTAAAGAAAATAATTTTGTCTCACATTGGAAATTTTCTACGATTTATTTGTTATGTTAATTTAGATCTTTAATGATCATTTTTTAAAAATATGATTCATATTTTTAAATTTTTAATTAGTTATTAATTTTAAAATTAAATTGTTAAAATTTAATTGAATGATTCGTAATTTTTTATAATAAACCTAATTTTCTTAAAAATTTCTTCGACTTCATTATGAATAGAAAATAATAGATGTGATGAAAATAAGAATTTTATGGTAAGAATATATTATGTTATTTAAAAATTGAATCAAATGGAAAGGAGCTTAAAGAATAATAAATTAATTAGATTTCATTTCATTTCTTAACCTATTTTTGAGAAATATATTACTAACTAAATTTTATTATATACTTATTCAAACTTTTGAAATTATTAAATTAAATGAATCGGATTTCGATGCATTCTATTTTGTTTTAAATATTCAATGACGACATATATTACTTATTTATCTCAATACCATTGATTTTTTTTAAAAAAATCGTTTGTCATTTTCATGTCATCACAACAAGCAGATGTACCTTTCCAAGACAATATTATTTGATTAATGTTATTTTTTTCAAAATTTCTTTCATAAATTAGCTGTCTTTTTATAAATAGCCGTAATACAGTTTTATGTATTTTTAATTGCTAGACACTTTTATCTCTGCTCTGCATAGGTGTTAACTTTCTTTTATTTTTATAATACTATTAATTATTTAAAGTTATTATATTTTTATTCAGTAATATAATTATATAAGATTTATTTAAATTAATTGATATTTTACAAATTTGTGAAATCAAATAAATAATTTAAAGACTACAAATAATAATAATTATTATTATTATACTGTTCTTAGATAATTTGACTTAATTTTATATTTAAATTTTTATAATATATTAATATTATTGATTTTAGTTTTATATAATGATATTTACAATCATTTTAGTCATTTGTGAGATTAATTAAAAATATTTAAATACTAAAAATTTTAAATTTGTTGTTAATTACTATCCACATATTTTATAATTATTAAATCATTTATAATTTCTATCTATATAATTATTCTGAGAACATTATTTCATTGTTATTTTTAAATTTTTATATTATAAAATTATATCGTAGTATTAATTTTATTTTTTATTGACTATTACAAAGATTATTATATTATATGCTGCTATTATTTTTTTTTAAATACAATTTTATTATTATTTTGTGTCTTTCATAATATTATTTTATTTATAATCTTATGCTATAATAAAAGTTTTGGTTAACATTCTCTATATATATTCTTTGTCATTTTAATTGTATTGTTCGTATTTTATTTTATATGAGTATAAAACTAATTTATTATTATTTTTAAATTCTAGAATATCATGATTTTATTTCTTATGTTTTAAATATTATAATATTCTTATTTTATTTATATGTTATTGTGAATTTATCATATAAATGAAAGCCGAGCATCGTAATCTCACTCTAAATTTTATATTATATTTAGGGTATATTTGATAAAATTAATTATAACTTTAATTAAAAGTTGAAAAATTAATTAGAAATTAAAAATAAATAAAAGTAGAAAGATAAAAAAAAACTTGTTTATTAAAGTAAAAATTATTTGATAAAACTATTAAATAACTAATAAAAATAAAATGATAAATAAATACATGATTATTATATTACAGTAAGTATTATATATTTTATTAATTATAAATTTTTATATTTTATTATTTAAATTAAATTATTATATTAAAAATAAAGATAATAATTTTAATTTATTATTATTATATTTATATTAAAATATATAAATAAATAAATTTATAATTATTTTAAAGATTATATATTATAAAAAATTGATAATTTTTTATTTATTTTATTTTTTATGTTCTATCTTTTTAATAAAAACTTATATTTATAAACAAATAATTTTTTAGAAATTAGAAATATTTTTTACTTTTTATCAAATAATTAAAATATTTTATTATAAAAATTTTTAAATAAAATATTTAATAATTAATTTTTTTAACATTTAATAATAATATAAAAACGTAATATTTCATCATAAATGAATAAATATAAAAAATATATAAAAATGAGAATGAAAGGATAATATTTAGTTAGTAACTGAAATTTTGAAAGTTAATTGGGTAGCATTTGAAAAAAAAATTGTTATTTTATCTAGTTATCAAAATTGTTATAATATCAAATAAAATTGAAATTATTTTTAAAAAATTAAAAAATTATTTTATTTTTTATATAATTAAAATACATTATTAAACATATTCATAGATGGATGAATAAATAAATTATTTTATATATATAAAATGATTTACATTTAAGTATAAGTAGGTTAATTTTTTTTCTTTTTTAAAATAATTCTCATCTATCTTATCTAATTAAAGTAAAATTTAGGATGAAAATAGGTCCATTTAAATTAAGCTTTAAATTTAATTTGTTTAAAAATTTTAAAATTTAAATTTGTTCCTTGTTATAAGTTTTTTCTATTAAAACAGACCTTACTTGTTTTAAAACTTATGAAACCTACATATCTATTTAAAAGTTTACAATAAAAAAAATTAATAAATAAATTTAAAATTTATATAAATAATTAATTAAAAATGTCTGCAAGCTTAAAATTTACAAGATAGAAAAGGTATTAAATAAGCCTAAAACCTATATAATATAAATTATTTAAAAAGTTTGTAAAATTTAAAATTTGTTATGAAAAAATATTATAATATTTTTCAGTTTGTATAACCTATCAATCCAATATTTACTACTACTAATTATACAAAAAATAAATTAAAATTATTTAACGAACAATAAAATAAATTTAGTATATCATTTTAAATTTAGATAATACTATAACTTTTATCACATACACAAAAAAATATAATATACAAAATAAAAATATGAAAATAAATATCATATTACTAAATTATTTGTAATATCATAACAAATTTGATAAAGATTTAACTCACACATAACACACACATTTATATACAAACAGGTACACATAAAAATTAAAGTAAAATATAAAGTACTTATTTTAAAATTAAAATAATATACACAACATTTATAATAAACAGAAATAATAAAATTTTTTACAGTTGTCTATTTTTTAATATTATATTAGGGGACGTGTTACATATGAGATACTTTTTTTGTATAAAATGATTTTAGGAGTTAAGAGTTGAGTGAAGATAGACCGCATAACCTTACCTTACTCAAACCTAAAAATGTGTAGAGTGAAGTTCTAAAACTATGAAGGTAAAAGAAAAATGATAGAGAAAGATTATATTTTGAGATAAAAGGAAGCTATTTAAAGCTCTTTTTGTTTAAAATTAAAAATTAATTATTTTAATTTTTAACAAATTATGTAAATGTTAACATTACATAAATATAATATATTAAAATAAATATAATAAATATAAATATATAATATATAAAGATAAATAATTCATTGAATAGATTAAATAAACTATTTTATAAATTTAAATTTAAATTTAATTTATTTATTTAAACAACCTTACAGTTTGATACTAATTTATTAAATATTTTAAATTTATTTTCGTTTGATAAAAATCAATATCAATTTATTTTGATAAAAATATATTAAACATTATTTATATAATCAACCTGCCCATGTTGTAGCTACTTTGAATTTTTGTTATTTTATATATCAACCTCTGGCCATCTATTTTATAATAAATAATATATTAATTATACTGATTTATTATAAGATTTAATTATATTGATATATCTTATGATTGTCATTATTATTTTTAAAAAGTTATTCTTAATATGATTTACTATTCTCATATGATTACCTAAATAAATTAAGCTTCAAATATATTAAATTATAGTTTTAAAATTTTTTTAGTAAAATTATCTTTTATAATAATATCTTTACTACTCTTTTGGTGTTTTGATTGTTACTTTGGTCTAATCTAATCTTAGAGATTATAAACAGAAAGGATGATAAAATTTAAAGTAGTGGGCATTGATTCGTGATTTTAATAGACAAAATTATTTTAATTTAAATTAAAAAAATATAAATATAATTAAATTTAAATAGATGAAGTTAAATTATATATATATATATATATATATATATATATATATATATAAGTTAATACAACTATAAAAAAAATATAATTTTATATAAATTTATTTGAATTTAATGAAGTTATTTTTAATTTTTCTTATTTCCATCTTATTTAAATATATACTGAAACCTATCTTGATCCTTCCTGAAACAAGGGAGAGATCGCAAAGCTCATGACCCACATTGCTATCATGTTTAATTATAAAGCTTAAAGAAAAGTGATTTTTACTTAAATATTATTTATTATAAATCTTTAAATTGTTATTTAACATATGAAATATTCTATTAATTATGTTGATATATATAGAAAGATAAAATTAATATGTTGCTTTCTATAATTTTATTAGATTTCTAATTAAATTTTTACTATCTAAAAATTTGTAATTAAATCCTTATAAATTTAAAACATTAAGTCCTCAATGACTAATATTGTTATCATTAAATGTGAAGTAATATAACAATTTTTATTTAATAAATTATCATATGTTTTCAAACTAATAATTATTAATTTTTAATATTTTATTTTTAATTTTTTTATACTTATTTCTCTGCAAATCCCTAATCTACTTTTATTCGCTGGTGTGAAAGAGATTACTTTTTTTAACCTATCAATAAAGAAATCACTGTTAATATTTTTTCCTCTTATGTTATATTCTTGCATTAGATGTGTTCTTGTTCCCGTTTTTGACTATACATATGTTTCCCTTATCATGATGGATTTGAATATTATCGTTGTCATGTGACTCAAACTGTCTATAAATATATATACTAAAAGAAAGAAATTATCTTATTATTAAACAAGGAAATCTGATAAGACTCAAATTAGTGGCTCATTACATTTGAATTAACACAGTATGATGAAGCAACATTTTTAGGGAAGTAATTAAATTTTTAAAATGTAGGAATTAAATTATATTATTTTAAATCATAATAACATAATTAAAACATCAATAAAGATATAATAAGTTACAAATTAGTTTAGCCAATTATATATTTGTATGTACTAATAAACAACAGTTTTATAGAAGAATTTATTTATTTATTTTTATAATAAAAATTAAAATAAATTGAATCTTAAAAACCTATCAATGTTAAAATATGTCTCAATACTCATAAAAGATTTATACAAATACTTAAAAATTATTTATTAATACAACTCTTACATTAGTAATTTTTTTTTTTAAAATATATTGCGTTTCACATCAAATGACAGCCTCACGCAAATGCACCTAGACGTTTCAAAGGTCAAGTTCTTGGAGATTCTCCATTGCAGAACTTTAATTTAGGAGTTCACTTTAAAACAGAGTATGTTTTATTCTGAAAATTATAAAATAAAAAAAATCATAAACCAAAATAAGAAAAATTACAAATTTTATGAATTTGGAATTTTATTTCTTAACGTTTAATTTATACGAAATTATACATTTTATTACTAAAGTTGTAACTTTAATCATTTAATCCGTGCTCTAAATTACAGTTTGCAACTGCAATATCAAGGATTTTAGGGTTATTGTGAGTGCAGTTGCATCAACCACATTTGTTCAACAATGTTCTTCAATATCAAAGGCGTGACATAATTGTAACTATTGCCGCAATTTAGACCACTCAACTAATAACATTCTGTTTGAAAATAAAAAGAATATAAGAAAAAAAAAGAAAAAAACGTAGAAATATGTTTTATGTAATATTATTGATTTAATTTTAATATATTATTGGTATAAATTTTTTTATATAATCAATCAATTTAAAATCATATTTTAAAAAATTATTATAAAAATATTTTTAATAATATAATAATTTATATGTAAAGAATAATATAAAATATCTCAACATTAGTTAGTATATTTTAATTAAATTCTATAGCTGTCTAAATGACGTAGGTATCTTTTATAATTATTTTTCATACCTATGTTTCCACAAAAAAATCTATTGTACAGCAAAGTCGATGCATTCGCTGACCTATTAAATATTGTCACTCCCGAATTATCTGCTAAGAGTGCAAAAATAAAAATAAAAATTAAGTATTGTCATGTGAGCTGTTATAGCATTGACAAATGCAACTTTGATCAAATAATTAATTCTACTTTTCGGTTACACAATAACTAATTCTTTTAGCTAGCCACGATTAGCCCGAGTGAATATACTAATAACGAAGCAGTATATTTTATGTATTAATACTTTATTTATTTCATTATTCTGACCAAGTCTCATTAAGGAAGAATAACGAGGCAGGAAAAACTTGTAGATTATTTCCTTTTCTTTTTTAAAAAATATTTTATTTATTTATCTATTTAAAAATAAAAAATTAATTATTATTTTTGAATTATATTTGTATTTAGTTAATTTTTAAATTATGTTATATATTTATAATAAATGAAAATAAATAGTAATGAATTTTATCTAAAAATTTAACAATAATTTAAACAAAAATGAATGATTAATTAAAATTTTAAATTTTCCTGTTTTCTAAAAATAAATGAATATATTTTTATTTAATATTTATTTCATAAAATAGTAGAACGATTTTTTAAAAGAATATAGGAGAATATAGTAAAACTCATTATTAAAATATAGAAAATGTTAATATTAAATTTTAAGATTGATTTTAAATATCTAAATTTAATAAAATTTTAATATAGAATCATATTTTTAATGTAATAAATATTTTTACTCTCAATAAAATTTTAATATTTTTAAATAATTAAAAGTAATTATAAAAATTAATATACATATAGAATTAAGTATTTTTGAAATGAGTTCTTTAATTAGTTTAGTATATCATCTAAGTCACTGGAATCACCAGAATAATGAAAAATTTTATTAATTTAACTTAAATTTGTTAATTTTATTATACATGAAAAATAATCTAATATGATTAAAAAATTTTGAAATATTAAAATGTAATTAAAAAATAATTACCATATAAATCAATTTCTATTTATTTAATAGAAAATCATCAACAAACCTAAATAATCTCAAAATTAAATTTTATATTTTAAATTGAGTTTAATTTTTAATATATTATATTTATAAAAATATAAATTATCAATCAATAAAGAATGTTATAAATAATTATTATAACAGTTAACAATTTTTAATAACGGTGGAATTTTACACTTTTTAAAATTATTAAGACACACCACCATGTAGAATGCGTATGCGTAACTTGTTTGTCTTTTCTATTAAATTAAGGTAATTAATTTTTTCATTAAATTTTAACATGATTAAGGTAATTAATTTTTTCATTAAATTTTAACATGATAAAATTATATTTAGGTTTTATGTTTATTTATATTTTGATAAAAATTATTTAACATTTATTTAAGATGAGATGGACGCACAAATTTAAATACAACATAACATATGCATGATAATTAGAGATAGAAGTGAATAAAGTCATTCGATGGGATGAGGTTCGACTCGTTTAAACCTTAATTTCTTGATTCGTTTAATAAATAGACAGACTCAAGCGTGTTAAAAAAACCTTTTTAGATAAACAAGTCAGGCTTAAGCTTATAAAAAGCCTATTTAACATATCCAGAGGCTTATTTATATTTATATTTATTTTAATATATTATATTTATATAATATTTATTTTATATTTTATTTACATAATATATATATATATATATATATGTTTTATGTCTATTTAATAACCTTTTTATCTTGTAGGTTTTAAGTTTGCAAGCCTTTTTAATCAATTACTTATGTAGGCTTTAAGTCTATTTATTGATCTTTTTAGTAATGTAGACTTTTAAATAGACTTGTAAGCCTTATAAACTTTAAACCAGATCAAGTCTTGGCAGAAAAGAAAAAAGCCTTTAACAAGTAACAAACACATGTTCAGACCTCAAAATTTTTAAATAGGTCAAACTTCAATACTCAAAACCTACTCGACTTGATCTACTTTCATCCCTATGATCCATTCTCATAAAAAGACATTTATTAAAAGGTTTGATTATATCAAATTAATTTTAAATTATGATAATTTTATTTAATTAAAAATATTAATTGTAAAATTAAGTGAATTTTCCCTTTGTTACTTGTTCATTGTCTAAAATTTACAAATTTTTATTTTTTATTTAAAATATTTATAAATTAAATCAATTAAATTGTATTTAATCAAAAAATTATTAACTAAAATATCAAATTGCATCAAAAATAAAAATTTTAATTTTTTAAAATTTTAATCTCACATTTTATAAATTTCTTTAAATTTGATCAAATTTTCACTAAATTTTTTTATTTTAAACTTTTCAAATTATCTTGTCTTTCTAAATTTATCATAAACTCTCAAATATTTGAATAAAAAATAATAATTTATGAAATTTAAGTAAAAAATTCTAGAAAAATATAATTTACTTAATTTTAAAAGTTGACCCAAAAAATACCTTAAAAATTTAAATTATATATAATCTAAATTAAATAAATAAAGGTATAATTATGTTAATATATATATAAATAATTTTTTATACTTTCTAAAATTATCTAAAAATCAAGAATTGAATCCATTTCGATATAAGAAAAAATATTTTTATAAATAATAAAAATAAATAAACAAAATATACAAACTAAAATATATAGAAGACCCCTTATAAGAAGATTCTTTAAAGGGAAGGTGTCCCAACCTTTCATATCACCTATATTCTCTTTACCTTAATCATATATTATTTATTATACAAGTATATTATTTATCAATAATTGTATGATCAAAATATACCAAAATTCAAGTTTATTATTGAACTAAATAGTTAACTTCGTTCATACATATATGTAGAGTTTGGTGATAAATTCATTCCTAATTTATTCAGGTTTTGCAAATTCATTCCTAACCTAAAAAAAGTCCCCCGTTAATCCTTGACATCTATCACCATCATGAAAATGAGTCCTTGGACTTAATTTTTGTTAATAGACAACTAAGTTGATACATTAAATGCCAAAGTGGGTTTTCCTTGTCATCAAAACATCATTTAGGATGGCAATTAACAAGTAGGCTACTGATTAGGCAAAACGACATCGTTTTTCCATATTCATCAACTCTTCCTTCATCTTGATAAAATAATGATGTCTTGAGGGTCATTTTCTTCCTCTATATTACTCGGTTCTTTTAGGAATTCTTTAAACTTGGGTTGCTGTAATTTCTTCTCAAGATGTCAATATCTTGAATTGTTGAAAACTAGAGTCGTCAAATGGGCCAGCCCTACCCTATTTAACCCTAGCCCTAAGGGTTAAGGTTTAAAAAGCCCTTAGGGCCAAAAAGCCCTAAATATAAAAATCCCTTAGGGCCAAGGTGGGCTAGGGCCAACCCATGGGCCAGCCCTTCCATAAAAAAAAATACATTATATATGCTTCAAAGATTCTCACAAGACCTTTTATATAAGCATTACAACTATCACAAATATATAACCCTTCCATAAACAGAAAATTCTTATTACTGCTAATATAATTATAAGTATCACAAAATTTAGTCAGATACATACCTTTTCTCTTTAAAAAAAAAATAGTGTAGGTTATGGCTCCTCCTATGAAACTGCAAGTTAGGATATCTCTGAAAACCATTGTGGCAGATCTCACACACAAACCTGTTAGCAGCTAAAAGGGTTTTGGGATAAGGCAATGACTTCAACATCAAGGTCTAAAACACACAGTCAATTAATTGAACCAATCCTAGTTTAAGGAATCATAGGATAAAAAAAAAGAAACTATACCAAATTAAGCAGAGAAGCATGATCTAAAATGATGTTATATTGATTGTACATTATACTATATTAGAAAAAAACTAAGTCAAAAATCAAAGAAGACATCCAAAAAGATCAATATCTAAAATTAACACTAATATGGATCTAAAAAATCAATCTTCATTCTTTAATTTCTCATTATTCTTCAATATCATCATCTTCTAGATGCATGTTTAGCTCCTCTATTCCATGACAAATAGATGTACAATCATCTTCATCTAAAAATCACAATCAATAAAATCATAATTAAATAATCAATCCCAATATAAATAATTAAAAGTAAATAAGAATATAAATATTATGTAAATATTACCATTAGAATCTAAAAGAAAACCATGTAACCAATTTCTGGTGCAAATAAGCATTTGAACATTCTTTGGAAGTGTAGAACTTCTATATTTAGTGAGCACGCGTCCACCAATACTAAATGCAGATTCTGATGCAACTGTAGTGATTGGAATACTTAATACATCACGTGCCATAATAGCAAGTGTGGGAAATCTCTTTTCATTGATCTTCCAATAACCCAAAACATCTAAATCTTTATTATCATCATAGTCAAGGGGTTTATCTTCCAAATAAATGTCTAATTCACTCTTTCCAACATTACATTTAGTTTGATTTTGAAACCTTTTAAACTCCTACAACATATAATACTTTAATTAGCTAAGAAAAAAATAAAATATAAAACTATGACTATAAGTTAAAAAAGTACCTTGAACACCTTTGATCTCTTGTGCCTACTCCCTTCTTCACTTGACTTATCCAAAACATTAAAATCACCAAATGATTGAGATTCAGAAGGGGATGCTCGGAAACAACGTACATATTCATCATAAAGTTTCTCAAACTTTTCCCTCACATCTTAACCTTATCTTCAGAGGTTGTTTGCTCAAGTTTGGTATAACAAAAGAGTACAAAATCAAGTTTCAAACGAGGGTCAAGAATGGCTCCAAAAGCCAATACCACACTATACTCTTTCCAATACTTGTCAAATTTTCTTTTCATACTTATTGACATTTCCTTTATCACCACATCATCATTCAACAAATTTTCATTTAGCATGCATTCAATCTTCCACACTTGCAAAAAATACAAGTTGGATGTTGGATATGATGATCCTGATATCATATTTGTGGTATCATAGAAGGGTTCTAAAAATTCACACATTTTCTCTTCCCTTCTCCATTCTTCATCTGATGGACAATTTTTATAATTTGTATCTGTCACTCTAAGAATATCAAATGCTTTTCCATATTTCAGTGCACTTTCAAGCATCAAATATGTTGAATTCCATCTAGTTGATACATCTAACCTCAATCCAATACTAGCATCAATGTTTGCTTCTTGCACACAAGCTTTAAATTTAATCATCCTCCCATCTGACCCTCTCACATACTTAACACTCTCCCTGATTTTATGAAGAGCTTCATTTACCACTTTCAAACCTTCTTGAATAATTAAATTAATAATGTGAGCAGAGCATCGGACATGAAAAAAATCACCATCACACAATAAGCCATTTTGCAAACGAATATGAGCTTTCAGAATACTTTGCATACTATCATTAGAAGAAGCATTGTCCAAAGTGATAGAAAACAATTTCTTGTCAATTCCCCAATTCTTCAAACAATCAAATAGGATGGCTTCTAATTCAGATCCAGTATGAGGAGGTTTCATTCGACAAAAATTAAGAATTTTACTAACTAATTTCCAATTATCATCCACAAAATGTGCAGTCAGACAAATATATCCTTCAGTGGTAGAGGCTGTCCATACATCAGATGTTAAACATATTCTATTGGGAATTGTAGACAAAACTTGCTTCAGTTTATCCTTCTCTCTAATATAAAATTTCTTAATATTTGACACAACAGTATTCCTAGAATGCATCACAACATCTGGATTTAGATACTTTATCCATTTTCTGACCATGTCATATTCAACAAAATTAAATGGTAGATCATGCTTAATTATAACTTGTGCAAGAAGGTTACGATGCATCCTTTGATCAATTTTTTTGGTGATAGACTTTTGGTTAGACACCATATCATCCATGTTCAGATTTAATTTTGAAAGCTCTTTACAACTAGAAATATGACGATTTAAATGTGAAGTCCCATAATATGTTTTGGTCTTTGGATTTTTACCAACTACAAAATCTTTGCCACAATAATTGCATGCAGCTTTATCACAACCATCCTTATCTTTTCCCATTTTTGAAAAGAATTTCCACACAGATGAAATTTTCCTCTTGGTTGACTCGGTATTTTCAGAAAATGTTGGAGAAGTTTCAGAAACTACTTCATCTTCAATATTTTGATTTGCAGATGCCATTCTAGAAATCTGTAAATAAAAATAATTTTTCAAGATTCACCAACTGACAATAATAATAATTGACTTAAATTATGATGGTATTAGTATCTATATAATTAGCTTTCACTTACTTGGAATGGTATGTACAAGGATAGCCTAAAGACAACCTTAATCAACTTCAATTATAATGATCTAACAACCTGCATATTTTGTGAGAGAAATAAATAATTATTTTTAAGAAGGAAAATAAAATTATTGTGGGATAATCTCAGCTTACTTTTCGATGCAAACATTGGTCAAAAGTCTCTAATACTTAACCAACACATTGATATCACATCATTTCATATATACTACTTATATGTTATAATTTTTATATAATGATAAAATTATATAAACCAAATTTTATAATAATAATAATAATAATAATAATAATAATAATAATAATAATAATAATAATAATAATATGTTGAATGTTACGTCTGTATCAATTGGTGATATTCCAGGACCTCTTGAAGTAGTAGCAGTAGCAGTGTAAAGGCTAGAATAGTCCACCTATATCTATAACCTCACTCCAAAGCTACCTACAATGTCTTTCTATACTAAATACTACCTATCACTCTTTTTTATGTGCTTGCTTCTAGTTTTAGTTAACAAAATCTCCCACATTTTTTTTATACCAATCTAATGCCTCAAATTTTAATATTGTATATATTTTTATACATTTGCAATCTTGAATTTGATTTTATAAAACTGATTTTGTTTAAAATTATATGATTCATATATACACACTTTTCTCTTCTAACTAAATTTATAGTAAAACTTAATATCAAATTTTTATCTCAAACCAATAGTTGTAATTTTCACATTTGTCCAAAACATGGGTTAAATCATCATTTTTAATCAAGTTCAACTAAACATCCTTTTTTTTTATAGAATCATGTTGTACTGAAATTGCAGAGCATGAAATTGCAGAGGATGCAGTTACTGATGCAAACTTTTCATTATGTTTGAAAGGAATTTATTGGCAAACCACCGTTTTCAACTAAATCAAACCAGGCCTATCTGATATGCCTCTTCAGGTAACAACTTTTCAAACTCAAAAGTGTATATAATTAATGTATACACCTATCTCTGAAACTAAACATTTATTTAGAATTAAAAGATTACATATATCAAAGTAAAACTCCACCATATTTATCACTTAGTGTTTTAAATTTCAGTGGGCTTTAGCCCCTTATTTTTACCAAAGAAAAGAAAAACAAATCGGTTGCAGTTGTGATTGTATTACAGATAATGTGACTGATGTAGTTATGATTGCGGTTGTGAGCTGCAATTTAAAATACTGTTTATAACATATATCACAACTCAAATTTAAACTTAAAAAGTGTATAATAAACACACACATATCTTCATAATTCCCATATAAATCGAAGAGTAGTTAAATCAAAGGAATAACAAGTGAGTATACCAATAGCAGCAGATGTATGTACCCAGATTTGGGAATTATGATTCTTCAGTAAATTTCATAGAACACGCTCGTGGCCTCGGAAGATCAGAAACGTCGTTTTACAGATTTTAATTTTTTTTTCAGCAACAGATGTATGTACCCAGATTTGGGAATTAGGGTTCTTCAGTAAATTTCATAGAACATGCTCGTGGGCTCGGAAGATCAGAAACGTCGTTTTACAGATTTTTTTTTTTTTAGGGTCAGGGCTGACCCATAGATTAAGTCCATTTGATCCATATATTTTAGGGCTAATTTTGTTAGGGCCATTACAAGTATTTGCTTCAACAAAAATTCAGGGGTGGATAAATTTTTAAAAAGCTGGGTAGGGCTAGCCCCAGGGCTAAAACCCAACTTGACAGCTCTATTGAAAACTGAACATTAATTATAAATATCTTATACCTAGTATCTGGTTATAAAAACCTCCTTTGTAGATATTCATTTCAATAATTATCAAAACATATTGAAACTCAAAGACAATGAAAAGCAACCAAGTTGGAGCAGTTTCATGTTAACATAGGAGATAACAAAAAACTAAAAGAAAATGTTATCTCAGAAATGCAGAAAGTACTGTAAGGATGGATTTGAAATATTTTAAAACTTTTAGGACTAATTTGTATGATTTTAAAAATGTTTGGGGGTGCCTAAACAAAAAAATTTTATATTTCTTCTTCCTCTTCCTACTCCATTTCATAGAGGCAAGGAAATGTAGGTGCTTTATTTGTTATCACCTCCACCTGCAAAGTAGTGGTGAACTTTGTAAGACCCATTAAACCAATGCATTTTAGAATTTTTTTTCACTTTTTAGAACCTTATACAATCCTTTAAGATTGGTGTATGTTGTTAATTAGTTCTTCTCTGCCTTTGTCATTTCTTCTCTTATAATTCTCTTTTTGTAAACACTATACATTGGACATGGTAGCTCATATATGAAAGACTTATTGATACATATAGAAAGAGAAAAGAGTATTTTGAGAGAAAAATATTTGCATTATTTTTATCTTTCTAATTCACTCATTATTAGTTGGGTCTCTTTTGCATGTAGAGGTGACAGAGAGAGCCATATTTTTCTTACGGAGAAGCTAGAGGAAGAAGAAAGATAAAACAACATAATTTAGACATCCTGATGTGATTCACCCTACGCGAATGAATTGGAACGCGGAAACGATAACAGAACGTCTTGAGAATTAGGATAAGATAAGATAAAGTAAGATTAGGATAAGATAAGATGAGATGAGATGAGATGAGATAAGGTAAGATAAGATACGATAAGGAAAGATGAGATAAAATAAGATAAGGTAAGATAAGATGAAATAAGATAGGATAAGATGTAATAAGATAAGATAAAGTGAGATAAGATGAGATAAGATAAAAGAACCTGACATAAACCGTTACCTGCCGGAGAACACCGAAGTTATCAAGAGGAACATGACCTTTACCACGACCTGCCGGAAGAACCAACATTATCAAAGGTAGTTCTTTGCCCAAGAACCAAGGGAATCAACTCACACAGAGATGAAAAATTCCCAAAGAGAAAATATGATTAGTCCTTAAAATATGCCTTTTCACTAAATCCCTAACTCCTATTATATAGCTAACCTAATCTAGTAAAAAAGATAACAAATTAGAAATCCTAATTAGATTGCAATTTGAATTACAACCAATTTAAAACAAATAAATTCTAGATAAATATCAAATCCTAATGTAATCTACAACAAATCATAAACTTTATCACTTAAGATCTTCAATGATATGACTACATAAATTAACCCATGTTGGAATTGGGCTTGGATCCGCATAGTCTTTTTCTTGAACTTCCTTGATGAGACCTTCAAGTGTTTGTTCCATACATTTGGTCCTATTTCTCGTCAGAGGACATTGGATTCCTTGTAGATAATCTCTTAGATGATCTCTTTTGCTTATCGTGGTACCCACGTTCCCATCATTCCCTCCTTCTCCAAGAGGATTCACCCTCGAATCTTGAAGGTCATCTGCATCACATAAGGATAAATCAGAAACATTGAAAGTGGTACTTACATTACCATAACTACTTGGAAGATCGATTTTATAGGCATTATCATTGATCCTTTCAATCACTTGAAATGGACCATCTCCTTTAAGATGTAATTTGTAACTTCTTTGACTTAGAAACCGCTCCTTTCGCAAGTGAACCCACACCCAACCACCAGGGTCAAAGACCACCTTGGTGCACCCTTTGTTTGCCTGCCGAGCATAATGTTCATTCTTCTTCTCAATATTAGCGCGAACCTTGACATTAAATTTCTGCACAAATTTATCCTTTTACTTTCCATCCAAATTAAGAAAGTTATTAGTATGAAATGGTAAAACATCTAAAGGTGATAAAGGATTAAATCCACATACAATCTTAAAAGGTGAAAAGAAAGTAGATGTATGAACAACCCTATTATATGAAAATTCGATATGAGGTAAACAATTCTCCCAATATTTTAAATTCTTTTGAATTATAGTACGTAATAAGGTGCCTATAGTTCTATTCACAACTTTAGTTTGTCCATCTGTTTGTGGATGAGTCACAGTAGAGAACAATAGTTTAGTGTCCAACTTACCCCACAAGGTTCTTCAAAAGTGAGTAAGAAATTTAACATCTCGATCGCTTATAATAGTTTTAGGTAAGCCATGAAAACATACCATCTCTTTGAAAAATAAATTAGCAATATGAATGGCATCATTAGTTTTAGAACAAGCAATAAAATGTGTCATTCTGCTAAACCTCTCTATAACGACAAAAATGCTATCTTTTCCTTTTGAGGTCCTAGGAACCTTAGTACAAATTGTATAGAAATATCAGTCCAGGGATATTCAGGAACAGGTAAAGGTGTATACAAGCCATCATGCATTATCTTAGATTTTGCTTGTAAGAAAGTAATACATTTTTCACTAATAAGTTTAACATCATGCTTCATTTTTGCCAAAAAAAATGTTCGTCTAAAATATGATAAAATTTTTGAATGTCAAAGTGCCCCATTAATCCTATCCCATAAGTCTCTCTAATAAAAATTCCCTTTATGCTACACTTAGGTACATACAATTTATTTTTCTTAAATAAATATCCTTCTTGCCTAAAATAGTCATCAAAACCATGGTCAAAACACATTTTCCACAGTTGTCCAAATTCAATATCATCCACATACATGGTTTTTAGTAATTCAAATCCAAGTAATTTGGTTTGTAAAATCGTAAGTAATACATACCTTCGTGACAGCGCATCCGGTACAATGTTTTCCTTTTCCTTTTTATACTTGATAACATAAGGAAACATCTCATCAAATTCTAGCCACTTGCCATGCCTTTTGTTGAGCTTACCTTAGGACTTTAAAAACTTCAAGCTAAGTTGATCAAAATGGATGACAAATTCCCTTGACCAAAGGTAATGTTGTAAGGCGCTCACCAAGGCATAGAGCTCCTTGTCATAGGTTGGATAGTTAAGCATCGTTCCACTAAGTTTTTCACTAAAATATGCCACAGGTTTGGAATCCTGTATTAAAACAACTCCTATACCCACTCTAGAGGCATCACATTCAATCTCAAAAACTTTATCAAAAGTAGGTAAATTTAACACAGGAGCATTGGTTAACTTATCATTTAGCAAATTACAAGCCTCTTCATTGTTTCTTATCCCATTTAAAATTAACATCTTTTTAACAAGTTTATTTATAGGGGGAGGCTATAGAACTAAAATTTTGTACAAACCTCCTATAAAAACTTGCTAAACCATGTAAGTTTCTTCCTTCATTCGTATTTGTAGGCATGAGCCATCGTTTGATTTTTTTTAACTTTTTCTTCATCAACACTAACTCCTGTAATCTTATTGACGACTCTATAGTCCATGCACACACGCCATGTTCCATCCTTGTTTAGTACCAAGATAACATGAATTGTACATGGGCTAAGATTTTCCCTCATAAATCCTTTTTACATCAACTCCTCTACTTTCCTTTGAATCTTCTTGACCTCTTCAGGAACAGTTCTATAGGCTAGTCGATTTGGAATCACAGCACCGAGGATAAAATTAATTTGGTGGTTAATACCTCTTATAGGAAGTAAACTTTTTTGTGGTTCTCTAAGAAATACATCATTAAAATCCGGCAACAAAGATTCAACCACACTAGGAAAAGAAGAGTTATAATTGTTAGTAAGATAAATACCCTTGTACATGAGTACAAGAACTTGTTCCTTTGAGCTCAAAACACTCTCGACCTCCCCTTTGTGATAAAATACACAAACTTTATTTTCTTTTTCTTTATTTTTTGAATTTTCTTTCTTTTAACTCTCATTCTTTTTTTTTTTACTTTCTACTTTTTCTTCACTCTTAATTTTATCTCTCTTTTTTCTTTCTTGATTTTCTAATTCTTTCTCATTCTTTTTTTGACTTTCCACTTTTTCTTCACTCTCAATTTTATCTTTCTTTTTTCTTTCTTGATTTTCTAATTATTTTTCTCTCATTTTACATGCTTTTGAATTTTTCATTTGGTCATAATAAGCCTCCTTTGGTTTAGGATCTTCCTTCTCATTGGACCAATTAAACTTCAATGATGAACTAGAAGCATACTTGGGATATTTGGGAGTGCTCCTAGATTTGAGTTGTCTTTCCACTTGAATAGCTTTATGAAACAATTCATCCATCTCCACATAATGTTGTTGCTTTACCACATCAACTATCTCTCTTTTTAGCCCTCCAATAAATCTTGCCATAGTGATTTCTCTGTCCTCCTCTACATTGGCTCTTATCATAGCAATTTCCATCTCCTTGTAATAATCTTCAACACCTATGGTGTCTTGAGTAAGACTTTGTAGTTGTTTTCGTTGCAAGTCCCTATGATAGTGACTTGGCACAAATCTTCTTCTCATGACTACTTTCATCTTTTCCCACGTTTGGATAGGTCTCTCTCCATATCTCCTCTTATTAAGGATAAACTGATCCTACCAAATATTAACATAATCGATAAAAGAAAAACTGGCTAGTCTTACCTTTTTCTCCTCCGAGTATTTGAGACAATCAAACACATGCTCCACTTTTCTCTCCCACTCTAGATAAGTTTCAGGTTCGTTCTTTCCTTGGAATGGTGGAAGGGATAATTTAATACTTCCAAAGTTGTTATCCTTTTCTCGATATCGTCTTCTTTCTTTTAAAATTTCACTATTTGATTCTAAGTTGTTCCTCCAATATCCTTCTTCATCACGGTGAAATAATCTTTGGGGATTACTTCAACGAGAAACCCGAGACCTCCTTCTCGAACAACCCTCCATATCCTCTAACCTCCCGTTCAACTGTTAGAATTGATCTTGAATTGATTTTATGAATATTTTTAGATCCATTTCATTTTGATGGAGTTCACCACTCATGTTGGCAATGCTGCAAATTGAACAAAATAAATGAATTAGAATAATAAAGCCTCGCCAATCACTCCCTTAGTGTTTGCCCTCAATATTGACGCTCTTCACTCGTGTTTATACTCGAATTGGCTTTTTCTATAATGCTCTAACCAACTTTTTCCTTTTACCTCTCCGTTCTCCTTATAAATCCTTGAACTAAGAACTTCACAAGTTGATTTTCCCACAGATAACGAAAGAGTCACAGATACACAAGATGAATAGGGTAAGGAATATTGGTCAAGAAATAAGAACTTAAATAAAATTTATATTAAATGAAGACTGATTTTTTTTTTCAATTGTTTTGAATTTCTATCATAATTTTTTTTGCTTCTTTTTTTCTTGAATTTTTATCACAATTCTTTTTATTTTTTGGAATATTTGGTAGATAGCAACTTTAACACGAGAAAAATAAAACAAAGGATAGATGACACCTGATTCCAAGAGATAAGATGAGATAAGATAAGATAAGGTAAGATAAGATGGAATAAGATAGGATAAGTTGTAATAAGATAAGATAAAGTGAGATAAGATGAGATAAGATAAAGGAACCCGACATAAACCGTGACCTGCCGGAGAGCACCGAAGTTATCAAGAGGAACATGACCCTTACCACAACCTGCCGGAAGAGCCAACATTATCAAAGGTAGTTCTTTGCCCAAGAACCAAGGGAATCAACTCACACAGAGATGAAAAATTTCCAAAGAGAAAATATGATTAGTCCTGAAAATCTGTCTTTTCACTAAATCCCTAACTCCTATTATATAGCTAACCTAATCTAGTAAAAAAGATAAAAAATTAGACATCCTAATTAGATTGCAATTTGAATTACAACCAATTTAAAACAAATAACTTCTAGATAAATATGAAATCCTAATGTAATCTACAACAAATCATAAACTTTATCACTTAAGATCTTCAATGATATGACTACATAAATTAACCCATGTTAGAATTGGGCTTGGATCCGCATAGTCTTTTTCTTGAACTTCCTTGATGAGACCTTCAAGTGCTTGTTCCATACATTTGGTCCTATTTCTCGCCATAGGACATTGGATTCCTTGTAGATAATCTCTTATATGATCTCTTTTGCTTATCATGGTTCCCACGTTCACATCACATCCCAAATATTTTTTAAATGGTAAAACGATATCGTTTTGGGGGTTAAATGACATCTTAGTTAGCACTTAACATGCCAACTTAGCTCTGCATTAATGAAAATGAGCCCAAAGATTTATTTGCATGACGACGATAGAAGTTAGGGATTAATGGAGGACTTTTTTTAAGTCAGGGACATATTTGAAGAAGATAAATAAGTCAGGGATGAATTGTCACCAAACTCCATTTTTATACATCATTGTTAATTACATAAATTAAATGTATTCTCAAATATATATAGTTTGGAGATCTATAATAGGGTTATACAAAATTAAAAAACATGGAATTATACCCAGAAATAAAAAAGAAACTAAGCTACCTCAACCAGATACAACCCTTGATACTACAAAATATTTCTTTATCTAATGCTCTCCTTTAGTAGCAAGAAGTTACCTATTATCCTACTAATAATGGGAAAAGTCTAAAAGCCTCGAATGGGTCTTTATCAGTATCATCTTGATCTTGATCCTCATCTCCTCCATCTCCATTCTTTCCTCCATCACTATACTTTCTCTTCGGATGAGAGTGACCTGCTTTGTTGTGGCAAGGAGAAATCTAAGGAACTAGTCGCAATGTTGACTTCCTCATAGCATGATGGTAATGGAGTATTCCCCAAGAAGCTAGTGCATGTGGTACAACACAGACCTCTAGAATGTCCACTATAGAAAGATTGACTCATGAGATTAAGGAGTTTTCCTTGATGACGTAGAAGTAGAAGGAGGTGGAATTGACCTCTTATGTAACACTTGCCTAGGAACAGGTACCGTAACATTTGCAGGTATCATCATTGGAACTCAGAGTGGAGGACACACCAGAGAAGATGTATCTATCATCCAAATGGTCACTTTACTTCTAAAAGAAATCCTGTAGTGACTTCTAGTATTAGATGAATGTTGAACCCATTCCCCATTCTCTTCATCTACCTTAATCTCCACATCGAGGTGAGGTCTCTTCATCGTGTTGTCCCACAAACATGTCGAAACATCATACATAAAAATATAGTACTGGGGGAGTAAGACATTTCCATTCAAGTTAAAGTTTGACAAGGAGTAATGTGTATATATATATATATATTTATTTATATTACATTTAAACATAAGCAACATGTAAGTTCTTTGATAATTACAAAGAACTATCATAAAAATAACCATAATATGTAATGTATGTATGAATATATTATCCAATTATTATCTTCATACAATTCTATAATGACAAACTTAGGATTAGGCTAAGGTCTACTATATCCATATCATAATAATCCTTACTAATTTGGAGTTGGTCATCCTTATGATATGTACATATATATGGACTAGAACTGTTATCACTTTATCCAATAATGGGGATACCAAGATCCAATTTTAAACCACAGTGTGTCCTCAATAATGCTCAAATCATCATCATTTCGAAAAACCATAAATTACTCAACTGGTAATGATAGTTTTCAGAGTCTTGTTGAAGTAGCTAAGTCTGGCCAGAGCAGTCTCAGCTACAAGAAGCAACCCTAGGCCATTGTGAGATTCAAATCTAGCTCATGTACCTCTTAGGCTCGAAAGTTTCCATTATCATAAACTCTTATCTACTTCCATGTGAGTTGATCCTTAGATTTCCCAGCTCCTTTTCATGGAATGGCTTGCCGATTATGCCTCATTAACGATTTACAAAAATAATTTTTTTTATACATATGATCCATGCTAATTAGTCATTCTAGTTTTCATCTTTACTTCACTTGAAGGCTTTGCCTTCTTAAAATGCAGGATCTTATCACCTTCTTTCAACCATCCTATTCTTCAACTCAATATTTTTTTAGAATTTAATTAAGTATTTTCTAATACATCAAATAAGGTTCCTAACCTCCAATCAACATTTCGCTATATCTAGACCAATACATCAACAACAATCTAATAAGACTTTTCATCCTTCAATAATTTATATAGTAAAACATCTTGAATTCTAATCAAAATTTTGTGTAAATGATTATTTTTAAGAGTTTAGAATTAAAATACTACTTTTCTAATTTTTTTAGAAAACTGTTTAGAGGGAATAAAAATTGCATATTCTATCATTGTCTAGTTATAGAAAAACTTGACAAATTAATTATGAAAATTTTATAAAATAAATATTATATAAAATTACTTGAACATTTTCATATCTATCCTTACATATTGTCGTAACTGTAATTATAACGAAAGATAACAAACTCACTAAAATATTAGAAGGAATTATATTGATCATGAAGTTGCCACCAAATTTTTATTTTAAAGGAAAAATATTTAGAAAAAAATCCTAGGGGAGGAAGAGTTCTAGGTTCGAAAGTCAATTACGAATAGGAAAGATACTAGCACCCTACTCGTACTGCTTTGAAGAACGGTACCCTTAAATTGAGTGTGTGATTTTGATATTTTGAAAATTTTTTTGATCCTTTAAATAAAATGGAAATAAATAGGTTTATGGAAAATAGTCTAACAGGACTTGATCTTGCTCCTACATATTCCTTGGTGCAGTGGAAAACTCAAGGCTACATAGTTCTGGTTAAGAGAGTTGATCTTTGAAAAATAAGATCTTGTGAAAATGTATTATAATTTTAAATCCACGTATGCACAAGGTCTAAGTTAAGAGAAGGTTGCGCCGAAACCTATACGATTCTTGACACAGAGAATAGTAGGGAATGCTACTCGTTTGTATTAAAAGTTCGTCGTATGAATTTTAAAAATTTACTTATGAAAAAATTTAAGTCAAATATAATATTTAATTAAATTTTCTAAATCCACACATGCGCATGGTTGAAGTCAAATGTTGCATGAAATTTAGAAATTTACTTTTAAATTTTTTTAGTTAGATATAATATTTAATTATTTTTATAAATCCACATATGCAGAGGATCCAAGCCTATAAATGGGTTTATATTTTATTTTTTATATAAAAATATAGAGTAGAAGATAGCACCCTATCCTAAGATTTGAACCCTGGGCACAACACATGCTTATGGTAGTTAAACCATTAAGCTAAGCTCTAGACTTGGTATAAGAATTCACCAAATTTAATTTAATGGGTTATGAAGCTCATGGTGATGTTTTTTTTTTTTTTTAAAAGGTCATAATAGGAATCGAACCTAAGACCTATTGTGTGAAAGACAACAAACATACCACTAGACTAGGAAACTACTTTAGGATTAACTTTCACATGTATTGCTTAAGAGGATATGAAAATAGATGGATCAAAATGGGCTTGACTCTTTTATTTGAATGTGAGCCTTCCTATTTGAAGAAAAATGGGAGAATGTGGGTTCTTCTTCTAAGAGAAGGAAAAGGTCTTAGGTTTAGGGATTTTTTGCGAGAGTGAGGTGAGGATGAGGGGAGAGGATGCTGTAGTCACTGAGACCAGAAGAGAGAGTAGACTAAAGGCCATCGCCAGGGAAGAAAGGTGTGGGGGTATTGTTGCTGGGGGAGTATAGATAGGCCTTGCGGTGGTATTGGGTTAGGAGGGCCACCGCCATCCGTGGTGAAGAAAAATGACAGTGATTTTCTATCTGGGGAAAGGACAAGAAACGCATTTAAACGACAAAGGATTTGTGTGACACCATTTGCTATTAACCATATAAAGTGGTTATTTGTGTAGCCAATACAAAAACATACAGTTGTTATTTTAATACCTATTCGTCATATAATCATTCCACAAGTATAATAAAATACTAACCACACATATAAATACATACATATGCATAAGAGAGTGTTCAACACATCACTTATTTACATACTTCTTCGATTTTTAAGAAAAACGGGATGCAGAATTCTAGAAACCTAATGGATCTCTACGGGTTACTACTAGAGCATGCATATATATATATATATATATATATATATATATATATATATATATATATATATATATATATATATATATATATATAAACATAAACATGTTCTTTATTTTTTTCAAAACAGAAACTTATTTTATGTATTGGTAATTATTCACTCCCCAATGCACAGATCCACTTGGGTGTGGAATGTCAGCCGAGTCATGTTCCTCGATGTGGATAGTTGCTACATAGAGTTAAATGGTAGCAATAAAACAAATAGGGGGGGGGGGAATGAGAATTCTTAAATTTTCATGTACCTAAATAGTAGAATATAAGGTTTGCGCATCTATAACCATACTGACATAAATGCTCATTCTAACTTCATCAAGAGTATATAGGTAATTTAGCAGTTAATACATACAGGGTTAATGCAATGTTTATGCCATGCATGAATGCACATGATGGACCTTCATGTTCTTAGAGAGCTCAAATTCATAGCAACTATTATTGAGTCTTCTTAAAACACTGGTCTATCTTAAACTCAAGATGTTGTGAATGTGGGCCCGTGTCTAATATCCTGGGAAGTTGTCAAGATCTTGAATTTCCATGCAGTTTCTCGCTGCAATTCAGCAAATCTATTGGAGTTTTTCTTAGACTAAAGATTAACGCCGATTTGAAAAATCAATAGAAAATCGATTCTTTGACCATGATAATCCTCGAGGCAAGTCAAGGTGGCTAAGTTTGTGAAACGTGACGACCTTGACACTGAAGAGCTACCCCAAGTCCTCTGTAGGTCATCACTCAGCCACTAACCCTGTAGGCTCTTAAATAACTGGCCCCTACGATTTCTCGGCATAACAGCTATGAGTTTCCAGTTTTATTACATTTAATATGCATGATGCATGCTTATAATAAATTCAATACATTCACTCCTTACGTCACATATTCATAACCCATTTTCTTTGTGACCTTCAAGTCAAATTCCTTTAGTGGTTCTTAGAAAAATTTCAGGAGGCCTCTGTTTGTAACCAGGCACTTACTTATCTTTTTATAAGATATTATATCAATATCGGAATCATTCAAGACAATTTCATACAATATGGAATATTCCTGTTCAACAATTGTCCATTCCATTAGGGCTCTCTTATCCTAATATCTATGGCCCAACTAGGCTCTATGCGGCTAAACATGCAATATCTTAGTTCAAATTCATCATAACAAATAATTTTTATATAAACCAACATCCTCAAAATTTTACAACTCGATAGACGAGATTAATATACTCACAAATATCACAATTACTCCAAATTGCTCTCAACAAGAAATTTTCAATCGATTACAACACCTAGAGCTAAATATATTAACTATGCATAGTCCTATAAATTATCAATATAATTAATATCCTAAAAGGCATCTCTAAAATAATTATTATAATTTCTCTTAATTCACAGAATAGCCAAAATATTCTCATAAGCCAATTTTGGCTCAAGTTCAACTTTTAAGGCTGAATACCTATATTTTAGTGAATTCTCCTAACTTATAATTAACCATATCATTAAAAAGAATAACCGTAAAATAATTAATTTAACAATTAAATGCTAAAATAAAAGGAGATTTTTAAATATTACCCCATGGTACATTCCCCTAAAATTTTGGCCAATTTTAACCGAATAAACCTAAATTGAGTTAGAGGAACTCAAATTCTATCCTTAAATTCTACAAGTACAAGAATAAATTCTCCTCCCCCTTACCTTTCTCAATTAGTTGAGGAGGTACCCTCAAGGTGCGGAGCAGGAGAAATTCAAAAATCTTACTTCCAAGCATGCTCCCTAAACAATCCATAACAATAATTACTAACATAGGTTAGTATTGAACCAATTAGAGTAAAAAATTGGATGAAAATTTAATTTTAAAAGCTTTGGTCCAACAAGAGAGGAGAAAAAAACATGAAAATTTTCAAGAAAAATTGGTGCCTAAACGTTCCTTACCAGTAGATGAAGTAAATCCTAAGTTGAATTTGTAAACGATCGTATAGATTGAGAGTAATTTGGATTTGAATTTTAGGAATGGAGGACGGTGACTCCTGTGAGTCTTTTCTCTGCTAAAATGAGGAAGATGACCCCCTCACCCTTTTATATAATTGTATACATTTTATATTATTTTATTATTATTTTAAGTTATTTGGGTTTGTTCGACCAAATTCGTGTATTTGATAAAGTAGAAAGTTTTGGATTATTTTAAAAGTGTTAAGAAATTATTTAGGATGGGTAATTTTCATAAAAATGTATCTGGAAAAAAACTTGAAGAGAAAACAAAGCCTATGTATATTTCAAGTCTAATTAAGCCTTTTATTTTTGAAAAAATTGGAATAATATGAGATAAACTCTAGAAAAATATTTTAATTAACATAAAATATTTTCTATGCTATAATAATTTTTCCAAAATTTTTATAGCTCATTTTCTATAAAATGTTTATCAACGTTTATAAGTCCTAATCAACTCTGAATGGATCATTTTCGAAGTATTACTTTCTAAAAATAAAATTTATATAGAATTTCTAAAAATTAATATAAGTAATTTTGTGAAAAGAAGCTACCTTTAATTTCCTCTCCTTCTATTTATAAAAATTCCATCTTCCTTTCGTACTAAACTTATGCTAAATTACCAAATAGGTGGCTTTTGGAGATCTTCTTTTCTAGGCTTAAAATTTATATAAAATCTTATGAAAATATACTAATAAAATTGGTATAAGATGACTATATTAATTTCTAAAATTTCTAGTTTGTCTCTATAAACAAATGACAAATAACTCTAACTATAAAGACTTAGCTGAAAGTCTATATGGACCAAAATTTAAGGGTGTTACACACTTGGCATAAGGAATGGGACTTAGAACAAATAGGGAAGTGCCTCCATGCATGGTGCTTCTGAGGGGGGAGAGGGAGTGAGGGTTTCAAGTGTGAGAAATGGAGAAGCCAGGCATAGTGGGAAGGAGGGAGGTTCTAGGCATCGCAGTGGTGGTGTAAGGTTTTGAGGAAGAGGAGTAGTGCCGTTGAGGCTATGACTTGGAGAAGATTGAGAATCAAAGGAGAACAACATTGCAAGCTAGAGATTTGGCAAAAATTTGTTTCCCATTACAGTGGAGAGAGTCTTGGAGGTCAAGGGAGGAGGAATAGCACCATACATGATGGTCCGAATGATGTTCATGGCAAGAAAGAGGGTTCTTAGGAAGAGGAGCAACCACCCTTGATTATGGTGAAGAAAGATTCCGACCAGGAGAAGGAAAACCTTCTGGAGATTTTTCTACCAACCATAATAGGTGGCAGGGCTTTGAAGGGAGTAAGTATAATTGGTAATTAAATTTAATTAATTTTTTTTTAAATTAAATTATTATTTGTTATTTTCTAATTCTCTTTTATATTACAGGAGAAAAGCTAATGACCTTTATGCTGAAGATAAAAACGGAAAGGGTAACCATGTGTGCTCTAGCTTAATGAAGAGAATCTAGAGAATGGAAGGGAGATGTTTACTGTGAAGGGCTCTAATAAAAGATGGAAGGGGTGTCCATGGAGTTTTGGTGATGACCAGAATGACGACAAGCAAAAGAGAAAGTGGTTATTCCTTTAATTAGAAATTCTTGAATTTAAATATCTGGAACTTTGTTTCCCATGAATTTCCCCTCTGATGCATGGGTTTTGGGTGGTATTGGCTGAGATTGGAATTCTGATAGGTAAGACCAAACTTGCAGGAAGAGGAGAGAAAAAAATAAGAAATTGGAGAGACTTGAAATTTTTTATTGATTTGTTTGTGATTAAGTTTAATACTAAGTTTCCCTTAGTTTAAAGTATATTCTAGAAATGCATTTATGCATATATGAGTATGTACAATAGGGTGAAGATGATTTGATGATGGATCCTATAGAAAGGGTTGACTTATGTTAATTTTTAATTCCTACATTAGTTTTTTTGTATATATTTTTTTTTGAATAACTTGGGTTTTATTAATATGGACTTTATCAGTATATTTGTGATAAGGCTAGATAATGTATGTGAACCAGGAGGTTTATAAGTGTGTTATGAATAATGCGAGGCAAGGGTGTGTGTGAATATCCCAACGAAACAGGAAAGTTCTGGGCACTTTTAGATTTATACTAACTTATATGATGTTGATACATTTAGGGTTTCCACTAGTTTGTACTAATGCATGTTAAATATAGGCTCTGCATGGCATATTCGAGTTTATGGCTATGAAATTCCATTTAATTGAAGTTTTGACTAACATTCCTAAATAAGTCTAATAATCACTAACGACACATGAGAAAAGGGACACTAGTGTGTTTTGATGGTGTGAACATATAATAATAGAGAGGAATATGAATTTAGGATTTATAAGTTTTAATGAACTTCAAACGATGAAAATACATATGAACTGAAATAGGAATTAAATCATCCATTTCGGGAATATAAAGGTGAGGAAAATTTTCATAAATATAATTATTAGAATCTACTTTACAACATTTCTTTATCTATATATTATAACACATAATTCAACTTATACACAAAGCAACAACAACGTGAAAATGGAGCATGAGCGGATTTAACGAATTGTTTTAAACCATTGAAAGTTGAAAATATAACCTATATTGATAAAGAGATTGGAGGACGTGACACTAAGAAATAATCAAACTAATAAATAGTAAAAATTGGCTAAGAAACATACAAAGCTAAAAGAGCATTGTTAAAAGATAATTAAGAACCTATGGAAGATAAAAACACTTGAATTGGAAGGAAATTATTTTTTATGATAGGAGCAATCTTAATGTGGATTAACTTCAACAACAAAGATCTAACAAACACTCCATGAGAGATGATGACAGAAAAAATGAAAGAATTTTCTTGAAAGCCCAATTTTTAGAGGAATAGAGAGAATTTTATGAAAATGGAGAAGTGTTTTTCTAGAGAGAAAGAGAGTATCTTGAGCTCTCCATTTTTCTGAAAATAAAAAAATTCTAGCCCCCTAGATTTTTTTATTATTTATAGGTAACGAAACTTAACTAATTCCCTAACTAATTGTATTAGATTTTAACTAACTTGTAGCAGATTTATGATAATGTAAGCTCATTGATCATATTTTATTATTTCTTTCTTTTCTTCTTCTCTTTTTTTTTGTTAGTTCACTAATTTGGGCTTTGATTTAATTTAGAAATTTTGTTAATCTAGATTTTTAGCCTAAAATAAATATGTATTATTATATATATATATATATATATTAAAAAAATTTCTTTTCTCTCTCTTTCTCTTTTATATTGTCATTATTTTTTAATGTTAAATAATAATAAAATAAAAAAATAATCTATTATTTTAAAAGGTGTCTTGGACTTAATTGGATGCTCATTCATATATCAAGGTTGAAACATAAAGTTTTTTGTATATAAAACAAGCCAATTAAACACTAATGGTATATATGTTTTAAATATTATGAATAGATTGGAAGGAAACAGAAATGACTTTTATAAGGTAAATATATTTTCAATATTTTTATAAAATATAAAATAATTCAGTTTTTACCAAAATTTTCAACAAAGTAATTCCTTACATCTACTATATGGAAATAGATCTGTATCATTTTAAAACTATTAAATGATGTTATATTTTAGAAACCTTTTCTAAGTGATTTAGATTTAAGGGTCAAAAATTCTAAAATTTATATAAAATCATATAAATTTATATTACCTATAAAAATTTATAGATGTAGTCCACAAATAAATATTATCGAGCACCTAAAACTTACATCCAAAGTCACTACAAAAAAATATCTTTTAGTGATGATTTTAAATGATAGATAGTGATGATTTTAACCTTCATCAAGCCTTTTTTTTTATGATTCTTTGTTTGTCAGAAATGATCCATTGGAAGGTACTTTAGTAACGGTTTAAATGGTATAACCGTCAAAATTTAATAGATTTTATATCTATTTAATATATTTTGTGTAGATTTATACAACAATAACAAAATATTCATAAGAAAAGTATATTTTTTTTTTGTGTAGTGAGTCTCACCTATGATGGAGAAGCACATAGTTTAAATTTAAAATTTTACTCCTCATCAATTTAAATATTTTTCTAATCTAATCTCACTATCTTCTTATATCTCCAAACAATTAAATTATCAATCATTAACCAAATCAATTCAATCTTACAATTAAATTTGAATATAATTAAATATAATTCTAAATTTTTAAGTAATAAGTAAAATTTTATTCTAGAGCCAAGGATGCTTTATAACTACTCATACATTCTATTTGAATCTCATCCCCTTACTTGAAATTGGAGTTTGATTGTTAATTCTATTTTTTTGAACGATTCAAAGTTGACTTGGTTTTACTTGCTCTGATGTCTGTTAGTTCCAATATATGATCACTAAAATATAAGGTTGATTTATGGTGTGGTAGCAATGATTTTAGATTATATAGGAAATTAATAAAGATAAATAGAGGATAAGCAAACAAAATTCATAGAATGGAAGTTGAACCTTGATTTTTGGAAAATTTTCCTTAATGTTTCAATTCAAGTGAATCCTTAGCCATTTTCTATGAAATCTCTTGCATGGATAAACAATATGGATAGCGAAGGAAAAAGTTTCATGGAAGAGAACGTGAGCTTGTAAGTAAAATAGAGAAACTTTCTTTCTAATAGTGAAAACTTTCAATTTAAAATCAAGATCTTGTGATTTGAAGTTTGCAATCGAAGTCTTGTGTGGTGTAGAAGCTTGGAATTGAGGAAGAAAAACACTTACACGAAGAATTTGAAGGAAACAAATGGCTTCTATCATTTTGTTTGGTTTTTACCAAATAAACAAAAAATTAATTTTCCACCTTCGTGGAACATGTAGGCAAGAAAGGAACTTTTTTCACTGCTATGTGGACAAAATAAAAAGGATAGTGAAAACCTTCATGCAACCCATCATTTTTTTAACAAAAACTTATCCTTATCCTATATTTTTATTTGGATGTTACAAGAGGAGGTTCTTCCATAAGGAAGTGATGATCTTACATATCTAAGGCCACCTACACCCATCTATACGCTATATCCAATTGTTGGATTGATTATTTTTTTTTAAAGAAACATATCTAACAGTGGGATTTGGAGTGTAGATGGGTGTAGGTGGATTTGAGTATATAAGACATCAGTTCTTTTCTTCCAAATGGGAAATGATGGTCTTACATATCTAAAGTTACCTACACCCTTCTACAACCCTAGATCCAACTATTGGATCTGTTTTAAAAAAGGAAGAACAAATCCAACAGTTGGATCTAGGATGTTGATGGGTGTAAGTGGATTTGAGTATGTAAGACAATTAATTCTTTTCTTCCAAATGGAAATTGATGGTCTTACATATCCAAAGGACATGAGTTGCTTGAGAAGCACCTTATTATGTAAAATAAATAATGCATGAATTTTACTTTATAGGAATGGTACACAATAACAAGTGATAATTAAAGAGGGCATGAATAACAATCATATCGTGAAAATTAATGAAAGGAAGAATCAATCATTCTATGATGATTTGGTAATAATATAACCTTTAATTCATAGATAAGTTTTGTTGAAAAAGATGAGGATGTAGTAACATAGAAGGACCACTACCTTGAAAGTAAAAAATCCAACAAGTTTATAGTGCAACTTCATTTTGAATTTTCTTTCCAAGATTAACATAACTATATGTAAGGAGAAATGTACTTAGAATCTATAGGTAATGAAGTCTCAAATAATAATGTGTAAAAATAAAGATTTAGAAGATGAAAGTTTTTGTTTTTTATGGACTAGGTGGTGTCTATAAAAAATCCTGGTGCAACCAACAATCATAAATTAATTTCATAATGATCAAAAATTAATTTCACTATGGTAAAAATTAAAATTGTAATAGTAAAATCAAATTCATAATAGTAAAAAATTCAAATTGTAATGACTAAAAATAGTGATGCAATAATATCTCAATAATTTCTCAACAATCATAATAATAAAATTGCAATAAATTCTCAACAACTATATAATGAAACAACATGATAATATCGTTTTCCTTACTCTTACAAAATAATTTTAAGAGTATTAGTAATTTTCATTTGCAAGCTATTTATCCAACAATATTTTACTAATAACTTTGCAATTGATAAACTTTTGAGAATAGAAAGTTAATTTTTTACTAAGATGTTAATGTTTAATGGATTGGAGTGAAGTGAGGTAACAACTTTTGTCTAAAAGTGAATTACTCTTAGTGTGATAAACTAAAATAAAAATAAAAAAAGAAAACCTATTAAGATAGGCTTGATAGAAAGGTCAAATAAGCAAAGCCTAGTCTAATAGGCTAGCAGAAAAGTCAAACAAACAAAGGCTAGTGCGGTATGGCTTGACAGAAAATAAAACATGTAGAATATGGTGTGATAGGATAATGGAAAATTAAACATGCAGAGCTTGATATGGTAGGTTGAGATGTGAGGAATTAAATACAAATCCTAGTGTGATATACCAACTAAAATTTAGAAATGCAGAGTTTGGTGTGATAGGATAAAATGTGAGAAATTAAAATGTAAAGTCTAATGTAATAAGCTAATAAACTTTAAACATGCAGGGTAGCCTTACTCTTTAGTCTAGGGGAATGAAATGAAAATGAAGAGTAGCCTTGATCTTTATGTTGAACGTAGGAAATTATAATGCAGGGTAGCGTTGCTTGTTAGGTTAGATGTAGGAAAATAAAATGCAGGGTATCCTTGATCTTTGCAGGAAATGAAAATACAGGATAGCCTTACTCGTTAGGCTGGATGTAGAAAATGAAAATGTGGGATAGCCTTTTTCATTAGGCTGAATGAAAGAAATGAAAATGAAGGGTAGCCTTGCTCATTAGGCTGGATGTAGGAAATAAAAATGAAGGGTAGCCTTACTTGTTAGGTTAAATGCATGAAATTAAAATGCAGGATAGTCTTCTCATGAAACTGAATGCAGGAAATTAAAATGCCAGATAACTTTGCTTGTTAGGCTGGATGTAGGAAATTAAAAATGTAGGGTAGCCTTTCTTGTTAGGTTGGATGTAGGAAATAGGGTACCTTTACTCGTTAGGATAAATGTAGGAAATTAAAATGCAAGGTAACCTTGCTTATTAGGATAGATGTAGGAAATTAAAAATATAGCGCCTTACTCATTAGGCTGAATGCAGGAAGTTAAAACATAGAAAAGTAAAGGTGCCAGAGAGGTACTGGCCTTTTGATAAGGTTTAAATGTAGGGAAATTAAAGATTCTAGGTTGGTGTACCCTAAGTAATGGACATGGAAGTCCAAGAGGTGAAAAAATGAAAGATGAAAATTGATGCATCATATGCAAGTATATACACAAAATGACATGTGATGTTGAACAAGTGCACCTTGTTATTTTGAGAAATGAATGAAAGTACAGTGTAGATTATGAAAAATATCTTTAATGTAGGATGATAGATTCATGATTCAGAAGAAAGAATGCAAAATGAAACATAGTTCTTTTGAATATGTAGATAGATGCATGATGCATGAAATTTAACAGAAGAAAATTTCTTAAAGAAAGAGGTTATTTGCTCTAGTTTTGAAATGATTTTGGGGAATTATTGATTATCCCAATTTGGGTTGAGTTGGAAAAAAAATTTCCCCCAGTTTTTTATTTTTCTAACATTTTCCCTAATTTTGAACTATTGTGTGATTAGCATTTACCGTTTTTTGGAATCTTCAACTTGATCATGTTCCTTATGGAGTGCATGGATATGTTATGCATGATATGAGATAAAATAATTTAAAATTTTGAATTGGTACAAAAGTTTGTGCAAAAGTAGGGAAAGAAATGAAATCTAAGGTTCAAATTGATTCTAATTATGATCTTTTCAAATAATAAGCTGTGAGGACTTAAGTTCACCATTGTATAGGATAAAATGGTCATTAACCCTTTTATGACATTTTTTTACTATCCAATATTAAACCCATGATTAGCCAAACAAAATAGGATTAAGGATGTTGGAGCATGAAAGAGATAACTTAATATTATTAAGACTGAAACTGTGGTTGCTAAGAAAATGAAGATAATGTGAACTTGCTTGAGATTGACGTTATGAATAACTTATGATGCCTTTGCATATATGACCAAAATTAGTGGGCATGTATTAGTGTGTGTTATCATGACATGAAGGGGAGCATGATTCCACTGCTTTTGAGAATATGGGAGAGGTAAGTGGTGATGTGAAGAATATGCTAAGAAAGAGTGAGGGAAAATCCAAATTTGTTTAGAAGGAATGCATATGGGTTGGTTGTTAAAAATGTAAAGTCCGTAAGCTAGAGAGGAAGCATAAAACGTAACATCCTAATAATAAAGTCTATTTTACACTTAAGTCGTATTTGCAGTTTCATTATTAGATTGTTACTTCATGATGCCTAATGATTTTGATAAAATACTACTATTGAAAATACGGTCCAATTTTTTTTCGAAACATTTACTCAAAACGCGAGCCTCGTCGATTCATTTATTGTCATGTTAATTTAACATGGGAATAAATCAAAGTGTTAGAATAGTGAGAGGAATAATTTGAAATTTTTTTGGACAATGTTGAGAAAAATTATGAAAACGCCCTTAGAATGCCAAAACGGCAATAAAGTGTGAGAAAAAAAGCCATGAGTGGGTCCCATATTTGGCTGCACAAAATTCAGCATGTGGAAGACTCGATGGTGACTCACCAAGTCAAGTCAACTCAAGTCAACCATAAAAGACAAGGATAATTAATATTAATATTTATTTAACCATGGTTAAGATTAATTAACATTGATTAATTAAAAGTTAACCATACTTAGGCTAAGTTAAACATGATTAGTGGTAAAATTAGCCTCATTAACACTAACTAAAGTCTAAAATGATAATTTTTTGGATTTTGAAAATAGGAAAATCCATGCAAAATTACCAAAATACCCTTAAGTGTAAAATTAATCCAAACATGTCCTAGACTTGGTCGAACCCACTAAACAGGTTTTGTACCTCATTTTGCTTAGTTTTCATCTCCCAAAACACTTAGAAAACTTTCCAAAATCTCTTCAAATCCATCTAAGTCCAAAAAACCCTAATCCTACACATTAAGTCTAAGTCTCCAACTTTGAGATTTAAGCTAAAACAAGGCCTTAAACACTAAGTCACACCACTTCCACTTAGAGAAATTTGTTGACCAGACAAAGGAGGGACAAAGAGCAACCATCACAACCCTACCATCACCACACAAAGTCCCATCAAGAAGGATATTTCTACTTTGTCTTTTTAAGCTTTAAACTTGCTTTTGATGGTTTGATTTCTTTCTTTTGTGGATCCTTTTTCTAAATTTCACGCATCTCTTTTTGTTTCAACTTATGAGGGCTCAAAATGGAATTTTAACTGTTCAAAATTAGCCCCATCATTTTTTAGTGATTTTTGAAAAAAAGTGAAGTTTGGTTAGTTTAAAGTGCTTCTAGGTAACTTAGAAGAAATTTAATCGGTGAAATTTTTTTTTAAACTCATTTTGATGCTTTGGCCAGTTTTGAGAACTCATGAAATTTTTTTTGAAGTGTTCCTGGTGGGAGAAGTAAGGATGTGAAAGTATAGATTTTAAGGATATACACTTTTGTTGTTTGAAAAAAATGGTATGTTGCATGTTTTTAAGCTTAAAGTTTGAAAGTTGTGAGTTTTCTTCTTATGGTGAAATTGTGTATGATTATGTCCATATCTAAACCCATAAACTTGTATGTTAATATCTGAAAGAAAAATTAAGGTTAAGTCCCACAAGCTTGCTTGGGGCATGGATCTAAAAGTTACTCAGTAAAAGTTGGAATTTGGCACCCAAAAATGGCATAAGCTTTGTATGACACCCAAGACTCATTTTGGACATAAACTAAGCTCTGGAATTTGGACAAACTATGTATGGACCAAGGGTATAAGGTGCTGCAAGTTCACAAAACTAAAGAACCAAGGTTGTGTGAGAAGAAAATTTGAAAAATGTGACCTTGGTAAGTCAAGGGAGGCATTCGACCATGCTACCATAATTAAGGATAAAATTTGTTAAAATTTTTATATGTGACCTAAACTATATAATTAACTATGTAATTAGGTTCTAAATAAGGTAAATCAACCTTTTAATTAATTTAATTAGAGAAAAAATGGCTCAAAATACACTAGGGGGAATTCGACCATCTTATTATAATTTTAAGGAAAAATAGTTTTAAAAATTGGTGAATGATGTATTAAGGATATTATTTGATAAATGGACTAATTTAAGTTATAAGAAAAACCCACAAGTGACCAATTTCATAATAACCAACATAGGTAAATTAAGGTGAAATCCATAATTAGTATTTTGTCTAAATGTCAAAGAAGCCTAAAATTGGTAACTATAATTGAACCATGACTTAGGTAAAGAGAAATATAAATTCAGCCAAGACACTTAATGCTAGGAAAAAGACCTAAAAATTCACTAGGCTTGGTCAAACTTGAAGTCAAAACTTCAACCACAAGAATTGGTCAACCTAAGTCAACTACGTTAGAAATAAGAACCTTAAAACTTTGAAGGTGGTATTCAACCGCTATATAATAAATTAACCAAGAAGAAGTTTTAATTCCTAACTTGATGAAATCTAGAATCCTTAGTAAGTAAGCATAAAGGATTAAAAGTGTAAAAAATCCTTAAGGTAGGCCATGGGTCTATTCAGCCACTTTAGGTAAATGGATATAAGGTTAAAAATATGGCACCCTAAGTCTAAGGAGGGGCATTCGGCCACCATGAGATTAATTAACCAAAAAAGATTTTTAATTCTTAACTAGGTTTAATCAAGGATCCTAGGCATGTAAGTATAAGGTATTGAAAGTGTAGGAAGGTTATGGCATATGTTAAGGGACCATTTGGCCACTTTTGGATAGAAGCTGAGATTTATATATGCATATCATATTGGCTAAAAATTTGCTTGAGAATGCATAATTATCTGGAATCCATTAAAATGAACCTAAAGAGGTTAAGGGATCACTAAACCAAACTTATGTGAAAAATTAAGCTACCCTCTATGTGTTTTGTGCACATCATATTTTAGAGGGCACCTAGAGCTTTACTGAAGAGGAGGAAAAAGGGTTCTCCTAGGAGACATTAGGTTCCCAAAAAATCCTTCTACAGTGAAGATGTCAAATTCTTCACACCTTTTAAGGTGGTGACGACCACCTAAGAATGAGCTCTTATCCTTAATAGTAGGAGATGAGAGTAGAGCCAGTGACAATATATTGTTTGACAATTTTAATGCATGTTTATGTCTAAACATTTTCCCCAAAGTTGTGGACTAGATCCATAATTTTTCCAAAGTGTGGAATAGAGAAATTACAAAGATAAAGAGAAATGACAGAGATAAAGAGAAAGACATAGGATAATATGTATGTCAAATAATATCTTTATTATGATCCCAAACTTATAAAGTGAAGATAGATATATGTTTACGTTTTAAGAAATGTGCCTATATAAAAAAAAACCCATTTCGGTAGGATATTTTATAAGATTAAAATCAAACTTGTATGCATGTCATGGTTTTTCTAATGAACTGAAGTGGTTGCGATAAAAGTGATGACACTAAAAATATAGTAGAGGACCTACTGAGAAACCTAGTTTCTTACTCGTTTCCCTTGCCACTTTCTTCCCAAATAATGATGATGTCTTTGACAACAACGGTGGTGTTTGTCGACATTAGCAATATCGACTGGTCTACGAACCCGCATGCTCTATTAATAATGACACAGGCTAATGTTTAAATCTATTTCTTGTTAGGTCATCTCTTCACCACCAAATTTCTGAGCCTGAACTTCACAACTACTGGATTTGCAATTTCCTTAGAGGCGCTCCATCCCAATGGAGTGTTTCCACCCCCACTTGGCTACCGAAGGCAGCGAACAACCACAACTGTAGATTCCTCTTCCTTTGAAGGGGAAACCGATCTCCATATTCGATGTCATACCCTTTCCAGGCCTATCAAGAAATGCTAGATGGAACATTTATGTCGTTAGATCCGAGCATGTGGATGGAGTCGTTCTACGGTTAGGCTAGTAGAGGTTCACGAGTCTTCCAGTTTTTATCAAGGAACTAGTAGTTGAGAAGTTATGCCAATAATGTACATTTTGTGAACAGAAGGATGCAAGCATCCTAGGTATTAGTGGGTAGAAATATGCTATGTGTGTGTGTGTGTATATATATATATATATATATATATATATAATGTATAATAATGTGTAGTAGAAATGTATGTAAATGAGGAATGTAAATTAGGACTTGTAATAAATTGTATTTCGTGCCTGAGACTTTGAGATATTTGAATGGATTGTATAATTATGTAATGTTATGTATTGTATGTTCAAGTTATTTCTAAATGTTTACTGCGAATCAAGAAAGCAAATGAAACAACATAAGCACTATGCATCCTGGAAATTTTGTATGTGCGCAAGAACATCTAGTATTTTATTTATTGTCACGCATATTAAATCGACGAGACTCGCAATTTATAATAAATAATTTTTAAAAAAAATTACCTTATTTTCTATACAAGTATTTTTTAAAAGAATTTTACATCATGAGATAACAAACTAATAATGGAACCGAATGGACGACTTAAACGTAAAATCGGTATTCATTTTTAAGATGTTAGAATTGGTCCTTCAATTTTGATCACTACATCTAACCACTAAAATGAGATCTAAATTTTAAATTACTCTTTTACATGTGGTTTTGTATTATACTACTAACTCAGACTATTGGCTAGCTAGTTAGCTTTTTTTTTTTTTTTATATGAGTGTGAATTGTATAAATTGTTATGAAAGAATTAGTGTAAATTGTTAAATGATAAAGATTATCTAAGAAGTAGTCATTTATTTTATACCACCTTTCATTTACTAAATGTTAAGTTTATTTAATCAATAAAATTTTTAAATTTATTTAATCAATAAAATTGTGGCAGTAATTTGATTTATAATTAGTTAATAATAAATAAATTATTTATATACATTTTTTATAATAAATTACTTATGACCTAAAAGATATGTAGTCAAAGACTATTAGATATTAGAATTTTTTTTCCAATTATATGTTTATATATTCTTTTCAATATGTCATTTTATCTAGTTCTAATTTTTAGTGGAATTTTTTCATTTTTTTTTCTTTTAGTTGAGATGTATGTTGTGTTCCTTAGTTCTCTAAGTTGTGAATAAAATCTATTTTTTTTTGCATTAAATTCATTCATGTTTACTTTATTCCTTGAAACTTGTCTTGGAGAAATATTACTTATACATCAAATTTTATTTGATATAACATCATCTCAAGCTTTCTTATTTAAAGAAATTATTTATAAATGTCTTCAAAGTGGACAAAGTGGGGTAGCGTGGGCTATCAATCTAAGAAAGGTGAATAAAATTTAGAAGTACATTACTAGGTGGGGAAGTATTAGAGTAATATATAGCATCAAAATGTCATATAAAAAAAAAAGAAATCTTCTATTTTAATTCAAGCTAATAATGAAATTAAAAAACAACTCAACCTAAAGATTTTATTCAAACTTAAGCATGTGATCCGGTGAAGGGAATGATCCAACCTAAGATCCTTTCTCTAAAACAAGATCCAAAGAGGAACCAACAATCAATAAAGAAGGTGGTGAATGTAAATGACAATTCAAGGAGAGTAGTTGAAGATGGAACCTCAAGACAAAATCTACAAATAAAGAGGATAAAAGTTGAAGATGATGAGTTTAGAACAACGCAAGAAAATAATAGGTAAAGGAAAAAAATAATTCCAATATGTGTATTAATGTTAAGTGATGAATTTTTTAAAAAAAATGAAAAAGTTGTTGAACAAGATCTCAGAGATGAAAGTTCTAATGAGGAATAAAATTTCATAAAACAAAAAGAAAGTGCACCCTAAGAAGATGGTGAAGGAATTGATAATGTAATTGAAGGAAAATATTTTATATTCACATGTCTAGTGTGTTGTACATTTTTCTTATAATTTTTACTTTATCTTACATAAATTTTATGTCAAAATAGGGACAAGTTAAAAGAACTTGAGGACCAACATAATGCTTAAAATTACACATAGGAGATAGGGATAATTGTTAGGAAACTTTCTTTGATGATGATGGAGAGCTGGTTGGACCGAATGATCAAATTGCATATAAGTTGGCTAACTTCATTGGCACCAAAGGGAAGAATACAAACTTTTGTCCTTTGAATTAGACAAACTTCAAAGCTTTGGTGAAATATAATGAACCATAAATATAGGAATATGTTAAAGTATGACAAATATCATTTCATATTTTATTCAATGCTTAAGTATTTATTAAATATTGATTACAATAATTCTTTTGTTTAAGGATAAGTACATTATTCTTGAACAAAGAAAAAAAGAAGTTTTTTTTTTCGCTTAAATAATGTCTAGACATATCATAAATACAAGACCAAAAAATAATATTTTTTAAAGTAATCTAACATGAGGGAAAGGTTAAAACATTAACTCATTACCATTTCAAGTAATTGATTTGATTTATTGGAGAAATAGTACTATACAAGTAGGATTATGATTTTTTTAACTTTGATTTTAAAATTGATAATTTATTATCTAACTTGTTATTTCTCAACAATGTAGAGTACTAACAAAAATAATATTATGAGTATGACTAGAAAAAGGTATATGCATTGTATTGGACCAAAAGTTTTTGCTAGAATTTGTCGACAATTGGTTCATAGTGTGTTTTTACATGTTATTCTCTATATATTATTTTCTATATCTTAAAAAATCCTCCTAATAAATTTATTTTTTAATGCTTAACTTGTAATTAATGTAGTCTATAAACAAGGAGAACAGAGAGGAAGCCACCCAAATTGAAATATTTATTAAGACTTGTAAAAGTAAAAGAGGATAAGAATTAGATGAGGAAACACAAACTGTTATTGTAAGCTTTTTGTGCATGTTATACTTGTTTTTTCATGATTGGTTGTATGTTAACATTGATTTTGTTTTAATCAGGTCATACAAGATTCAATATAAAATTGAATTGAATCTAAGATATTTCATTCATTGTTTCACAAGAAAAAATTGCTAGAGTTTAGTGTTATGAAAGAACTATCACACCTTCACTTCTTAAAAAAAAAAAGAAAAAAGAAATTGCAATGAAGAAGAAACAACACTTCAATGAAATGACTAGTGTGAAGAGAGATGGAAGCTTAAAAGTATTTATGAAGAAAATATTGAAACAACAAATCCCAAATTTAAACTAAGAGGAGGTGGGTGATATGATAGTAGTTTCATTAAGATATGAAAATAGTGTATCAGCATCGCATTCATCGCATTCATCTGCATTACTCATGTTCCTCAATAATAAAAGATATGCATTTATAATTCTAGCATGACAAAATTATAATTAAGATAATGGTATTCTTTTATTGGCTGCATTTAATTAAAATACTTAAAAGGAACTCTTCCTATGTTGCTTCAAACATAACTAATGTTATGTATTCTAATTATTTTTGAATCATATTAACTATAAGGGAGCTTCAGATTTGTGACATGTTATGAATTATGATTTATGTAATACATTATTAGTAATATTATGCTTTTTAATTTATGTATTATATTATTTTAATTGTATATGAAGAAGACGAATATTTTTATCAAGCTATAGAACAAGATTAAAAACAAAAATAATGATGCAAATGAGATGCATGAAAATAAATATTCTATATACTTTGAATAATTTGATTTGAATGAGACTATGAGTATATTTTTTTTTAATTACCAAATTTGGGAAAAGGTTTAATTTATAGATGAATTTAAATTTTAGATAATTTAATTAAGTTATCTTACTTTTGAAACATTTAATATATTAGACGAGATATTTTAAAGTTAATTAAGTGAAGAAGTCGAAAGTAGTTTGAAGCTAATTTATTTTATTTTCATTATTGTTTGTACTGATATTATCATTATTAAGTTTAATGTTTTTTTTATATCATTAATAGATGAATGAAGAAGTGGTAATGTGAAATAAAATTATTATCTATGTGTTTGAAAGATTCTTTCTATTTTTTTTTTCTATAAAATGGTGACTGAGTTAAATAATTTTGATCAAAAAGTTAAAATTAAAACTTAAATAGAAAGCAACAATTAATATGAAATAATACATAAAAAATATTGGTTAAATAATATAACTATAACAAAATAAAATTATGATTTAAACGTAAGATCACAATCTTATACTTATATTCTAAAGTTAATATTCAAACTGTTGTGTATACCTATTCTAGAAAACTATGATCTTAATAAAAGAACATATTTTTAAAATTGTAGTCTAAAATACAAACAAAAAATTGTTATCTATAATTACTCTTGAAAATTATGGCATATAAATAAGATCACAATATTGAAATTGTTACCTATAATAACATTTAAAAATCATGACTTATATATAATTCACAAAATTATGACTTAAATATTGAGTTACATTGTTAAAATTGTAATGTAAAATAAACATTAAAAATCATAGCCTATCACTATTTTAAAAAAATTTAAAAAGTAAAAACAACAACTTTTATAAAAGTGTGGCAAAATAAAAATTATAATTATAAATGAAAATAAGTTAGATTATGATAAATTTTGAATATTTAATTTTTGTATATTTAAAATTTTTAAAACTTAACTTGAGTTTGTTATTTGTTATAAATTTTTTTTTATTATTAAAGTTTGACTTATTTAAAACTTGTCAAGCCTACCAAACTTATCTAAAGTTTAAAATGTAAACAAAAGACAATAAATAGATTTAAAAATTATATATATAAATAATTAAAAAATTTAAAATTTTAATATATTAAAATAAATTAATATATATATATTTATATCTTATATCTTATATATTAATATTTATATATTATATTATATTAATATAAATATATATTTTATATTTTATATATTATATATCTTATACTTATATCTTGTATATTATATTTTATATCTTATTTTTATCTATTATATATTTTATATCTTATATATTATATATTATAATATATATTAAAATAAATTATAAAATTATAATAAATTTATATATTTAAATAAATTTTTAAATAGATTAAACAAGTTTTTTTAAATTTAAATCTCATTTGTTTATTTAAAAGAATTTTGTAACAAATTTTAATTTATATATTTATTAAATAAATTATATTAAAATAAATTTTAAATAAAATAGATCATACACTCTGTCAAACGGTCTAACTATATGTCACGATCACATAAACTATGTAATAGAAAACGTATCCTTAGCTTTAAGCGAGATTTTTTTTCATTTGAGACCACAATTCTTTCCATTGCCAAAGATCATTAATGTTGTAGTGTACATGTTTTATAGATATTGGAATCACATTGTGATGATGAATTTCACATCATACTTTATGTAAATTTCAACATATAAAATTAATATCCATCGTTTTGAATTTCTGTTTCATTTTTAAACAATTTTCATACCATTATTTTTTTTTACAGAATTTTATGAGTTTACATGTCCAAATTTTATAGCACTTTCATTTTTTACAACATTTTCCTACCAAATATTAAAGATAAGGATAATATGAGAAGAATTATTTTTTTAAATAATATATGTAGCTTACATGTCTAAATTTTGAGTTTTATTAATTAGCAACATCTTGCATTTAGGAGTGTACGGTGCAATAAATTTAAAACAATTAAAAAAATGATCTAAATATAAAAATATAAATATTGTTGTGTGTACAATTTCGTTAGAATATAAGTATAGTTATCCAATATTTTAACGTTAGATGGTGTAAAATTTAGTCTAGAAGACCAACCTGATGTTAACTTCATATGTATATTTCCATACATGTTCGCTCCAATCCAAAGAATGAATGTCGAAAACTACAACACCAAATGAAACGTCTTTGACATCGCCTTTTTGTAAATGTTAATACAAAACAAAGCAACATTTTTAAAAGGATAAAACTACACATAATTTACATATATATATATATATAATATTAATGAAAATAAAAATAAAATAGATAAATTAAAAAAAAAAAACAATGTGGTCGGGTTGAACTCCATTTTATTAGAGTGGAGAATACAAATCTTGATATTCAGCAACTGATAAAAAATTGGTTACACTATTTTTATACTTGGTATAACCGGATTATCTGGAATAATCTGGAATTATTGATTTGGATTGAGTCAGCAATTTAGATTAGAACCATCCTATTGACATATGGCTAAAATTTGATTTCTAAGATGATAACTAAGGACTTATTTCTGTGGCCAATTTTACTTTACACCACCGATCACCATCATCATCATCTTTTTCAATGATGTCTAACACCGAAAAATGTAGATATATTTGGCCTTAAATATATGGATGATCAAGAGCTGCTGATTCTCCATTTAATTTGCTCTCTAACGTAATCAACGATTTCATTATATAAAAGTATGACGTTAGAGATTAGAGCATCATTAGTATATGTGTACATACAGCTTGATTTGTTTTTTTAAATATACCTAGCGGGTATAAGTATTAATTAGAATGTCCTTTTACACCGTTATTTATGTATTCTTATATTATTAAAATTGTTAATTTTTCTACAAACTATTTTATAATTTTTATTTATTTTGATTTTTAATTATTTTTGTAATAATTATTTCATAAATTCTACTTAACATTATTTTTAATTAATTGATAATTAAATATTTTTACATTCATAGTGTATCAAAATTAAATTTTAAATATTTTATGCTTAAATAAATTATTTTTTTAAAAAGAACTTAATTAAAATAAATTTATAGTGAAAAGATTTGTTATATTGTCATCCAATCATAATTTTTATATAATTAAAATTTGGTATATAAAAATTTGTAAATTTAGTAATAATTATTTTAAAAATTATATTTATAATGATTTTAATTGATTGACAGTATAATTTTTATATTGACAATCTATAAAAATTATGTTCCTATGTTAGAGGATAAATTTTCATGAATATCGTAATAGTTAAATACTCTTTATATTATAGAAATTATTATACCATCACTTAATTAAAAATTATCATAAATATAATTTTTAATTAATTATTTAAAAAGTTAACAGATTTCAATTATATAATAATTAATAATTAAATAATATCTTTTTCTTCATATTGTTACTATATATCAATTAAATTTAAGTTATTTTTTATAAAAAAAAAAATTTTGATATTTTTAATTTTTTCTTACATTAAACAACAGTTAATAAAAAATAAGATGGATAATGTCTTATATGATATTATCCTAAATATTATATACTTACTTTACAAAATGTTCATAACTCATAGATCAACTTATTTTTTCTTAAATTTTGAATCTATATTATATAATTTATTTTTTAAATGCAAGATTTTTTTATATCTTTAATTACATAACTTTTAATTTAAGTAGATTTTATGTGAACTAATTTATAGATTAATAGTTTTATTTTATTTTTTTCTATTTTATAATTTATTCAAAAGTAGAAATTTTAAATTTTAACTTACATAATTTTTAAATTAATTGAAATGAATATGAGCTAGTTCACATATTTTTATCTTATAATCTTTATTTTTTAACTCGCTTAAAAGTAAGATTTTTTAAACTTTAATTAACATAATTCTCAAATTAAGTGAATAGATATGAGTTAATCTATCTAACTTTATTTTATCATTTCCTATTTTATACCTATTTTAAAAATATAATTTTTTAAACTTTAACCCACGTAATATTTAAATTAATTGTAATAGATACGGACTATTTCATCTATTTTGTAATTTATCTAAAAGTAAAATTTTTTAAATTTTAACTCACATACTCAAATTAAGTGAAATGAGTGCGGATTAACACATACAGTTTTATTTTATATTTAACACTTTTTTTTATAATTTCTTTCTTTCATTTGTTTATTTATTTCTTTCTTTATTTTTTTAATATTTTTTATTATACTAAAATATTATTTAATTTATTTATTTTTATTTTTAAATTTTTTATCTTTCTCTAAATATTTTTTTATTTGTCTTTAAAATTTTTTTTCTTTCTTTTAAATTTTTCTTAATTTTTTTATACTTTTATTTTTTTTATTTCTTTAAATCTCTCAATTTTTAAAATATATTTTCTTCCTATTTTTTGTTCTTCTCCCTTTAAATTTTCTTACATAAATTAATTTTTTATCTTTATTTTATTTTAAAAAATAAAAAAAGTATAAAAAAAATTAAGAGAAATAATTGAAAAAAAATTAAATCTATGGATTGATTCTAACCCATAAAATTTAGTAGGATTTTAATTCTATAAACTTTTCAAATATAAATTTATTTGAATTATTTAAATCATAATTTATATAAATTAAAATTATATTAAATTAGATGAGAAAAATTAATATTTTATTCTAAATGATATATTATTTGGAAACCGAAATTTTATGGCCTATACTAACTTCTTTTTGAATTTGTAAACTACAATGCAAACTGTTTAATGAAATTGTTTTCTTATAATTATCGAGTAATTTTTACATATAAATTTAATTTTTTATATAAAAAATAACATAAATATAATGTTTACAAGTACAACTAATAAAAGATTTAAAATAATATTTAAAATGACTTTAACAAGAGCTTTACTATTTTTCTTATTATTTTAATACTATTTTAGTTTTGATTGATTATATTTTTAAACAGCCTGCTTATACAAGAATTTCTAATAATCATTGTTTTTAAAATCAGCTAGTTACTGAACAAACGATAAAAATAAATAATTATTTATTTAACATTATATATTCATATTATATTATTCTTTTTCTTACAGTTAAATCATTCCCATTTTTATCAACTTATTTGAATTATGGAAGGGTTTTGAGCGAATGAATAAAAAAATGGGGGAGAGTAGTTGACTACATTTGTCATTTCAGGTAGATGACCCATTCTAAGTGAGTCACAGCAGGATAGTTTATGATATTTATATAGCAGATATATTTGTTAAAAATAATAAATAAATTAGCTGTAAGTTTAAAAGTTATTTGACAGGTGAAAGATAAAAATTATAAATTAAAAAATAGATAAAAATTATAAATTTATTAACAACTAATTAAATTAGAATGTTTAGTAAAATTACTTGATAAATGTAAAATAAAAAATAAAAATATAATTAAATAATAAATTAAAATATGATAAGTATGATATATTATTTTAATAAAAATATATTAAATTTAATTAAATAATTTTTAAAATAAAAATATTTTTAATGTTTATATAAATAAATTTAGAATAAAAACTTTTTAAAAATAATTATTTTTATAATTTTAATTTTAATACGAAAATTCAATAATTTTAATAAAGTAAAATAATAATATAATAATTAAAATCAATACCATATATTAAAGTAAAAATTTAAAATATATTAATTTATAATAAAATAAAAATAAATTTTTCAAAATTAATAATATTATTATGAAAAATTAAATAATATTAAATTTATAGAAGAAATAGATAAATAAAAATTACATTATAAAGATATATTAATGATAAAATTGAACAAAATATTTTAGATAAAAAATAAAAATATAAAAACTACTTGAATTAACTTTTGTAAAAATGTTAGTAATCATATGAAAAGTATTAGTAATTATTAAAATAAGTTATTTTAAAAAATAAAACTAAAATATTTTTTAAAATTTTTTTAATCTAGTAATTTAAGCTTTCAGTTAAGTAAAATATTTTATTAAACATATTCAATATATATTTTATTATATTTTTTTATCATATTTGTAATTTTTATAAAATATAACATAAATTTATTATAAAATATATTTTTTTTCCTAAGATATCAAGCTGGGTTGGCATAATTTAATTATATATTCTAAAAGCTTGTATATTTGTTATTTTAATTATGGAAAGGGATTAATTAAGAGTAATTAATGTTAGAGTTGTTTTAAATAATTATTTTAAACACTTAAATTGAAATTCAACTTTTAAATTGGTAGTTGTCGTAACCGTAATCACAACGAGACGATGAATTTGTTAAAAATTTTAAAGAGTTTGATTGAGTGTGGAGTCGCATTCAAAACCCTAACTTAAGGAATAAATTCTAGGTTCGGGAGTCGGTTACGAGTAGGGAAGGTATTAGGCATCCCATTCACCCATTCCGAAGAACGGTACCCTAAACTAAGTGTATGATTTTGATATTTTTGAGAACTGTTTGATCCCTTTAAATGGAATAGAGATAAATAAGTTTGTATGAAAATAGTCTAACAGGACTTGATCCTGCTCCTACGTATTCCCTGGTGCAATGGAAAATTCAAGGGTAGTAGTTCTAGTTTTTGAAAGCATTTTGGATTTTTAAAGAATATTTTTAATCCACATGTGCACAGAATCCAAGGCAAACGAAAGCTGCATTGAGGTCCGTATGACTTCTACATATCGAACAGTAGGGTATGCTACCAGTTCGTACCTAGAATTCATTGTGTGAGACCAAATATTACGGAAGTATTTTGAAAATGTTAATTTTTAAATGCATTCTTGGATCCCCGTTTGCACAGAGTCTAAAACAAACGAAGGTTGCACTTAGACTCGTAGGATTCTTTAAATATCGAACAGTAGGTATGCTACCAGTTCGCACTTAGAGCTCATTGCGTGAGAACCGAGGTTTTAGAGGAATTTTAGAAAAGTTTTGGAATCTTAGACGTTTTCTCAGCTCTACATATGCACAGAGAGTAAGATAAACGAAAGTTGCACTTAGACTCATATGATTCTCTAAATGTCGAACAGTAGAGTATACTACCAGTTCGCACTTAGAGTCCATTGCATGAGAACCAAGATTTGAAACAAATTTCAGAGAAGTTTTGGAATCTTAGACGTGTCCTCGGCTCCACATATGCACTGAGTCTAAGACAGCGAAGGTTGCATTTAGACTCATATGATTCTCTAAATGTCGAACAGCAGGGTATGCTACCAGTTCGCACTTAGAGTCTATTGTGTGAGAACCAAGGTTTGAAAGAAATTTTAGAAAAGTTTTGGAATCTTAGACGTTCTCTCGGTTCCACATATGTACAGAGTCTAAAACAAACGAAGGTTGCACTTAGACTTATATGATTCTCTAAATGTCGAACAGTAGGGTATGCTATCAGTTCGCACTCAGAGCTCATTGCGTGAGAACCGAGGTTTTGGAGTAAACCTTAATGTATTTTAAAACTTAATTTCTGGACTGCAATGTATTTTCATTTGGTCGACCTCACCCTTTGCTTGGCCTTATGCTAAAGCCCTTTATATAACTGATCTACTAACTAAGCTTTGGTAAGCTGCGTCAGGCCATTTGTTAGCATAACCAGAATCATAGTCTATATAAAGATACTAGATCCTACCAAATCTATCCCTGGGATTTATTCAGCCCGGAATTTGTAATTAACTTAATTATCCTAACAGATTTTAGATTCTAATTATTCATTCTTTTCGCTGTTGCTATACACTGCGGAATCCTGCGAATTTAGCTCATAATCTATACACTTTCATGTATAACTGCCCTTTAATTTCAAGCTCCTAAACTACAAATCGAAACAAAGGTCAGTTTAGTTAATGTTTATTAAAAGAGGAATCAAAGTTTCAATCTGCCCTTCACCGGTTAATATTATGGCTGTTTCACACATGAACACCTTCATCAGTACCTATTCGGCCCTTTACGATCTGTTCTATACCTGTGGCAAGTTCATAGGCTAGGTATTTACTTACTGGGCAGCAAACTCATTTACTCACTTAGTTAAAGGAATACACAGGTAGGGTGAGACCTTATATTCTGATTCTGTCAACCAGAACTTGCCTAGGGACCAGTCGTATTAGCAAAATGATCCATTACACTCTGTACTGGTATAGAATCATTAATCTTAGGCTGGTAATGGCAAATACTGATTTCAATGAATTACAGGGGATTATGATAGAGATTTGTGTACTAGTTCAGGCCGCCTGTGAATATGCAGTTTTTGACTAAGTCTATAGCTCAGTAGTTGACAAATTTTGTGAAGTTCAGATTCCATGCATCTGTTTAGTACCTATTTGAGTTCATATTGTTATGTTACTCCCAGTCTATTTGCTTTATATCAGTCAGAAAATTTTCTTTTAACACTTCCGACTTTCATTAACTCTCGATCAGGTCTAGAAGCCCCTATGTATCAACAGCTGACTTTGAGGATGGCAGATTCACCAACCTCTGTTTGGATCAGGAGATGTTATTGAATTTCTAAACACTAGTTTGACTATGTTTCATGCTTATTGTTGGTTTAAGGATGTCAGCTGATAACGGACTCCTATCCCTGATTGCTAAGCTCCCAAGATCAGAGGCCAAGCTATTGGGGACTACTAGCTGCACTGTTCCCATTCATTGAGGTTTTATCCTAGTAGATGTCAGGAGACTCTGCAGAATTGTGCAGATTTACAATGCATTCTTGATGAACTATACATTAACTGAAACTGCCACAGATATGGCAGGTTTTAGCTATCTATGTGATGTTTTCATCATGATTCACCTAGGCTAGCCTACTGATCCTATGATGTTTTGCTGGCTGTGTGGACTTGAAGTAAGCACAATAATTTGCACCTCAGGCTATATGTCATGAAAACCTCAAAATTCCTAGTAACCTGTAATAGAAACAGATGACTTATTCCTGCAGTCTGTGTTGTGGGAGGGTTGCTGTTGGTTCTGTGTCTCTGGGGGCCCTGCTAATTTGCTTTAACACATTCCAGTGAGTATCACCTCTATGAGACCAGTGTACTTCTGCACTAGCCCCAGGATCAACAGCTGCTATGGGTAAATCAAAATCCTAGGAAGATGAGGCTCCAAGATTACCACCAGCAAATCCTGGGCCTCCATGGCATACTTCATTATCATGTTGTGTAAATCAGTGTTTAAATCTTGGTCGTCTAGTCTAGTAGAGTGTAAGACATTGCAAAATAGAAAGCTAAGACTTATAGCTGATGTATCTACCCATTTTAGCTCCTGTTCGGGCTCTTATAAACTGATTCAAAGCCCTTCAGGATCTGATTCTTCTCTATTTCGAGGGTACTGGCCTTAAATGATCCCAAACCTTTGCAAAACCTGCTTTTCCTATCTAGCCTCAAGGATAGCTTTCTTTATGAGACAAAATCTGATTTCTGCTTGCTGTTAATCCTGTGAATCACCAGCTCCAGAACCTAGCTTTTGTAATTGTCATTGACTCTTAAAAAAAAACTCCTCTATCTACTGTCTAGTCCCAGGCCCTGCATTTACATTGGGTTAATTATTACAATCCAGTTCATCACCAAACCAAAACTTACCTGATCAATATACTGGTCAAGTACTAACTCCTCCTTTTTTAATGACTCTGTAATCAGTTTATACCAAATGCCACATACAGTGAAAGGTCTGTTGTTTTGGTTAAGGTTTGGACTTTGACATTAAGTTCTCTTTTCAGAGGTAACTCTTAACTGGAATCCTAGTCATCAAAGTGCTTATCCTAAGACCAGTCAAGACTCATTTTAGGTGTCCTGCAACTGATTCTTATGATTTCTTAAAGTTGGAGTTCATTAGCTAATAACGGATAGCTTAGTCTTACAGAACTAGCTACTGGTCTTCTAACCATGATCAACTGATTGGATACAGCCCTTGCCCTTAAGCCTGCTAGAATAGAGTTGGTCAGGAAGATATAGATTTACTGAGAGCCTTACTATGAGCCAGGATACAGTAGCCAATTATTGGAGGTCTACCCCTAACAATAGGCTCCCAAAAGTTCTTTTTTGTTGGCGGAATTTAAGCTACTATTTGGAATCTGGAGGGATGTGCTGAACCTGATGCCATGGCCTAGCAGATTCATGACTATTGGTCAGAATGATACACAGATTGTCCAGTTGTTAATTGGAGGCCTCGATATCAGAACCTATGAGGTTCGTTTGTCAGGCTTACATGGGTCTATGGAGATTTAGACTGCCGTCTTAAACTCTGGACACAAATTATCCCACCTGACATAGGGGGGACCTAAACATGTAAAAGTTGGCTTCCCTTTCTATGTGGTGCCTTAGCAGTGTTTGCCAATCTTCCATAAATGGTACCAAGCAATGGCTTAACGGATCTCTATCTATTTGACCAGAGCATCCCCGGGTACCTACACACTGGACTCATAGCCGAACTTAGGCAGGGCTCAACCAACTCTGTGATCTACCCCGAGACTGCTTAGAAACATCTGCTTATGGCAGACTCCTGGACCTTAATAGACCTTCCACAGACCCAGGTTATGCTAGAAGATTCCTAAAAGCACCTCTGATCAGAAGTCAGTCTTTAGTGTCTCGAGGTTACTAGCAAAACTCAGGGAATTTTAGCTCTACATCTGTATTCCCAGTGGTCATTAGCTATGGCTGCTAGGTGTCCTAGTTAAGGTAGAGGTCTGGTGGCTATGCATACAACTGATCACTGACTAGCAAAAGGCTTACCTTAACCTGTTTTTCATTTGATTAAAGATCTCACTTACTTTGCCTATGAGATAATATCGCTGATCATACCAAGACCTAGTCACAGATTAATGATGTTGGATCAAGTTCTGGAAAGGTATCTATGATTATGAGCCATGTCTCTTATTTTCGAACTGACTAATGCTTAGTCTTAACGAGTAAGGCTACTGTTATGAATAGAATTTAACAAGCCAGCTGATACTTAGCCTGAAAACTGGTTATGGAACACCTATTGATCCTGCAGATGAATTGATTGCTGGATTTGTAGAGACAAACAGATCCCTACTATATCTGCAAAATGAACTTTCCAAATTGACAGTGACTATAATAATAGAAGGCAAATATTGGTTTCAATGACTTTTCAGGGATTCTTGCACCGAACATCTCAATTAATGTGTAAGAATTACCTAGTGATTCTCAATCATAACCCTAAACAATTATTGCCTAAGCCTTCACTGCTTGTTCATACATTTCTTCAAAGACTTCCATCACAGCAACACGGCAAATGCACAGATATTGAGAGACAAGGAACAAGCTTAACCTATGAGCGTAGAGTCGAACGATAGAGATTCCATGAATTCTCCTAGGAAATCCAGAAACAGCGATGAGGAAAGAAGAATAAGCTCTATATCAGCTTTGAGCAAAAATCCGAGAGAGACCGAGAATGCGATAAACGCCTTTGGAGAGAAAATGTAGAGAGTATCAGAGAGAAACCGATGCTACTGAGAGGAAGAAGAACGACCCTCCTCTCCACGGAAATGCTTCACTTCCCAAAAATTCAGTTGCTCCTCAAGCACTCAGAAAAACCGCTCAGAGAAAAGCCTCCAATTTACTTTCAATTTTTTTGCCAACCAAAAAAATTACCCTTTTTTTTTTTTTAAGAAAAATCCTTTTATACCCCTTTCTAAGCAGGTTAATATCCAAACTATCCTTAATTACTTCCTAATCCAAATAGTAAGAATCCTAATTAACTCTTAATTAACACTAACTACTTCTAACTACCTTCTTAAAAAAATTTCTTTTTTTAATTTTTATTTTTATTTTTCCCTTCTCCATTATTATTTTTATATTTTTATTATTTCCATTTATATTATTTGTTATCTATTTTTTATAATTATATATATATTTTTTTTATTTATTTGTTATTATTTTTATTTACTCTTCCTCCACCTTTTTTTATATTTAACTTATCTCTCTTTTTACTAAATCCCTTCATTTATTTAGGTCTTATTATTTTATTTTTTTTCATTTTTTTTATCTTTTTTATTTAATTTACTTTTTTAATTAAAAATTTATCGAACAAAAATTGGTATTCACGGTAGTTTTTATTATAATAATTAAGTTTATAAAATTTTAAAAATTTTAAAAATTTAATATTTGATTAAATAATTTTAATTTAATATATAATATACCTTTCTTAACATATATCAATTTAAAATTTTTAATAAAATATTAAAGTTATTTTATATTTTATAAAACTTTATAAACTTTCTATACATAATAAAAATTATTAATTTAATAATTAATTTGATAAAATTTAATTATTTAATTATTTAAAAAAATTATTAAGTAAAATAATTTTAATATAAATTATTTTTAAAATAAATTGATTGGTACTCTTTATATATATAATATAATATAATATAGTATAATATAATATAATATAATATAATATAATATAATGTAATGTAATTAAATAAATTTGGATATTATAGTACTCACGTATCCATACTCATATTGTTGACATTAGAGACAAAATTGTTAGTATAAAAATCTCAAAATGAACTATTCTCAATTCCAAAATAAATCTGGGACTTCAGTGTGGCTGTAGATTTCATGTTTGAAGAATAAGCCATTTGAGGTCATTTGATCAAGATTGATGCTTTGTTGGTCGAGCTGGTGACGATCGAGATCGATTCTGAGTACAAAGAAATTATGGTTGAAGATCCATGTTTCGATAGGGAAGAGTCAAACCAAGAACGACTTGAGCACTAAACATATTAGTAGTTTTGAACGATTAAAAGAACGACTGCACACAAATGTTAGGGGACGGTGTGGGTAGTAACATGTGACGTGGGCAGTTAAGTACTATTATGAATATTCTATCATGCAGAAATATTAGGGGTTACTTTTATGAAAATTTGTACACACAAGGCATAAGAGGCTGTGTTATGAAGATTAAGAGTTGTAATAAATTATTTTTCCTTAATGCAAATTTTTAATTCATATTTCTGTATGCTTATCATTTTGTTTGTCTTGGTTCATTTTCTTATTTTTTATTTTTTATTTTTTATTCAATATTCTTAAATTCAATTAAGGAGAGATCAAAGGAGGACAATTTTTTATCTTAAGTTAAAAGATGAAAATAACTCAAAATTACAATTATATGAAAACATTCGAAAGGTTGATTAAAAGGAAATCGAGATGATAAAAATAAAGTTAAAGTAATCCTTGAAACATATTTTTTCAGTAACATTTATCTTGTAACATCTATAAAGATATCATTAATTTTATTAATTTATATTTTTTTTTGTAATTTTTAAAATTAAATGTTACTAAATTTATTTTATATTTTATTTACTAAATAAATTTTTAAATTTTATTTTTTATTTTTTTTTCTAATCCATTTTAATGATCTCATACATATTTTATTCTTTTTTATACTTTTGTGTATCTTCCTTTTTGTTTCGGATATTTTCACTAATGACATACAATTTTCATTTGTGAACCTTTATCGTTCCATCTTCACTTTCACAATTCTACTTTACTTTGTCATTGCTTCTCATCGGTAACTTTTTTTGACACATACTTTTAATCTTCTTCATTCCCTACATGTCTTCCTCTTTTGTTAGATCTAGGATTTTATTTTTAGTTTTTTCTTATTCTAGTTTTGTTTTCAGATTTAGCTTGTTTCAAAAGCTTGTTCTTGAACATCTTTTTCAGTTAAACCTTTTAATGTTTAATTTTTATATTTCTTCAATTGTATAAATTGGTGAATGCTAAATTAACTAATTACATGTTTATAAGATATTTGTGATAAATTTTCAATTGATTAATTGACTATATAACACTGAGAAACATCAACAGATGAATTATGTTAGGAAACACCAAAGACACATAATAGCAAAATAAATAAAACAAAAAGAAAAAAATACAAATTTAATATGGTTCGATCACTTCCATATCCCTAAAATGGATAAAAATAACTTCACTAAAAAATATTTAACTACAATGTGTTACTCAATAACTCAATTACACTCTCTAGTGTACTGACTCTCTTTCTGAGTAGTGTCTTTATTTAAAAGTTAAACCTTTATTTATAAGTGGATATCTTCCCTCCTTGGTTAAACTAAGCAATGTGGGACCTTACTTACATATATAACAAATCCTTCGTTGAGTCAAGCTCCCAAATATCTCAATTTATTATTAAAATTGGACCTGTTTCTCAATCTTCTTCTTCATCTTTACTTCACTATCCTTAAGAATGAAGTGACCATCTAAATAGAAAATGTTCTTCTTTCCTTTCCTTCCTTGTAGAATCAAGCGAAATCCCTTGTACACATTACATTTCTTTCCAATTTCCACATATTTGTACCTATGTAACATCATTTCATCCAATAAAATAATGTTGACATTAATACTAGGTACATACTTCACATTGGGAATAGTTTAAATTTTACCATTATGAAGTTTCAAGAAAACTTTTCCAATGCCCTCAACCTTCACCTTCAATTTTGTTCCCAAATTGATATATCCAAAATCTTCATTTTTTTGCAAAGTAATAAACATGTCTTGATCATTTTGTACATATGCATATTAGCAACAAAATCTAACATCCATTTAGAATGATTTTTAATATAATCATCATTTACACTGTAACACCCCAAGATTATATGATAGACTCCCTACATCATGAATTCATACTAGCAAAAAAGAAAACAAAGATTGAAATAAAAGTTTAGAGAAAGTATAAATCTTTCGATAAAATGACAAAAATACCCCTACACTAGGATAACAATAAATAATGCGCAAGAAGAACAAAATGAAAAGGTAGAAAACATTCTAGAGACTCAAAACTCATCAATAATGGTTATAATATCATGAAAAAAAAATTAGAAGCAAAGAAAGAATGAAAACTTCCTTAAAGAGTCCTGATTCTTGTAAAGGCTAAATTGTTAAAAAAATATAGTAAATGACTTAAAAACTCATCATGAAATTATTTTAGAAATTTTTCTGAAATTTTTTTAGAAAATAACCAAAATGCCCCCAAAAGCCTGAGAAAGCCATAAACTACCAGGTAAAGAGACCTATAACTTAGAGCTTATCCTTGTACATGAAATTCCAAATGGTTTAATGATAGGATGACCAGCCATCATGAATCATGAAGTCATAATGGCATAGGGGACAAAAATACTTATGAGAAGAGATAAAAATAACCATGGTTAAGTTAAAAACTAACCATGATTAGGTTAAATAAATCACAATTAGTCTTAAAGGATAATTATCCATATTTTCCAATTAAATTCAAAAAGGGAAATTTCAAGTGAATGGACCAAATTAGCCATAGTTAAGAAGTTAATACCCAAAAAATCATACATGGCCGAATGCGTTAAGGACACGAGGAGTCCATTTTGTTGCAACTATTACTCCTCTAAACACTCATCCAAGCTTCACAAATCTAACTCTTACCTTCAATCACCCTTAGGCCAAAAACTCAACCAAGTTTAAGCTTCCACATTTGAAGTTTAAACTATAATCCAAGTTAAGAAGAAAAACCCTAGTACCTTTCACCAAAGATTTCGTTTTGGGCCATCAAGGGAGTGTAGTATCACCACAAAATTCACCAAGCATCTTTCCTAGTCTTCAACAAGTAGGATATTCTACCTTTAAACGTTTCTAAGCATTTTTGTTAAGTATTCTTGCCTAATCTTGTTTTTCTTTGTGGATATTTTCTCTAAACCCTAAATCCTAAATCCTATAGTTCAAGATCCAACATCTTTGAGTATGTTTGGTTTAAAACTTCCCTAGGCTCTTAAAATAATCCTTTTTACTTTTAAAATATTTTTTAAGAGTCCAAAATGAAGTCTTAATGGTTTAAAGTGCTTATTTGAACTCCTTAAGCATTTTAATCTCTTAAATCCTTTTGAAAATAATTTTTTAAATGTTCTAGGGTAGATTTGAGAAGTTTAGTGAGTCTTGAAATATGTTAAAATGGTGATGGGTCTATATTTTGAGAGAAGCTTGAAAGCCTTACTTTGTTAGCCTAAACTTGTCTATGTGATGTTTATCTTCTTCGAAAAGTTCAAGCTTATTATTTTCTCATCATAAGCTAAAGTTTCAATCTTTAATACTTAAAAGAATAGATCTAGAATTTTATGGATATAAACATAAAACTTTAATAATTAAGATAGAAAGATTGAATTTGTAAATTAAAGGTTGGATATTTATGACAAAAGGATAAAGGAATGGACTTATGGACTTAGAAAATGAAGAAAACATTCAAGAGTTAAAGGGACAAAGCATAATAGATCGAAGGATAAAATATGTTAACTAAGTGTTTTGGTCCTAGATCCAAGAGTTAAAGGGAGGAAAGTTGGTGAAAGTGGACTCTTGGTGGTCAAGGGAGCCATTCAGCCATGAATAGAACAAGGGAGGATAAAAGTGTAAAATTCACCAAGACATAAAAATAACTCCCACCATAATTAGTAAACTCACAAATATACACAAGGAAATGTAAGATGAAAACATTGGAGATCTCAGGGAATATAATGGTCATTCGACCAACACATGTTAATTAAGGAAGAATGACTTAAAGGATACCAAGTTAATTAGTTTAACTACCTAAACCATAATCTCTCAAGAAGCAAATTTCAAGGGCAAAAAAAATGGGTTACCAAGCCTGAAAATTATTCATGTGGCCATTTGACCAAGTCTTGAGGGAATGATTCAAAATATGGTTAACAAATTCTAAATTAATGTCATTAGGTGTTCTAAATATGAAAAAGATTTCATAAACAAGTATATAAGTAATTGAACCTAAACTAATAATCAAGTTAGTAAATTAAGTTAATATATAATGACTAAGAAATTATCATCATTAAGCCTTAAAATATAATTATGGACTATAAAGGCTTAAAATGATCAACACTAATGTTGTTATAATGGAAGAGACCATTTGATCAGTTCAGTTTCTAATGGTTAACTAATTTAAAAAATTAATTCAAAACTTCAAGAAAATCCAATTCTTTAGAAAAGAAAAAGTGGAGAGAAATTTAGAAGGAATGAGTGACTTAGGTTTCCTATGGTAAACTTATCATAAAACTCAATTTAGGCAATTGGGATAATTTTAAGATAAAAAAGCATACTGTCCAAAAATTTAGGAACATGCACAAACAAAGAGTTTTGATAAGGAGGTGAATTCTTGATTAAATATTTATGTTTATTTATCATAATGACTTTTGAGTATGTTTACTTTTGTACAAATGTACTATGTTCTCTTTTGAATGATGCATGAAAATTGGTGTGAATTATGTTCCATGAACGGATGAATTATATGAGAAATTGGATGACTTGGATGCAAAATATGAATACCATATTGAGCATGTATGTTATTATTAAGACTTAAAATGGAATGTAATAAATCAAAATATCACCAGAGAAGAACCTTATGTGAAAACTTAACACTACTCCTAGTGTGCTAAGTTTGGGACTTGTGTACACTTAGAAGGTTGTATGTCCTTCTATGTTAATCAAAAGGTATATAACCTTATATGGTGAAGCATTGGAGGCTTCAAATAAATCCTTCTATGGGGAAGCCATAGGTCTTCCAAAATTACAATGGTGACAACCATCTGAAATGAACTTATATCCTGGAACAAAAGGTGGGGTAATAGACAAGTGAAAGATATTGTTTGACTAAATTGTTAAATGATATGCCTTAAATGAAAGCGTCATTGAGAGGGTTCTAAGAGAAAGAGATTGACTTATGAATAAGGAAAAAAAAAACAATAAGAGTCAAATAATATCCATGTTATGTTGAGAATGTGATCTAAAGAATGCATGAGATTTATGTCCATGAACATTTTTATGAAGTGATTAAGAATATGAATGAATTGAATATTTGTATCAGATTTAAATTCTACTATTATTAAAAAAAATCACTACAAATAAGTATTATTTTAAAAAGAAAATAATCAAACTTGCATGCTTGTCACCTTTCCTTAATAAATTGAAGTGGTTATAATAGAAATGATGTCACCAACTTTAGGGTAGACGTCTATTAAAAAATTATGATTTCTTATTCCTTATCTTCTATTTCTCTTCCAAATACTATTTATGATGGCAGTAATCTACCTCATACCACGTAGTGTGGATTGGCTCTATAATACTCATACGTTGGAATAACCGAGAAGGAGAAGATGTCATCAGTCTTTGAGGAGATAAACCATGGATTGCTCAAGAGGATGTCATTTTAATTGTTAGTACTCTATAGGTTTTTTTATGAATGGCTATAATCTATAAAAAGGCACTCGTGCCTTGGTTATGTTTGAAGGGAGTCATTAAGAGCCTTTGACATTGTGTATTGGTATGTGTATGACAAGTATAAATAATAATGTACATATGATGGTATATGTAAATGTATATTATTTTTAATAAATGAATATGAGTTTTAATAAATGACGAGAGTGACGATTTCGAATGATTATTTTTTGTAACAATAATTACTATGACGAGGCTCGCATTTTCAAATATTTTAAAGAAGAAAAGCCATATTTTCAATAACGGTACTTTGCAAAGAATTTCTGCATCATGAAGTAATAATCTAGTAGTGATTCCACGACACAACTTAAGCGTAAGATGAATATTATTATTAGGATGTTACATATACTCTCTACATAATACAACTCTCTATCATCTAAAGATTCAATTATGTGAACATTTCCCTTAAGCTATTTTAGATTCTTCAAGTCTTCTCTCAACATTGGATATTGAGATTGTATATGCCCTTTTTCTTCGCAATAGTAATACTTCACATCTTAATGCAAACTTTCTATATTGTCCATCTCTCCAACGAGAAATATTCCTTCCTTTTTATGAGTTCTCCACAAGAAGTATTTTCTCATTATTGGGATGATTGTCTTTTTGCCTTTTCTCATCATCCCAAAGGATGGTAGTCATATAATCTAATTTGATTGTATTATTCCAACAAATAAGGATCTTAATAATTATCTATATGATTAAGGTAAAGAAGTTAATAAAGAAATTTCTTTCTCTTCATCACTTTTCCTTTCTATTTTACAATTAACGAATTAGGTAGTTAAACTTATTAATATGGTCATGTTGATTACCTCTTTCTTCTATTCTCAGTGTGTACAACTCTATCTTCAAGTATAGGTGATTGGTTAATGACTTTGATGCATAGATATTCTCCAAATGTTTTCATATCTCTTTGGGTATTGTGTTGTTCAACATAGTGTACTTGATTTCAGGAGAATAGTACTTGTATCTTTCTTTTAAATAGTCTTCCACTTGTTATCCATTATCCCTTCAAGCCTTTCTTCTTCTAAAGTTGTATTCAAACCTTGTTGCACTAAAATATCTTTTTTTATGAATTATCAAATAGTGAAATTTTCCTTTCCCTCAAAGATTAATACTTTAAATTTCATTGCACTAGCCATGATATAGAGCAGTTGTCAAAAGAAATCCACAGAATAATAAAAGAAAAAAGCACCTTCAAGTTATTGATGATATGGAACCTTTGACGACAAAACTACATCTCCCACTTTTCTTCTTCCAAAAAATTTCTTCCTTTTCGAACCAAAACTCTTGATACCAATTGCTGGAAAATCGAAGATGTCCATCAAATATACACAATAGTAAAATAAATAAAACACAAAGAAAGAACACAAATTTAACGTGGTTCAATCACTTCAACCTACTTTCACGATCCTGAAAAGGGATAAATATAATACCCTAAAAATAAATATTCATTTTACGCTTAAGTCGTTCCTGCAGTTCCATTATTAGTTTGTTATCTAATGATGTAGAATTCTCTAGAAAATACTTGAAAATACAGTAAATATGTTTTAAAACAATTGTTATAAATTGCGAGTCTTGTCGGTTTAACGTACATAGTGAAAAATAAATTACTAAACATCTTTGTATGCGTACAGTTTGTTTTCATTACTTAACATTTGATTTAATTCATTTGTCTCTAATCATCAGTAAACAACCAAACAGACAATATTCACATAATATACAAACCTTACGTACTTATATGAACTGTGGAACCCCTCTGAGGAAGAATAATTCTTAGTTATAGTTGTTTATTGCCTCTGGTACTTAGGGAGAGGTGGAAAAAATCCATTAGGATGAATGGCCTCTAGGGGAATCGCAAAACCCATTGTGGTGAAGTTCGGGCTCAAGACTTCCATTAGAAAGAGATGTCCTAATGAGAAGTATATCCTAACGTTGGCTTGTGCAGTAATTAGTAAGCCATGAGGGTTTGCCATCCAGTCCATATTACTAATGTCTACGTAGACCACCACCGTTGTGAATGACATGATCTTCGTCTTGGAAGAAAGTGGAAAGAGAAGGAGTGAGAAACTAGGTTTTTCAGTAGGTTTCTACTCTACATCTTGTATCATCACTTTTATCTCAATCACTTTAGCTTATTAGAAAAATTATAACATGCATACAAGATTGCTTTTAATCTTTTAAAAAAAATCCTACTGAAGTAGGTTATTTTATACAGAAACAACCTTTTTGCATAAACATATATCTGTCTTAAACTTCATGAACTGGGATCACAATACAGTTATTATTTGACTCACATTTTGATCTACATCATAACATTATCTCTTTTACTCTTTCATTCCATAACTTTAGGGAATTTTAGTTTCTGTTCCACAACTTTGGGGAAACTCTCTAGACATAGTCATATATTATAAATAGTCAAACAATATCTTCTCACTGCCTCTACTACTCTACCCTTTATTCTTAAGGATATGAGCTCATTCCTAGATGGTTGTCATCATCTTATAATAGGTGAAGAATCCTTTTGTCTTCACAATAGGAATATTTTTACAGAACCCTTTTGTCTCCAAGGAGAACCCTTTTGTCTCCTCTTCAGTAGGACTCTAGGTGCCCCCTAGATGTGCACAAGGAATATTAAGAGTAGATTAACTTTTTACATAATTTTGGTTTAGTGATCCTTTAACCCTTTTATGTTCATTTCAAAGGCTTCTAGATAATCATGAATGCTCAAATAATATTCAATCAATATACTGTGCACATTTAGATCTCAAACTTTATTAGATCATAAGTAATATCAATTCATCATACATAACATCACCTATGAGCATTCATTGATTAACTCATATTAAATGATGTATCTTCATAAAACATCACAAGTCCACTTATAAATCACATTCGAATAACATAATTACATGTGTCCAATACATGTTCCAACTTATTTAACTCTCTAACTTTTTATAAGGTATCACTCGAGAGACTTAGTTCTCTCAACCTTCTAAGTTACTCCTCAATGTTTCTTTAATTTCACATGATTTTTACAACTTAGAAGTTTTTCTCTAGCTGGCCGAATGACACCCTTTTAAGTTTTTATTCTTTATGTATTTTGCAAGTCTTATGCATATCCTATTCATACTAAGTTCAAATATTAAATGTTAACAAGTTTTAACTTGTTTAAGCTAATTTAATTTAACATGGTTGAGTAATGCTTATGCTTTTTCCAAGCTTCTTTTAAACTTTTAATTCTTTTTTCTTTTACATAACAAGGCTTCTTAAGGTAACTAAACCAGCTTTTCAATCTCATTTATTCCCATTTAACTTGGAGTGGTCAAATGTGAGTTCTTAATTCCTAAGGCTTTCTAGTTTATTTTCCTTATCTTAAGAGTTGATTTTTACCAATTGAAGACTAATTCATTTATTGATAATTAACTTAGAAATTTTTAAGACTTCTTCTCCATCCTTGTAAGTCATGATTGAATGGATTAATTTGGTTTTCCCACTACATGTTTCATTCCAATTACTTATCTTATGTATGCTTAGATTTAGGCTTAAATCATGATGAATTCTTAACTTCCTTTTGACTAACTTAGTGATTATATCCAAATGGGATCCTTAACCTCTGTAAGACTTACTCCCAATTTTAATCTCTTCTAGTTATATACCAAGGATGTTTAGTTAGTGCCAGTTAAGAATTAAATCTCCCTCTAGATCATTTTATCCTAAAGTGGCCGAATGGTTCCTTAACTATTGTCACAATCTCCTTACGATTTTAATACCTTATAATTATATGCTAAAGATCATTAATTAAACCTAGTTAGAAATTAAAACTCCTCCTTGACTAATTACCATCCTAGTGGTCGAATGCCACTTCTAAGGTTTAAGGTTTCAAATTTCATCTCTAATTGACCTAGGTTGACCAATTCTTATAGTTAAAGTTTAGGCTACAAGTTTTACCAAATTTAGTTAATTTTTAGGTCTTCTCCTCTAATCCTAAGGGTCATGGTCGAATGACTCCTCTCCTCCACCTAATCCATGGTTCAACTTTTTAGTTACCAATTTATGCCTTTCGAAACCAAGATTAAGTATTAATTCTGGACTAAGTCACTTTTAGGTTTTACTTACACCTTTAATTAATCCATTTACCTAATGAAAATTCTTAATTCACCATGAACCCATTTTAAGCTCATTTTTCCCTTAAGTTGCACTAGGGTAGCCGAATGCATACCTAGTGATTTTTAGGCCATTTTAACTCAAATTCTCTTCTTCCAAAAATTGCTTCATACCTTTTAGAACCTAGTTACTTGGTTTGTTTCACTTTTAAAAATTTTAAGAAGTTTTATCCTTGAGTTTGCAAGTATGGCCAAATGCATATCTTGATCTTCCAAGGTCACTTTTTCAACTTTCTTCTCATATAACCCTGGTTTCTTGATTTTGTGCACTTGTAGCACCTTAAGCTCTTGATCCATACAAGGATTTTCCAAAATCCAAAGCTTACGTCATGATCAAAATGAGTCTTGAGTTTCTTGTGAGGTTTATGACATTTTATGGTCCAAAGTTTCAACTTTTTCTTAGTGGTTTTTAAATCTATGCTCAAAGCAAGCTTTTGGGATTTATAGATTAATTTTTCTTTCACCTTTTAATATTTAAGTCCATGGGTTCAGATCTCGACATAATAATACACAAGTTCACCATAAGAAGAAAACAACTTTCAAGCTTTAAACATAAAAACATGTAAGATAGCATTTTTTTTTTCAAACAACAAAGTGTAGATCCACAAGATCTACTCTAAAATCCATCCATCTCCAAACATGACCACTTTACAAATTTTGCTTATGACTTCTCAAAACTTCCCAAAGCATCAAAATGGGTTTTAAAATAATTTTCATCGATTAAATTTCTTCTAAGTTACTTAGAAGCACTTTAAAGCAACCAAACTTCATTTTATTTCTCAAAAACCACTAAAAATGATGATGCTCATTTTGAACTGTTTAAATGAAGCCTTCAACCCTCATGAATCCAAACAAAAGGAGATATAAGGATTTTAGAGAAAGGATCCATAAAAGAAAGAAAAAAATTTTTTAAAGTAAGATTAAAGTTTAAAAAGACAAAGTAGAAAATCCTACTTGATGGTGACTTATGGTTTGTTTGGATGTGCAGAAACGTAGTGGAAAGGAAGCCTGAGTAAGGAAAAGGAGTGGATAATCAATCTTAACTGCATTTGGTAGGGTTTTTCTTATTTAGATGGAAAACTTTATTTTTCGTGGGACCTACTTTTAATTGTTTCGACCTAATATGCCGTGAAAATGCTGGGAAAGTTGAAAAGAAAAATGTCATGGACCATTCTGCCCTTTGTTTATATCTCCATATACAAAGCATAAAAACATTGTTTTCTTTTTTGTGTGTAAACTCATATGGCTCCCATCTTCAACAGCTATAACCTCAAAATCTTGTGGGGTATCTAGTATATTTTTGCATCCGCTGATCCATTTTCTTGTTAATATTGATTCATTTTTAAATTTTAAGTCATCATCTATTTTTTGTTCTTTTCTTGTGGGTACTGGTTTGATGGCAGAGAAAAGGTGTTGTTTAAAGGTAACTTTGCCAAACTTGATCTGCAGAAAATACTACAATTTGTGTGAGTTTTTTAACACCCATTTATAAGTAAGTGGTAACTTTAGTTTGCTGATTTTAGTTTAATCATTTGTGATAGGTGCAAAACTTTTAAATAATGATTTATTTACAAAAACAAATAGGTATTAGAATATGACCTACAAAATGAGAATGTGTGGAACATATAAATGTTCAGTACGTTAGCCAAATAGCAAATCATGGTTTAATAATATGCTTTATTAGTAATGCCCATGTATAAATGTCCAATAAGTGAACCAAATAGAAAATCATGGTTTAATAATATGCTTTATTAGTAATTCCCATGTATAAATGTCCAGTAGGTGAACCAAATTGCAAATCATGATTTAATAATACGCTTTATTTGTAACTCCCATGAACCAAATAGCAAATCATGGTTTAATAATATGCTTTGTTAGTAATTCTCATTACTCATTGTTTATATTAGCCATACTTATTATTTTACCTCACATGACTTCATTTTAAATTGAGATAAAATTTTGATTAATTTTTATTTTTTTTGTTTATTTAAATTAATTTTAGGTTTAAAATGATATTTTATTAAATTGCAGTTACACCATTTTTTGGTTATAGTTTGTTTTGTGTGTAATGAAATATAATTTATAATAAAAATAATTTTGTCGATATTGTCAGCATGGATACAGATATGGTTGGAGATAACTTTGATGAAGTTAATTGTCAAGAGTCAATTGATGAGTTGGATGAAATGGAGATCATTGCTAGGAAGTTAATTTCTTTTGACCCAATTATTCAAATGTCTAGTTTAAATCATTTGACGGACGAGTTAGCTCAAAAATGACGTCGATATGTGATTGTCCTGTTATATGTTATTGTCCATGCATTACATTTGTTGGAGCTTATGTCAACTATTCAGGGCATGTTAATTTGTGAGAACAATATTGGCTTAGAGCATAAGTGTCTACAATTAATGAAATATTTGATGGAAATACAACGATATCGAGATATTATATGCAAGAGTCCTGAGGCATTTATGGAGTTATATCGTAGCCTAAGATTGATTGGTTAAGTCAAAGATTTACCAAAAACAATTGTTGAGGAGCTAGTTGCAAAATTCCTTCACATCATAGGTCATAATGTAAAAAATCGAATGGGTTCAGATGTTTCTTCATAAATTTTGAATAATGGAAGATTCCATCCTTATTTCAAGGTATTTTCTGTTTATACTTTTCATTGAAGTATGTATTTTTGTTGTAATGTGTCTCCATATTGCATGTGTCCCATGACTAACTTGTTGGTCAATTTCATCACCATAAGAACTGCATTGGAGCTATAGGTGGAACTGATATTTGAGTCAAGATTCCAAGGTCTGATACCCCTAGATTTCGTGGAAGGAAAGACTACCCCACTCAAAATGTACTTGCTGCATGTAATTTTGACATGAAATTTACATATGTTTTATCTAGCTGGGAAGGAACACCATCTAACTCACGAATTCTAAAAGATGCCTTAATTAGGGAGGATCCTTTAGGAATCCCTGAAGGTTTATAACGTGACTGTCATAACCGTAATTACGACTAGACGACGAACTCGGTAAATTTTCGAAAAGAATTTAATTTGATTGTGGAGCTGCCACCAAATTTTATTTTAAGGGAAAACATTTGGAAAAACCCTAACTTGAGGAAGAAATCTAGGTTCGAGAGTCGGTTACGAGTAAGGAAGGTATTAGGCACCCTACTCGCATGTTCCAAAGAACGGTACCCTTAAACTGAGTGTGTGATATTTTGAAAATTGTTTGATCCCTTAAAATAGAATAGAATATAAATAGGTTTACAGAAGATAGCCTGACAGGACTTGATCCTACTCCTACATATTCCCTAGTGCAATGGGAAACTCAAGGCTGTAGTTCTGGTTAAGAGACTTGATCTCTTGGAGAAGAAAAGAGTAATCTTAGGTTAAAATTTTAAAACCAACGTTTCTCAGGAAAGCGATGGATTTGGAAAAGAACGTGCTTGCGAAATTCAAACCGTCGTAAGCCGTGTTTGAATTTGCACGAATTAGAACACAAAGCAGTAGAGAATGCTACTTGCTCGCATTAGAACCCGTTGCACAGTTGAGGAAAATCTAAATCAGGAGTTTTTGAAAAAAAGAAGGAATCTTGAAAAACAGACGTGCTTGCATAATCCAAACCGTCGTAAGCCGTGTTTGAATTAGCACGGATTAGAACACAAAGCAGTAGGGAACGCTACTTGCTCGCATTAGAAACCGTTGCATAGTTGAGAAACACTTAAATAAGGAGTTTTTGAAAAAAAGAAATAATTTTTAAAAATAGACGTGCTTGCATAATCCAAACCGTCGTAAGCCGTGTTTGAATTAGCACGAATTAGAACACGAAGCAGTAGAGAACGCTACTTGCTTGCATTAGAATCCGTTGCACGAATGAGGAAAATTTAAAACAGACGTTTTTTGAAAAAAGAATGAATTTTGAAAAACAGACGTGCTTGCATAATCCAAACCGTCGTAAGTCGTGTTTGGATTAGCACGAATTAGAACACGAAGCAGTAGAGAACGCTACTTGCTCGCATTAGAATCCGTTGCACAATTGAGGAGAAACTAAAAAAATACATTTTTTGAACGTTTTAAAACAAGCGTTTGAAAACAAACGTTGGAATAATTTGCTAAAAAAGGTTTGATACAAATGCTTAGTAAAACAAGAACCCGGATCAGAAAATCAGCATCGAAATGAAAAAAAACAAGGTACAACAATAATAAATTCTCTATCATTTTTGTTTTGTGTAGGGCCTATGACTTCTCTTAGCCTTTCAAGTTTATCCAAGGTGCCATTGTACCTGCAACGTGGTGTTTAAACCAGCTGCTATTCTTTTTAACCAATTTTAAGAATATAGGGATGATCAAAAGTGACTTGGTAACCACCCCTGACTCCTAAATCCATAAGTTCCTGCCCCTCTCAGGTTTTATTTTCTGTTACAACCAAGCCTAGATTGCTCTCTGGTTCAGATTATATGCCTGAGATATGGACTCTAGAGCCAGAATAGATATTGTGAAGTGATCTAGGTTATGTACAGTTGTAATCTGTGCAAAGTCATAATTGCAGTCCCTGATTATCTCTTCTAGAACTTGTTTTAACAGTTTCCCTTTTTTTGAGTCACTGATTTAAGTCCAGTTCTTGGACCATCATACTGATAATTTACCTACATTCTATCTTGGTTGCTGTTGTGACCATCTGAAATCTGGATACCCTCAACCTAAGAGAGCAACAAGAGTAAATTTCAAATAACTTGCTATAACTTCCCACTTTCTATTCACCCCTCATTTCTACTACTGTTTGCATCACTAGAACCAGCTTGATTAATCCACCAGTATGCAAGAAAGAATTCTGTTACTTGAGAATCATAATCAGATTCATGCTTTGAGTTAACATGGACTAAGATACCAACCAGTATAAGCCTTGACAAGACTCTTCCGTTTACTGAAATGCCTTCGGTATATCACGCTTAGACTCTTAAAAACTATGACAATACCATATGCGGCTATAGGAGCCCAACAGCTGTTTTGGATATCTCCAGCCCTGTCTACCTTAGGTTTTATGTTATTAGCTTAGAGAATTTGACTAGACTAAATTAAACTGGCTTGTGTTAGGGAAAATTTCTCTCCTGCATCTGTGGTTGGTTCAACCAAATGAAAGCATTGGTCTGGACCATCTGCACCAGGGAGTTCTACTGTCATGGCTGGCCTGGGATTGTCCATTGCCTATGATTGCTTTAGGATAGACAATAAGGTTTACCTCATGGCAGAAAAGATTATTGTTATAGGGACTAAGCAGTGGCATCAGTCTATTCCAGCCAACCTGCTATTGCAAATTTTAAAGATCATAGGCATAAGGGACAGGTTAGCATTGCCTTTAGTATGTACTGGTGGTTTTCCTACGTTCTGTCTTGGCCACTGTTATTATCTATCTGAAGACCAGATGCAGGCTTGTGAGTCCAACCTAATTGCAGGCCCTCTTTTCTGAATTTTTATGTGTCTTAGATTGGCCTGCTACCTATGCAGCTTAAGGACTCTGAATTCCCATGCTGCCTCTGACATTGTTATGACAGAACCTGGTCAGGAGACCCCTCTTTGCCCAGAAATCATCAAAAAACAAATTGCAACCAGAACCTATAGCCACACTACACTTATCAGACAACACAGTTGAACTCTCATCTTCCTGGGCTAGGTGTAATACTATACTATTACAGTTTTAGGAAACTAATGTTCAGGTACTTAGGATTTAATTATGTTTTCTGCAGAACCACTTCAATTTAATCAGCAAAAACCTATAGCCTGCAAAGCACCTACAGGATCAAGTATTAAGCTTGGCCTAATTCCTTGGGTGAACTAGCTAACTGGAGCCACATCTTTAATGGTCATCCTACTTGTACTTGAGTTGGTATTCCTAATCCTACCCTATACTGCTGCCAGAATAGCATTCTTTAGACACTCCTTTAGGTCTTACATGTTTTCAAACTCACTGTGACAGTATTATGCATCAGCAGCAAACGTCACTTGACTTGGTAGACTTGAATTCAGCTATTCTTAAAGGCGGCATTTACCTAGAACACTAATACTAATCCATGACAGTGGTGTTGTGGATGAATATAAGGATTTTCCTTAGTTCATTGACCAAAATTTGGCCTCCTGCACTAAGACTTTTGCAAGTAGAACTAGTCCTTGTCTAACTAACAGGAAGCAAGCTATATCCTGTGGTTGAAACAAGGGATATTCAAGTTCTGCCTGGAAGTTTGAGAAGTGATCATATTTTGGATTATGCACAGAGCATTCCTATGATTGAAAGCTGATGCTGATAGGGTACAATTTGGAAAACCAGAACTCACCCAGGGACTGGGAGACTTCCCTGCATGAACCTAGGAATCATGGGCTGATTGTGAGACTGTTGTTCAAGGCATGGCCAAAACTTCCCCACCCAAACTTCTCTAGACATAACACCTACATGAATGCAAGTTTGTTCTGATAACCACTTGCTGCCCTAGGCCAAAATTAAGGTGACTAATAAAACCTAAAGGAGCTGGTAGCTAATTCTATCATTATTAACCAATCCATCTAGAATATAGTAACAAACTGGTGGGCAAAAATACTGGCCAGGATAGCAACCAGGGTGTGTGTTTGTCTAAAAAAAATAGGAGTCTGATACCAAGTCTGCCTGGTTACAAGAGCTATAAATAGGAGTTTTGCCTTACAACTCTCTACTGGACATACCAAGATTTACCCAAGTTAAAATCCTGATTTAGGAATTAGAACCAATACAGTTATGCATTCACAACTCTATATATTGAAGTCCTATTGTAGCATACACCAGCACCTGATAGGCTCATGTCAAGAATAGTCAAATCAGTATAACACCACTGATGCTGTGATCTAGAACTGCGGACGCAGAAATAAGACACTATTTTCCTTAGATTCATCAACACCAGAACACATTTTCCCTAGACATGATAAGATTATTCTTTTGACCAAACTAGGATCTCAGCATCAAGAGCATTAAACCACAGGGTTGTGCAGATCTGCCAGGTACAACACCTTTGATCCTCTTTAGATCATTTTATCTTATCTGTTGTTGCAGCTGTGCCAAACCTGTGGCAATTGGCTCTTGACCAAGTATAAACCCGTGATCACTTCTATATTACCTATGGGTGCTTTGGAATCTTTATTATTGATTAGCTAAAACAGGTGACTTTTGGCCCTTGGATTACTGCTATGGGATACAATGGTCTTTAAGAGGCTATATCTAGAGTCATGACTATCATTATGGTTGTTCTAAAACCTTTTCAACTGCTGTTCCTAATTCTTTTCTAGTTCTTCCACATTTATAGGAATCAAGGCCCTTTGAGGAACTTAGAATTTCGGGATTAGTCTTACTGCCATTGGCTACTGTGAGATTGCCTTAATCTCCAGCCTTGGTTTCCTACTAAGGTTGCTATCTTCACACCTTCGGGCTTTTCCCTAATTCCCCAACCAGAGTCCCAACCCCCGATTTGACTCAATAGGAGTTGCACAGCCTAGATTGATCAGAGATTCTGGGTTTTTAATTCACTCATCAGGATGAAATACTGTATGCTCAAACTGGGTCCCTGAAACAGATTTGTATTGGACTATTCCTATGTGGGGTTTTATGCTATCTACATGAGCAACATATGGCCTGCAAGAACTCTCACCAAACTTGACTTTAAACTAGCCACTGACATCAGTTGACAAGGAGTCAGTTCCATCCTGAGAGAAACCATTAGAAAGGCTTCTCCTTTGTCCTAGACTTGGTTGAGGTAGGCTATAAGGCTTGGTGAAGTGAATCTAGGCAAGGAGAACCTGCTGTCGGCCAAAGGTGCTGCAACAGGTTCTATAAAAATATTGGAAAGCTAACCTCTAGTCCTCAGGCAAGGCAACTTAAAGAGGTGTTAAGCTTCATGTTCCTGCTACACTTAACCGGTTTGGTTGCAAAAACCAAATCTGAAACATCCTAACCAGGTGCAGGCCACTAGGACTTAGGCTGAACTTTCAACTAGTTTTAAGAGCAGACTTCTACTCCAATATTTTCTCTCCATCATGCAGTTGCTTGGCCCTGATCTTTTGACTCAAGGTGCAAACAAGTACAAGCCCTGATAATGCCCTTCTATTATGATAAGTTGAGTGTCATTATTTAATTGATCGGGTTGTCTGATTTTCTCCTGCAATAGGACCTAGTATTGGACTTATCCTATTCCTGAAAGACCATGCTGCTATAACAGAGATCAGAACCACGGAATCTATTTATTAATTGTTAGAACTGAATCCAAACTCCTTTAATGAAGTCACAAAACTGAATTACAAAGCACATCTAGGCCATGCCCTTAACAGGTAGCACTATGTGATAAGAACAACATCTCCTATCCTACCAGTTTCCATTTACCCAGGTTCTTTATCAGGTAGACAAGATTTATTGAAGCTATTTTTACCCCTCTGGTTTGTTTTCAGAATTCGTTGAATAACTCAAAGCTAGGTATGAATACCAATTAAGGAACAGAGAGACATAAGCCTCCTGCCTCCTAAAGTCTGGTTATATTCGCTTTTTGCATGCCTATCAGCTACATCCAGTAACTCAAGGATTTACAATTTCAATTTAAGAACTGGACCCTAACCATCAGATAAGGACGTCCACTTTGCATCAATTCATCAATGAATTCTGGTTCAATTAGCAGCATATGCAGTAACACTCATTCTAATGTCTCGTTCAATGTGAATTCTAACATATCCAAAGCATAAACACAGTATGTAACAAATGTGAATGAGAGAATGTCAGAAGAAGTGGGCCTAACCTCAAAGCACTAAACAGAGATTAAAATAATCTCGTGTGACCTTGCCAAAAGAGATGAGAAGTGATCGAGGAAACCAGCTACCAGAAACTATTCCTCCCCTTGCTAATGACCGACACTCCAAAAGGAGATTAGCGATCCAAGAGAATTCTTCAAGATTCCTGAGAAAAAACTGAAGGCGAATAGCGATTTCCAAGCACTGAACCCAGAGAGTTTCCTTGTTGCTTGAGGGAAAAACCCACAAAAATGTCTCAGCTCCCAGTTTTTTAAATTCTTGGTACTAAGAGTCTAGCCCCTGCGTCCCCTTTTCCAAATGCCACTTATACCCCTTAGCTTAACCATGGTGGTATTAGCCTAATTGAAGTTAACTCCTAACTCTAGTCCAACTACCTCATAACTAACTCTCAATTAACCTAACTGAATTTTATTTTTCAATTTTTATTCCTATTTTTTTATTTTTAAATCTGAGTATTATCTATTTACTTATTTATCTATTTATTGTATTTCCTTCCTTTTTCTTTTTTCTTTTGATAATTTGGCTTTTGGTTCTTAAAGGTGTTTAGTAATTTACTTAATTTAAAGAGGACTTTTATCCGGACAAGAATTGGTACTCACAATGACACTAAAATGTTCCTAATCAATATTGTATTTTATTTAATTGGCAAGTAACCTTTAAAAAAAATGTGTAGGAAAATATTACCTAGGGGATGCAGGATTTATGCTTAAAGGTAGGATCCTAACACCTTATAAAGGTGTTCGTTACCATTTAAAGGAATACTTTTCTTGAGGTCCACAAGATTATAAAGAGTTATTCAATCTTAGACATGCATCCCTTCAAAATGTCATTAAGAGAAATTTTGGAGTTCTAAAGAAGAGGTTCCCTATTATTGGTGGGATGACTAAACCATACTACTCATTTCCAACAATGTGTGACATTATCATTGCTTACTGTATTCTGCATAAATTTTTGGTGGGTGTAGATGTGGATGAAAATTTGATTGTGGAGGTTGATCGGGAATTTTATTGCAATATGCTAAGTTGGATCAAACATCCATACAAGCCCGTCAGGAGGATTATAGAATGTTTATGATGTGTTCAATTTGAGAAAAAAAATGCTAATGAAATGTGGAATATTTATGATGTTTAATATGTATTGTTCTATTGTATTATGTTGTCGTTTGATGTTAAATTCAGTATTAGCTATATATCAAGAAGTTTAATTTAAGTAATTCTGAATTGATGGTTTGTTGAAGTTTAACTCAAATATTTCAATTAATTACAAGAATTGTGTGGAATGCATTTTATCCCTTGTTCATCCTAATTGTTCGATTATGATGGTCTCTTGAATAATTATATTTGCATGTTATGCTAATTTTTTTTAATGTAGTTGAAGATGCCAAGGCCAACCATTTCATCTGCAAATAACAACACACCTCCTACGGTTGAAATGGTTAGATGGACATATGACATGGATATCCTATTGGTGGATGCATTACTAGAACAACAACATAAAGGTGGAAGGCCTTATGGAAGCTGGACCACAATTGCATATAATGCTATTGCTAACCAAATTAACCAAAGCTTTGGATTATCCATTGGAAGGGAGAATATAAAAAATAGGTTGAAGACATTGAAAAAAAAATTTCAATGTTACATTTGACATGTTCAACAACTTGAGTGGATTTGCATGGAACCCAGATACAAAGATCTTCGAAGCTAAAGATAAGGTGTTGAATGACTTAATACAGGTTAGCAATATATTTGTTATAAATTGTTATATGATATTTTCATGTGTTTACATGGAGTGCTTAATATGTTTCTCCTAACAAAGCCTCATCTCCATGTGCAGGTGAAATCACAAGCTTCAAGGTTTAAAAGAATTGCTATCAAACATTATGGAATTATGAGACAATTGTATGTTGAAGATAGAGCAAGTGGCAGAAATTTTGAGACTGCTAGAAAGAAGCTAAGAAGGTGGGAGAAAGACTTGGTGTTATCGACACTGATATGCCATCAATGGAAGAACAACCTCATTCTCCAGCACTTAATGAGTTTACTATTGTCTCAGGACAAGGTAGTTAGTCTGTAGGTACTTCCAATTCAAAAGGAACAAAACGTAAATCACAATTGATGGACATCATAAAAGATCACTGTGATAAGGTCACTGTTGGGATCAGTGCACTTATAGAGGCTGTTAGAGATAGTAATGTATATCCGAAAAGCAGAAACTTCTTGTTGAACAACAATTGCATGTGGCTGAAAGGGGCCTAACCATATTATAACAAAGCAAGCTACGACACTATAGTGAGCATGATGTTTGGGCCATGCTTAGTGACCTTGGTCTTTCAATACAGTTCAAGAGATCCTGTCATAGATATTTTATTAACATGAAGACAAAAAGAGAGAAGTTTGTTGGGTCCCTATTAAAAAAAACTATAAACTCTTGCAGACATTATGTTGGAAGCAGGATTTAGGCTATGAGCCTTTATAATATTGTGTAATGGTGGTTTAATTTTTTGCAACCTATGTGCCACTAGGTGAGATAGTTTGAAATGCTTTGTTGATGATATTTCCCCATGTATTTTGAAGAACTTATGTTTATTTCTAGAAAATGATGTATTTATATGGTATGTTGTCACTATGGAACTTGCAATGATGGTAATCTTGTTTGATTGCAATTCTAATGCAATGTTGTTTACATGACATTATAACTATTTAACCTGTATTTGGTAATTTATGATGTTTTCATTTAGTATTTCAAAAATTATTATGCTGTGAATTTCATCTTTAGCTAGATTGTATGTATAGCAGGTGCCAAGTACCCAAAATTTATGAAACATGAGTTGTATTTAGTTGCGTGAAAGTGGCTAATCCAAAATCAGAAACTCTAGCATCCATATTTTGATCTTGCAATATGTTAACTTGATGTATCTTGGATTAATGTATGGGTTGCAAAAATGGAGAAGATATGATATTCCTCTAACAGCACCTCTAACAACAGAATTTGGAATATGATGACAAGTTGAAAGATTACTATGCAAAATGTGTATAACTAGTAGTTTTCTCCTCTAAATGAAACAAAACTCTGTACCTTTGTTGTAGGAAAGGAAAATGTTTGTCCCAAAATGGTAATAAAGATTTTCTATAATGATACTAATTGCTTAGTGGCAACATCAACATAAAATAATGATAAACTATCATGTATAAGTTTAAAGTATAGAAGCACGAAGTTCATGTAGGTACATAATGTAGAAACCAACTATACTAATAATGCAGGAAGTATACTTGGAGCTGACATTTCTAACTTTGATTTTCTGATACAATACAAATAATCTACTAAATGAAACCAATGTTACTAATAATGCAGTAAAAAGATGGTCACCAAAGTACTATCATCAAATTTCTATAAGCGATTAATAGAGAAATATAAAAACAGACAAAAACAAAAGAAATTAAAAACTATGCAGTTGGGTACAAGGAATGATAAACTTTCAGAACTTATAATTTTGTGTGCTTATTGGAAGTAGAAAAAGGTAATTTGCTTGATTGAATTATAATATCTGTAGCCCTTTTGGGGGGATATCAAGAAATTTACCAATTATTATATCCAAAAACATATTTTCAAATGCATCTTAGGTATCTTAAATTTTTTTAAAAAAATAACATTCCCATTTTAATGATCACTATATCAATAAGCTAGGGTTGCCCTATGTCTAACAAACTTTTTCTAACATGTTTCAACCTGCAATATCATATTCTTTTATAATCATATCAAAATTTTAAATTTTTATAATAAAAAATTAATTTCACTTAGAATTTCAATACTCCAAGATCATTTCACACAGGCCATCTGATTCATAACATAGTGATAAGTGCATATAATCCAAAAGCCACTTAATGATGCTTTCAAAGTTCATTGAAATTTGGTTCGTATGTTTGGCCTCTAGTGATTTACTATGCTTACTTTTATATAGGCTTAATAAAGCAAGTGTAGATAATCCAAAAGCCATCGCAATTATGCTTTCAAAGCTCATTGAAATTTGGTTCATATATTTGGCCTCTACTGGTTTACTATGCTTACTTTTTAATAAAGCTAGTGTAGATAATCCAAGAGCCACCGTAATTATGCTTTCAAAGCTCATTGAAATTTGGTTCGTATGTTTGGCCTGTAGTGATTTACTATGCTTACTTTTATAGGCTTAATAAAGATGGATGTAAGGAAAGAATAGAGCCTCATGGTGTTTCAATTCTAAGCTAATAATTTATCTCTTACTCTGTTAATTTTTCCTTTTTTTTCATCATTTTAATTCTGCAACTAAAATAGTTTATCTATGTGCAATTTCTATAAGTTGGAAATGTTAGCAATTTCACAAATAGTTGGAAATGTATGCAATTGAAGTGTTCTTTAATTTTGGCCTTTCCTAAACCTTTGTATTAAACACTACATAATTTCGTAAAGGTTGTTTTTTTTCTGGAATGGTTAACCACTTTTCTGTATGATTGTTGACCCTCTGTTTGAATACTTCATAAAAAAGTGACACCAAAGTAGTTTGCATCAATATTTTTCCAAAGACTGTTATAAACGAACCTATAAAGCAAGATCTACAATTTATCATAAGGTATTCTATTAATCCTTCAAATTTCTTGAACTATAGGTCAATGAAGAAGCGGAGTGTGCTTTGGCAAAATTGGGCCATGCTAAATTGGTTGAAAGGTGTGTTTCCCTGAAATTAGTTTACCTTGTAAACCATAGATTATGAAACTTGTTAAAAGAATAGATATAAAACCCATTTTACCTTCACCTAACAACTTATTGCTATTTGTTCATAAGAATTGTAGTGAGCCACAAAAGTTAAGAAGTGTAAGAATTTATTGCTATATGTTCATAAGAATCCATATCATTCTCTTCAAATCTTATTTTTCCTGATGCTAAATTTTTGCAAATTTTCTTATTTACCACATTTAATACAAATGCTTGGCAATGGAATGTCCAACAGAATGTGGGAGAATATTGTGGAGGATGCCAAGACATGTGTCTTAGGTGGCAAGCTCTTTGTTTACTACACTGGTGAAACCAATAACATTGGCATTATGTTCAATGATATATATGAGCTAACAGGCTTCATTGCTGATAGCCAATTCTTCTCTTTGGAATCACTTACTCCAAATCAAAAGGTCAATTTTTTGTGCTAATAAGAAAATATGGAATTCCTAGAGCAATTTGATATTATTCTTAGTTACATATGCAATCAACCTTTGTGTTTATGTGACTAGTAACTACTGTAGCTCATCTATTGAGAATTTGAATTATAGATGTTTGTGGATTCCTTGGTGAGCAACAGTATGCCTCTACAAAGAATAGGATGTCATATGTTTCCTTAGAATCTAAACAATATCAGTAAATAAAAAATATATTTTTCTAGGGTGCACATGTGAGAAGTACTTCATATTTTTCTCTTACAAAGATAAAAAAGAAGATCCTTTCTAAATGATAGATAAATTTTCATTAATAAATAATTCTCCTTAACACAAATTCAATACAATGCCTTGTCCTTACAATAAAACATCAACTTGTACAAATTTTGACAAATAGAACAACCATTGATTTACAATAAATAGAGCAACCCGACATCCAAATTCACTACTTATATGTTCTACAATTCTGAATGCAATACATCAAGCATATGAATAACATTGTTGCAAACAATAAGAACAAGATAGAAACTAAAAACAATTGACATTGTTCTTTCTTCAGATTTCCAACATCTTGTAGTACACATTTTGTATATCAAGAATCTTCTTAATCAATACTTTAACTTCCTTAACTTCTCCGATTGCAACAATTTCTGGTTGAGCTGAAAAAGATGTGTTTGATTGTAGATCACTATCTTCCCACCTCCAGAATTGGCATCCATGTTGATTATCCCAATTTGGACACACACAAAAAAATCTTCCTATATTTGCAATATTATTTACTTGATACTGACTTGCTTGCAGGTTTCAATAACATTGAACATGTCTGCCTCTATTTCGTGGGATTGACGAGGATGAACGGGCTGAACTCATCTTCTACGAAACCTAGAAATGTTCAATTACACCATTGTTTGGTGAACGTTGATGGGGAGATGATGCTCAACATATTCCAGGTTAGGAGAAAGTTCCAAAATGTTTGAAGACACATTACCTGTCGTCAGCAGTCAAATGTTGTGCTTCTTTCTCTGGTAAATTAGACATAGATATGAGTTTCGTTTCAGTTTTATGCATCCTTTTTTAATCGAAAAAAGAAAATATGGTCAATTAGGGTATTTTTGTCAATGAACAAAAATATACATCTCTTTATTCATTTTCTTGCAATGCATCCAAACAGAAATGAAGGAAAAAAGTATGCCCTTTCCATTCCTTTCCATACTATCCAAACAATCTAATTTTTCATTCTATTTCGATTATTTTTCTTTCCCTCTTAGTTCATTCCCTACCATTTCTTACCACTCTATTTCCTTCCTTATCCAAACAAAGCATTAGTGTGGGGTGATGGTTGGTTTAAGGTTGATTAGTGTCAGATGATTGTAGTTCGTCCTTTGTTGGTCCACAATAATCTCTTAGTGAAATTGGTGGTGTTTAGTGTTTAAGGCTTGATTTTAGCTTAAATCTCAAAGATGGAGACTTAGACTTAAGGTCAAAAGTTTATGGTTTCTTTTATTCGGACTTAGTTCAACTTGGAGAGATTTCTAAGTATTTAGGGAGTAAAATATGAGCCAGATGAGGTCTTCTATAAGGCTTAGTGAATTTATCCAAGTAAGGGTAAGTTTGGATTAATTTTTCACTTAAGGGTATTTTGGTAATTTTGCATAGATTTTCCACTTTTCCAAAATAATTCAAAATTCAAGGAATTATCCTTTTATAGTTTGATTAGTGTTAATGAGGTTAAGTTTATCACTAGTCATGTTTATTGTACTCTAAGCATGGTTAACTTTTAATTAATTAAGGTTAATTAGCCTTAACTAGGGCTAAAGGAATCTTAGCATTAATTAGCCTTAACTTTTGCATAGGTTTACTTGAGTTAACTTCATTTGGCGACTCATCTCCATGGTTTCCACATGGGAAATTTCGTGCACCTCATGTGGGGCCTATTTTTGGCTTCTTCCTCATACTTTCTTGCCCTCTTGACCTTTCAAAGGTATTTTCGTAATTTTTCTTAACATTACTAGAAAAATTCCAAAATTATTCCTTTGAAAATTCTAACACCTTTTGGTTCGTTCCCAAGTTAATCTAATGTCATTTAATATTTTTCTAAAAACTAACTAGCTCTACAAAAAGCATAGCTTTTACAGGGGCATTCTGAGCATTTTTGGAGTTTCTTGGGAGCGTTTTCATCCCTTCCTTGTTTTCTAAGTTTTTTCCATTAATTTTGATTATTCTTAATGTTCTCTAATTCTTTAGAATGTCTTTACTCTTGTTTTACATTTCACCGGTACATTATTTGAGTTGTTCAGGTGCACAGGCATTTTCATCATTTGCACCAAATTTTCTAATTTTTGTTTTTAGTTCTCAATCCTACTTAGTTTCATTCTAGGGATAATTTTTGGCTTCAAGAATTAATTTTAAAAATTTGTGGGTGTTACAATAAAAATAACTCCACTAAAAATATTTGATCATAATGTACTACCTAATAACTCAATTATAAGGGAGCATCTCTCTTCCTTAATTAAACTAACCAATATGGGACTTGCCTCACACACATAACAAATTATTCATCATAAATTTCTGTGAACCATTTCTAAGGGAGTCTCAAGAAATTTTAGTTACCTCACCGATGTTCACAAATATGTAGGATTTGTAAGTATAAGTTGACTTAAAACAAAATACATAAAGCTGGATGTATAAGTTGATTTAACCCCTGTTGATTCTAAGTAACTCCCTTGTATTGGTGATTGGATTTGCATTGGTTATTCTTGCAATTTTAGTTCAGCTAACACAAAATATGAAGGGAAAATTGTATGATCTAGATACTTTGGTAGGCCACCTCATTGGGCATGTTCTTAGAGTTTCCTGGTTTGTTGAGAAATGTTATTTTTCTTTTTGCCTTCTTTGTTCTAGTTAATTGATGGAATCTCCTCAGCATTGGTTAATATTTTGTGAAATAAAATCCAAAAATATTTAACACTACAATTGCTCTATGAATTGAGGCAAAGGATAGGGAAATGAATAATGGATATATGATTACTGACATCATGTGTGTAGATAACTAATGAGGATATATTGTGACAAAAACTGATGTGTAGATAATGTATATAATATAAGTAGAACTTTGAAATCAATCCCTTAAATGAAAATTACTCAAATTGAAAAAAATGTTTACACGTGTATTCTTTAACCCCTCCAAGATAAAAGTTTCTAATTCTAGTAAGATGTGATCATCTTTCACCTTTTTGATGCACCTCAATGCTTAAACTTTCATGGTTTGTTTCCCCATTACTTTTATTAACTATATGTTTCTAATTTTTTCTTCAAACTTTCTTTTCTATTTTTGGTCCCTCTCATTCCCATGGTGCCTGCTTTTTATCTGTTCTGCATTCTTCCATAGTTGGTCTCTTTCCATTTTTCTATGCTCAATTGATCAAAAGTTGAACATTCTACTTCATCATGGAGGCTTTCTTTTCTCGGTACTTGCTTCAGGGTCATTTAATTATCTTTTACATGACGAATCATTAGATTTTTAGTAGTTGCAATCAAGGTAGTCAAAATCGCGATTTAAGTTGTAAAATCGCACAATTTTATGATCCCATGCCTAGTTTACGATCTGAATCGTGGCTAAAATTGAAGCTTGTTGGAATCGGGTAGAATCTTAGTTCTAACCCGTAAAATTGGTGGGTTTGTGTGATGCTGCGATTTAATGGGTTTACCCATAACCTGGACTCGACCCATGACCTGAACCGGTTTCTATAAAAATCCTAAATAGCTAAAAGATGTGAAACTTCTCATTTCTCCTCCTAACACTCTATTTTATGTTTATTTCTGCAATTTTCTACTACTACTTCTGGTACCTGTTGCTACCGCTTACTACCGCCGCTACTGCCACTCGTTACTGTTGTTGCTGCTACCCATTGTTGCTACCGCTCCACCTGCACTTGCCATATTTCTCATTCTTTCTTTGTTTTTTTTTTTTGCTACCCCTCTTCTGCATTTGCTTCTAAAAAATGACATCTAGTTCTAAACATGCAAGTAATAGTGCTATTGGAAGAACTATTGGTGACGATGATGGAAGTACAAGTGGGTCCATTGTGCCTGTTTGTAGGAATGTTGCAGGAAGAAAAACTAATGTGGCTTCGAAGCATGGGATTGCTATAGGTGTGGGTTCAAAATGAATTTAATGTAAATTTTTCCCCCAAATTATTACAGGAGGTGCTTATAGGTTCAAGCATCATTTGGCTTGGACAGGACAAAATGTTTCAAGTTGCATAAGTGTAAGTGATGAAGTGAGGGAGGAAATGAAGAAAATATTGATTAAATTGGAAGGACATAAAAGAAAAATAGATGAAAAAAGAAAAGGTAGCAAGATATTAGTTGGAAATACTAAAAAAAAATTTCAAGAGAAAACCAAAGAATACTCAATAAGTTACCATCAATTTCATATTTAAGAAATTTGTTAAAGTGGATGCATGTCGAGCAATTGCACGGTTTTTCTACAACAATGCCATAACATTCAATGTGGCAAGGAGTGATGAGTTCAAGGAAATGTGTGATGGAATTGCACAACATGGCTAGGATTTCAACCACCTTCCTACCCTAAAATTATAGTAAAGTATTTAAAGGAAGAAGTTAAGATGGCAAAAGAGGCTTTGGAAGAACATAGAAAGGAACGGAAGCAATCAGGATGCATCATAATGACTGATGGATGGACTGACAAAAGGAGGAAGACAATATTAAACTTCTCGGTGAATATTCAAAGGGAACCATTTTTTTGAAGTTAGTTGATGTATCTCACATATGCAAAACTACTGACAAGATCTTTGAGATGATAAATGATGTAGTTGAAAAGGTGGGTGAAGAAAATGTTGTCCAAGTTGTGACGGACAATGCAGCAAATTACAAAGCTACTGATAAGATGTTGATGGACAAGAGAAAAAGGTTGTATTGGACATCTTGTGCAGCATACTGCATTGACTTAATTTTGAAAGACTTTGAGAAAAAAATAGTTGTGCATCATGAGACTATTCCAAAAGGTAAAAAAATTATATCATTTATCTATTCAAGAACTTCTCTAATTTCCCTATTGCAAAATAAGACAAAAGGAAGAGAGTTGGTGAGACCAAACATTGCTCAATTTGTCACATCTTACTTAACTTTAGGGTGCTTGAATGACAATAAAGGAGCTTTAATAAGAATGTTCACAAGTGAAGAATGGAAGTCCAATCGTTTTACAAAGACAATAGATGGAAAATATGTTAAGGATGTGGTCTTGGGTAAAGAGTTTTGGAAGAATGTCATAATTTGTTTGAAGGGTGAAATTCATTTAATCAAAGTGCTTCATATGGTTGATTCAGATACCCCACCTGCCATGAGGTTTATTTATGAAGAGATGGATCAAACTGAAGAATATATATAAAAAGCTTTCAAAGGAGTCAAGAAAAGGTAACTGTCATTCACTTCACCTTATTATGTCAAGAAAATCAACTTTAGTTTTTTATCTAATTCAATTTATTGTATTTTTTTAGTTATGTACCTTTATGGAAGATCATTGATGAAAGATGGGATAGACAACTTCATAGGCCTTTGCATGCTGCAGGCTATTTTCTTAATCCTTGACTATACTATAGTCCTAAATTCAAATGTGACTATGAAGTTAAAGATAGATTGTTTCATTGTCTACAAAGAATGGTACCCACCGAGGAAGATCAAACTAAGATTGATATTCAAATGGATTATTTCAAGAGACGTATCAGACATTTTGGCTACAAAGGGACCATAATGACACTAAATATAAGAGATCCAGCTCAATGATGGGATCAATTTGGAGATGGACATCCAAAGCTTAAAAAATTTGCCATGCGTATATTAAGCTTGACATGTAGTTCCTCTGGATGTGAGGGTAACTAGAGTGTATTTGAGATGGTAAGATACTAAGATTTATAACACATGTCATTCTATATCAAATTCAAATTCCAAATCTAATAATTTCCTAATATTGTTACTCTATTTCTATTCTATTAGGTTCATACAAAGAGAAGAAATAGCTTAAAGCAAGCAAGAATGAATGAACACGTTTTTGTCATGGCTAATTGAAAATTGGCTAAACCAAAAACAGTTAAAAAATCATCAATGGAGATAAATCTTAATAATATTTCTTTTGATGATGAGTGGATTATGAATAATGAGAATGAAATTGAAGAAATTGAAGATAATGATGACTTGGTGGATTTGGATCAACATCAAGTTGGAGAGGATGTTGTTGGTGGTTGTGGTTCCTCTCAAGATGTGGTAGGGATGACTAATTTAGATGAAGATGGTGACAATGAACTTGATAAAGATGGTGATAATGAACTTGATGAAGATAAAGATCTAATGGACCAAAAGGATCATTTATTTAACTATCATGATATTTTAGAAAATTAAGAATCTATATTATTTTGTATTTAAGTTGTTATTTGAGATAAATGATGTCTTTAAGAATATTATCTCTATGAATGTATGTTTAATTAAGTGTTTATATGATTTAAATATTTATATATATTATTTTGCATGCACTTATATAAATTATATATATAGAAAATTATATTTTAGGTAGAATCTCATAATCCAAATTTATAATTTTATATTTCCTTTTCAATCTTAGATAAAATCTCAATTTTAACTACTTGGTTGTAATTACTTTTGATTGATGAGGGAGAAGAAATATGCATGGGAAGAAAAACATGCTAATACCAACCCACATGATATTAGATAGACTTTAAATGCCTCTCTCTCTCTGTTTGTTTCATTGGAATGTGGATGGAATGTTGATAAATGAGAGCAATTAAAAATATTGAAGCTGATAAAGATCATACCCTTATATTACAAGTAAGTGACATAAGTTGAAATAAAAAAGTATTCAAGTACTTACTGGTTGGGGAAATCTCAATGTTGGTAAGGTCAAGATCCGGTTCAGTTGAACTGTCTAATGGTGGTATACTGTCAAGATATGTTTCATGGCTACTACTACCTGGTTATGTTTCTTGGAAAAGATGTAATGGTCCTCTTATATGGTCAATTTTATTAAAATGCTTTATTCTTAATATACCACAAGAAAGCTTTTGGAGGAAATACTCCTCATCATTCTTCATTTTCTTGTGACCACCCAGATGCATCTTGCATTGATATCAGGTTATAGTTAGATAATTCACACAACAAAATGAGTTTGGATTTTACACCTGACGTAATTAAATTACAACTCATCTTTATTTTATTATTTCGAAAAACAAATATATTTCTAGAATAGTTACCTACATTCGGAAGTTATTTCAAGCTCAAGTATATAATTTCGAAATTTTATATAACTAGGTTACAAGATAAACTCATACAATACCACGTAACCTAATGCATACATCCAAATTGAACTTTACCAACAATGTACTAATTCATATATCATCTACCATTCCATCTTTCTCCTTCTGTTCAATGTGTACTTCAATTAAGTAGTTGTTCTGTCTAGGCCCAACTTGCTAATGCTTGAAGGTATCCTGAATCATTATCTAGGATTACAGCTGAGATTTATACTGATATATAAAAAGATTTATCACAATTATGTTGTGATCTTGCTGTACGTTAAGAACAGAATACTGAATTTAAAAAGGATGATTGATTTATAAGTAATGCCCAAATCTCAAATCTAAGAGTTCAGTCAATAGAAAGATATGACTTGCTTAAACGTTATGATCCGTAGACCATAGTTAATATGTTTTACAGATAAAGTGGTTCAAAAGAATTATATAATTCTTGCATGCCTAGTAAGTGTATAATTGACATATAATTTTTTGTAGTCCATCCATGAGAATAGAGATAATTCATATTATCAGTTTAATTTCATCAGACCTATCTAGAATTAGGCAAGTTGCCTTGAGCTTCATGGTTGATTTCAATGCAACTGTCTTTTATGATGATCCTGTAGCCATTTCTATCTTAAATAAAACCTGAAAATATATGTGCAAAGTTTCCTAATATGCAAAAATAGTGAGTGAAGCATGTGACATCACAGGCTTATAGTTATCTTGTAATGATCTCTTGTCTTGAATGAAATAGATGTGACAGGACTATAGAGGAATAAATAACAGAACAACTTAAATCATTGAATGATTTGCGTCAATTGTTTCTATTTATTAAATGTTAATTGAAGATGATCCATCATGTTTCCTGTAGAGTCTCTTATACCATAGATACATTAAACTTGAAATATTTTAGTCGTTCCTTCTGTTCGTTAACATTTTTAGGGACCAATTAGAGTTACTAATGGTTTTATCAGTATCGAGTTAGTACAATATTAACTTTTATAGGGATTACTGTGCTGAAATGCAGATAAAAAGAATTGAAGGGTTAAGAGTCTTAGACGTGTATAATCTTCAAAGATTATTTGGTATATTTTTAGGGACCAGAATCAAGTTTTTTTCAGGCACCAAACTGGATGTTTATACTAAATTTCTCATTGATTTAAAAACTCCTCTAGAACTTTTTGTTGTCTTTAAATTCGTTCCTTTATTTAAAAACATCTCTTCAAGATTGTTTTTTTGATAATTCAAATAGGAGTTTTCTTAAATAAAAGGACTAACTTGTAGGCGAAGGAGAAATTTATAGATCGGTAACTATTTATCTTTGAATAAAATACATTTTTTGATTATATTAATCTTTACCCCTTATTTCATAAAAGGACTAATACGACTAATATGACTCATATACGTGATTTTAAAGGATCAAAGTAAATTTTTTATCTGCCGTTAAATCTTTCATCAGAGAAACTTGAGATTTCACCCTTTCTATATGTTGTTGGGGGTAATTGTGTGGCTGATTAATGGTTGCAGTGAGAAGGCGGTAAAAGAAGCTTTGTTGTATAGTTAGTTACAAGTTCAAGCTAGCAGGTTATCCGCTAAGCTTACTCCGAAGCAAGTTGATCAAATTTCAAGTAAGTTTTTTTATTTATATCTATTTTTTTTTTCACCCCAAGCCCCCCTAGAAATTTTAACCAGCAGAAGGAACGACTAAAATATTAATTCTACAAAAAAGAAGTTATCTTTGTATAATATTATATTAATAAATTCTTGTTTAGTTGAGATAAAATTTACTTTTTATTATTAAATAACTAATATTAAATATTTTATAAATAAATTAAACTATTTTAAATATACTTAAACTTAATTCTTATATTGTAAATCTGAGCTTCTACTAATATAAAGATATTTTTTATTTTACTCCTTTTTCTGTTCATGATATTGAGCTTTAATTATTTGATAATTTTTATTTTTAAAATTAAATTATTATTATGGTTTAAAACTTTTTTTTTATATTAGACAAATTTCTCTCTCAAAATTTAACTTTAATTATTGTACAACTTTCTTTTTTATATTATTTTTTCTCTAATTTTATTTATTTACATTTTAAATCTATTACTTTCAAATTTTTAAAATTTTTCCCTTTTCCTGAAACTTTTTCTTATTTATATTTTTCAGATAAATATTTTTTTTCTTAAAAATTGTTTCTTCTATATTTTATTTATTATATAAATTTTTATCCATGTTGTCATACAAGTTCTTTTTTGAATTTCTTATCAAGGATGAAAATCATTGTTTTTTAATTTTTAAATATTAAAAATAAATAAAAGTTTGGTAAAAATAAATTTAAGTTAATCAATTTTTTTAAGATTTAAATATTAATTATTTGGCATTTAATATTTGTTATAATTTATTATTATTTATTATAATTTAAAATAAGTTTAAATTCAAGCCATCCTACTTTAGAGTAGATTAGAAATATCAACCCATCACGTTGTAGAATAAAGTAGTAGAATGATTATTTAATAATTGAAAAAAGGTTTAAATATATTTTTAATTTTTTTAAAATTTTAATTTTAATTTTTTATTTTTAAAATATTTAGTTTTGATCTTTATTTTTTTAAAATAGATTGGTCTTAATCTTTTATTATTGAGTATATATCATATATGAATATGATATATGTTACATGTCTAACATAAATTATTTTAAGGACTAAATCAATTTATATTAAAATATAAGGATCAAAATAAAAAATTTTAAAGATAAAAGACTAAAATTAAAATTTCAAAATTTTAAAGAAATAAAAAATATTTAATCTTTAAAAAATTATATAATATATATCAAATGAAAAGAAAAAAATACATAATATATATAGATTAATATCTCACCTAAACACATTTATTGATATTAAAATATAAATTTTTATTATTTACTAAATTTATATATAAATATTAAGAAATATAAAAATAAAAAATAAAATTTAATTTTTAATAGTTATAATTTCTATATAAAATAAAAGTTAACCCTAACCAATCCAACCCATCTCATCCCTCTTAACTTGTACCAAGATATTAATTAAATAAAATAATAAATTTTTATTTTTATACAATAAAATTCAAAATTTTATCTAAAATAATTTAATTCTTAATCTTTTGAATCAATATTAATAATTTAATTAATGTAATTCTTTAAAAATTCTAAAATTTTTAGCTTGTTACATTAAAATAAATAAATTATAGAAATCAATTCATTATACTTCACCTTTTTATTCTCTCTTTTATTTTATATTATTGTTTATGTTTATCTCAGCATATTTAAATACACAATTTCACACTTAAATATATTTTATAGTTTAAAAAAATTAAAATTTTAAAAGGCCGAATTCAGTCCATCATTTTACAAAAGAAAATCATTTAATATTTTAGTATTTTCTACTTTATTTTACATTATTTTAAACTTAAAAAATTATCTTTTCCTAATATATGGAAACATCTCATAAAAGAACTAGTAATAAAAGCTAACTAAATTTTTACTTATGTGATTATATCTATTATGCAAAATTTCATTTTAGAATTAAAATCATGGACTAGACTGTTTATTGCCTAAGTATGTATTTTTTTTTAGAAATTATATTGAATTATTTAAGATCAACTTTAATTAGATATTAATTATTTTTATATTTTAGTCAATTTATATATATATATATATATATATATTATTCAACCACTTTATATCTCTCAGCTTAATATTAATGCTGCTATAAAATAGCTTAATCTATTTTTTGGTTTTATCTTTTATGATCTCTTATGCTTATATTTATCTATAATTTTGCTATGAACTATTATGTTCATTATTTTTTTAAAAAATTATATTAATATTTTTTTTTATTAATATATTGAACGGTATGCTATTTATTTAATTATTATCAAAAACATTATTTTATTAAATTATCTTATGATTTCTATTTTGTACAAATTATAAAGGGAGAGAAATGGATAACAATTGGATGCATGAACCAAGAGCTTCGGGAAAGTATTTAGATGGACTAAAACAATTTTTTTATTTTTTATTTTCTAATGCTATATAAGAAAATAAAATTTTACGTCCTTGTAAAAATTATCGTTTCTAGTGTGATTGTGAGGAAACGTATGAGCATTTAGTTTGTGATGGATTTGATAGAAGTTATAACACTTAAGTTTTTCATGGTGAAGGTGGATCTTCAAAGAATTATATCAACAATGAGAATGATGAATTTAACATGCATGATAATTTGTATGAACTTTTAGAACAGATATTTATGATGTCAAAACTATGTGAAGAAGGTAAAAATTTAAAGACACATTGGAAGGTAAAGAAGAAGAAGAGATTGATGTAGAAATAGTAAAATTTTATAAATTAGTAAATTAAACCTAAGAAGAAGATTACCTGGTTGTAAGAATTTCATAAAGTTATCCATCACTATTCGTCTACTTCATCTAAAAAATCTTCATGGATTGAGCAACGTGTCATTCAATATGTTGCTACAGTTCTTAAAAGAATTGATCTCTGAAAAATCTTGTTTGTCATCAAGTTTTCATGATTATAAATATATCATTCAAGATTTGAGATTTAGTTATGTAAAAATCCATCCCTGTCCTAGAGATGTATCCTATATAGGGGAGAGTATGAGAATATGACTCAATGTCCTAAGTGTGGTGCTTCTAAATATAAAAAAAAAAGAGTTTCAAATTTCTAAGAGAAAAGTATCGTGCAAGGTAGCTTCACCTTCAATTCCAGCCAAAGTTTTGAGATATTTTCCTTTGAAATCAAGAATTAAAAGGCTATTTATGTCTTTACGAACAATTGATGTAATAAAATGGCATAAGGAGTGTTGCGCTGAAGATGGAAAACTAAGGCATCCAGTAAACTCACAAGTGTAACATCCTGATAATGATATTCATCCTACGCTTAAGTTGTATCATAGGTTCATCATCAGTTTGTTACTTCATGATGCATAACTCTTTTTTGGAAAATACTTGTACTAAAAATATAATATAAATTTTCTTTTGAAACTTTGTTGAAAGTGTGAGTCTCATTGTGGTAATTAACGTAGCAGAAAATAAACAATATGATGTCATCACTCACGTTAATTTTGAAGACTTGCATTTATTTACTTTTCATCATATACATTCATTTTCACAATAATATTTACATTATTAGTTATAAAGGTAATACAACACATACTTAATAGTAAATTAAAGATTTCTAGTGAGTCCTTTAAACAAAATGAAGGCTTCAATGCCCTTCACAAGTTATAGTCATCCAAAGTAGAAAGTACAAAGTTGTACAAAACAAAATGTCATCCTCTATAGCTCTTCTCGCATTCTAATCTGTGAGCATTAGTCTCTAGTCCATGTTACTTATTTCCACGTAAACCATTGCCACCGTGAAGAGTATGATCGGACTCTAGGAGAGAAATGAGAGGTAAGGAGTGAGAAATTTTGATTTCTCAGTAGGCTTCTATCCTAAGGTTGGTGTCATCATTTCTAACCTAGCCACTTTAGTTTATTAAGAAAAGGTGGTAGGCATACAAGTTCAATTATTGCTCTTTACAATGATACATATCCAAAGTGGATCCTTTTTTAATAATGATAGGGATTAAATCTCATACAAGCATATAACTCATTCATTCTTTTGGGTCACCATATTAACATAATAATTCATAACATGAAAGATACTACTTGACGCATTAACATCTTTTTTCATACTCATAACATTGTCATTCAGTAGTCACCCTCTCAGTATCATTTTAACATATGGTACACCATTATACTCTTAATGATATATTATTAAATATTTGTCAAGCAATATCTTCTCACTTTCACACATACTCAACTTTATTTAGGATATGAGCTCATTCCTTATGATCATCACCACCTTAACTTGAAGCCTTATGGCCTCTAACATGGATAGTCCTAGATTTCCACACATGTACATGTCCTAGACTTGGCCTTTTACAAGTTTATGTTTGTTAAGTTTTCATATAGAAAGTTTTTTAGTGACCCCTTAACTTATTAGGTTCCATTTCAAGTCTTTAAAACAAGATGCATGCCAAATATTCAATCAAAATGCCATATACATATAGCACCCTATTCATTTATTAGCACATAATCATTTAAGTACAGCGTGGAACCATATAGATGTAACACCGTAAAATAAAGTCCATTTTACACTTAAGTCGTATTACAGATTCACTATTAGTTTGTTACTTCATGATATGGAATGCATTTATGAAATTAGTATTATGGAAAATATGATATAAATTTTTTCTTAAAATCTTATTTGAAAATAAGTCTCATTGTAGTAATCTACGTAGTAGATAATGAACGTAAGATATCGTCACTCACGTTAATTTGGAAAACTCGCATTCATTTACTTGTTGTATTATACAATCATTTCCATAAAAATATTTACATTATTAGATATATAGGTAATACAACACACAGACAACAATAAGTTAAAGCCTCCTAATGGATTATTTAGATAAAACAAAGGCTTCAATACCCTTCACAAGTTACAATCATCTAAAGCAAAAGGTACAAAGTTGAACAAAGAAAATAAGATCTTTAATAGTTCTTTCCGCATACCATTTCATGAACATCAATCTCTTGTCCATGTTATTCATTTTACATAGATCGTTATCATCGGGAATAGTATGATCGGACCCTATGAGAGAAATGGAAGGTAGGGAGTGAGAAATGATAATTTCTCAATAGGTGTCTATCCTAAGGCTGGCGTCATCATTTCTAACTTAGCCACTTTAGTTTATTAAGAAAATGTGACACGCATACAAGTTAAATTATTGATTTTTAAAATTATACTTATCTAAAGTGAATTATTTTTATTAATAGAAAGAATTAAATCTCATACAACATGAAATTCATACTTTCTCTAAATCACTTTTTCATATAAAATCTCGTAGACATAAATCTCATGCATTCTTTAAACCACGTTCTCATTATAACATGGATATTATCTTACTCTTGCTCATTTTATGCCTTAATCATAATCATTCTTATTATTTAGTCATTCTCTCAATGACAGTTTCACTTAAGGCATAACAATAACAATTTAGGAAAAAACAATATCTTCTACCTGTATACTTTTTCATCTTCCAATCTTGGATATGAGCTCATTCCAGATGGTCGTCACCATCATAAATTTGGAAGACCTACGATTTTCACATAGAAGAATTTATTTGAAACTCTAAGACTTCACCACAGAAAGTTATATGCCTTCTTGTCACCATAGAAGTACCTGTTGCTTTCTGAATGTGCACAAGTCCTAAACTTAGCACACTAGGAATAGTGTTAAGTTTTCACATGAACATTCCCTACTCTCCCTTACATATCACAAAACCTCACTTGAGCAAAAATGAACACAAACACCTCCAACAAGATATTTTCTCTCCTCTTTTTCTCTCTAGGATAGACCTCTCACTAGGTAGTTCTCAAGTTCTCTCTCTCACTAAATGATGGTGGACCTACATTGTTGAACACACTCACCAAAAGTGGCTCTCCCTCCTTACACAGTGGTAAAGGTTAAACGTATGGGAATACGTAGAGGAGCTTCAATGAAGTATTGCATGGATCCATTCATACCTCCTCGTGTTTTCTCCATATAGAAGTCTAGATAATCATAAACCTTAATTTTTGGACAAAATGACATAATCCAAGCTCCTGAAAAGGTAAAATGCTTTAAACTAAGGATAGAATGTTATGAAGATATTATGGTTCTTTTTCAAAATTTGAAAACTTCTAGATATTAAATAAAAGCAAAAACATAGAATGATGAAACACAACTCTTAAGTTAATTTTTTGTATGATATGATATTGACTTTCTAAGCTCATATTCATTAAGCAATGACATGGGTGTATTATCCTACAAATGAAAATTCCAATAGAAGTTTAACATCCATAGTTTTTATTTATTTATTTATTATTATTCTTACAAAATAAAGGTGGGTTTTAGAATATTTATGGTACAAATTGTTTAAATTTGGAAAATGGATCATTATGGCTACAAATTGTCTCAAATTTTTCCGTATTATGTTCCTTAAATTATAAATGGCATGATAATCAATATATTTGATGAATAGCTATAAATTTAAATTTAATTTGGGTTAAATTAAATTATCATATTAGTTGGGTTACTTTTACATAAAAGTTTATTTGTTCTCTTCATCATACAGTATTATCTTTTAGTATAGTAAATTTATATTGAATAATTTTAAATTTTAATATTAGATCTCACATAATGGATCTTAAAATACGAATGTGTGATCCTATTCATCATTCATATTTTTTGAAATCGTAAAGGTTTATAGTGCATCACTATGTTTTTCTTAAACCTCGTGCATGAGTGGATCTGGAATATGTTATTAACATAAAAGTTATATATTTTACTTTTTAAAATTAACTAACCAAATAATTTTAATTTGAAATCTTACACAACAACCTTATAATATAAATGTGTGATGCTACACATCATTCTTATTTTTTAGAATCGTAAAGGCTTATAGTGCACCACTACATTTCTCTTAAATCCTATGCATACATGGATTCAAAATATTAATTAAAACAAAAATTTTTAAAATATAAAAAACCTAAAAATATTTTATGACTAAAAATCGTTATTTTATAAAAATTCTTTTCCAATATTTAATTCCTTCACATTTAATTTCTTACAAAAAATTCTTTCTCAAATTACCAAAAATCAAATTTACTCTCAAAATCACTCTTTCTTTTAATTTAAATTCAAATCATTTTTGTTCAACATGTTTTCAAATTATTTCTTAAGAAAAATATTTTTCAAATTTATTTCTCTTATGAGATTTTTGTAAAATTATTCTACTAATTTCCTCATCTTGGCGTAAACAGATTCGGTCTTGAAATCGTAGAATCCCATTAGATCCTCCCTAGATTTCCATCTTATTTCCTTGAACTCCAATGTTTTGTTTATCTTCTAGATCTTGATCATCCTTTTGTTTCTATCATATTTATCTCAGAAATTCATTGGTAATAATTACACTTCCTAATATGATACTTTTGTCATCCTTATAGCTAAGTTGAGGTCTCACAAGTCTTCAATGAGTCTCATCTCTCTAATCATCATCGTTGCAATATGTAGGGACTTTTTAGTTAAAGCATCAACTACCACATTAGCCTTGCCAAGATGATACTGTAATTCAAAATCATACTCCTTTAAGAAATCCATCCATTTTCGTTGTCTTATGTTCAACTCTGTTTGATCAAACAATTATTTTAGGCTTATATGATCACTAAATACTTCAAATGTAGTACCATAAAGATAATTCCTATAAATATTCAATACAAAAACCACTACAACAAATTCATGGTCATGTGTTGGGTAATTTTCCTCACGAGGTCTTAACTATCTTGAGGCGTAAGCTACCACATGTCTTTGTTGCATCAATACACATTCCAAGCCTTGTCCTAAGACATCATAATACACCTCAAAGTTTTTTTGTGGATTTGTTAATATTAATACAAGAGAAAAGGTGAATTTATCTTTCAATTCCTAAAAACTAACTTTGTACTTTGAGGTCCATACAAAAGGTTGTCATTTCCTAATCAGATGGGTATTGGTATGGCTATCCTCGAGAAACCTTTGATGAATCTTTGATAGTATCTTGCCAACCCTATAAAACTTCTTATTTCGAGTATTATCTTTAGTTTTTCCCAATTTAACACTGATTCAACTTTAAACGAATCTACAGAAATTCCCTCTTCACTAATGACATGTCTGAAAAATTTTACTTCCTCTAACAAAAATTCACATTTTGACAATTTCGCAATAATTTTTTTTCTTTAAAAAATTGCAATACAATTATAAGATGTTCCCCGTGGCTGTTAGAATATATTAGAATATCATCAATGAAGACAATAACAAATTGATCCAAATAAGGATGAAATATTCTACTCATGTAATCCATGAATATTGTAGAGGCATTGGTGAGTCCAACAGGCATAACGAGGTATTCATAGTGTCCATAGCATATTATGAAAGCAACCTTGGAAATATCTTCTCACTTATCTCAAATTCGATGGTATCCATACTTTAAATCTATCTTAGAAATACTATAGCTCCCTTCAACTAATCAATGAGATCATCAATCCTAGGTAGGGGATACTTATTCTTAATAGTTACCTTGTTTAGTTTCCTGGAATCCACACATAATCTCATGGTTCCATCTTTTTTCTTGATAAAAAGCATTAGAGCACCCCAAGGGAAAACCGTTGGGTGTATGAATTACTTACCAACAACTCCTTTATCTATTTTATAGTTCAGCCAACTCCAATTGTGACATCCTGTTGTGCGTTTACTGTGCATACAAAGTTTTACCCACGGGCAAGTGCACCCGTCGATGTAGAAAGGGATGTTTAAAATCCTTAATATCGTTCCCACAGAGACTATTTTAACAATCTTAAAAAATATTAAATCCTAATTTTTGAGCTCACCAGAAAAGGGTTTGTTTAAAAATATTTAAAGTGAACGTAAGAAGGCGAAAAATAAGAGTAAGCGATTTAAAGACAAAAAGGTACAAAAACAAGTTCAATTATGGAAAAACATGATACTTTGGTTTCCCTTGTAACTTTACCCAATTTCATCCTAATTCCTTTATGAATTATTTGAGTCAATTGCTAATCATCCTTTCTCATTCTATTATTAACCAATGATCATGCAATAGCAATATTCTTTCCCTCAAGTTACTACCCCCAATGATCATCAAAGGTATATAATTAAGAGAAGCATAAAGAACATGCGGACTTGTTAAATTAATAACTGATTAGAAATCAAGGATTTCGATTGATCATCCAAAATCCTTAGATTCGGTTTACCTTATAGTTCCATTAATTAGGCAATGGTACGATCGCCTATCCCCTAATTAACTTAGAAATTAATTATACACAATAAGGAAAACACAATTGAATAGAAATACAAAATCATTCGTAAAAAGGAAAAAGGGGTTCAATCGGTTACATTATAAGTTTCACCAAAGCCCCATGATTTGGGGTTAGTTACACATGTAGAGATAAGACAAATAAAAACATATTAATTCCATATAACAATCCATAATCCTGATTTTACAAGAGAATGACAAAACTGTAGTGTCAACAAGGCTAGTAATAGCACGTTGCAACTCGCACTGTGAAGAACTTCTGCCTCTAAAATCCTACGGGAGGATATTAAAAGAGAGATGAGGATGGAATGATGTGTCTCCGGGTAGTGATACGCTTACGCCCCGGAGAGTGGTGTGGCCTTTGGAGCCTAGGTTGGTGTCATGTGGTGTAGTAGAGCCTCCCTTTTATAGGCGTGAATTAGGGTTTCAATGTGGTGGACTGGGCTTGACCTAGCCGCTTCCTACGCCGTCGTGACCAATCTACGTAATCTTGCAGCACCGTAGGCTGACATGTCATTATCGCATTAGATGTATTATCTTTTTATGCTTCTTTTGCCCTTTTTTGGTCCAAAATTTACCTATTTTCGGATTCTTAGCTTGCGTGACCATTCCTACAAAAATAAGGAAAATTAGGTAGAATTACAATTAAATAATCATAAATTATATTGTAATTATAACTAATTTTCCACAGATAAATCAACAGAATGGTGGTTTATCACATCCGATATGGAGCAATTGAGATATGTGTAGTTCCTGGTAAGAGATTTATAGAAAATTTTATTTCTCTTTGAGGGGAAAACTAGGAATATTCTTAGGAAATTCACAAATAACAGGTAGAAAATAAATGTTAAGGTTCTCTTCTCCTTCCAAGGAGGAAATCATCATATATACTTGATCTTCATCTTTTAAAGAACCATTGATTTGGTTGGCAAAAATGGATTTTAACCTTCCAAGTTTGCAGTAAGGATAATATGAAAATACAATGACTTTTCTATAACAAACCATCATGACATGGTTGGCAGATAGCCAATCGATTCCTAATATCACATCTAGTTTAGACAAAGGTAGGAAAATTAATTCCATATTAAAGTTTCTACCATCAATGCAAACAAGACATTCTAAGCATACTTGAGATGCCATACCTGAGGTATTAGTAAGGATAGAGACTATCAAATCATATGACAAAAGGATATCTTGCAAGTTTAAACACTCTACATATTTTGTTGAAATGAAGGACTGAGTAGCAAGAGTCATGTAATACTATTGAAGGAGTCCCATGTACAATGCACTCACCCTCTGTGAGATCATCTGCTTAGGAAACCTTAGCACCACTCATGGTGGACACTTTCCCTTGAGTTTTTGGCCTTCCTATCCAAGGGTAGTTGTTCTTATTGTTTCTAATGTTGTTGTTCCTGTTGTTGTTGTAGTTATGACGAATAAGTGGATTCCAATGATTGTTGTGACTCTCTTCGACCATTATTATTTCCATTGAAATTATCGTTATTGGGATAATTACTCTTATTATGTATCCTTACTTTAGGACAATCTCAATTAACATACCCTTGTTTCCAATAGTTAAAACAAATTACATCCAAGAACAATCTTTGGCCCAAAGAGGTCCTTCATATTTAAAATAATTATTACTTAGAAAATTCCTAGTTTGGAAATTTCTTAAATTTGATGTAGGCCTTAGTCTACTCATAGAGGATGAAGATATTTGGAATCTATTAGCAATAAATATGGCTTCTTTCTCCTTAAGTATCCCTTTTGGTTCCTTTGAGGTCCATGACTTCAATTATAAGCCGGTTAGGCTTGGTGGTTCTCCTTAAAGATTCTACATTTTCTTACCAAGCATGCAAAATTTCATATCTCTTGATGTCTTATTACCTTCTTAACTTCATGCCTTAATCCACTGTCAAACTTCACACACTTGGACTCTTCATTCGGAGCAAGTTTATATGGAGGATAAAAAAGTGCAAGTTCTTCAAATCTAGTAGCATATTCTCCACTTGACATGATCCTTTGCTTTAACTCTAGAAACTCTTCTCATTCTTCTTTAACATTGGCAAGAAAATATTTCTCCAAAAATATTTCTTTAAAATTTTCCTATATAATCCCTTGTCCAACATTACCCATCCTTAAACGATCATGTCTCCACCAATTTTCTACTTTTTCCACCAACAAGTATATGGTGAAAACCACCTTTCGTATTTCAAAACATTGCATATCCCCAAAAATTATTTCTAACTTATGTATCAATAAAAATGCTCCCTCAGGATCATAACCTCCCTTGAACTAAGAAGGTTTTCTTTTCAAAAATCTATCAAGTCCTCAAAATTATCCTTCATCATCATGAGGTTCATTTCTTTCTAAGATATTAGTTAGAATTTTGAAAGCAACCGCCATGTAATCACCATTGCATCTAGCCATATCGATAGTCCTATAAACCAAAAAGTTAATAAACATTGAGTGCTAATTTAATCAAAATGAATAAATTTCCTTTCCAATCAATATATTCAAAGACAACTAATCAATAACAACATATACCTTTGTCTTGGTCTTAAAGGAATTCTCTTATACTATCATACTATCATGTCCCAATTCTAAAACCTTATCTTCCATAATCACATTATACAATTTATGAAACTTCAATAAGAAGAGGGTTAAATTCTTTTTATAACATCTTTCCTGTATATATGGAATATAAAATCCCATTATCAATTGGGAAGATCACATATGATAGATAATTTATACATAAGCACATATGCTCAAAATATATGGTGATGTGCAACCAATTTTATATCAATATATAATAATTAATATGATCTAGGTTACATGCTCAAAATACATGCTACTTCCCATCGCTAAAATCTTTTTATTTTCAATTGAGTTTTTAAAAAACATTAATTAGTTTATACTTAAAACAAATATACACTTTTCTCCAATTTTAAAAAATTTCGGTAGTAATTGTCAAGGTGATACGTAGTTCCAAAATCCACGCACATAGTAAACTATTTGTAAATAAAATCAAACTTTACAAAAATTATCCTTCAAGAGTTTAGAACTAAATTATTATTTTCTAAATTTCTAGAAAATTGTTTAAAGGGATAAACAATTAACTTTTATACGTTATATCATTATGGAATAAAATTGGCAAGGTAACTTATAAAATTTGTATAAAATAAATATTAATTCAAAATTTCTTAAACTTTTCTATATTATTTATCCATAAATATTCAAGTTTCAATATAATTTTTCATGCATATAATGGATGAATTATATATCAAACTTAATCTTTTGAAACTTTATGACAAGTTTAAAAGAAAAAAGGAAGAAATATTTTTTTTAAAACAATAGATTTCAAATATTTTTATAAAAATAGAAACTAGTTCAATTTTCCACCAAACCTTTCAATCGAATATTTCCTTATACCCACTACACACAAAAAAAATTTGTAAAATCTAAAAGCTATGAGATAGTATTCTCTTTTAGGAACTTCTTTAAGGATTGTAACTTCTAAAATTTATATAAAATCATATAAATTTATAATGCCTTCAAAGATTTGTAGACATTTTCTTAATATACACATCTTTAAGAACATACAAAATTTTACACCTAAAATTTCACGAACAAGTGAGAACCATATTAAATAAATTCAAAATTTCACTATAGTTATAGTATATCATTACACTTCAACTTAAATATTTTTTCTAATTCAATCACACTACTACATTTTCATTTTTAACCAATTCAATCATCAAATGAACAACCTCACATGGTATAATAATATTTAATTTCTAAACATATAACCAATCACACAAACATAGGACCAAGGGAAGTCCTATACTCATTCCATGGCCTAAATTAAATAGAAAAGTCTCATCCATTTACCTTAATGACTTCAAATTTGGAAAAAAATAGTGGTAAGGTTTCAAACTCCTCAAAAATTTGTTCCTATAACTTCCTAGAGCACAAATAAAATATAACAATTAATTTTAATAAAAATAATCTATCAAACGAATAAACATCGAGTTTTGAACAAAACAAAACTACTCGGAAACAGAAACTAAAATGAATAGGAAAACAATGTTAGAACAAAACTTTGGGTACGTCATTGGAAAGATCTCTCGACAAGAAGCCCAACGATATGTTCACATGTGAAAAAGGAAGATGATTTGATAGTGAGTAACGACAAGGGGTCACAATTTGATAGTGAGTAACGACAAGGGGTCACAATTTCGAGCATGAAATGAAGATGAAAACGTTGTTATTTTGAAAATTAAGTTGTAAAAGTGAACATGTGATTGAGATGGTTGAATGGTTTTTTTTTCTTAAGTTTTGATGGAAAATAGAAATAAACTGGTGAAGGAAAATCAAAGAGAGAGAAAGTGTGATACAGGAGCAAGAGTAAGAGAGAGAGAGACCACTGCATGCAAAGAAAAGAGAAACGGGTGTGTTATGTGAGCTTAAGAAGAAGAAAAAAAAAACTTTAAAAGAAAAGTAGAAAAAAAAGCGAGAAAAAAGAAAAGAAAAGAAATAATAATAATATTATATTTATATATTTTAAATTTAGAATATTTTGTGAGAGAAGATGATTAAATAATACAAGTAGTAAGATTTAAAAAAAAACCTAAATTTATAAAAGAAAATATTTAATGGTTTAAAACTAATAAAATATTTCAAATTAGCTCAAGAAAATAAATTGAGGGTAAAATACTTTCTAATTATTTAAGAAAATAACCAAAATAATATATTAATTCTTTATTTTATTTTCAAACTAAAAAGAGAAAAAATAAATATAAATACTTTACAAGGAATCTAATAATAGTACTCAATATTATTGTTTTAGAAGAAAGTTTTCTATTGAAAATAATAAATAAGAGTAAAGGTTCATAACAGTAATAATAAAAGGATACCAACTTTAATTTCATAAATGATGATAATAATATTTTTAATATTAATATAATTCTTAGTTCATAGAATTTGAGAGATATTACATTATGTCAATTAGGTTTTCTACATAATAGTATTTAAGAATTCAAATGTAGATAATTTTATGAATAATAGTATTTCTTTTCTTTTTAAGTGTTTTCATCTCTGTGTAAGTTAATTTTCTTAATTCTTGAACAATGACTATCTTTGATAACATTGGTTCTTCCGGCAGGTCGCGGTATAGATCACGTTCCTGTTTAATAACTTTGAGGCTTTCTTGCAGGTTGTGATTTTTGTCGAGTTCCTTTACTTAATCCTGAGTCTCAAGATGTTTCAAATTAACATTTCTGCATTCTAATTCATTTCGTAGGAGATAATCATATCAGTTAAAATTAAGTGTCATCTATCCCATATTTTATTTTATTCATTTATTTCTTATTTTCATGTGTTCTTCTTATTCTCATTCATATTTTTTTTATTTTTTTTTAATTATCTATCACATATTTCATAAATTGTCTCTCTAAAAAAATTGTATCTCTATCTCTTACTATATTGAAGTTTTTTCTACCAAGCATTCGATAGACAAGTGATAGAATCAATGTTCAAAAAGTTGTGATAGAAATTCATGTTTAATAAAAAAAAAGTTCAAGGAAATTTTATAGATAAAAAACACCTTCAATTTTGGTGCAGTTCTAATCTTTGAGTTCTTGATTTTGAATTGTTTTAATCTTTTATTTATTTTATCCAGTACTCCTTATTATATTTATCTTATATATCCTTGATTCTTTTGTTACCTGTCCAAAAATCAACTTATGAAGTTTTTGGTACAATGGCTTATAAAACAAATTGAGAGGTAAAAGAAAAAAGTTGGTGAAAGCATTATAGTAAAAGTTGATTTGAAACATGATTGAAAATTTCTAATATTGAGCGTAACACTAAGAAAGTAGTAACCGGTAAGATTTTACTAAATTAATTTTAATTTTTTGTTTAATTTGTAGCACTACCAATATGAATAGTGAATCTTATAAAAAATGATAGATATAAAGTTATTATTAAAATCCATTGAAGATTAGTTCCAAATATTGAATAGAAGGTTGGATGATGTAAAGAATTGGTCAAGAAGAAGTTCTTGAGTTTTCCAATTAATCTCTTTATTTACTAAAAATTCTTAATTACCCTTAATCAATTTTTAAACCAATGTTTTCTTAAATTACTGTAAGGTGGCAGAATGCACACCTAAAGGTTTTTAAAACCATTTTTGCTCCAATTAACTTTATTAAAAGGTTGATTTAATTCATTTGGAACATAATTACAAAGTTTATATCACTTATATAAATTTTAACCAACTTTATCTTTGCCTATGGTATTATGGCCAAAAGTCTCCCTTGGCTTGCCAAGGTCATTTTTTCTAAACTTTCTTCTCACACAACCTTGGTTCTTTTGGTTTTGTTCACTTGCAGCACCTCATGCCCTTGGTCAATGCATATTTCCAAAGTCCAAAGCTTAGGTTCTGACCAACATGAGTCTTGAGTGTCATACAAAGCCTACGCCATTTTTTGGTCAAAAATCCAACCTTTACTTAGTAACTTTTTAGCCTTTGTCCAAAGCAAGCTTGTAGGAATTATTACATAAATTTTCCTTCACATTTTAACACTTATGCTAAGGGTTTCAAATATGGTCCAAAGATTACACAAGTTCACCACAAGTGAAAAATCACAACTTTAAAAACTTAAGCATAAAAACATGCAACATAACACTTTTTCCATATAACAAAGAGTAGATTCTCATTATCTACTCCAAGATCCATATATATCCTACCAAGAATTCTTCAAAAAATTTTCTCATGAGTACTCAAAACTGATCAGAGCTTAAAAATATGTTTTTAAACAAATTCCACCGATTAAATTTCTTCCAAGTTCCTTAGAAGCACTTTAAACCAACCAAACTTTGTTTTTCTTTTTAAAAATCACTAAAAATTGGGGGGGGGCTGATTTTGAATGGTTAAAATACAGTTTTGATCCCTCGTAAGTGAAAACAAAAGGAGATGTATAGATTTTAGAGAAAGGGTCCATAGAAGAAAGAAATCAAACCATAAAAAAGACAAGTAGAAAGATCCTACTTCATGGTGACATTGTTAAGTGGTGGTGGGGTTGTAATGGCTGCCTTTAGTGTTTAAGGCCTTGATTAGGCTTAACTGCTTAAGTCTCAAAGTTGAAGACTTAGACTTAATGTGTGGGATTAGGATTTTTTGAGCTTAGATGGACTTAGAGAGAATTAAGAGAGTTGGCTAAGTGTTTTTCTCTATAAACACTGAAGAAAATGGGGTCCCAAAGCTATTTAGTGTTAGCCAAGCTTGGGCAAAGTTGGAATATTTTTATACTTAGGGGTATTTTGGTAATTTTGCAGGGATTTTTCTATTTTTCAAAATAATTCAAAATTAAAGAAATTATCCTTTTATACTTTGATTAATGTTAATTAGGCTGATTTTACCTCTAATTATGTTTAACTTAGTCTAAGTATGGTTAACTTTTAATTAAACAAGATTAATTAGTCTTAACCATGGTTTAAAGAATCTTTTCACTATTTATTGTCTTTTACGGTTGACTTGGTTGAATTGACTTGGTGACTCACCACCAGTTTTTCAAATGCTTAATTTTTATGCAAGTGTGAAACCCATTTTTGGCTTGTTTCTCACACCTTCATGCCCTCCCAACCTTCCAGGGATATTTTCGTAATTTTCTTCATCATTGCTGAAAAATTTCTCAAACTATTCCTCTGATAATTCTAACACTTTTTGGTTCATTCCCATGTTAATCTAAGATCATTTAATATTTTTCTAGGAACTAACTAGCTCTGTGCATAAAGTAGAGCTCTTAGGGGCGTTATGGGCATTTTTGAGATTTTTTTAGGATGTTTTCATCCCTTCCTTATTTTTTAGGTTGTTATCACTACTTTTTACCATCCATGGTGTTTTATAATCCTTTTAGAATGTATTTTACATATGTTTTCATTTCTTTGGTTCATTATCTGAGTTGCCTAAGTGTAGGGGCATTTTCGTCATTTGCACCCAAATTTCTAGTTTCTCTATTTTTGGTTCCTAATCCTACTTATTTTAACTCTAGGAATTTTTTGTAACTTCAAAAATTCATCATAGAAAATTTGGGGCGTTACATCATAGGTATTCTCTTGTAATAGAAAATGGAACAATTGTATTGACTCATTAAGACATATTGAGGCTTATTCTGATCAAACGAGAATTTTAAAAGAATATAAATGGGAAGAAAAGAATTAGAGAATCCAGAAAAAGAAAAGAAAGAAGAAATAGAGAGTGGAGCAAAATTTAAAAGTAAAAAACAAAAAGAGTAAGAGTAAAAAGAAAGAAAAACCGAAAAATAAAGAAAATGAAAAGAAAGTTTGTGTATATACTCAAAAAGGAGAGGTCAAGAGTGTTTTGAGGGAAAAGAAGCAGCATGTATGTATTTACAGTTATATTTATTTTACTAACAATCATAACCTTTTTTTCCCTAGTATGGTTAAATCTTTGTTGTAGAAATTTGATGATGTATTTTCGAGAGAACCACCCAAAAGTTTTCCTCCCATAAGACGCATTAAGCACCAAATTGATTTTATTTCCAAAGCTACAATTCTAAATTGACCAGTCTATAAAACTAGTCATGAAGAGTCAAAGGAGATTTAAAGGTAAGTAAAGGAGTTGATGGATAACAATTCTATAGGAGAAAGTCTTAGTTTGTGTGTGATTCATGTTATCTTGGTACCAAAGAAGGATCAGATGTGGCACATGTGCGTGGACTGTATAGTTGTTAACAAGATCACGGTAAGGTATTGTTATCCTATTCCAAAGTTAAATGATTTACTTGATGAACTGTGTGGTTCTTAGTTTTTCTCTAAAATTAATTTTAAAAGTTGGTATCACCAAATTTGTATGAAAAGGGTGATGAGTGGAAAACCGCTATAAAAACAAAATATGAGTTGTATGAGTGGGTTGTCATCATATGATATCTCTACTGCACTAAGCATTTACATGTGATTAATGCATCATGTTTTGAGATATTTTATTGGAAAATTTGTTGTTATCCATTTTAATGATATTTTAATTTATATAAAGACATTGGATGAACACCTAGATCACTTATGTGCTACTTTATGAACCCATGAATTGCATACTAATCTTGAGAAGTACACTTTTTCATAGAATCAATTATCTTCTTAGGATTTATTATAAGTTTCGGAATTCATGTTAATGAAGAGAAATTCAAGGTGATTAGAGAATGCCCTACGCCTACAAATTACAATAAGGTAACGAGCTTTCATGGCTTTGCAAGTTTCTATAAGAGGTTTGTACAAAATTTTAATTTTATAGCTGCTTCTTTAAACGAACTTGTTAAAAAGAATGTTATCTTTAAATAGGATAAGAAGCATGAAAGGGCTTTAAATATTTTAAAGGATAAGTTAAGCAATGTCCTTATGTTGATTTACCTAATTTTGATAAAGTTTTTAAAATTGAATGTGATGCCTCTTGAGTGGGTATAAGAGATGTTTTGATACACTATTCCAAACTTATGGCACATTTTAGTGAGAAACTCAATGCAGCTACACTCAACTATCCAACCTATGATAAAAAGCTCTATGCTTTGGTGAGGGCCCTTGAAACATGACAATATTACCTTTGGCCAAGGGAGTATGTCATCCATTCCAATCATCCTAGTTTGAAGTTCTTGAAGTCTTAAGATAAGCTCAACAAAAGACATATTAAGTTGCTAGAATTTATTGAGATGTTTCCTTATGTTACCAAATACAAAAAGGAAAAGGAAAATATTGTACCTGACATATTTTCATGAAGGTATGTGTTATGTACAACTCTACAGATCAAATTTCTTGAATTTGAATTACCAAAAGCCTTATATGCTAATGATGTTGAATTTGAACTGTTGTGGTAAGCATGTTGTGAACATGATTTTGGAGCCTATTTTAGGCAAGATAAATATTTGTTTAAGCAAAATAAATTGTGTGCTCCTAGATATAGTATGATGAAAATCCTTATTAGTAGAGGATTATAAGGAAGGGTTAATGGAACACTTTAGCATTCAAAAAACGTATGATGTTTTACATGAACATTTTTGGTCCAAAATAAAGCATGATGTTAAGCTTATTTATGAAAATGTATACTTGTTTACAAGAAAAATCAAAGGTAATTCCCCATGGTTGTATACTCGCTTACTTGTTCTTGAATATTCTTGGATTGATATTTTTATGGATTTTGTACTGGTATTGCCTAGGATCCTAAGAGGGTTGAATTGTTGATGCCTCCATACTTTGGGCACAACCTACCCTTCGCCCACTCTTCATTCTTACCTATCTATTCTTGATTCCTCCTCCTATGTCCTCTCGTAGAATCTTGATGGGAGGAATCCTTTCACTGTGTTATTGCAGAGTTAATTTTCAACCTTGCTAGCAACCTGGTTTTATATTTCTTATCTCAGGACTAGGTTATGAATATTTTTGGGTTATTTTTTATCAGGTGTAACTAATTCCCAATTTATGGAGCTTTGGTGAATCATATGATATAATTTCTTGAACCTTAGTTTTTTCCTATGAATAACTATATGTCATCGTTATGAATGATGGTTTTTTCTATTCAATTGTGTTTCCCTATTATGCTTCATCCATTAATAGGAATTCATCACTTTGTTAATCTATTAGTTGGTTGAGATAGGAAATCGTATCATCTTCTGATTGATGGAACTATAAGGTAACTGAATCTAAAGGTTTTGAAGGATCAATTGGAATCCTAGGTTTCTAACCAATTAATTATCTAAAAAATAATTGACAAACTTCTATATTTTAGATTCTCTTATTTATCTACCTTGCATGACATTGGGGGTAGCATTTAGAGAAAAGATTATTACTATTGCATGATCATTGGAATTCAAACTTCTTCTACAAATTGTTGGCATAGTCTCTATGATATTGATACTGGGGGTCTTAAATACCCACTTTCCACACTAATGGATATACTTGCTTGTGAGGCAAACTTGGCAAGGAGTTTATACTCATGTTTTGCATTCAATATCTGGCAGGCATACAAAGGATGTATCAAGGTGGTCTTTGAACCTAGTGATTAGGTGTGTGTTCACTTGAGAAGGGAAAGGTTTCCAAGTCAAAGAAGTTTCAAACTATATCCTAGAGGAGATGGTCCTTTTCAAGTGACAATGATAATGCCAACAAGAATGATCTTTCGAGTATCTATAATAATGTGAGTATCACTTTCAATGTTTCTAACAATGCAGGTAATCTCTATTATTTGATGATGAATCATCTCGAAAAAAGAGGGAATGATATGTACCTGAGCACCATATTAAATAAGAGTGATTATTTCAAAGATGTTCTACAAGAAATGGGAGGTCCAATGACTAGGACCAAGCTATGAAACAAGTACTTTAGAGTCTCATCTAGGAAGTTCAAGAAAGGGACTACGTTGATCCAAACTCAAATCTAACATGGATTAATTTATGTTGTCATATTATTGATATAACACCCTAAAAACGAATACCGATTTTACGCTTAAGTCGTTCTTTCAGTTCCATTTTTAGTTTATTATCTCATGATGCGGAATTCATTTTAAAAAAATACTTATATGAAAATACAGTAAAAAAATTTTAAAACTTTTTGATATAAAATGCAAGTCTCGTCAATAAAATATGCATAATGGTAAAATAGATTGTGGCGAATTCTGTGCGCATTTAGAACATTATGAACTCTAATTACTCATGTTATTCCTTTATTACTCATTAGCACGTAGGCAGTTAATCATGATTTAAACATGACATATATTCCATTACATAGCTATACATATCATCTCATACAATACACCAGTCTTAGGCCCGTGGCCATATCATACAGTTGTTACAAACCATAATTTACATAGTCATATTCTACATATCCTAATACAATATATATATATATATATATATATATATATATATATATAAGTTAGCTTCCTACTACATATTAGTAGCTAAGATGCTTGCATCCAGTTATTTTCAACATCAACACGACGTAGATCTTCTTCAAGAGAGAGTGTCTCGCATCCTCTTCAAGCATGTGAACTGCTAAAATTACGAACAGTGTTTGGGATGTCTGGGAAGAAAGTGGAAGAAGTAAGGATGAGAAACTAAATTTCTCAGTAGGCTTTCTACTTAATTCTAATGTCATCACTTTAATTCCAACCACTTCAGTATATTTCAAATATCATTTCTTGCATAAAAGGTTACTTTTAATTCTTTGAAAATATTTCTCTGGAGTGGATCAATTTTATTCAAAACATACAACTTGGTGTCTCATCATACATTCTTCTTAACATTCATAACTTTGGGATCACAAATAAGATATCATTTGACATACAATTTTTCGTAACCGTAATTACAACGAGATGATGAGCTCGCTAAAATTTTTGAAAAGAATTTCATTTGATTGTGGAGTCGCCACCAAATTTTATCTCGAGGGAAAATATTTGGAAAAACCCTATCTTAAGGATGAGTTCTAAATTCAGGAGTCGGTTACGAATAGGGAAGGTGTTAAGCACCCTACTCGTCCATTCCGAAGAACGGTACCTTTAAACTGAAGGTGTGATTTATTTTTGAAAACTGCTTGATCCCTTTGGTTTAAAATAAACATAAATAGGTTGGTGGAAAATAGTCTGATAGGACTTGATTCCTGCTCCTACATATTCCCTAATACAATGGGAAATTCAAGGCTACGTAGTTCTGATGTAAAGGACTTGATCTCTTGAAAAACACAGCGGAAAATTGATTTTGAATAGATTAAAATTACGTGCTTACATAACTCAAACCATTGTAAGCTGCATGTGAGTTTACACGAATTAAAACACGGAACAACAAAGAAGGTTGTTTATTCGTATTAGAATCCGTAGCACGAAATTTTTAGAAGATCAAAACAAATATTTTTGAAACAGACGTTTTCTAACGAAATTAGCAAATAGTAATTTTCTAAAATTTAGTGCTTCAAAAATCCAAATCGTCATAAGTCGCATTTGGAACTCACAAATTAACAATACGGTACAACAAAGAAGGTTGTCTACCCGCATTAGAATCTGTTGCACGAATTTTTAGCAAATTAACAAACAGACATTTTTGAAACAAACGTTCTTTAACGGAGTTAGTAAACAGTGACTTTGATTAAGAGAAAGAACTTGATTACGAATTAAGGAAGGAATTGGGCTTGACCCGAGTTAGGAAAATGAATTTGATTAAGAAAATGGTTTAAAAAAGAATTGGATTTAACCCAAATTTAGAAAGTGAATTTGATTAGAAAATGGATTTAATTGCAAATTAAAGGAATTGGTTTGGGCTTGTCCCAAAAAATTTGACTTTAAATAAAAATGAAATTGGCTTGACCAAAAGAAAAAAAAATAATAAGAGAAAATTTGTGTTAGTTGAATAAAGTAGCCCATTGATTTGATTTTTGTATGGCCCAATAGCATGGCCCAACGAGAGGGCTAGAATGTGCAGATTTTTAAAATAAATGGATGGTGGCATGAGGGATTCGGACCCAGGACCTGGATGCAATGGACGGCAAGTGGTGCCACTAGGCCAAGAGCCTAGTTGAGATTTAAGTGCTCCAAACCTAAATTTAAAGTGGGGCTTTGGGGTACGTATGATGGTGATTCGCCTGTAAGCTACATGGGAGGTACAGTGTGATATATTTGTGTAAAACAGCTCCTTCCACGAAGGAATAAAATACATTTCGATTCTGATGCCGAACCTCTCAACCTTGAGTTCTCTAACATACGCTATTAGTAAGCCAATAATAGAATCCATAAAACAAGAGTTCACGTAGCCAATATTGCCAAATCAAAGGGGTCTTCCATTTAGATTCAGCAACTAAAGCTAATTCATGAAAAAAGTGTTGCTTTCCTAATGCGTCCAAGAGCTTGAAAGCACACGCCTTGTCCTTTTTCGAAAGCTTCTGGCCTGGGCCTATCCCATGGTGCATGATAACGATCCAAGAACTGAGTGAAACCTTGCAAATCTCGAATGGTCATTTTATGTGTTCTTGAACTCCAGAACTCGTACTCTTTCTGTGAAGCAGGCAAACATCTTTTAACCAATCGTGTTCCATCGGAAATAATGTATATCTCAGAAATTATTGCACTTAGAAGAAGAGGTTGGCTTCTATTAATGTGGCAGGCTCGGGCATCGTTAGGCGCAAAGCCATACCCATCTACGAGGGAGACAAGATTAGTCACAATTGCAGCAGTTGTGTGTTGGTACCACATTGATTGAGTTACTCTAAAATCTTCACCCTTTTCTCCTCAAATTCATGGTACAGCGCAACAAACTGATTACAATCACTTGTACCTTGCCCATATGCATATAAGATTCTTGATTTCAGAGTTCAAATCTGACAAATGCCTCCTTTTCTAGTGCTAAATGATCATTGATCTCAGTACCCATCTCTGAATACTCATGCGGTGTCATATATATAACAGAAACTACATGGACCAATGTCACTATAGGTGGATTCATTTTCATCAGTTCTGATATAAGTCCATTTCAATCCTTTTGTAGCATCTCAGAACAAAGCAAAGGAACATGCACCTCTGACCATTCGTTTTGGATCCCTCAAAGCATCAAGAATAACCAGTTCCGTGTTACCTTTCATGAGCTCCAAACACCTATCTAACATGACGCCCGAGGCTATACCCAAAACTCTGAGTTAGCACTTTGGCAGTTTTTAGAAGCAAACTCAAAAGGTTGGAAAGAAGTGCTTTGGGATATTTAAAGTCATAATATCAGTAACTCCTACCGTTGCCCGATCAACTATGGAATGGTATGAATTGCCTGATACTAACACTTCATATCTGTGAAGATTTTACCACGGCAATCATGATGAACCCCACGTCCTGTGATTCATACCAACTGTTGCCCATTTGGAGTGATTTTCACACATAACACTCTCCACTGACTCCACGAGGATCAGAGTTTGTTCTTTCTCTCAATGTTCTTAAGGATAAGTCAAACCTGAGATCACGCTTACCTAATGACGTTCTTTGGCCTAATAAACCTCACTCCCGTGGCATGGATATTAATCTCTTGGAATATGAATGTTATATCAAGGCATTATTGAATTAAAGTAAATTGAGCAGAGTATTTGCTTGTTGAATGTTGCAAAATTCATAGGCACAATTACCGGTTCTAACTAGAGTGTTTCGGAAGCTATATCTCATTAGAATTTTCCACCTGAATTCTTTACACAATTTTATACCAATGGTAAAGTTGTATCATGGTTTATATGAATCAAAACATGGAATCGAACAATATAAGCACAGTGATCTTGGAGATGATTTAATTTTTTTCTAATGCATTGAATTCTATGCATGAAACAGAATCTGATATGTTCAAGAATCTTCTCTAAAGATTGAGGTATTCACGAATTTACCTGGAGATTTCACAAAGAAAGCCAAGACCCTCTGAACCTCTATTTTTCAAAACAAGAGAAGATTGGAAAGTAACTTCTCGATCGTCCAAAGACAGCAAACCTCTGCTCCAACTATTTCAACAATTTCTTAGGCCTATGCACTCTCCAGGGTAATGCTACGTCCCTTGAACTTTTTTTTGAATTCAGAGAATCTTCCTTTGAAAATCCTGTGATCTATCCCCCCCCCCAAAAAAAAGCCCCCTCCCGAGAGAGAACTCCAGCCTTTTTTATAGACGAGAGAGGCTTTAACCATACCACCTTTTCAAATTTTGGCGGGATCTTTTTTTTTTTCTAACTACTTTTCAACTAATCTAACTAACTCCTAAATAACAAACAATAGTTTCTTTTTCTTTTTTTTTCCTTGCTTCTTTGATTTATTATATTTTATATTTTTATTCATTTATTTATTTTTTATTTTTTCATTACTTTTGTTCTATTTTCTTTTTTTCTCTCTTTTTTTATTTCTTTTATTTTTTTGTTTTTGATCAATTTTAGGCTAAATAAACAAAATGATTTATTTTTGGATTTTAAATTTATCTTCAGACATAATTCAGTGTTCACACAATTATTCTATGTCTTAAACTTTATTCTTTACTATTTTTCTTTTTCTTTATCATTTCTTTGCCAACCTTTGGGACACTTTATGAATCTAGTTTCACCATCTTTGGGAGAAAACAATTAGACATAGACGACATGTATTAAATTTGTCAAACAATATCTTCTCATAGACTCTACTCTCACCTTCTACTAAAATTTAAGAATATGAGTTTATTCTTAAGTGATCATCACCACCACATAAGGTGTGAAGGACTCAATGTTTTCATAATAGAAGGATTTTTGGAACGACCTTTGGCTTCTCTTCAGTAGGGATTTTGAGGGCCCCCTGGAATTTGGTGTGCACAAAGTACACGAGAGTAGTATTATGTTTTCACATACGTTTGCTTTAGTGATCTCTTAATCTCTCTAAGTTCATTTAAATGGCTTCCGAATAATTATGCATGCTCAAACAAATTTCCAGCCAACATGAAATGCACATATAGCTCTCAGACCTCATCTTGACATCAACATACCAATACTTTTACATAACATCATTGTTTCTTACTTATGAGCATTCATCATTCAATCTTAAATACATAGCGTGCATTCACCTTTAGTACTACAAGTTGACTGCTAAATCACATAGCATAATATCACCATTACATAACAACTCAATGTCTTAATTCGATTTTTGATGTTGAACCATTCAAGGGACTTAATTCACGCAACCTTCTAAGTTTCTACTCATCCTTTCCTTTTTTAAAGTTCTTATTTGTTCATTAAGATTTTTGCATCTTAGAATATTAACCTAGGTGGCCAAATGGAACCTTTTTAAGTTCTTTACTCTTTGTGTTCTCTTTTGTTCATGTCTTATACATGTCCTAATTATTCTAAGTTCAAGTATTAAGTATTTACAAACTTTTACTTATTTAGGACATTTTTTATTAAATATGGTCGAATGGTAACTTCTACCTTTATCTATTTTCTTTTAAACATTTGATTCTTGTTATAACATTCTAAGACTTCTTAAGCTATAAAAATTAGGATTTTTAAACTTCTTTTCTCTTTATTAACCTAGAATGGCCGAATATAAACTTTAGGATCCTAATTTCTTCCAATTCACTTCCTCCCATCTAATAAGTCAATTTAGGTTATTTGAAGTCTAACTCATTCATTTGAATCCAAATTGGATACTTTTAGAACTTCCTTCTCATTAAGGTATGCCATGACTGAATTACTTAGTGAACTTCTAACTTCATGTTTAAGTCCTAACCATCCTTCTTAATCATGCCTCTAATAAATCTTTAAAATATGTTACCTTGTGTTCTCCTTTTTACTACCTTAATAATTAGGTGTAATTGACTCTTAAACCTTTAAAATCTCTTCTATCCTAGACCAAATGATATCTAATTAAGGCAAGTATAAATTAATTAATCTTCAAGGTCAATTTATTCCTAAATGGCCGAATGACATACTTCCTTAAATCCTACCTTTCAAACACTTTAATTATATTTTTCTTACATGTTTAGGATCATTATTTAGGCCTAGTTAAGGATTGCAACTCATTCTTAATTAATTTAAAACATGGTAGCCAAATTCCAAATTCCTAGAGTTAGGGTTCCACAATTTCCTTCCTAACCCTAAGATAATTTACCTAAAAAAATCAATAGGTCTCTTTATCCATCTTAAAACTTTTTCATAGTTTAAATTTATTTTATTCACATGAAAAAGGTCTCTAATTAAACTTAATTTGAAATTAAAACCTCTTTTAAGTTAATTCACCGCTAAGTGGACGAATGCCACTCTTCTAGGTTTAGGGTTTCCTTCGCTAATTAAACTTAACCCTAGTTAATTTAAGTTGACCATTTCTTAATCCTAGTTGAGCTAAGTTGACCATTACTTGGGGACCAAGTTTATAGTTCAGAATTGACTTAGTCTAAGATAATTTTAGGTCTTTTTCCTAAAACTTAATGGAATTGCCAAATTTCACATTTACCCTTACTTAAGTTATGGTAAATTTCCTAGTTACCAATTTTAAGCTTCATTGGGATTTTTACCACTTAGTAATTTTTTTAGATTTTACCTTAAGATTATCTAGGATATATATTCTAAAAATTCACCTTTTAAATGTTGATTAAACCTCCAATTAAATTATTACTTGCTGAAAATGGTTGATTTATTCTTAAATCACATTCTAAACCCATTTTTTGCCAAAATCTTTCTAGGGTTGCCGAATGCACTCCAAAAGGTCTTTAACTCATTTTTGCTTTGATTAAATTTGTTCAAAGGTTATTTTAGTCCAATTAAAAACCTGATGAACTTAAGTTATTTATAAAAATTTTAACCTAATTAAGCTTTGCTTTGGAGTGGTGGCCAAAAGCCTTGGTTAGCCAAGGTAATTTCTTCAAATCTTCCACCTCACACCACCTTGGTTCATTGGTGTTATGATTTTTCAGCCCCTCTTGCCTTTGGTCCATGCTTATTTCATCCAGGTTATGATGCTTGGGTGCTGACTATGATAAGTCTTAGGTGCTATACAAAGTTGTTTCCCTTTTTATGCTTAAAATTACAATCTTTGCTTGGTAACTTTTAGCCTTTGTCTAAAGGGAGCCTTTGGAACTTATTACATAAATTTATTTCACCTCTTAACATACATAATTAGAGGTGTAGATCCAGTACAGAGATCATCACAAACTCATCACAAGAGATAAATCACAATATTAAAAATTAATCATCAAAATAAGCAAGAAAACAAGCAACATATCACTTTTTCTCAAGCATTAAAAGGTAGATCTTCATGATCTACTCCAAGATCCACACATCCTCTTTCAAATAGGCTTCAACAAAAACTTTTCTCATGAGAGCATAAAACTGATCAAAGCTTCAAAAATAATTTTTAAATAAAACCCACCAATTAAATTTCTTCTAAGTGCCTTATAAGCACTTTCAACCGAACAAACTTTGTTTTTCTTTTCAAAAATCATTAAAAATTGGTGGGGCATATTTTGAACGGTTCAAAAAAAATTTTAAGCTCTCACAAGTAAAAGTAAAAGGGAGATGTACAAACCTTAGAGAAAAGATGCATGAAAAAAAACAAACACACCATAAAAGATAAGTTAGAAGCATAAAAAGACAAGTAGAAAGATCCTACTTGTTGAAGACCTCCTAAGTGTTTTGTGGGGATTTGATGGCTGCCTTGAGTCCCCTCTTGTTTTCTATGAACATGGACAAGTGATGGTGGTGGGGCTTTGGTGTTTATGATTTTAATCTAGCTTAAGTCTTAAAGATAAAGACTTAGGCTTAAAGGTTTAGGGTTTTGGCTGATTTGAGGTAAGGTGAGCACAAAGAGAATAGAGAGGATTTTGATAAATGTTTAGGCTGAAAAATCTGAAGCAAATGGGATTCCAATGGTCTCAAAAGAATTCAGCCACTTATGTGCCAAGTGGAATTAATTTTGTACTTAGGGGTATTTTGGTAATTTTTCCTAGATTTTTCCTATTTTTCAAAATAAATCAAAATTCAAGGAATTATCCTTTTAGGCTTAGATTAGTGTTAATTAAGTTGACTTTACCTCTAATTATGATTAACTTAGCCTAAGCATACTTTACTTTTAATTAACCAAGGTTAATTAGTCTTAATCACGATTAAAGGAACCTTTTTACTATTCACGTTTGTCTTTTTGTGGAAGAATTGGTTGACTTGAGTTTGGGGACTCATCACCACCTTTTCCAGTTACTGATTTTCGTGCATATTGGTGTGGAGCCCACTCGTGGCTTGCTTATCACATTATCTTGCCCTCCCGACCTTTCAAGGGTATTTTTGTAATTTTTCTCAGCATTGTCGAAAAAATTTTCCAAATTCTCTACCTTTTCTAATACTTTTTATTTCATTTCCATATTAATCTAAGGTCATTTACTATTTTTATGGGAACTAACTAGCTTTGTGTAAAAAGTATAGGTCCTAGGGGCATTTTGGTCATTTTTGAGTTTTTCGAAGGGCGTTTTCGTCTCTTCTCAGATTTCTAAATTTTTCTCACTAATTTTAATCATCTGTGATGTTTTATAACCTCTTTAGAAAGTCTTTTACTTTTATTTCGATTTCTATTGCTCATTATTTGAGTTGCCTAAATGTAGAGGCATTTTCGTCATTTGCACAATATTTCCTAATTTCTCTGCTTTTAGCTTCTAATTCCACCTAGTTTTATTCTAAGAGTTATTGGTAGCTTCAAACATTCTTCATATAAAAATTGGGATGTTACAATTGAGGAGTTTAATTGATAAAGTTTAGTATTTGTAATTGATTTGTTATAAATTACATTAGGATTTGATATTGATTTACAAGTAATTTATTTTAAATTGTTTGTAAATCAAATTAAGATTTTAGATTGATTTGAAATTTAATTAGGATTTCATTTTTATCTTTATTATATTTTCTTTCAATTAGGCCAATTAGATTTTCTATATAATATGATTTAAGGATTAAATGTAAACAATTTTATGAACATTAATATTTCTCTTTAGGAGTTTTCATCACCATGTCAATTGCTTCCTTTGGTTCTTGAACAAACAACTATCCTCAATAATGTTGGTTTTTTTGGCAGGTTATGGTAAGGTTTACGTTCCTCTTTGATAACTTTGATACTTCCCAACAGGTCACAGTTTGTATGAAATTCCTTTACTCTATTCTGATTCTTATGATGTTCCAAATTAATGTTTCCATATTCCAATTCACTATATAAAGGGTGAATCATATCAAATTGGATGGAAGTTATCCCTCTAAAGAGTATGAAGGAAAACAATAAATTTAAATTTATTGAAAAAAATATGATTTATAGGTTTAAAATTTCTTAAAGTCTAACATCTGATTAAGGAAAAATTTTCACTAGAAGGAGAGTTATTCAATATGTGAGCTTGAGAAGGATTAAGCTCATTACCTCAAAACCTTGCTATCCTTGACAAAATGGGCAAGTTGGAGAATTGAATAAGGTCATCATCTTTTTATTAAAAAGATTCTGGATAGAAGGCCTAAGGCTTGGCATGAGGCTTCAAGTCATATCCTTTGGGCTTATCAAAACTCGTCTAAGCAAGCTACAAGGTTTACCTCATACAATTGGCCATGATGCCATATTATCTTTCAAAATAGATTTGCAATAGGTTTGAATTCAAAAACAGGTGGACTTGCCACATGATCATTACCTCAAGATGATGTAGATGAATTATATGCATTATATTATTTTTATTGGAAAATATAATTAGAAAAAAATAAAGTATTACAAATTTTTATAATCATTAAATTAATAAGAAGAATTTCAAAGTTAATGATTTAATGTTTAATTTAATTTCACTAATGGACAAAAGAAATTGATCCTTTCGAAAATAAACCTCATTGGGGAAGGTCTTTCTAAAGTTATTTGATAGTTATTAGATAATGCTTATGAAATTGAAAATAAAAAAGAAAATAAAATATGACATCAAGGATTCTTGAAATTGAAAAATGAACAAGGCAATTAAAGAACTTTAAAAAAAAGAGAAGAATCAAAGGATCATAAATTACAATAAAACTTTGTTTTTAAGTCTAAGAATAATTTCCTTACCATATTTACTTTTGAGGTTGTTTAATTGACTTCTGTACTAATTTCCTTAATGACTGATGGCAACAATATCAACTTATTACTAATATCAATTACTTTCACCCTCAATGGATTTTCTTCTCTTTTAACTAATATCTTTGCAAGCAAGTCACATTGTTCTTTTAGATAGAAAATTTGCAAGTCCTTATTTTCTTTTCGATGGTAGGTTTCTGAGCCTTAAACTTTCTCACCTACTCTTTTATACTCTTCCTTTTAATATTAACTTGGCTAAGGAAGCTTTATCTATGGTGATATGCTCATGCTAATTAGGAGTAAGTTTTTGGAGAATAATCAACTCATTAAAAGTGTCAAACCCTTTGATGATGATAACCTTTTACATCATTAAAGAAAGTTCAAAAAATTTGTTTTAAATTGGTCACGAATGAAAGAAGTATAGAATCTTGAAAAGCTAAAATGTTTTTATCTTCAGAGGGAAAAAAAGCTTAGGTAGCTAGTGACTTTGAGAGAAAATATGGGACCTAAGAAGGATAAGATTTGATTCTGGAGAAAGAAGGTATGAGTACTAGGAAAAGTCTAAATCTTTATATTTTCTTCCTTTTTGTCTAAGTCTATTCCATAAAAACTATAAATTTTCTATAATTTTAGTCTTTAACTTATTTATTTGATTATAAATAAGTTCCTTACTTTTAAAAAATTCTTCTATTTATCTCTAACTCAAATCATCATCTTTCATATTCATTTTTTATGTCATTTGTAAAAGAACTAATTTATATTATTTTAAATAAGTGAAAGAACTAATTTGTTAAATTTTAAAATGGTGAACACATTTTTATTATTTTAAAAGTTAGAAATAAAATTTAAAAACTAAGAAAGTTAAGGATTAAAATACATGTAAACTATAAAAGCTATCATCATTTTCTACATGGTTCACCATTGCTACATAGGTAGGAAGGATAATTTGCATAGGCTTATGCACTCCTGAGTTAATGGTGGTCATAAATGACTTAGGAGTTTTCGAGCCTTTTGACATAGATGTCATAGTAGTATAAGAAGTAGAGGTCATGGAGAAGGAAAAAAATAGACTGAAAGATGAAGGAGGACAAGAGGAGGAAAGAAAGATAAATAAAGAAAAGGAATGAAAGTAATATAGGGACAAAACCTGTAATGATATCTGGAAAATGTTCAAGAATTTTTTTATTAACAATAAAGTTAGGTATGCAATAGATTTTTGGTAAATTCTTAGAGTTTAGGATTTAGAATATTCATCCCCTCACTTTTAGGTACATGCATCCTTCATTGGAAATGAATATTTAGAAAGGTTTTTGTTGACATAGGAGAAAAAATTGCTAAATTTTATAAATCTCAAAATAAGTTATCATTAATTCTAAGGTAAATTGGATTGCACTATATCTGTAGTCATCATGTTTGAAGATGAATCCCTTCAAGATCATCTAGTTGATATTGAAGCTTCCTTGCTTGAGTTGGTGACATCTAAGATTAATTTCAAGTAAAAAAAAATTGTTAAAATCCATGTTTCAAAAGGAAAAAGATGAACTAAGAAGATTGAATACAAACATCTAGATTTATAACCAACTTCGATTCTCAAATTATTTAATTCATGTTTCTATATTCTTATTATTTTGCTTGTTCTGCTTTGTTTTCTTTTTCTACTTTGTTATCTTCTATTCAACATCCATGAACTCGATTAATGAGAGATCAAAGAAAGATAATTTACCCTCCTAGATTTAAAATATAAAATTAACTCAAAATTATAATTTTACCTTATTAAACACATTAATAAAATTTTACAAATAGTTACTCATCCATCAAACATGTATTTATTTATTCATTGTGGATATTTTTAATCTATACTTAATTGATATTAGATTTATTGTCATCCTACTTGCACCGGAGCTAGTAAGAAAATCAAGTTATATTGGATTATATTTAAATTGAATAAAATTAACCTTAAATTTTTTAATTCTTATCCGTATCAACAGCAAATGTTTTCTTCTAACAAGTTATTGTTAGACTAAAAAAAATGAAGAATAACAAGCCATTCAAGTTTGTGTTGAAAACAAAGGAGTCCGAAAAGAATAAGGATGGGAATGAGATAGATTGTTAAATAGGAATCTACAATTTAACTTGTTTAAAGTTTGATTTTTTCTTACCTATTTAATAAATAAATAGATTCAAACTTATTGAATAACATTTTTGGATAAATATTTAGGCTTAGATTTGTAATAATTTGTTTAGCCTATTTAGAATCTCATTTAAATATATAAATTTTTTATAATTTTATAATTTTTTTAATATATTATAATATATATATATATATATTATATAAAATATAAGGTATATAATATGTAAAATATATAAGATATAAGATATATACTATATTTATTTTAATATATTAAATTTATAGAGTTTTTAATCATTTATTTATATAAAATTTTAGATATATTTATCGATATTTTATATTATAGGTTTTAGATTAGTATATTTTTCAATCATTTATATCTATAGATTTTAGATATATTTATTGATATCTTTTTATATTATAAACTTTTAAACATATTCGTAAGTTGGTAGGTCTTAAACAAGTCATACTTTGACAATAAAAAGCTTATACCATATTATAGATACAAATTCACATTTTAAAATTTTAAAATAAATTAGATCTGAACACTTAAAAATTATTCTGACTTGTTATATTTACACTTTTAACGGAGAAGTGTAGAAATAATGAGTAAAGAGACCTATGATGACTACCAAAGATGAATAAGTTAAATTTGAACATTTAAAAATTAGTCTGACATTTTATATTTACATCCTTAATAGAGAAGTGTAGAAATAACGAGCAAAGAGATCCATGATAACTATTAAAGATGATTTATGTTTTCAACTATTAATCTAAACTAAAAATAATTTTTTTTAATATGTTTAGAAATATCTTACTAAACTAAATGGTCCATTGATTTTACCTATTTCACTAGTTTTAGTTTTTGATTTATTTCTAAAATTACCATTTTATATATAATTGGTCATTTGACTATATTTTTTATCCAACTAATTGATTAACTAGTCCTATATTTTTAAACTATACGCATAATTAGGTTTTAGGAAACTTTTTTTTTCTCTTAATTATTTTTTTTAGTTTATAAACATTTTATTTTTTATTTATTTAAATTTTATAAAATAATTTTTTATTTAAAAAAAATTGTTAATCTTCAACTTTTATAACGATTTTTTAAATTTGTTCTTAATGTCATTTACAAACTTAATTTATATTATTTTAAAAATTAAAAGAACTAATTTGTATGATTTTTAAAAGTAAAAAATTATATTAAAAATTAAAAATAAATAAATAAATAATTAAGATGTTAATAAATTTTTATTTTTTTTCAATTTCATTCATCTTATTTATTTGTTATGGATAAGTCCACTATGACCCTACAGAAAATTGGCATGAGTTGGACACAAAGAAAAGTCCAGAACTTTGTAGATGTTAGGCCCAAACGAGTTGCAGATAAGCCCAAGTAATGATCTGATTATGTTTTCTATTGATGCTGCCTCAGCAGAGTTTCTAGAAATCGTTTGTTAGGACTTTGGGAGTTTGTTATTTGCTTAGTATTCCTTAGGTGACATCAGCAAGAATCTAGGATATTATTGTTAGAGCTAATTATATATACTTTAATATCTAATTGCTGAACTATATGTGAGAAGTTTCATTTTTCCTTCTTCTATTTAATTATTGGGCCTACTCTGACCTTGAATTGAGCATTTCATTCTTTAGCATCACTCTCCGCATTCTTTTCTACTCAGTTTCCATGAAATTTTCAATTGTAAATTTTTTAAATAAGATCAACTTTTTGAGTATTTAGCATTTGCATTCACAAGCTCTTCCTCTTTTTTTTTTTTGTTCCCTTTATTTTTCATATCAATAACACTCTCATTTAATTTAACCAAGCGAAATACTTGTACAAAGTAATATATCTGGATTCAACTTCAGTCATTAAATTCTAGGTTATAATATTTCAATTTATAATGATTTTTTGGGGTGTAGGATATGAAAGGATAAGAGAGATTAACAAAAAAATAAGAGAGAGAGAGAGAGAGTAAAAATATAATAAGTGATGTGATAAAAAAAAATAGAAAGGAAAAGGAAATGAAAAAAAAATGCATAAGATAGGGGTGAATGATTGCTTGTGATTTGTATGAGAAAAGATTCGGGTTGATTCTTGATAGAGGTGGGATTTCATAGAAAGGGACCAACGTGTTTTCTTCATTCGATGTTATTAGGTTAAAGGCTAAGAAAAACATGAGAATTATTGTTTTACACGAGATTTGATAAATGAAATATGAATGGATTTAAATGCATTCAAATTTTAAAATCAAATTGATTTAATTTAAAATAAATTAATTTTATAAATTTAATTAAAATACACTAGAAATTAATGTAAATGTTTTTTAAATTATTATTCAATTATAAATTTTTATATCATTAAAAGTTATTAATTTTTATAATAATAACTTAAAAAAATATATCTATCATTTTTAAGTGATTGAAAATGTAAAATTTTTTATTTAATTACGTATCAATGTTAAACTTTTTAAAGAAATAATTTACATTATGTTCATGAAAACTAAATATATATACATTTTTTCTCATTGCAATGTTTATCTAATTACAAGTCTTGGGATAATTATTTTTCTAATTTATTGTCTAAAATGAAATTAAGAAAAGTGTCAAATAAATAAAGATAACTCTCTGAAAGTGGGCATTATAAAGTTCTGAAAATTTATGTCCACTTGCTCATGGAATTATCCATGGAGGAAGAATTTTGCATTGAAAAAGAAAGCCACAAGCGCAGAACCTGTAAACATGGTCCTTCCAACTAAACAAAGGGAATGGATCTAAACAAGACTTTTTAGTGTGTCTTTGTTAAGAATGAGTTGATAGGTGCTCTTTAATGACCCCTTTTGTGAAGCATTGAGACCCCAAATACTTGCCAAGATCTGCAGCACGCCATGAGCCCCAAAGTTTTGTTATAACTTCAATGATGGACGTTCCAAGAGAAGCAAACGTTGGTCTTATCAACGTTGACTTTCTGCCCTTAGCTTCTAGAAAATTTTTAAGAAACCTCAAGTTATTTTCTGTATGCTCAAGCAACGCTTTGGCAAAGTGAGATATAAATTATTAGCAAAACATAGTTGAGAAAGAGTTTGACATCCTTGCAATTTGGATAGGCTTCCCAAACTTGTTATCAACAGCTGTATAATAAGGTGAAGAGAGACATTTTATATGCAAAGCATGATAGTGGATGATGAAAGGGGTCACCCTGTCTATTATTAATACCTTTACTAGGTCATATTAATCTCCATTATAACATTTTCATTTCTAAACAATTGCATTGAGCTAGAGGAAATACAATAATACCAAATAATTTCCACTATTTGATAAGGTATACTAATAACCACATTAATGTTCTAAATGAAATCTCACTACAAACGGTCACACTTTTTCTTTTCTTTAATGTGAAGCATAGGATAACTGTAGTACAAAAATTATAGTAATACTTTCAACCACAAATATGCTACTCATTTTTTTTTTCAAGAAATAGTATATAATCACTATACCAAAAAAGGTTTTTTAAAGCATTTTTTTTAATTATTTTACAGCATTTTTAAATGTTGTATATTTAGATGTAGTAATAGGTAAATTAACATATTAAAGCATTTTTAAACATGCTTTAAAAAGTATTTTTTAAAAGCATTTCTAATTAAAAATATTGTAAAAAATATATATTTTACATCACTTTTAAAAAAAAATGTTGTAAAAGATGCATGTTTTACAACACTTTTAAAATAAAATGCTGTAATATATTATGCTTTTACAACTTATTTATAATAAAATGCTGTAAAAATTTTGTTTAATACATTACATTTTAAAACACTTACTAGTATAGATGTTTTAAAAAGGTATATATTTTACAACATTTAATGTAAAAAATGTTGTAAAATATATATATTTTTTATTTTTTATTTTAAGAAAATTTTCTATTTATTATGATTAAAATTTTTTAATTACATAGAATAAATTAAAAAAAATAGCATTTATGGTTGAAAATTGCATAAAATTAAGAAGACAAAGTTTTGAAACAATATTTTTATTAGACAAGAACAAATATTCATCTAAGGACTTAGAACTTAAAAAGCATATATAACTTATACTAGGATCTTGTTCATAATCTCTACATAAAATATATTTTAGAATGGATTGAAGTGAGATGACAACATCAATATTAAACTACATACTACAAATATAAGTTTTGTATTAGTGTCATATACATTAAAATTGAAAATAAGATATATGTACAACTTATTAAATAAAATTATTAGCCACATAACAGCACCATTCTTCTTTGACCTCAGCTAACTGGGAATGAGACTATGTAGAACATTTATAGCTAGGAAAGTACTGCATTATAATAACATCACAATAAAATCATGTTAGAATGAAACAATATTAGAGTTTCAATTAAATTACAAATCATTATATATATAGAATCAATTTCAAATTGCATACCTCTTTTGGGATCACAGTTTGATTTTCCAATATGATCTCTTTCATAAATCTCATAACATAATAACCACAATCTACATTGTTTAGTTGACGGGGACACTATTAAAATAAAAATGAAAATTTATTAAATTAATGATATTATTTTCTAAATAATAATGTAAATTTTTCAAAATACCTTTACAACGATCCAACTAATTGTATTTGACTTAAACTTTGACACTTTAACTCCCTTAGCTACCTTATAAATTTTGAAAGCTCTAACATGACAAATAAAATAATGTAAGGAAATGTTTATCAATGCATAGAATTATTAATAAAAAGTAATTACTTACAACTTAAACATGTTCTTCATATATGGTCGATCTCTTGGATCTCCATGCACAGAATCCAAATAATATATCGTTTCAGTTCTAGCATTGATAACAATTAACACCCAATGTTTCCTACAAAAATAGTGTTCTTTTAATAACTCCTAAACAAATCACATTCATTTAAATTCATTTCAAATGCTAGTTTATCAAAAAATTACTTACCCTACATTATAAGGAGCCAAAAATAACTTATCCCATTCTTGAAACATGTTAAAAACGTTAGCTACATATTGGGAAGAATCGTTAGCTAACGAAGATGTTAAATGAGGGGATAAAAATGAAAACCTCTTTGTCTTTTGAGTTGGGAGCAACAATTCAAAATACAAGTACCTTAAATAGAAATGTACAAAATGAATTATTACAATATAATATGAAATAAAAAATAAATAAAGATTAAAAGATATGAATGACATACAGTTAATAGATCATGAAATACCTAATATATGTGCAAATAACAGAGGCACCTATCTGCTCATGAAGAAGAAACTCATTGATTTGTTGTTGACCAAGCTCATGAAGAATATGTGTGGGTGTTGTTTTATGCAGTGACTATTTGTGCATAATATAATAAGTTTGTTAGCGTCATCTTCGATGATGAAGATATGTGTGCAAGCATATAATTGTGTTGTTGTTATATATTTTTCACAAAATATAATAAGCGTATAACAAATTTAATATATGAACAGAGTGTGCATGAAAGAAAAAGGAAGCACTTCCTGTTCTGTTTGTAAGAGTACAACAGAGGAGGAGAGTTGCATCGCATTACACACAGGTTTATTTTGATCAAATTTAACAGTAATATAATCATTTTATTTTATCCCAAATATTGAGAAGGGTTTGGCAAAGGATTTTAAATCTGAAATTTTTTTCATAAAGTCATTTAAATTCAAATGTTATAAGTGCATCTTGCCTACTACTTATTCAGAGTATATAGGGTCATCTAATAGCAAGTAAGATATATAACATTCTAAAGTTAAAGAGAAAATCAAACTAATTGTATTTCTCGGTTCTTTCCTTCTTGCTTTTAGTAGTTAATCTTTTCAGTTTCAATCATGTAGAATGGGTTTTATTGTTTATATACACACAGCACAACACAAACTAAAGTATAGAACAAAACTTCAAGCTTATCAAAGACTCAGGCATCAAATCCATGTAACTTATGAACTATTAGTTTTGCTAAACAAATCGAAGAATGAGAAGAAATGTAAATCATTAAACTAAATTTGAAATAATAAGAAAATGAGAAAAAGAGAACTTAGGGATTTAGCAAAACTTAATAGTGATAAATCAAATAAACTAGGAGAATCATATAAAGAAGAATGATTACCAGCTAAAAGAACAAATAAATAATGGCATTGAAGGAGCCAGCAAAACCAACAGCTTGAAGGAACCAGCAAGAACCAGCAGCTTGAACCAGCGGCGCAGCGCGGTAGCAAAGACGTAAACGTACATGAGTGAAAAAGAAAACCCAACGGTAGGGAAGAAAAACCAGCAGCTTGAAGGAACCAACAAGAACCAGCAGCGCAGCTTGAACCAGCGCACACGCGGTAGCAAAATGCGATAGCAAAGACGTAAACGTACAGGAGTGAAAAAGAAAACTCAACGGTAGGGAAGAAAAAAAAAAGCTTATAAGTAAAAGTAAATTAAAAAACAGTAAAATTAAATAATTTTAAAAATTTTAAAAATTAATATATTTTAAATTTTAAAACATTTATTATTATAAGTGTTGTAAAAATAGTATTTTTTTATATATTATTTTTTATACTTAATATTTAAAGCATTTTAAAATATAAATGCTGTAGTAATTTTTTATTTTAAAGCTCTTTTTTTTTTAATGTTTTAGAAGATGTTTTATATATTTTTTAAAACATTTTATTTATAAAATGCTTTAAAATATGAGTTGTAAAAAGTTAATTTTGTAGTAGTGAATTCGTATCAGCTTCATAATGATGTAGTCATAAAATCATCCGTATTGATTTCGATAATCATATATTTTAATAATATTTTTATTTGAATACATTTTTATATTATTTTTTTAATTACGTCATATTTTACATTATAATTCTTAATTTTTTGTTCACTTATCTCAGTTGAGAAGTGCAACAACAACATTTTTTATTTATATTTGAGCAAAATAAAACTTGACTTATGATAAGGGTAGAAAAAAACTTCTTTCTACACATATAAATAGTGACATATATCTGTTTATATTTGGTTGAATTTATTTTTTTAAAAAAATCTATGGTGATTAAATGATAAAATGTAAATAGTTACGAGTGTATGAATGTGTAACTCTTCACACTATTCATTCTTACACGCCTGCGTGCTACTTATTGCAGCCCTAAAGATCAAAAAAAAAAAAAAAAAACTCTTGCACGCGTGGGTAACGTGTAAACGAGTTGACCGTATAGGTAGTGCCTTGCTGGAGATATGCTAGAGTTCTTGGTTGTTGAATTGTGATATAATATTGATACAATTGTTTAAATAATCACGTGTAGTATTATTTATTTATTTATTTTAACAAGTTATTTTTTACTTAAAGAAAATAATCGCAACACATGATGATAATTAGTGGCCTAATATAATCTAGAACTAAGAACCAAATTCCAGATGGGCTATCCCTAGTTCCATATTGTGATTTTATGCCTACGTCTAATCAGTTAGGCTATACTTATCAATAATATCATTAAAAATTGTAATATGCGTATGCTGATGAAATCAGCCCATACGTATTACTAACTTTTCATAATTGAAAAATATTAATAATATATTTTTATATTAAAATTATTTTAATTTTAAAAATTAACCAATTACAAAAATATGTTATTAACAATTTCTCTATCATGTTAGGATCATCTAATTCAATTTATTTTGAAAAATAGTTATTTTTTTAATATTAAAAATAAATTTTAAGATTTTATCATTTTTAACATGTCGTTAATAAAACATAACAAAAATTATATTTAGTGTAGTTTGTTTTTATTTTATAGTTTTGTAGTAGTTGATTGATAGTTGATTTGTATGCTGAGAAAAAATGGAGAATGGCACGGCACAAGAAATTTCTGAGGCAGAACGTTGGTGAGGTCAAACTAGAAAAATTAATTTTCTTGAAATTGAAGTTTAATTGTTTGGTAAGATTCCATAGAGAAGTTGAGAAAACGAGTCGATTGTAGTTTGATTGACTTTTACTTCCTAAACTTAACCCTATATTTGCATACTAGTTGGGGTAACATGAATAAATATGATAACTTAACTGCTCTTCTCCCTCTTATCGGTGCTTTAACTCCACCTATTAGAGAGAAAAAACGACTACAAGTACTTAAACCATTCTCAACTGTATTTTTTTTTTAAGTTTATTTTATTTTAAATTTTTACTAACTTTTATGATTTTGATTCATCATTTTATATAAATTGTTGATGTCACTTTCTACCAGTAAATTTTTTATATTTTGTCTCCAAAAATGATAATGAATATAAATTGGCTCTTAAATGTGTTTACTTTCTCATATATTTATTTTTTAGAAGATTATTTAGTTAACAAATATTTCATCCGCTTCTTTTTATCTATCCCAAAAAAAAATGTACAAATGTTAAAAAATGCATTAATATATTAAATTTTTTAAAAAAAATTTATTAACTTTTCTAATTTATCCTTTATATATAAATTTTACTTTTGTCTTTAATCATTTATTAGAGTTGATAAATATATATATATATATGATAAAATGTAATTAATATTTTTTAAAAATATAAATGAACAGATAAATAAAAATAACATTTATATTTTTCTTTGTAGACAGGTAAAAAAAAAAAGAGAGAGTATAATTTATAAATTTTAATTTCTAAATGTATTAAATTAATATTAAATTGTACATACAAAATATTTTGAATCAAATGTATGTAAATGTAAAATTTAAAACTAAATATTATATATATATATATAATTTTATTCCAACTATATATCCATCCTTTGGTTGATTGCTTGATGGGATTTTATTTGCCCATAAAACCTAAAAATATAAATATGCATATGAAGGCACACACGACGGTGTAGGGATTGAAAAAAAATTATCAAAGGCAAAATCTGTGTACCGTGCACTTATTAATATCATGTGTGAGAAATTTGTCTTTTTTTATCATATATTTCATTAGGTTTGGCTCTCTATGTTGTAGTTTATAATCTATTGATCCAAAAGCAAAAGCAAGCAGGAACAACCCAATATAAATAAATATATATAAATTAATTACCCTACTCATTTACATTGAAATGTTGTGCGTTGCTAACAAACATTAACCACACGCATCACTCACGCGGTCATTCATCTGATTCATTAGTTTATTGGTTGAATTCATCAGTTCGATCCAAATTTAACAATACTGTGAAAAATAGTCCATAATAAATCCGTCATTAATTTCTAATTAGCGATGAAATGTTGATGGCAACCATTGATGCTAATTTTTCACTACTACCAATAAAAAAGTTATCTTATCCATTACAATTTTTCTGTGATAATCCGTAGCAAATCCCTTGTTGTTTTTCCTTGCTAAATAATTTGATTCTAATGAAATATTTGCATTCTTATATTTTTAGTTGGATCTCTCTTTTTCTCTCACCTTATTTCATTTGAGTTATTTTAAACTCAAAATTTAAGATTTACTTAATAATTATAATTATACAAATAAATATATAAATATTATTACTGTTATTATTGTTAAAATTTAAAATATATGATTTTAATATTTAAAAAATAATAATAACACAACTTTAATTATGTATATAATTTTTTGTTTTCTTAATTTGTTAGACTTAATATTTTTGCACCAATAAAATTTTTAAACAAACATATACTAAATTAACTTAAAGAAAAATATCTAAAAAATATTTTAAATATCTAATGTCGAAGTTTCAAAATGTGCTTAAAAAAATTCTCTTCAAATACTTAAAAAAAAATTTTTTTTGACTCTTTTGATATATGCACTTATAGAAAAAAAGAAAAAAATATAATTGATGTAAGTATTATGTTTAGAGAACAATTTTAAACTTAATTAAAAATATATAAAAGATAAAATTTAGATTATGCATTTAATAGAAGATAAAAAATATCAAACATTCTAATTCATCTTATGATAACCTTTTTTTACATCTCTTGTATAAAAAGAAAGTCATTAAAAAAGAAAATAATAACAAACAATAACATTCATTCATATTCGATGAAAAATTGTAGGACTTTATTCTTTCTTATATATATATTGGATATTTAGTTACATTGTTATTTATAAAAGAAGAGTTTTTTTATTATCATTATTCTCCATTTGTGTTATGTGTTGACAAAGACATCTTTTTCTTTGGTCATAGGTTTAAGCTTGAAGAGGCTTATTGAAGAATACTTGTATTTTAAGTTTAGAATGGCTTGCACAAGAATACTTTGGATGTTATCTTTGATATATAAAAGAGTTTCTTTCTTGGTAATTGAAAGTAAACTAATATACATCTGGTATTCTTACATTCTATGTTCTTATCCTTTTATTTTTTAATTAATTAGGTTGTTTGTGATCTCAATTTCTTATCTTTATTTTACAAAGCTGGTAAACTATCATTTTATTAATTTATCTGTGAAAAATTAATTATAATTATGGTATAATTTATTATTATTTAATTTTAATTCCACCAAATTTCCTTTGTTTATTTTAGGAATGGTCACATAAGCAAATAATCTGAAAGTAGGATTATTTTTTATTCAAAAAAAACAAAAAAAAAAAACAAAGAAACGATGAAAGGATAAAAATATCTTGGAGGAAGCCAAGACAGTTGTGTTAATCCTAGGTGGTGCAAAATACTGTTCAAGTTAGCCCTAATTTACACAAAAAGATAATTTAAATCAACTGAATTTGTGGTAGAAAAAGTCTAGCTTAAGCATATAAAAGGGATGTTATGTTTATCATCCCAACACCTGGAGATATTCAAGTATTTTTTTACTCTATCTTTCTTCTGGTATTCTCTCGTAAGGTCTTGGAGGTAGAAACTCCTTCACTGTATGAGTTGCAACACCATATTTTCAGCCTTGTCAACACTACAATTTTGTCATTCTTATTTTAGAATTAGGATTATGGATTATTTTGTTTGATTAGTATACTCTTATTTGTCTTATCTCTATGTATGATTAATTTCCAAATCATCGAATTTTGGTGAAACTTATGATGTAACTAATTGAACATTTTTTTATCCTTTGCGAATGATTATATGTTTCTATTCAATTATATTTTCCTTTTTGTGCTTAATTAATGTGTGAGAATTAGATACTCTTATTAATTTATAAATTAACTAGGTGATAAACGATCGTACCATTATCTAATTAACGAAATTATAAGATAAATTGAATCTAAAAATTTTGAAGATTAATTGAAATCCTTAATTTTTAACTGGTTATTAATTTAACAAATTTAAATATTCTTTATGTTTCTTTTAATTATATACCTTGCATAATCGTTGTGATAGTAATTTAAAGGAAAGAATATTAGTATTGTATGAATATTAGATTGTAATAAAATTAGGACGGATGGTTAACAATTGAATTTAAATCATTTATAAAGAGGTTGGGGTGAAATTAGTTAAACTTATAAAAGAAGTCAAAGTTTTATGTATTTCTATAATTGAATTTGTGTATGTGTTGTTTTGCCTTTAAATTTTTTACTCTTATTTTTCACTTTTTATATTTATTTTAAATATTTTAAAACAAAATATTTTTATGATAAATTTAAAAGTTAAAATTTAATTATTTTTTAAGGATTATTAAAACAGTTTTTATAAAAATAATATTGAAAGTTTCAAATATTTATTTTTACATTAACAGATATACTTATAAGTAACACAGTAAATGTATAATAAAAAAATTTAAAATTTTTTTATGGTGATTAAAATTTTTAAACACTTGTTAAAAAAAAGGAGAAAAGTTCCAACATAGTTTTTTAAATATACAATTGGGTTCAATCGAAGTAAAAAAATCATTTTAAATAAAGTAACCCTATAAGCATCTTTTCTAATAAGAGTAACAAGGAAGCTAGTACTACGAAAGAATGTGAACAAGCAAATAAATTGGATCACCAATGTTAGTTAAGAAACTTTATGAGTGATGGGACCTTTTTGCTAGATGAACACAACAATGGAGATTTGGTAATGCCTTAATGAGTTTAATGATATAAAAAATGGTGGGATTGATAGGTTTCAATTTTACCAAAATGATAGTCGCTTAAGGTCCATCTCCATAATTAAATGAATAAACAAGATTCTATACTTAAAGATTTAGTCTTTTAAAATTTTAAAAAACTTTTTATTAGTTCTTTAAAATATTATTTATTTTAAATTTTATCCTTTTTACCATTATTTTATACTAAAAATAACTAAACAGAACACATACACTTTCAAGAACTAATAAAGTCTTATTTCATTAAAATTATTCATCTTAAGTTCTTGGACAATTAGAAGCCTTTTAGCAATTCCAAAAGTTTGACTTTCATGAAAAGGAAACAACCTAAGCTGACGCAGAACGCCTTTCTTTTGGTGTAGTCTTGAATCAAACCTCCATAAGATGACATTTTTTCTTTTAATTATTTTTCATATGAATATTGATGTCTGGTTTCAAGTTATATCTTTTACTAGTAGAGATATTGCGTTGAGAGTATTGAACTAGGTGGCAATGGTTGAAACAATTACTCTAATGATGGTGGTATTCTTGCAAATACTTCAATGCTTAATTTAAGTGAGAGATTTGAAAAAAAAAAAGTATTATTGGAAGCAAGAATACCAATTAAAGGTGATAGTAAAGGGTGTTAGATGGACAATTATGGTAATGTAATAGATATGATACAAACAATATTTTTAAAATTAAAAATTATATTCACAAATATTTTTTGTATAATTTTAAAAATTGAGATAAAATAATAGTAAAATTAAGTTAAAAGTTATTTCAACCCTATTTAAACCAAATATGTTTTATTTTAAAAATTTTAATTAAAAATAAAAAATAAAAAACTGACCATCATCCTAAAATAATTTTAGATTATCACACTTAATTTTATTTAATATTTTTTAATCGATAATAAAAATGATCTATGTAATATTTCTTGAGGCATTTTTATTGTAAACAAGGTTTTGTTAATTTCAATTTCAAAAAATCTTCCTTCTACTTAAATAACAATAGCTAGAATTGTTAACCTTATTTTATAATTAATATATGCATTTAAAAAGAATTAAATATATTTCATATAATTGAGTATATCAATTGATATTTTAAAATGAGGCTTCTTATATTATTTATTTTTAATCATTTTTTACTTAATTAAGTTTTAAAATTACTATGATAAATACATTTTCCTTTACAGAACTTAAAACGAGAAATAATTTTATCCAGATATAGACCCCATCCTGATTAGAGATATCACACAAAAAGAATACATATTGCTATCTGATGTTTCATATGGTATTTATTAACGACACTTCTGAATAACATTATTCTTTTCTAAATATTTAGTGCAATATGGAACAAATTCTTAGATTCAATTAATTAGTTAATCAGTTATCCACGTGCACATACAAACCTTAATTTTTATTATTATTTTTTAAAATAGTATACAAGATCAAATTGCATCAGGAAAATTTCATCCTCTAGATACTTCTTTCTCCTAACTATCTTAAGTAAGAATTAACATGGTTTAACTAAATTTCAACTTTTGGTACAGTTTTTTTAACTTTCCATTTTAATGTTAAAAATTTATTGAACAATGACGAAATGACTATTCTAAAAGTAAAACTATAACATACAAAAAAGTGTTGTAAAAGTGACATTAGAGCATCATCATCATCCATTTTTTCTAGTGTTACGTTTCTTTTCCTTGCATGCCAAGTGAATAGCGATGGGCTGAATTGTCAGGTTTGGCAGTATTGAAAAGGTCGTTAAATTTATATGAAAATGAGAATCATGATCATTGACTTTGATATGATGATGACACGTGTAATGGGCCCCACATAACCTACTCCCTCGTTGACGGTATTCTCCACATTTGGCACACCGTTTGATCGGTATTCCGTAATCACCGCGTTTTTCACTATCACCAATTTTTCTCTTAAGCGCACACAATTTTTGAGTCCAAGTTATTTGGAAGATACCAACCTCGTTAATTATTTTCCAACCAAAACAATTGAAGAGGATAACGGATTCCTCCATTTGGGTAATTATAATATCCTAAGCTTCTCCCTGAACCACTTTCTGCCCACGGAATGAGAGCCCTGAAACACCACATGTTGGTCCCACTCTGTTCTAATTATTATCTCCTCTTCTTGCAATTAACAAGGTTATCCACTTAATTGAGTTTAATTCTATCTGGGCATTTTTATATTAACAATTGGCCATAGAAATATATGCATAAATGTTCTAACTATTTTGAAATTTGTCACTGTTAGTTTACCATTCAAACTTATATGACCTTTGACTTATTTTTAGTTCACACCCCAACAATAATGTAAAGTGGGGAATAACTATATATGTAAATAGAAGTTTTGAAACTGTAAAATATTGGAACTCCTTTTTTTTCATTCATTGATTTAGCTTGTGTGAATAAGAAAAGTTCATATACTACACCAAAATACTTCAAGAATAAAAAAAATTGTTGTTTCATTACAAAGCTAGAATAATAGATGGTACGTGCAATAACATTTTAAAATTAATTTTTATTTTAGCAAAATAATTGTAATAAGAAATTGTGTATATCTTTAATTATTGTAGAATTTTCTTATATATAAAATATAAATATACATACATTACATTTAGATGAAGTGTGATCCATACAGGTTTATTCCTCCATTTTGAAGGTGTAAAAATCCTTCTTTATTTTCTAGATACATTAGACTCAAATGTCTTTTAATATGTAAGCTGAATGTTCTTGCTAGAGAATAACATTATGCTAAACCTAATAAATCTTGATCCAGACTATTTTCTTTTGTGGGGATGGAATTCCCTCTTGTTAAAAGTCAAATGCATAGGAATCAGGCTTGTCCTAGAAGTTTTGAAAATTTCTGAACTTCTATTGGAATCATAATCTTAAAAGTATGACTATGATATATCTAATAGTAAGATCTTTAATTTATATGGGCCTTTTTTTTTTAGTTGGTGACCCATCTAAGCATTTTCATTCCAATTGCCCGTAACATTCTCATATGATAACCCCATATCTTAGGCCTATTGGTGACATGCATATCCTTCCAATTTATTTGTTTACATGTTGCTTTTGTCTTTTTATAAACAACAAGTTGAATTAATTTATATTTGAGCTACATCTTCTAGAAACCAATCCACCTAAGGTTGTAAGCAGACCAACCAAGTATTTTGTTTTCAATATCTGAAGAACAAACACGCAGAAAAAAAAATTGAAGTACAACTACTATCTGACACACCCTCCCCCAAAATAAACAAATAAATAATAATACAACTACTTAACACGTCGTGTGACAGAATTGCCCTCTGACTCATCACTAGGATATGGGAGATATTTTGTACTCTCTGTATGGTAAACTGGATCTTGGTGTCTCCTCGTTGCGTTTTCACTGTATTCTCAAAGTTCTAGAACCTTGGTTCAATAGAGAAGAGTTGATGACACATATATAAGCAACAATTTGTGTTACAAAAATTAAGGTCAACGAAAACCCAACTAAACAAAGAAGAAAAGGGGAAGTTCAATTAATAGAGCAGTGTAAAATTATGAATCCCTTTTTTGGTTCCGTGCAACTATGTAAGACTTTTTACCAATTAGAAAATGAAAGCAAATATTCTTAAAGGTGCTTTTGGAATTGAAAAGGCTCCAAATATGACAAGCCAAGTTTCTTTTCCAAATTTGTCACCACCATAAATGCATGAAAGTCAAGGAGGGGTAGTTATGTCATTTGTCTTTAACCAACATCTTAGACTTGGGATACTCGGTTCCCCATTTATCAAATAATAATAAACAAATATTGTACAGATCTTTGGCAATTTCTTGCTTGCCAAACAATATGTATATATATATGCACTAAAATGAAGAGTTCCATAGCATATAGGACCTAGACAACTAATCAAAAAGAAATTAGAGGAAAAATTCAACATAGAGTTCATATAAAAAGAAGCTGAAAACCTCTTTTCTCTCTGAGCAGTTGGAAGATTTTGAATATATTGCCTCTCTACCTTTCCCTTTGAAAGACTTAAACCCATTTCCATTTTCACGACCTTATCTCTCTTCCTACCTAATACGTACAAATTCCCACCAAGTTTCCAAGCTTCCTCATATATATTTATATACATATCTCTATAGAAATTAACACTTGAGGAGCAAAGCAGCCATGAGATTGTAGATTAATTGGTATCCTTCAAAATCAACAATTCAAGTTTCAATTTTTTTTGTTACCTTCATCAACAATGACCCTCATGAAAACCATATGGAAATCAATCTTCCCTGGTTGTTACAAGGGTGAGTATCCCTCACCCAAACCAAAGAAAGTGGTGGCTACAAAGCCAAGTTCTTCTCATAGGATTTCAGTGACCGATTTGAGTTATCCAAGTGTCACTTTTTCAGAGGATCTTTCCATTTCTCTAGCAGGATCGAACCTGCATGTTTTTACACTTGCTGAACTCAAGGTTATTACTCAGCAATTCTCTTCAAGTAATTTTCTAGGAGAAGGTGGGTTTGGACCAGTGCATAAGGGGTTCATTGATGACAAACTAAGGTTTGGTCTTAAGGCTCAACCTGTGGCTGTTAAACTTTTGGACTTGGATGGCTCTCAAGGTCACAAAGAGTGGTTGGTACGTACTTAATTATTTTTTCTTCCCCATAAAATTAGTGTCAAATATGTATGTGCAATCATGGTTTAATTATGAGCTAGTGTGCTTTTTTGGATATGTACTTAAAAGGTGTTTAATTAAGTTTATGAAAGTGGCTTGTTAGTTTTTATATTTTTTCTTTAGTTTATTTCAATAACATTAACCTTGAAGTTTATCAAAACTAGTTTATTATGTTAAGTGCTTATTATGACATACACAATAAATTAATAAGCACTTAATTAAACTTCTTATATTAAATGGGTTTCTTTATAAGTTAAATTAAAAAAAGTTGATTTTAAAATAGTTCATGGAACTTGTTCAAACAAGTTAAATATAACATATTTTGAGTCATAAGGCAGTATTATAAGGTTAAATACTATTACAAACTTTAAGTACTTTGAGTTGGATCTAACACTCGTTTAATTGATATTTTGTATGTTGTGGTGACGACAGACTGAAGTTGTTTTTCTGGGTCAACTAAGGCATCCACACCTTGTGAAGCTGATAGGATATTGCTGTGAAGATGAACATAGGCTTCTGGTGTATGAATATTTAACAAGAGGAAGCTTGGAGAATCATTTATTTAGAAGTAAGATTTATGTAACAGTAATAATAAATACTCATTGATTGTCTTCTTTCAATCAACTTAGAGCTTGAAGTTGAAACTAATTAACCTCCTATTTTTATTTTGTAACTATTCAGGATTCTCAGCATCATTACCTTGGTCAACAAGAATGAAAATTGCTGTTGGAGCTGCAAAGGGTCTAGCTTTTCTTCATGAAGCAGAGAAACCAGTCATATATAGAGATTTCAAAGCCTCCAACATCTTGTTAGACTCAGTAAGTTTCACTTTCTCCCCCTAGCTACTGTTCCATTAAAACCTCCTTTCTCAATTATATATAAAATCTGCTTATTTCACATCACCTTTCGTATGTCTTTATTTGATTTAACATTTTAAAGAATTGCAAAAAAATAAAACAAAATAAGGTTCTTGCTCATTAATTAGCATTGGTTAAAAAATTAAAAATAATATTAAATTGATATTAACTGAAGTTACAGTAAAAAAATGCATTGTATATAACTTTTTAATCAGTTTTTTAAGGATGTTAGTTAATACATATTTAATTTTATAAAATAATTCTTTACTTTTTTCAATTTTATAAAATATTTTTTAAATTAAACAATTATTTATCTGGAAAAACAATTCAAACATATATGTAATATTTATCAAATAATAATCAGACGAGATACATATTTTTGTTATTTACAGTGACTCATCATACAATATTGTTGCAGGATTACAATGCAAAACTCTCTGATTTTGGGTTGGCAAAAGATGGGCCTGAAGGAGATGACACGCACGTTTCAACGCGAGTTATGGGCACTCAAGGGTACGCAGCCCCGGAATATGTCATGACAGGTAGCCATATTATTATAACTCTTTAATTAATCCACTTTTGCACTTATTCACAATAATAATAATAATAATAATAATAATATATGAATTAACAATAATCATCAACTTGAACTGAAATTTAATATTTAATATTTTGAATTTTATAGGTCACTTGACAGCAATGAGTGACGTGTACAGTTTTGGAGTGGTGCTATTGGAGCTGTTAACAGGTAGAAGGTCAGTGGACAAGAATAGGCCTCAAAGGGAACAGAACCTTGTAGAATGGGCAAGGCCAATGTTGAATGATTCTAGAAAACTCAGTAGGATAATGGACCCTAGACTTGAAGGCCAATACTCTGAGATGGGGACCAAAAAAGCAGCTTCATTGGCCTATCAATGCCTAAGCCATAGGCCCAGAAGTAGGCCCACAATGACCACTGTCGTTAAGACATTGGAACCTCTCCAAGATTTTGATGATATTCCAATTGGAACTTTTGTTTACACAGCTCCACCTGAGATTAATGAAGTGAATAAAGATGCAAAGGAATTTGAAGTACCTAAGAAGAGGAACCACCACCATAGGCATCATCCACTTAAATCCCCTAAGTCTCCAACTCCAAGACCTCACAATGATCATAGACACCGCAATGGAAGACGAAGTGAATCAAATTCTCCCCCTTCACTTCAGAAAAGACATGCAACCATACCTTCATAGGATACATAAATCATACTGTACATACATATATAGATATTCAGTTATATTTTTCCTGAGTAAATTTTGTGTAACATTACTTTTTTTACCTTTCTATGTTACATCCATCATTTTATCACATTTTTTTTCACAATTTCTTTGTGTATAAAGAAATTGTATCAATACAATTTCTCTTAGGTTATGTTTGATCAAAGTAATTTGAAAATATTAAATTATGTGTTTGAATGATACGGAATTTTTCTTTTAAGAATATTGTACAAGTTTGATTGGATTATTTTTATGTTAATAAAAAATTTAAATAATATATATAACAAATTAATTTTTAATTATTATTCATAAATTCTTTAATTTTTAACCTTTTCTATCATCATTTATTGTTAATTTTGTATTGTCTAAAAATTTAAAATTCTACGTAAAAACATTAGGTTAGATATTTGTCCCAAATATTTGCCTAGTTTTGTATAGTGTACCAACCAACCAGTGGGTCCAGTGTTGATATCATTTCAAGAAAAAACAAAGACAATAAAAGGAAAAAAAAAAAGGGGGAGAGTGAGCGTGGAAGTGTAATGGTACTCCTCGATCGCAAGGAAAACATGTTTTGAGTTATTTTTTTTTTCTTGTTGAATTAAGGGAGGATTAGGAAGTTAGTTATTTTAAATTGTGGAGAGATATATTGGTAAGTTTTGCTTCTGGAAGAATCAAAAGACTAGTTCAAGAAATGGACAATTACCAACCACGATTTGTTGAACTAATTTAAAGATCTTTCAACAAAAGGGATTACAGCTCAGCGATTTGACCAAACAACACGTAATAGTGAACGGTGAGTAACATGCCACTACGTAAGTTATTCTAAAGAATATTTATGGGTGGAGACAACAAGGAAAGTCACGTTCATTAAATATACATACATAGGCGCACTTGATGAGTGATTAGATAACTAAGCCAATAATTATCTATTTCGTCTACAGAAATATAATTATTATATATGACAAGGATTTGATTAAAAAAGATTAAAATGTATCTTTGATTTAATTTATTTTAAAAAATTATTATTTGGTTGTATCCATTTTTAAAATTTTTTAAAAATATTTATCTTTAAAAATTAATAAACATGTAATCTTTTAGGAAGTGTATTTTATGTTTGAAAAATATTTATGGCATATTCTATTTAAAATGTATTTAGGTAGAATAAAAAAAATAAAATAATATAATACAAATTTAAAATATATTAAAAATAAAAACATTATACGAATATAATTACCATTGCTGATCCTCATTTAGGATAAACACAAGTAAAGGAATACACCAGCAATAATTATTTAGGGACTCCATATAATTTGATTGAGATTCACGTGTCAGTTGCGTGAAAAATTCTTTCCATGCGCTCAATGAAGGCTTTATTTTATTTTAAGCTTAAGCGTGATTTTAATCTTGTAAATATAGTTATATTTAATTTTAGTATAAATATTAAAACTTTTAAAAAAAAAATTTACTATTATTTTATAATAATATTATATATATTTAATGAATAAGAATTAAGTTATTTTAAAAATGATTTTGATATAAAATTATTTTATTTATAATTTTTTTAAACGATTTTTAATCAAACTATTAAATTAATAAATTTTATTGTGTAAATTATATTTTTAAAATTTTATATATAAAATTTTTAAAATTTAATAATTTATTATATAATTTTATTTTAACAGATAATATAATTTTTTTAATATTATTAAAATAAAATTATATAATAAAGTATTAATTTTTTTAAAATTTAATAAATATAATTTGTATAATAAAATTTATTAATTTAATATTTAAATTAATAAAATTTAATCATTTAAAAAATTATTAAAAAAATAATTTTATGCTAAAATTATTTTTAAAATAACTTAATCTTTCTTATATTTAATTATATTATATTAATAAAAATATTTTAAAATAATAAATAATATATATGTAAATATAAATCATTTTATTAATAAATAATAACAAAAATCATTTTTAAATTTTTAAGATTTATAAAAATTAAAATTAAAATAAAAAAATCTTATAGTGAAGAAAAATTCCCATTAATTCCTCGAGCAACTGAAATACAGAAAGCAAGCATAAACCACCAAATGCCTTCCATTTGGAAACAAAATGTCCATAGTAGGTGTAGCCATGATTTATAAAGCCATGATTTATAAAAGTGACGAGTAGATGATCACAAGGCTCTACTTTCACGTAACAAATAGATTCTACATTTGCATTGTTTTTCATTTTTTCCATTTCAAAGTTTTAAACTCACCATATGTGAAAGAAAATAAAATTCTTTCCTTATTATATGTCCATTTTCTTCTTCTAGAAGTGATGATTTTTACTTATCAACGTTGATAATAATAGAAGTATTATAATTTATTGTAAGAAAATTTATTATTTGTAGTAGTTAGATATGTATTTTTTAATGAATTATAATTATTAAAAATATTATTATTATTCATAGTTAGCAATTAGTTTTCAATGGGAGTTTAAACGTAAAATTAGATAAATCATAAGAGAAACTAAAGTTCCTTTTTTTCCGTAATTAAATTTGTGTTTGTGCTATTTTTTTTTATATTTTCTATTTTTTCTTTTATATTCTCATCTCTATTTTAAAATTATATTTCAAACAAAACCTTTTTGATGAACTCAAAAGTTGAATTCAATCATTCTTTGAAGAACTGTTAAAATAGTCCTCGTGGAAATGATATCAAAAATCTTAAATACCCCTTTCTACACTGATGATGTATTTATCCGTGAGTAAAACTTGGTACACGCCAAATTTTTGGAATTATTCTATGAATATTTGGAAGAAAATGAAAACTTACATTTCTTTACCTGACTTTGAAATTATCATGAAAAAAGAAACACTTTCAAAATATGTCCCTGAAACAAAATCATAATAATATGAAAAACACTAATTGGAAAAATAGTAGAAGCAGAATATTCTCCCCAAGAAAATATTAAATTACAATTGTAAGAAAATACAATAATAGAAGTAGGACCTTATAAAAATACAAGCCTTGAAAAAAATATAGAGAAAAATATATTAAAAAGATACACAAACAATTGAATTATTTAAATGTAATGATAAAAACTATGAGAATACAATTAGTAAGAATAGAAAATAAAAATAAAGTCAGAAGTTCCAGTAACACCAAAAACTACATGTCATCAAATATGGTAGATAAACCCATATATAAAATCAATAGTAGTTTCTATCATTTCTTTATGATTGGTATAGACTAGTTATGTAATCTTTCTTCAATTTTTACTATCTTAAGTTCGGGTGAGGTGTTGTTAATAGAAGAAACTTCTTCATTATTTGTTCTTAATATTATTGAATTATTTTTACTTAAGTTGATATTACTTATAGTTCTAAATAAGTTTGTTATTAATCTCAATATAGTCTCTTAGTACATACTATCCTAGCTGACCAAGGGTTGAACAGACTATAATGTAATTGCACGACCAAAACTATTATCTAAACTAATCAATGTATAAATAACTTTTGCCGCTACAATAAACTCTGTCTTGAATCAATGATCCAACAGTTACAAAACCCAAATTAAAATTACTTCTTCACCCACTTAGACTCTAATACATGACTTATCTGAATCATAAATTAATGGAAAGGCACACATATGATTCACTTTACGTGAATGAATTAGAATATAGAAATGATAATGGAACGTCTTGAGAAAGGAACCCAACATAAATTGCGACCTGCCGAAGATCACCAAAGTTATCAAGAGAAATGTGACCCTTACTGCGATTTGCTAGAAGAACCAACATTATCAAGAGTAATTCTTTCCCCAGAGCCAAGGGAATCAACTCTCACAGAGATGAAAACTCTTAAACAGAAATATCATTATTCATCAAAATCTATCTTTATATAGATAACATAATCTAGTAAAAAGATAACAAATAAGAAATCCTAATTAGATTGCAATTGCAATCTAAAAGATAATAAATGTGAAAATCTAATTAGATTGTAATTTGATTTAAAATCTAGTAAAAAGATAATAAATAAGAAATCCTAATTAGATTGTAATTTGACTTGCAACTAATTTTAAATAAATAAATTATAGATAAATATCAAATCTGAATGCAATCTACAGTAAATCGTAAACCTTATCACTTAAGATTTTCGACAATATGACTACATAAATTAACCCATGTTGTAATTGGGTATGGATCCACGTAATCCTTTTCTTGAACTTCCTTGATGAGATATTGAAGTGCTTGTTTCATATGTTTGGTCCTATTTCTCATTATAGGACCTCCCATTCTTTGTAAAGAATCTTTCAGATGATTGATAACTGAAATCGTGATTAGATCAAAATAAAATAAAAGTAAATAAAAAATGCAGTACAAGGCACAACCTTGGTCGTCTCTCAATGACCTTGAAAAATAATTTGATTGAATTTAAATTTAGAAAAAATGGATGATTTGTAATTCACTTTGGGTAAAAGAAAAATGAAACCTAATAATTATAATGTTAAAAATCAATTAACTGGTTTGTTCAATTCATAAGAAAGATTATCATAGGTTCAAAAGAATATTTTTTAAAATAATTTTTAATTCTTATTTGGTTTGAATTCAATCAAGCAAGGGTCAATTAAACTTGTGATTCCCTAATAGAATAACACCTAGAATTTGAATTAATTCATGTTTAGATAATTAAACATCACTCGAAATCTCCAAATTAATTTTTAAGAATTAAAATCACCAAATTTATAGGAAACCCCATAACCCCTTTTTACTTATAAACTAGGGAGTTAAGCAAACCCTAGTTTTAGAATTGCGTCATGTAAGATGAGATTAAATTAAGCATATAATTTTATCATTACAAACATCAATTTCAACGTATAAAAGGGAAAGAAAAATAAATTGCAACAAAAAATTCAATTAAAAATGAACTTCAAAATATTTTACTTATAGAATTAAAACTAACGAGTCAACCAAGAAAATTAGCCTTCCATAATACTTTTTATGAAAGAAAGAAGAAGAATGAAAATAAGAACGAGAATAAGAATTGAAACTTTATTGAAAATTGTGAATAAGTTTTGGTGTGTCTACAATGTGTAACGCCTTCCCATTTTATAGACCTAGTCTGCCAATTCAAATTTAAAATTGAAATTCAAAATTTTAAATAAAGATAAAATCTGAGTTGGTTTCCTTAATCTTCTAGGTTTGCACTTGAATTTTTGTTTGATTTTGTTGTATGAATTCAAGATATGCATGAAATATGAGACCTTGCCTCATGTATATTTTTCCAAATTTTTGTGTGTTGACTATCGAATTAGGGTTTTTCTTATGAAAAAATGTCGTAGACAATTATATCATTGAACTTCAGAAATTAACCCCCATCTAAAAATGACTTTTGTAGCTCTAGATATGTTCGTTTTACTGCAACATGTCTGAATTGTTTAGATAGAAGCTCTGAGTCACGGTTCAGCCCAAATAAGTTTATGATCCATTGAGGTTGGGCTGGTTTGAATTCAATCAAGCAAGGGTCAATTAAACTTGTGATTCCCTAATAGAATAACACCTAGAATTTGAATTAATTCATGTTTAGATAATTAAGCATCACTCGAAATCCCCAAATTAATTTTTAAGAATTAAAATCACCAAATTTATAGGAAACCCCATAACCCCTTTTTACTTATAAACTAGGGAGTTAAGCAAACCCTAGTTTTAGAATTGCGTCATGTAAGATGAGATTAAATTAAGCATATAATTTTATCATTACAAACATCAATTTCAACGTATAAAAGGGAAAGAAAAATAAATTGCAACAAAAAATTCAATTAAAAATGAACTTCAAAATATTTTACTTATAGAATTAAAACTAACGAGTCAACCAAGAAAATTAGCCTTCCATAATACTTTTTATGAAAGAAAGAAGAAGAATGAAAATAAGAACGAGAATAAGAATTGAAACTTTATTGAAAATTGTGAATAAGTTTTGGTGTGTCTACAATGTGTAACGCCTTCCCATTTTATAGACCTAGTCTGCCAATTCAAATTTAAAATTGAAATTCAAAATTTTAAATAAAGATAAAATCTGAGTTGGTTTCCTTAATCTTCTAGGTTTGCACTTGAATTTTTGTTTGATTTTGTTGTATGAATTCAAGATATGCATGAAATATGAGACCTTGCCTCATGTCTATTTTTCCAAATTTTTGTGTGTTGACTATCGAATTAGGGTTTTTCTTATGAAAAAATGTCGTAGAGAATTATATCATTGAACTTCAGAAATTAACCCCCATCTAAAAATGACTTTTGTAGCTCTAGATATGTTCGTTTTACCGCAACATGTCTGGATTGTTTAGATAGAAGTTCTGAGTCACGGTTCAGCCCAAATAAGTTTATGATCCATTGAGGTTGGGCAATATAGGGATACATTTTATCTTATGGTTTTGTCTCATCTTTCTAATGCCTTTGGAATCACTTCAATATCAATTTTATAGCTCAAGATATGGCCTGCACAATGAATAAAGGTTAAGAGACATTAAAATTTAAAATTAACTAATTTTATCACTTAAGTTCAATGAAGTCCAATAGCATAAAAATCACTTAAAATAATAAAATTAGACATTATTTAAACCTAATTAAGTCAAATACAAAATAAAAATAAATATATAAAAATACATCTATCAATGAACTTTTTCGTTTAACCTAATGCTCACATTCACATTACACACTATAAGTATAATAAATAAAGTAAAAAATATTTATAAAATAGAAATTATAATTATTCTAACTTTAAAAGTGTCAAAATCATAAATTAACTATTTATTTAATATATAAAACTATTATGTAATTTGTAAGAATTTTATAACAAAATTTATTCATAAAATAAGTGTAACATCATATCCTATATTGTACAACATTAAATATATATAGCTTACCTCCGTGGGAACAAAAGGTACAACATTTTAAAAAATAATTCTATTAGTCATCAAAAAATAACTTATAAAAAAATTTCTCATACTGTATTAAAAATTTCATAAAAATTTAACATGCACATTGATTTATAAGCAACTATGACCATTTAAAAATCATAAGTGTACTCATGTTGTATTTAACATCAAAGTACATATTTATGTCAAATATTTTATGACTAATTTTAATATTGTAACTTTTAATTTTTTATGTATTTTTTAATTATTTTTACTAAAGATGAGAAAATCACACAAATTTGAAGAGATTAATCTCTATACTATTTATATAAAAAAATTTAATTCAATGATGTCTTTTCATTTTAAATAAATTAATTTCAAACTATAGATGAAAGTTATTTTTAAGTTACAAAATTTAAACATGAATTTGATAAATTATTTCATTTTATTATGTTGATTATTTATCATGTCCACATTTAAAATATTAATTTTTTATTGCAAAATTTACTTCTCCACCTTTGTGGCCTAGTGTATCATACTAATTGTTATTTACACTTCACAAACAATTCTATATAAATTAAAATGTTCAAATTCCTTAATTACATGCAGTCCCAATAATTCAAGCCCGGTTTTTTACCATCTTTGTTTCTTTATTTTTATAGAAATATTGTTTAATTTAGGATATAAATATGGTCCCTTGTTACATATTTCAATCTATTACTTCCCTTCTTCATTCTAGTGACTAAAGATTTTTATTTAGTATAAATGTATTGTAATAAATAAAATATTAGTTTAGAAAAGGAAATTAAAAATTGAGATTTAGCCTCTAACCACATTTATGATTTAATTTTAATAAATAATATCAATAACTATTTATTATTTATTTTTTATTTTTTATTAAGTGTGATTGGTTAAGTTGGTTTTTTATTATTAGTTATTTCCTAAAATAAAACATGAAACATAAAAGAAACGAATTAAATTATGTATTAGATATTTTACCAATTTTTTTGTTTAAAATATTTTTTTATAAAGTGTTTAAAAATTTTAGATTCTTTAAAAGGTTTTAAAAATATTTTTAAATGCAGATATTATAATCAATTTAACTAGTTAAGCAGATAAAAAATAAGAAGTAAAAAAAATTTAAAATACTATGATATATAGATATTTTTTTCAATATATAACTACAAATAAATTACTTTTATGTGTTAGGTAATAATGAAAATAATGACCGTCAATGAATCATTAAAAACATTGTTATACTTTAACATAATGATGATTTTATTAGTTTATGGTTAAAAAATTTTAAATTACTATAATGTGGTTTTAGTTTAAAAGATTTTATTTTTTTTAAATCTTTTAAATAATTATTTTTTATTCTAAAACTCACACAAATTTAATTTTTTTGGTACACTATGAAAGAAATATCCATAGAACATCTCATAATGTACAAATGAGAACTAATCATGAATCTAATTAATATTGTTTGTACTTAAATTATGTCATGAAAATTGTAAAGATAATAGCAGTTTTGGATCTAGGTATTAAGTGATTACTTATAAAGTTTTACTTTGAAAAACCAAACAGTATTATGATTTTGAAATATGGTGGCCTTTTATATACATTTTAGGTTATATTACTATGTATGGACAACTCACTTAAAAAAATATCATATAAAAACAGTTTATATGTAGCAATTAAAAAAAAATTACTAAAACAAAATTAGTATCCAACATTTATTGTGGATGTTAGTACTACGATTTTGTTGATAGTTTTAGATTACATTTACTTTTATTTAACCTTTATTTTAGTTGGATTGCTAGCAATACCTTAGTTGTTCCTAAATTTTCACTCCTTCATGCTATTCATACGTCTGTTTCTTATATTTTTTCTTCTTGTTTCTCAGTCTCCTATTCATCATAACCCAAATCGGTTTTTTCATTTTTTTTTGTTGTTAATCTTTTTCTGCATCGAGATTCATCCGTCTTGTATCTTCTCTCCATCAAGTAAGACTTTGTATCTTTCTTTCAAAATAATAGATTCATTGTTATTCATAACTTTGTTTTCATTTAGATCATTCATTATTCTTGTGTCCTAAGCAATGATTGTGAGATATTCATATTTTTTATAAATTATAATGTTATTCTTTTTAAATATTGATTATAATTATAAATTTTTATTTCATAAATGAAAGACCATGACTAATATTTTGAATTTTATGTTACCTCTTTTTCAGTAACGTTGTTAGGTTAAAAATCCATTTCTATCCAGCACTTTCTTTTTTTGTATGCACTTCCAAATTATCTGTTTTGTGGTTAACATGATTGCTAGACATTTATTGAATTGTACTTTTTTTATAGGTTATTAGTCACTCAATATTTTTTCCTTATAGGGTGCAATATACTTCTACTACCTTTACTTGTGCTTTCGTCAACATGATGCCGGTGTCACATTCATAATGGAGTTACCTCTCTATAGTAAGCCACCATCACTTGATATAGGATAACCATGCCCTTTATTCCTTTTCTATTTATTCTACTATAGGTGAAGATTGTGAACATCAAAAGCAACAATGGGAGAACAAAGATTCTTAGTTCATTGGTATGCATAAGTGGTGTAGTGCATGCAAAATGTGAGTATAAAAATCTTTGCCAAATTTTATTCATAGATAAATGTACGTATCGATGTAGAAAGGGGTATCTAAGATTCCAATATTGATCTCATAAAGATTATGCTAATAATCTATAGGAGAAGTTTAAATCCCAATTTAAGCTCACTAAAAAAGGTTTGTGTGTATGAGTTAAAATAAAATAAGTTTTAAAAGAGAAAGATGGTAAATCAAAGAACACTATGCAATTTATGGAAAAACATGAGACTTTGGTTCCCCTTGTGACTTTACTTACTTTTATCTTTAATTCTTCCTAACAATTGCTAACCACATACTCTAAGACTATTACTACCCAATGATCATGCAATAGTAATAATTTTTGCCTTAAATACTACCCCTAATGATCATCCATAATAGATAGATAATAGAATCATAAAGTATAAGAGGCTCTCAACTATTGATTAGGAAATTAACTAGTTAGAAACTTAGGATTTTGATTGATTCTCCAAAACTTGTAGATTCAGTTACCTTATATTTATGTTAATCAAAGAATGGTACGATCGCTTACCTCTCAACCAACTTATAGATTAACAAGATTAACCACTTTCTATTAATTAATTAAGCATAATAAGGCAGCACAGTTGGATAATCAAACTACCACCGTTCAACAATGTAATGGCACAATAATCATTTGTTAGAAAACTTGGAGTTCAAGCAATTACATCACACGGTTCACCAAAGCCCATAAATTATGGGATTAGTTACACATGATAAAAGTTTACCCAAAAAATCCATAATCTAGTCCTAAGATAGAAAATACAAAATCGAGTTGATAGTAAGATTGGAAATCAACTTTGTAACTACGCTATGAAAGGATTCCTCCCACCAAGATTCCACGGGAGGACACCAAAGGAAGAACCAGAAATGAAGAAGATGGAGAATGGTAGGATAGGGCTATGCCTAGGGGATGTGTCCTAACATGTAAGATATGTGATGATCTTCAGTTGATAGTTTTAGGTCATTTGCAATATCGTTAGGGTTGACTAGGTTCTCTTCTACATCATTAGGGATGATGTGGCCACTTATTTGCTACTTCCTACTCCTGGCATGGTCGTGCTGTATTGGGCATGACCATGCTAACTTACTTTGCACGAGCATGCTGCGTCCAACTGGCACAATTGTGCTCATCCTTTTTGCTCTCTTTTTTATCTAACTTTTGTCAATTTTTTTTATCTTTTTACTTGCATGACTATTTTTTTAAAAATAAGGAAAATTAGAAAAAATTATCAGTGAATAATGATGAATCATAAAATAATTATGCTTGAATTCTTATAGATAAATGATAGAATGACAATTTATCATCATGCATTATTGTTGGCGTTTTAGTAAGGAAAACCACTATTTAATTTTTCTCATTACGAATATGCATCTTATGTAGCCAAAAGTTCTCATTATTTGTGTAACAACTTTGGTTTTGGGAATCCTCTTATGGTATTCTTGGTTTATTTTACAATAAAAAATAAGTAAGAGATATTTGTATCTGTACACCCTAAATTTTCTCTTCTCCATTTTTTGATTTAGAAATTAATATTTCTAAATAGAAACCAAAAATAGATATTAAAAATCTAAAGATTTTAGAGAAATTATAAATATTTTTGAGAAATGATGAAAACACTCCTAGGTTAAAAATAACAATAGATGAAGTATAAGAAACTCAAGAAAAGATCTTAGAAAACCTTGAATAAATATAAAACATAAAAATATTTACTACAATACCATTTAAATAAATTAGTGATAGGAAAACGATAGAAATTTGTAGTAAAAACCAAGAAAACTCACAAAGAACTCTACTTTCATGTATGAACTAAACTGCCCCAGAAAAATAAGGAAATAAATTAGAAATAATTTGGAAATGACTAATTATGGATTCGGAATCTTAAGAATAAAGTTTAAATTTTTTTTAAAAATAACCAAAATACCCTTGATAGCTTGAAAAACCAAAAACTACGTATAGAGACCCATAGGCTGTGCTTATTTTCAAACATGAATTTTTAAGTGATTGGAAAATAGAAATGACATGCCATTATGAAGCCCCATGAGTCACTATGCATTAATGTACTAAAGGACAAAAATATTTATGAAGAGAGAAAATTAACTATGGTTAAGTTAAAATCTAAGAATGGTTAGACGACAGTAACTATGATTAGGTTAAATAACTATGGTTAATTTTATGATATAAGTCTTCATAATTTACAGTTATTTTTAAAAAGAAAAATTATAATAAAATGATCATTTTTTCCTTAGTTAAAAATTTAATGTCTAAAGGGTCATAGTGATTGAATTTATTAAGGGAATTAGCCATTTCATTATCTCACAAAACAATGCTCCCAAGAAACTTAGCCAAATCTCCAAAATCAGCCTTTCATCTTTGTGAACACCGAATTATGTCCGAGGATTTAAAACCCAAAATAAATTATTTTGTTTTTAGCCAAAAGGTTTTAGTCTAAAATAGTTCAAAAATCAAAATAAAAGGAATGGAAAAAATAAAATAAAATAAATAAATAAAAACAGAAAAAAGTGAAAAAAAAGAGAATAAAAAAAAAGCAGAAGAATAGAAAAAGGAAAAAGGAGAGAACCCACCAAAATTAAAAAAAAAAAAAGAGGTCTATATAAGGGGAGGGGCACTTGGAGTCTTAGGGAGGAATTCAAAATTTTCTAAGTGAGGGAACACCTAAGAGACTCTCTACTACAACCCTTGGCCTTATTTGAACTAGTTCTTCATCACCATTCAAGGGGCTATCAAGTGGCATTCAGAGCACAAGGTTAGATCCAACTTTCATTCCGCTTAATTTTCTTGCTTCTTCTAGAATTTCCGAGTTCATTTTCGTCTCCGTTTTTTGTTTTCATTTTTGATCGGTCAAATGATATCTGATTTTGAAACGATTTTTGTTGCGTTCTCTTCGTAATTCTCTCTAGTTTCTCGAATGATATTATCTATCTAATTTGTATCTGAAATGAAATTTATATCACCTGATTACCGAAGCATGTTCGTCTTGGTGTGCAAATGAACCTAGCTTGTTTGATTTGTGCATAACTTGCTCATTTCTGGTTGGATTTCTGTCAAACTTGTTTTTTTTGATTCTTATGATCTATATATTTCAATTGGTCAGAATTAATTTTTCATACCTACCAAAAAATATTTTCTAAAAATTCTGAGACTTGAATTCAAATTTTGACGCCAAAATCTCTTGTGTTCTTGAGGTTCATCTTCGTCTCTGTTTCTAGTTTTTGTTTTTAATCGATCAAATGATCTCTGATTTTGGTGATTTTTCTTGCGTTCTCTTCATATTTCTCTCTGGTTTCTGGAATGATATTATTTGTCTAATTTGGATCTTAAATGAAATTTCTATCGCCTGATTAATGAAGCATGTTTGTCTTGATGTGCAAATGAACCTAACTTGTTTGATTTGTGCATAACTTGCTCATTTATGGTTCGATTTTTGTCAAACCTTTTTTTTATTCCTATGATCCATATCTTTAAATTGGTTAGTTTTATTTTTTCAGATCTACCAAAAAATATTTTCTCAAAATTCTGAGATTTGAATTCAAATTTTGGCGCCAAAATCTCTTGTGTTCTTGAAGTTCATCTTCATCTCTGTTTTTCATTTTCGTTTTTAATCAGTCAAATGATCTCTGATTTCGATGACTTTTATTGTGTTCTCTTTTTCTTTCTCTCTAGTTTCTAAAATGATATTATTTGTCTAATTTGGATCTGAAATAGATTACTGAAGCATGTTCAAAATTCTTTTCTTCAATTTCAAATCAAGTCAAGTTTATTTTAAATCAAGTCCAATTCAAGCCTAAATTTCAAATCAAGTTCATTTCCTTTTAAATAAAGTCCAATTATTTTCATCAAATTCAAATCAAGTTTATTTTATTTGAAATCAAGTCCATTTATAATTCTAAGTCTCATGCAATGAACTTTAAATACGAACTGGTAGCTTTTTCTGTTGTTCGGTATTTAGAGATTCATATGGGTCCCAGTGTAGCCTTATTTGTCTTGGACCTTATGCATATGTGGATTAAGAATCCCTTGTAAATAATAAAATATTTCAGAGAAACATCGTTTTGAGAATCCCCTTTTTAGAAAATACCGTTTTAATAATTCCAAGTCTCACGCGATGGGCTCTAAATATGAACTGGTAACTTTTTCTGATGTTCAGTATTTAGAGATTCATATGGGTCGCAGTGCAGTCGTAGTTGTGTTGGACCCTGTGCATATGTGGACTAAGAATCCCTTTTTAGAAAATACCGTTTTCATAATTCCAAGTCTCACGCGATGGACTCTAAACTCGGACTGGTAGCTTTTTTTGTTGTTCAGTATTTAGATATTCATATGGGTCCCAGTGCAGCCGTAGTTGCCTTGGACCCTGTGCATATGTGGACTGAGAATCCCCTTTTTAGAAAATACCATTTTAATAATTTCAAGTCTCACACGATGGGCTCTAAATACGAACTGGTAGCTTTTTATGTTGTTCGGTGTTCAGAGATTCATATGGGTCCCAGTGCAGTCGTAGTTGTCTTGGATCCTGTGCATATGTGGACTCAGAATCCCCCTTTTAAAAAATACCATTTTAATACTTTCAAGTCTCACGCGATGGGCTCTAAATACGAACTGGTAGCTTTTTCTGTTGTTCGGTGTTCAGAGATTCATATGGATCCCAGTGCAGTCATAGTTGTCTTGGATCCTGTGTATATGTGAACTAAGAATTATGCAAAAATATCGAAAATACTCTCAAAATCATCTTTCTTTTCACTCCGAAGGTCAAACCTTCAAACCAGAACCATGTAAGCCTTGAGTTTCCCATTGCACCAGGGAACACGTAGGAGCAGGATCAAGTCCTGTCAGACTATCTTTCCATCAACTTATTTATCTTTTATTCTAGTTAAAGGGATCAAACAATTTTCAAATAAATCGCACACTCAGTTTAAGGGTACAGTCCTTCGAAACAGCCGAGTAGGGTGCCTAACACCTTCCCCACTCATAACCGACTCCCGAACCTAGATTCTTCCTCAAGTTAGGGTTTTTCCAAATGTTTTTCCCTTAAATAAAAATTTGGTGACGACTCCACTTATTCAATTAAGATTCTTTTTTAAAATCTTAGCGAGTTCATCGTCTTGTCATGATTACGGTTGCGGCAATCTCTAAACTTCCCTAAGGCAAAATTTAACTAAGTTTAAGATTCTATTTTTGAAGTTTAAACTCAATCATTAAGTAATGTGAGTATCCATTGTTCTATCCTCATCGCTTTCCACATTGTACTTAAAAAAAAAATCACTAAGCAAGCAAGCCTCCCTTTTTCCCTTGATGAAATTTCATGTGGGATTATAAAGGGGGTGATTCCCCATCACTAGATCTACCAATTTTCCATTTTAAGGCTTCAACAAGTAGGATATTCTATCGTTAAATTTTTCTAAGTACTTTTGTTAAGTATTCATGCCTAATCTTCATCTTTATGGATTTTTTCTCTAAACATCAAGATCAAACATCTTTGAATATTGTTTGGTTTAAAACTTTTTTAGGCTCTTAAAATAAGTCTTTCTACTTTTAAAATAATTTTTAAGAGTCCAAAATGAAGCTTTAATGGTTTAAAATCCTTATTAGAACTCCTTAAACATTTTAATTAGTTAAATCTTCTTGAAAATGATTTTTATAATATTTGGGCATATTTGAGAAGTTTAAAGTGTTGAAATATGATTAAGAGATGGTGGATTTAGAGATTTGAGAAGATTTTGGATATCCTGTCTTATTTGAGCTTAAAATGCTATGTGTTATCATATCTCAACCAAAAGTGTAAGCTTGTTTTTTTTTTTCATAAAAGGCCAAAATCTTGAACCTTAAAAATTAAAAATCTTAGATCTAGATTATTATGGTCATGGTCTTAAATTCTTTAAGTGGAACCCATAAAAATTAAACTTAAATCATAAAACGGTTGGATCTTTATTACGAAAAGAATAGGAAAGGACTTATGGACTTCGAAAGTGTAAGGAAAGGTTCAAGTTTTATAAGGACAAAGACCATGGGCTAAGGACAAGGACTTGGTTGAATTTGAGATTAAACTCATTCACTAAGTGATTAGAATTTGGATCTAGGTACTATGTTAGTAGAAAAATGATAAAAATGTCATCTTGGGCATAAAATGGCCATTCGACCAAGTACACTAATAAGTAAAAAATAATGGCTTAAAATTTATTATGATATGAAAACTCATATATTTTACAAGTTGTAGCCTAAAGGACATGCCCATGGAATTAGAAAAAAAAAGAAATTTAAAGATCTTAGTGAGCAAGAATGGTCATTCAACCAAAGCTTTAAGATTAAGAAAGAAAAGTTTGAAAAATTTGTCAGACTAATTAGTTTAACAACCTAAGGAAAGGTATTAAAGAAACAACCTTTAGAGATAAGAAAAATAATTTAAACAGCCTTCGGAAGGTAACATTGGCCATTCTACCATACACTTGAAAAAATAGTAACAAGAAGTTAAAAATTTATTAAGTTAAGATTACTAGGTAATTTAAGTTACAAAAGTGATTTCAAACAAATGGTTATAACTTAGTGAGCTAAGATACAAATAATTTAACCTAAATTATTAATCAAGCTAATAAAATAAATTAACGGGCAAGGACTAAAGAATTATTATCATTAAGCTTTGGATTTAAAAGTTTGACCATAAAGGCTTAAAAAGATGAACACAAAACTTTGTGGGGTTAGAAAGGGCCATTTGGACAAGAGATATTAGACTTGGATAAATAAGATTTAATAGTTAAGAATCTATATGTGCATCTCCTTTAGATATGGATTATAGAAATAAAAGTGGTCATGAGATCTAGATAAACAAAAAGTTCATTTGAGAGGTGAAAAAGTCATTCAGCCAACATAAACTTAGTGATAAGAAAATCACAACCTAAAAATTTGGGAAAAGGAAGGGATAAGAGAAACTTAGAAAGGTTTAGTGGTATAGGTTTCCCTTGAGAAACTTATCATAAAACATAAAGCATAAGGTCAACTTGGATAAATGTAGAAAATGAATGCATGTTGTCCAAAATTATTAGGACCATGCTTATGTAAAGGTTTTCACTAAGTACGTAAGATTTTGGATAAATATTATTGTCATATTTATTATAACTATGCTTGAGTATGATCAATTATACTTAAATTGTTATGTGATCTCTTGATTGATATGATGACTTGCTTATGTGTATACAGTTTCATGTTGTACTTAAGTGATTATGTGCTGGTGAATGAATTAGGTGTTATGCGTACATGACATTTTGGTCAAATATTAAGCATGCATCCTATTTTGAAGACTTGAAATTGAACCTAATAAGTTAAGGGGTCACTAAAGAAAGTCCTATGTGAAAACTTAACAAGCATATGCTTGTTAAATGCCAAGTCTTGGACTTGTGCATGTGTGGAAGTGTAGGACTATCCATGTTAGATGCCATAAGGCAACAAGTTAAGGTGGTGACGACCATCAGGAATGAACACACATCCTAAATAAAGTTGAGTATATGTGTAAGTGAGAATATATTACTTGGAAATATTTAATAATGTGCCAGTTAAAGTATAATGGTGTGCTATATGTTGAAGTGTTACTGAGAGGATGACTAGTGAATGAGAATGTTATGAGTATGATAAAAGATGTTAATGTATCAAGTAGTATCTTTGATGTTTTAATTTATCATGTTAATATGACCTAAGTAAAGAATGAGTTATATGCTTGTATGGAGTTTAGTTCTTGCCATTCAATAAAGAGTGAGTTATATGCTTGTATAAGGCTTAATCTCTGTCATTTAATAAAGAATGAACTACATGCTTATATGAGGTTTAATCCCTGCCATTTAATAAATAATGAGTTATATGCTTATATTAATTTTAATTCTTGCCATTTAATAAAGAATGAGCTATAAGGCTTAATCTCTGTCATTTAATAAAAAATGAACTACACGCTTATATGAGGTTTAATCCTTGGCATTTAATAAAGAATGAGCCATATACTTGTATGAGATTTAATCTCTACCATTGTTAAATAGGATCCACTTCAAATAAGTATTGTTTAAAAAGAAAAATTGGACTTATATGCTTGTCACCTTTTTCATAAATTAATTGAGGTGGTAGGATTTAAAATGATGTCACCAACTTTAGGATAGACGCCTCTTGAGAAATTACGATTTCTCTCTACCTCTTATTTATTTTCCCAAAGCCTATCCAGGATCTTTGTACTGACAGTGATCTACATAGAAATGAATAACGTGGATTGGACTTTAGTGTTCACGGGAAAGGATGCAAGAAGAGATGAAGAGAACTCTTCCATAGGGAATGTAGTATAGGTATAAATTATAATGGATGACTACATATGTTAGAAATAATACTGATATCCTTGTTTTGTTGTAAAGGACTCGCTAAGAATCTTTTTCTCTCTAGGTTTAATATATGTATGTTAAATATAAGTAATAAGGTACACATAGTGGTATGTGTGAATGGGTATTACCTTAAGTAAATGTATACGAGTTTTCAAAGCTAGCATGAATGATGAGGTTTTGAATGTTACCATTCGCTATGTTAGTTACTATGATGAGACTTGTATTTTTAACAAATATTTTGAAAAAAAATTGTATCCTAATTTTAGTAACAATATTTTTCAAAGAAGTTCGGCATCATGAAGTAACAAACTATTAGTGAATTCATGATATGACTAAAACGTAAGACAAGTATCATTATTAAGATGTTACATTACGGTATCATAGTAGTTCATTCTTAAAGAGTCTAAGGATGGATCTGATTATGTTTCTAGAGCATGATTTACGTTAGAATTGTATGTCATGGTACAAATTCCATTAGTAATCTTAGTGCTTGACCACCTTTTTCTTTCTAGGATTAGTCACTAATATACTTGATTTCAAGATTGAGCTTAATCACCTCAATTTTTGTGCATGTGTTTAGGAACTAATGGCAAAAGCAAGGCATGTAGAGGCCACCCTAGAAATGAAGAAGCCCCAATAGACTTAACCACCACTTTGAGAGGCATGGTAACAATTATGCAGGGAATGATGGACCGCATGGATAAACAATTATAGAATAATGGGATACTTCTAATACCACCGCTATGAATGCTAATCATTATAGACTTGCAAACTTTAGAAAGGTGAATCCACCAAGTTTTCAAAGGGATCTCAACCTTAACAAAGCTGACAAATGGATCAAGGCCATGGATAAGATATTTGCAGTCATAAACTGCAACGAGGAATAAAAGGCAACTTATGCTACCTATATGTTGGAGGTAGACGCTGAATTTTGATGGACTGGTGCAAGGAGGTTACTCGAAGCTAATACGAATTCCATCACTTAGGAAATCCTCAAAGATACCTTTTTATGTAAAGTATTTCCCTCAGTCCGTAAAAGATGCGAAGGAAGTTGAATTTCTTCACCTACAGCAAGGAAGTATGTTGATGGCGAAGAACATAGAAAAATTTTAGTAGTTGTGTAAATTCTTTGCTCTTTATCAGAGACACCCAAATAAGGCATGGAAGTGTAGGCAATATCAAGGAAGACTGAGTGAGGGCCACCTTGTGGTTTTTGGCCTTATAAAGATTAGAGATTTTGCTTGACTAGTTAATAAAACCCGGTTGAGCAAGGAATGTAATAAAAAATTATCAACTGCAAAGGTCGATGCGTATAAGAGAAAGTTGATGTCTCAAGGAAATACATTCAAGCCCCAACATGGGAGGCAACTATTTCATTAAGGAGGAAACAAGGGATACAACCTTACAAGTAGGAATCAAGTGCTCTAATGCATTTTGCCAACATACATTGCCAAAGATGTGGAAAGAATCATAGAGACAAATCGTGCTTACAAGGGAAGAACATCTGCTACCGTTGCGCCAAGGCTGGACACTTCATGAAAAATTGTCCAACAAAGTTACAAACCCAGCACCAAGATAGGGTCTTTACCATAAAGACCTAAGGAACAAGTCGCTTTGCCAATCTTACTCAAGGTAAGTGCTTTCTACATAGAGAATCCTTAATTTTGTAGTTTAACTTTGGTGACACGCATTCAGGTAATTCTCATGGTTGCGAAAAGGCTAGGATTGTCTATGTTTGAAATTTCTTATAACTTATTGATCTTTACTCATACTAGTATATTGGTAATGAATTGCTTATTTAAGTTGAAAATTCTTATTCACTATTTGATAAAGTAATTGAATCAGATTTTGTTTGTTTCTTTGGCTGGATTTGATTTAATAATAGGACTTAATTAACTCTCTAGTAATCAAGTGTATATTGGTTGCACAAATAAATCTATAGTATTTTTCTTCACTATAAATGATCTTTCCAAAAATAACAAATTGCTTTCAAATTCCTTGAGTCTAAGAAGTGGTAGGAGGAAGAGAAAGAAGGATACATGCTCTTATAGGCTAATGGGGTGGAAGTAGAAGAGAGACTTGAGAAAATCCCCATAGTAAGAGAATATCCCAAAGTATTCCTATAGGAGAAAAGACTTAGTATATAACCTATAAGATCCTTGGATAAAGGCTTGAGCAATAAATCACTCAAATTTTAGAAGACAAGGTAAAATTAAAGATAAAATCAAGGATTTAGGAACCATAGACTCCATTTGGCCATAGCTTTTGGAGTTAAGAAAATTGAATTAAATAGACTTAATATGCAAATAAGTGTCATTTGATCATAACCTTGAAATATAGGAATGAGTGAACTCAAATTCATAAGACTCGAGAGTGTTCTGTCCCTTTAAAATATGATTTTTAAAGGGTAGTTGTGGGACTTGAGATAGATGAATCAAGTAGGATTAGTGGGAAAATAATACCTTCCGGCTTAGCCATTTTAGGCAAGCAAGGAAGAATTTAAAATTCTTAAAACTTAAAAATTAGACACATGTCGTCCAAAACTCAAGTTTAGTGTTTAAGTAAAGATTCCAACAAGAGTATGAAAATTGAGTGATAACTACCTACCCTTAACATAAGGAGAGCCATGAAAATTTACAAGTTGAGACTTAGATTTAAAGGTCCTTCTAAAATCCTTAAAGGAGTTGGGCCAGCTATATATCAAGTGGCCTTCCACCAAATTTGGTAAATTCCCATGGTGCTTTTCCTTATGTTGCCACTATATAAATATGATCCCAGTCATCTCCTTGAATCCAATTCGATGCAATTAAACAAAGACTCGATTATGAGTCTTACGCCATTAAGAATTTTAGATAGGAAGAAGAAGCGACTCAGAGGTAAGTTCGTGCCTCTGGTATGGAAAAAACACACATGGGAGATAGAGGTCAACATATTGTGAGAATATTTGTACTTGCTTTCAAGTAATGAATTTTGAGGGGAAAATTATTGTAAAAGGGTGGGAGTAATGTAACACTCCAAATTTTCTTTTCTTGATTTTATGGTTTAGAAATTAATAATTTTAAAACCTAAAGATTTTAGAGAAATTAGTAATATTTTTTATGAAACGATGAAAATACCCATAGGTTGAAAATAACAACAGATGGAGTATAAGCAACTCAGGAAAAGTGCTTAGTAAACCTCAAAGAAACATAAAATCAAAAAAATATTTACTACAATACCACAAATAAATTAGTGACGGATAAAAGATAAAAATTTATAGTAAAAACCTAGAAAACTTAAAGAATCCTAGTTAAATGTAACTCACTCTATACTATTGATAACCGATGTCACGGTTAGGTCAAAATGAAATAAAAGTAAATAGAAAATGGATACAAGGCATAACCTTGGTTGTCTCTCAAGGACCTTGGCAAACAATTTTATTGAATTTAAATCGAGAAAAATGAGGGATTTGTATTTTAATTTAGATAAAAGAAAAATAAAACTTAATAAAATATTAATATTAAAAATCGATTAACTTGCTAGTTCAACTCATAAGCAAAATTATCATAGGTTCAAAAAGTATTTTTGAAAATAATTTTAATTCTTATTTGATTTGAATTCAATCAAGTAAGCATCAATTAATCTTTTGATTTCTTACTATAATAACACCTAGAATTTGACTTAATTCATGTTCAGATAATTAAGCATCACCTGAAGTCTCCAAATTATTTCTTAAGAATCGAAATCATCAAATTTATAGGAAACCCCATAACCCTTTTTAATTTTTTCCTACAAATTAGAGAATTAAGCAAACCCTAATTGCAGAATTTCAGCATGCAAGATGAAATTAAATTAAGCATCTAATTTCATAATTACAAACATCAATTGCAATGTATAAAAAGGGAAGAAAAATAAATTGCAACAGAAATTCAATTAAGAAAAAATCTCAAATCCCGTACTTATAGAATTAAAACCAACGAACCAACTAAGAAAATTAGCCTTCCACGAGACTTTTTTATGAAAGAAAGAAGAAGAACAAGAACAAGGACAAGAATTGAAACTTTATTGAGAATTGTGAATAAGTTTCGGTGTGTCTAGAATGTGTAAGGGCTTCCTCTTTTATGGACCCAATTTTCCTATTCAAATTGGAAATTCAAATTGAATTCAAATTTGCCTAAAGATAAAAAATAAATTGGTTACCTTGTTCTTGTAGGTTTGCACTTGAATTCTATTTTGACTCTGTCATTTGAATTCAAATTATGCACGAAATATGGGTCCTTATCTCACGTCTACTTTTTATAATTTTTATGAGTATGTTGACAATCGAATTAGGATTTTTTTTTTCAGAACAAATGTTTTAGACAATTGTATCCTTCAGCTTTAAAAATTAACCCCATCTAAAAATAACTTTTTTAGCCCTAGATATGTTCATTTTACTAGAACATGTGTGAGTTGTCTAGATAGAAGCTTTGGATCACCGTTCAGACCAAATACATGTTATCTTATGGTTTTGTCTCAAATTTCTAATGCCTCTAGAATCACTCCAATATCAATTATATAATGCAAGATATGACCTGCACAATGAACAAAGGTCAAGAGACATTAAAATTTGAAAATTAACCAATTTTATCACTTAAACCCAATGAAGTCCAATAATATAAAATCACTCAAAATGATAAAATTAGATATGATTAAAACCCAATTCATCCCAACACAAAATGAAAATAAATATACAAAAATATATTTGTCAGCTATATTTTGAATAACAATATTTTCCAAAGAAGTTATGCATCATGAAGTAATAAAATAGTAGTGAATATGTGATACAACTTAAGTGTAAGATGGGTATCATTATTAGGATGTTACAATATCAACATTCTAGCATAGCCATCATGACCTCCTTGAAGCCATTCAATTAGCTGTTATTTGCTTATTCATTGACCACAACTTGTCCATACGGATTCTTATGGGAAAAATAAAAATAATTGCTATTTTTTGTTTTAAGTTCACCTTTTCAAGTCATGACATAAGCTTAAGGTTTGGCTTGTGATTTGGAAAGGGGTGACATATTAGTAGGTTGTAGATTGTTTTTCCTTATAGTTGTTTACCTTTTCTTGATTTGAATTATTATGTTAAAAGTGAAAAAAAGAAGAGAAAAGATAAAGGCATATAATAATGAAAATTGACAATAAATGAGAAAAAAGTAATTTTGAATTGAAACAATTTTATGAGTTGGTTAACAAAGTGAAACGTTTTGTTTACAAGGGATAGTTGTATCAAGTTTGCGTCTTGTGGGTTTGTCATGGTGTGTAAAAAAAAAGGGGTCTGTTTTTACTATTATTCTCAACCATCTTGTTCAAATAATAGCAATCATCATTAATATTTTTATATTGCATGAGCAGCTCCATGCAAATTCTTCAACCTATATTATATTTAAACTTCCTTTAGTGTTTGACATTAAAAAGGGTCCTTAATTCTTCTACCTCTAATTTATATGATAGAAATATACCAAACTTATCATTCAACATAACAATCATTTACCTATACAAAATTCAGATTCCATGGTTCTATTATAGAATTTTTATCATGCTAAGGAACTCGTTTCATCTTGTACATTGATTTTCTAATAATTTTTTAATTGGTTTTTCTCATCTTGTGTTAGGACTTAGTAATCTTGTTTGGTTACCTAATTGTATTATAATTAAGCTTTTGGAGTGTTAAATGGAACTCCTTTTATGCTTGCATATGTTTCCATTTACTTTTTTTTATGGCATACAATTCTCATGGTTTCTATTGATGTAGAAAAAATTTCATTAATATTGAGGAAAAAGAGAAAAGAGAGAAGGAGATGTAAAATCATATTATTAAGGAAGCTAAAGATTACAAGGAAGCCTTTTACGAGGAAAGAGAACTCAATTAGGACAAACAAAACAACAACAGGGAAATAGAAAAGGTAGTGAAGTAGAGATGGAAAGAGGTGGTTCTTCTGGATCAATGGAGGTTGAAACATGACGGAGAATGGAAGATGAATGGATCTAGATTAAGTCTTGACTTGGAAGCGCCACCTCTTGTGAAGGATGAGCTTCTTTTTTACCACCATGAGCATCCACAGATGAGAAGATTTCTCAACCCAAGTTTGGTTCTAGAAGAAGAATAGGGAGAGATTTGGTTTAAAAAATTTAGGTAAAAACTCACAACTTCGTTTGAAATGAACCTTAACTTCAAAATTACACAAGTGATGCCTTTATATAAACAAAATGGAGGGAAGGAGGTTTGGAAGATTTGAATCCAAATTGGGCTTGAATTTCAACTCAACAATGGTGTCTTCTTCACTCCTCAATGCAACCTTAAATTGGGACAGAGAAAACCCAACAATGGTGCCTCATCCATTTGTGGATGTGGCATAGTAGAGAATAATAACTTAGTGTCCAACTTACCTTATAAGGTTCTTCAAAAATAACTAAGGAATTTATCATCTTGATCAATCACAATAGTTTTAGGTAAGTCATGCAAACACACAATCTCTTTGAAAAATAAATCAGCAATATGGGTGACATCATTAGTCTTAAGACAAATAATAAAATGTACCATTTTGCTAAACTTATCCATAACCATAAATACTATCTTTTCCATTTAGGATCCTAGGCTTCCTTAGTACAAAATAGAAATATCAATCTAGGGGTATTTAGGAACAAGTAAGGGAGTATACAAACCATGAAACATTACCTTAGATTTTGCTTGTAAACAAGTAATGCATTTTTTATAAATAAGTTTAACATCATGTAAAACATGTTCATGTAAAATATCATAAGTTTTTTGAATGATAAAGTGTCTCATTGGCTCTCCTCCATTTAGGCATATAATTTATTTTGCTTAAATAAAATATTCATATTGCCTAAAATAGTCTTCAAAGTCATGTTCAAAATACGATTCTCATAGTTGTCCAAATTCAACATCATTAGCATACAAGATTTTTAGTAATTCAAATATAAGTAATATGGTTTGTAGAGTTATAAGTAACACATACCTTGGAGATAATGCATCATTAACAATATTTTCCTGTCCCTTTTTGTATTTGGTAACATAAGGAAACATCTTAATAAATTTTAACCACTTACCATGTCTTTTGTTGAGCTTATTTTATGACTTCAAAAACTTTAAGCTGAGATGATCAAAATAGATGACAAAGTCCTTCGTCCAAAGGTAATGTTGCCAAGTTTGTAAGGCCCTCACCAAGGCACAAAGATCATTATCATAAGTTGGACAATTGAGTGAAGCTCTACTGACCTTCTCACTAAAATATGTCACAGGTTTGAAATTCTGCATCAAAACAACTCCTATACCCATTCGAGAGGCATCACATTCATTCTCAAAAACTTTATCAAAATTAGGTAAACTTAATACAGGAGCATTAGTAAACTTATCCTTTAGTAAATTAAAAGCTTTTTCATGTTTCTCATCCCATTTAAAATTAACATTCTTTTTTTACAAGTTCATTTAAAAGGATAGCTATAGAACTAAAATTTTGTACAAACCTTCTATAAAAACTTGCTAAATCATTGAAGCTTCTTACCTCATTAACATTTATAGGCGCAGGTCATTCTCTAACCACCTTAACTTTTTTTTTTCATCAACACTAACTCCCTTTAAAATTATAAAAAATCCTAAGAAAATAACTGATTCCATACAAAAGATGGCACTTCTCAATATTAGCATGTAATTCATGGGTTTGTACATATACAACGTGTAAATGTTCATCCATAGTCTTGCTATAAATTAAAATATCATCAAAATAAACAACAACAAATTTTCCAATATAATTTCGTAAAACATGATGCATCAATATCGTGAAAGTGCTTGGTGCATTAGAAAAATCAAATGACATGGTAATTCACTCATATAACCCATATTTTGTTTTAAAAGAGGTTTTCCATTCATCATCCTTTTTCATATGAATTTGTGAAACCCACTTTTTAAATCAATTTTAGAGAATAAACAATAACCACACATTTTATCAAGTAAATCATCTAGTCTTGAAATAGGATAACCATATTTTACCATAATCTTGTTAACAATTCTATAATACACGTACATGTGTCACATCCCATCCTTCTTTGGTACCAATATAACAAGAATTGCACAAATGCTAATACTTTCCGCCACATATGCTTTTTGCATTAATTCCTATACTTGCCTTTGAATCTCCTTGGCCTCTTGAGGACTAGTTCTATAAGCTAACCGGTTTGGAATTGCAACATATGGGATAAAATCAATTTGGTGTTCAATGCCTCTTATATGAGGCAAACTTTGTGGTGGTTCTCTAGGAAATACATCACCAAATTCCTGTAACAAAGATTCAACATACTAGGGAAAGAAGAATTATTATTGTTAATAAAATAAATATCCTCAAAACACTCTCGACCTCTTCTTTGTGAGCAAATACACAAACTTTTTTTCTTTTTATTTATATTTATATTTTTATTTCTTTTCACTCTCACTCATTTTTTGACTTTATAATTTTTCTACATTCTCTATTTGTTTTCTCTCTTCTCTTTCTTAACTTTCTGATTCTTTTTCTCTCATTTTACATCCCTTTGAAATTTACATATGATCATAATAAATCCCAATAGGCCTTAATGGGGTTAATACATTGTTCTATTATCCATTACAAGGTAATATTTATTTTTAAATCCATCTTGTGTAACCTTCTTATCGTATTGCCAATGATGTCTTAACAATAAGTGACCTGCATACATAAAGGAAACATCACGCAACCCAACATCCTTATACTTGCCTATAGAAAATGACATCAAGACTTGCTTACTAATCCTTACATCCTCATAATCATTCATTCATTGTAGTCTATAAGAAATAGGATGTTTCCTAGTTAGAAAGTTTAATTTCTCCTTTAGCAAGGTACTATCAATGTTGGTGTAACTTCCACAATCTATAATCATACTACATACCTTGTTGTTCATAAGATAAAGAGTATAAAAGATATGTTCCCTTTACTCTAAATCTCTTTCATCCTTTGGTTGGATGTTCAACATACATCTTATGGCCAAGATATCTCCATGCACGAGTTTTACTACATCAACATCATTACAGTCCTCCAACTCTGGTGTTTCTTCTTCCTCCAAGCTCACACTCTCCACTTCATCATTGTCAAGAATGGTCATGGTCCTTTGATTTGGACATTCATAGCAATGTGTCCAAGACCTTGACACTTAAAGTAACAAATGCAACTTCACTTGTAATAGGATTTAATTTTGGATTTACCTTTGGGAATAGGTACTGCTAACTTCCCTTTAGATACTTTTTTTGTTTAGGATCTTCTTTCTTGTTGGAATAATTAGACTTCCATGACGAGCTAGAAGCATATTTGTGAGTGCTCATAGATTTTAGTTGTATTTCTACTTGAATAAATTTATGAATTAATTTCTCCATGTTTACATAATGTTGTAGCTCCACCACATTGGTTATTTCTCTTTTTAGCCCTCTAATGAATCTTGCCATAATGGCTTCTCTGTCCCTTTCAACATTAACTCTTATCATGACAATTTCCATCTTCTTATAATAATCTTCAAAACCCATGGCACCTTGAGCAAGAATTTGTAGTTTTCAATGCAAGTATCTATGATAGTGACTCAACACAAATCTTCTTCTCATGGTTACCTTCATCTTTTCCCATGTTCAAATAAGTCTCTCTCCATACCTCCTCCTATTAAGCACAAAATAATCCCACCAAATATTAATATATTTGTTAAAAGATATAGTGACTAACTTTACCTTTTTCTCATTCGAGTAATTATGGCAATCAAATACATGATTCACCTTTTTCTTCCACTTAAGATAAGTTCCAGGCTTATCTTTTCTTAGAATGATGGAAGAGATAATTAATACTCCCCAAGTTGTTATCTTTTTCTTCTTGATACTGTCTTCTTTTCCTAAAACTTTTTCCTTCTGATTCTAAGTTCTTCCTCCAATTTTCTTTTTTATTAGGATGAAGTAATCTTTGGGTACTACTTTGATAAGAAATTCAAGGCCTCCTCCTCAACCAATCTTACATATCATCCAATCCTGCTGTTAATTTTTGGAATTGATCTTGAACAAGCTTTGTGAATATTTTTAAATCTGTTTCATTTTGATGGAGTTAACCACTCATGTTGGTAATGCCGCAAATTGAATAAATAAATTAGTAGAATAAACCTCACCAATCACTCCCTTAGTATTTACCCTCAATATTGATATTATTCACTCATGTTTACACTCAAATTGGATTTTTCTATAATTCTCTCACCAACTCTTACCTTTTACCTCTCGATTTTCCTTATAATCCATTGAATGAAAAACTTTACAAGTTGATTTCTTGATAGGTAATGAAATAATCATGGATACACAAGATGAATAGAGTAAGGAGTACTAGTCAAATAAATAAAAGAATTAGGATAATCCAGAATTAAGAATTCAAATATTACACTAAACTATGACTGAAGGCTTTCTTTTTTAATATCAAATTGTCTTGAACTCCTTTTTTTTTAAACTTGAATTTCTTTCATAATTTTTTTCACTTCTTTTTTCTTCTTCTTTTATATACTTTCACTTGGACTTAAGAATATCTAATAATTATTAAGAACTGTATAGATAATATGAAACAAGTTTTGTATACATTATTCTGTTATATATCAAGTAATCAAAGTGAGTTAAAATGTGAGTTCAACGCTTGATTGTTTATTTTCTGCTATGACAATCGCTATGAGACTCGCATTTTCAGCTAAGGTTTTAAAAGAAAAATTTTATTATATTTTTAATATCAGTAATTTCTAAAAGAATTCCCTTATCATGAAGTAAGAGTCTAATAAGAAAACCACAAATACGATTTAAATGTAAAACAAGCTTCCTTTTTAGGATGTTACATGATCTATCAAAATAACTAACATTATCAAATATAAATAAACTTACACAAAGATAAAAATTTTCAAAGAGAATTACTATTGATCATAAAATTATTTTACCCTATATTCCTAACCTTATTATGTAGAAACGTTATTAGGCATAGATTGAAAGAAAAATAATTATAGAAACCAAATAAAAAATCATAAAAAGATCTTAATCAATTGAAAATTAATTAAAAATTTTAATTTAATTTATAAATAATTAAAATAGATCATTTGTAAATCAATCTCAAATCTTAATTTAATCTATAAAAAATATTTTTTAAATCTTAATTCAATTTGCACATAATAAATTCAAATATTTATATCTATAATTTCTTTATGCTATACTCCTATCTTAAATTTTCATTTATTTAGATTTACAAATGTAAAATTTTTTTTCTACTTCTTATATTTTGTTTACTTGGACCAAAAATGAATATAAATATTTAAAAATAATAATTTGATCACTAACTCTTTATATTGGATTTGTACAAGTAAAATCAAGATTTTATTTGTTGGATCTTAGGTTTTATTTTCCCCAAAATTTCAAAGAAAGAAACTTTACACAAGATAATTGGATCTCTGTAACCAAGTTAAATGTAAATTATAAAAAGGACCATATAGCTCGTTAATGAGAGTAAGCGAGTTGGAGACCGATGGTTCCTTTGTGCCTGGTGATAGTAAAGTGCCCATTTAAAAGTTTTATTTGTACTAGTTTATTTTAGTGTAAGTACCAAAGGAATATAATGTGCATGACATATGATTGTGGATCCAAATCAAGAACTCAAAGATTATTGAAGATTTAGAAAGGCATGTGATAGTTGAATTAATACTTACATATGGTCATAGAAGCAACTTGAGATGAATTTGATGGCTCAGATTCACATGAGCTTGAGTTGTCTCATTGCTTAAGGAGTGATAGAATTCCTCAATTTTTTTCTAAGGTGAAGGAGATGTTATCAAATTTGGTGGTATTCTGGTAATCAGCTTCAATTTCAGACTCATTCATAATGTTGTTGGCAACTACATCGTTGTGAAACCCTGAGACAAGTGGGTAGCCATGCTTCTTGAAACATGTCCCAACTATATGGCCATTTTTGCCATAATATGTGCAAATCTTTAAAGATCCTTTATCTGAACCACTGTATGAATCTATTCTATGACCTTGAATTTTGTGTGTATCTATTGCATTAATGATTATTTTCCCATCATCTATTGTTCTGTCTCCATTCAACCTTTCTTGTTGGAGCGCCATTGAGAATATCTTATTCAAGCTTGATAATGGATTCATGAGAAAAATCTACGATCTAATGTGAGTGAAGTTTTCGTTCATTCTCATCCGAAATCTCATGATCTCATCTTATTATTTATATTTACATGCACTCCTCATCGTAGCACACAAGCATGGTGAAGGACAGGTACAACAGAGGATTGGACAATGATTTTCTATTTATGTTAATTTTGAATTAGTACCGAAGTCTATGACATATAGTGTACCTTTTTCAGAAAGAAAATCTCTTATTACAATTCAGCAACTCTAACAAGATTTTTTTGCAAGAAGTGCTCGCACAAGTCTTTTCATACATTAATGTCATTTTCTGTGTAGAGGATACTTTGATTGATTGAAGAAGAGGCATAATTAAAAATCCAATTGAATCAAGTTATTGCATCATTCCTAATACTTCTAGCTTGAGTCAAATGTTAAAGTTATGTGGATACTTCTATCGGGAAAACAAATTTTGTTCTTCAATATTAAGGCATGTTTCATTGATCTTGTTTAGGTGTGATAATTTCTTCCTCCAGCACCAAGAGGACTATTACTGCATAACTACTTTCTTCCCATGAATGAAGTATGGATTGGATTGATTCTGCATCAGATCCATATTTACATAATTAGCAACTTTACGGGAATTTTTTGCATTATTGTTTTGAGATATGTGTGTTTTTTGCCATGAGGGTGATGCACAACAAAACTCTAAAATTAGAACTCTGATTTCACATATATCATTGAAAGACAGATATTACAAAATGATTATTGAAAGATCCAAATTTCATTCATTCAAGATTTGATATTACTTAAGCATTTATAGTGAATGAGTTAGGCAGGAAAATTATTTCTACGTAGCAGATAATGGGTAGGAGGTTACAAAGGCTTTGTGGAGCATGGACAATACATGAATGATGCATATAGGTACACATGTATGTGTAGACGAATGAAATGTGTGAGCTTATGTACTGCTATTGTGGATGATGATGCATGCTCTATTATATAAACTGGTATTTAATTTTATTTAAATAAATATAATATTAAATACTAATATGACGTTAATTTTACTTTCATATATATAGATGATGATTTTAGAATATTTTTTAAAACTAAATTTATTTGTAATAATGATAGAAAAAATAATAAAATTTTTAGTACAAACTTTAATATATATTTTTATCAAACTTGTGATATTTTCATTTTTTTCTCTATAATAATATTTTTTAATAATTTATTTGCATAATAAAAGTCATTCATTTAAAGAATAAATTATAATTTTAACAAATATTACATTATATTTCCTTTTCTATCTTTTACTCTTATAATTTCATTGAATTATTTGTATATTATACTTTATATTAATATAGCATTGAAAATTTAACTACCATGTGGTCTATTTAATTTATATAATTTTAAAATATTTTTGTAAAGTAATTTATTTTATGAAATAATAAAAAGTGACAAAAGTTTTTTTTTGATATTATAATATATTCTTCTTCTTCTTAAAAATTCGTAATATTTTTTCTTTAATATTAAGTTGTTCTTGTAAATTGTAATTTTTAGTAGCATAAAGAATTCTTATGTTATAATTACTAAATATAATATTTCATCATTTTATAAACATTCATTATAACATTTTATTATCTTGCTAACATTTATCGTTTCTGTTCGATAAATATACACTACAAAAAAAGTAAGTTTTTTGGCATTTATTTTCGGGCCTAAAATGAACCGCTAAGAAGTAACAATGTTTTGTAATTTATTTAAATGCAATAAAAATTATCTTTTATTTTTTCACTTACATTTTACTCCATTCTTTTTCACTTTTTAACTCGTTTTTTTACCTCTTAACTTTTTGCTCCTCCAATTCTAGATGTCTTTTATGCGATCTGAAGCGTCTACATCGCCCATTCTGGACATGGCATGGTGGAGAGAAGAAAATGAGCGGGTCTCAACGCCATAGTTGCTAACTCTTCTCGGTAATCCCTTCTCTCATCTTGGTTCTAAATCTAAAGCTATTAAACTATTTGACATGTAGTTAATTGTTTTAGTAGTTCCCCTTGTTGGTTCTAATTCATAATCACATTCTACTTTGTATCAATGTTTTGGTCTTCCCAAATCACATTGAATGATGGTTGATGCCTTAGTGTTGCGCTGGTAGTTGTAACTTCGAAGAATTAACCTATGTGCATACATGCCCACGAAATGTTTGATGAAATGCATCAACTAGTATTATGATAATGTGAATGTGTGATATATTGTAATAGCAGAACTTGTGATAGTATGAAGAGTAGATTTTTGGTTTCTATGCTATACCCAAGGAGGTTTTCTGAACGGGGTTGATTTTTATTCTTATAGTCTAAACTTAGTTTATGTTATACTCCAAGTAAGGATGAAAGTAGGACGAGCCGAGCTAAGCTTTAAGTGTTTAAGCCTGGTCTGTTTAAAAATTGAGGCTTGAGCCTGAACTGTTATATGTTAAAAGCTTTTTTTATGTCAAGATCTATTTAAAGCCTACAAGTCTGTTTAAAAGTCTATATTACAGAAAAATCAATAAATAAACTTAAAATCGGTATAAATAATTAATTAAAAAAACTTGCAAACTTAAAGTCTATAAGATAAAAAAGCTATTAAATAGGCTTAAAACATATATATATATATTAATATTATGTAAATAAAATATAAAAAATATTATATAAATATAATACATTAAAATAAATATAAATATATAATATATAAATATATAATATATAAATATAAATAGGCTCTTGAATAGGTTAAATAGATTTTTTTATAAATTTAGGCCTGACTTGTTTATCTAAAAAGACTTTTTAACAAGCCTGAGTTTATCTATTTGTTAAACGAGTCGAGCCTACCTAGGTTTCAAACGAGCCGAGCCTACCTAGGCTTCAAACGAGCCGAGCCGTAAACTCCTATCAGACGGCCTTTTTCACTTCCATCCCTATATCCAAGTCTTTTATTTTAGCTGTAATTGACAAATCCCTATATCCAAGTCTTTTATTTTAGCTGTAATTGACAAAATGACGCTCGCAAACGAATTACTAACAAAAAAACATTGGAAGTCTAATAGCAAACAGATTTCGTAAGATAATAGTATGTACACACACCTTAATGAATTACATTGCCTCGGAGGAGAATCGATAAAGAAAAATTGTTATAAGAGAAGTTGCAATGATCATGCCAAAGACTCAACCATTTTGGCAAGATTGATTTTGTAATTTAAAATCATTTTTTTAGCGAAAGAAAGTTAGACATGTTTGTAGGAGTTTTTAATTTAAGCATTACATTACCTACGTGAGTGTCGTGATCCTTGTTTTTGATTCGACTGAGATCGGCTAGTGACCTAATGTTACATTATACAAGTTATAATGACTACTTTAACAAAAAAAAAAAATGTTGAGATGATGATTACTATTGTAGATAGACCATATGTACTGCATTGCTGCTATCCTAGTTTATTCATAAATGATATTGGAACAAATATATAAATAAAAATCATTGATATAATTTTCATTCGTATTTTATTTTTGAGTGTAATGATAATTGATGTGAATTTTGCCTTTCCAACAAAGTTTTTTCATACACGATCATAAATGGAACTTCTATCAGTATGCTAGCTTTGCTGTTTTTCATTAATATCCTTTAAGCAATTGCCAAACTTACAACTACTGATTTGCATAATTAGACAGTTGGGTTATCATTGATGTTGTCTAGATAAGTTTACAAATCCAACTAACCGTGGATTTGTTTCTCTGAGATATTATTGTTTTTTGGTTCAAATAGGTGGGAATAGCTAATGCATAGGATACCTTGTGTGGTCAATCATATTGAGAAAAGCAGCACCATATGTTAGGCATACACATGCAAAGAGCCATGCATGTACTTATGATTGTTAGCATACGCTTGGCAGTTATTTGAGCAAACACAAGATCCATTGTAATTTCCCTTGGCTAAGATCCTGAACTATCTGCAGAAGCTGCACAATATGCTCGACTAATGATTCCAAGCCTTTCAACCAGATAGAGAAAACATTTATAAATTAGTTTATAATACTGATTAGTATTCATAATTAGTTTTTTTAATAAATGCTACACACGTTCATTATGCTCTTTGCATTGTACATTTAATTTGACAGGATGTAACATTATGAAGCACAGGGATGGAAATAGGTGATCGTAATCCCAAAGTAGGTGAAGGCACAGGGAGCTAGTGCAACTATACTTGGAAATATAAGGATTGATGAAGGTGTAATAATAGCTGGGGACTCCCTCGTCTTAAAAGAGGTCCCTCCCCACAGGTATTAATTGATATGTTTTAAGCAATGTTTAGCACTTTTAGCTTCTATACCAGAACATTTTGGTAACAAAAGATGATGTTTATTTTATTTGCTTTTTTTTAAGCATTGCCACATGAATAACAACAAAAGTTATTAGTGGTAAGCAACGCTTAGAGCATGCCTTATCATTGAGAATTACTTGTTTCTCTCTCTCCTATTAAACTTAAAGACAAGGGGCCAAGGCCAAATTCTTTCTATCTTTTGTCCTGTTATGTAAGAGTAGTATGTGACATATAATTACATTTATATATGATACACACAGGCTTTACTCTAGCATAGAGATCAGTTCCTTCACCTAGTAACTTTAGTTTCTCTTCAATCCATCATTCAAGTAGTAAGTTATTTTCAGTACTTATTACTTATGAAAATATGTTTGAAAGTACTTTTTTAATTTATATCATAAGAAATCCACCTATAAACAAACCTTTTTGTATCATATAGAGTACTTTCTAGCACATATTGAATATTAATGCTCTGGTTTCTATGGCACTTGTAACTTGTCCTTTTTATGCTCTAGGCAACATTTGTAGAAGAATGGTTATTGATATCACTATATTAACATACACGTGTTTCTTATATCTCACATAATTTTTGTTCTTGTGATTGTGTAGATGCTACAAAAGATTTTTTCACTCATGTAGCTACTACTAACTTCAGAGATGAAAAGCCCAATGGTTAGCTTTCTTCTTGTCTTTTCCAAATGTATGAATATGAGAAAAAAAACTCAGACACATTGTTCAAGTTATAAACTAGCAAGCTTACTCGCCCCCTTCATTTATTTTATTTATTTATTTATTTATTTCTTTTTGAATTTTAATGGGTATACTAACTAACAATTTTATAAAGTATAAACCATTTTTGCTTGTGTGAGCAAGCAAGTGTTTATGTTTGGAGGAAGGTATCTTGGTAAGTTTTGGTTTGATTTATCTCAGAGAAAGATATTGAAACTTGTTATATTATTATACTTTTTATGTTTACAGAACACTATTAATTTCTTTAATTTTAAGGGCTGTTCATCATTAGGGGATGGTGAACTTTTTTTCCGCAGCTGGTGCTTAGGTAAATATATGGAATCACAAGTCTTGATATCAATTTCTAATTATTTATATTACTAGAATCATTGATTACTTTTCTCAATAACTAGATGCTTATTTCGTGTTATTATGGCTTCCAATCTGCAGGTCACACCTAATTAACACTTTTGAACGGGTAACAGATACAACAATTTCTATCCGATTTAATCCTAGAGAACATAATCTCTTGGCAACCTCAGCTAGGCATGTGATATTACTTGTAGGTCAAGCACTAAGATGTTGATATCTATGATACAATTCATTTTTTCTGGTTTTCCCCATATATACCCTGATCATTTTTGTTCTTTGTTGCTTATTTAGTGTTTGTTGATATTACTGCTTGTTTCAGTGTCAAATCTGGGTGTTCTGTTTCCGGTGTAAGAAATTTACTGATGAGTAAGTTGCAGATCTGTAATTTGATAAACCTTGGATAATTTAATATCACCAGTTCAACTGATAAAAATATCATTTTGTTTATCATTAAGCAATGTATAGATCAACCCAAGCATGAGGAGGAGGTGCATCACATAAAGGTCCTCTCTAGTTCTTGTGTTAAGCTGCTTCGATGCTGATGGATATGATCTTTATCAACATGAAAATTTGTGGGGATTTTATTTATCCAATAAATTAGTTTGTCTTTCTAGCAGTTTTACACCAATGGTTAGGGAAAACCCGTTGAAAAATCTATGGCACATGTAGAACTGGCATTTTAAAAAACGTTGGTAATAAATTTTAACCACCCGAATTATATTTTTAACCGTTAGAAATGATAAATTTATTTTTTGTAGGGATAGTATGTTTACATATTTTCTACACTATTATTGAATTATAAATATTAAATTTAAAATTTTATTTTTATAGTAATTATCTTTAAAAAATATTCAATAATTTTTAAATGATGATAATTTTAATTCTTAGATAAATTTTTTATTATATACTTGTATACATATAATTCTACTAATATATGCTTGTTTTAAAATGTTTATGATCACTAAATTCATTCATAGTATTAGCAAAAATAATAAACTTATTACATATTTAAATATATCTTTTTGTGTATTATATTTATAACAATTTCATTTTATTTTATAATAAATTTTTCTAATAATTTGTATTAATATAAAAAGTCATTCATTTAATAATTAAATTATACTCAATAGTTATTTTTCAAATTTACTACAATATTTTATTAAATTATTACATATGATATTGACTAAATTAATATAGCATTAAATAAAAATATGGAGTCTATTTAAATTATTTGATTTTAAAACAAGTTTACAAAATAAATTTATTTTAAATAATAATAAAGGATGATAGAAGTTTTAGTATGTACTTTACTATATTTTATTGAATTGGAAATTTTAATAACAAATTTTCTAATGATTTAATTAGTATCGAAAGGTATTTATTCAATGAATAATTTGTAATTAATAAATATAATATATAATAGGTCCATTTAACATTTACTATAGAACTTTTTAAGTCATTAAGTATTGACTTTAATAAATATTATAACATTTTTTATTATATTTTTTACATTTACTATAAAAATGTTTGTTAAATTATTTGTATTTTTTGTTTAATGAATATAACATGAAAAACTATTATGCACGTAAATTTGCTTATAATAAAATAAGATAAGATAACATTATATACTAACATAATATTTTATTATCTTGTTAATATTTGCTACAATATCTTTTATTAATTTTTTTATTATGTTGAAATAATATAACATTGCTAACGTGAAATTAATTATAACAAGAAATACTAACATGCAATTAATTCAAAAATTTAATTTCCTATTTAAAATTTAATTTTTTATTAAATTATTACATATTATATGGAAAAATGTTTCATTAATAAATTAATTACATACTAACGTTTAATAAATAATTTATGATTAAATGATATCATATATGAAATTTAATAAAAGGACATCTTTAATAATTTTGTATCAAAATATATTTTACTAATTTAATTTTTAATTTATGTATATAAAATTTTACACCATTTAAAAATGCATAATTATGTAATTCAATAGTATCAATTTACTTATATTTTAAATAATTTTTATAAATTTAAATTAAATAATGTGATAGAATATTAATTAATTTTTAAAATTTTGTAAAATTAATCTACTAGACAAGAAATTTAAATTTAATGGTCAATTGATAAAAATATATTTTAATAAAAAATATTGAAGGTGTTAACTTTATTAAGTTCAACACCTATTCACTTTGTAAAATATTTTATAAAATAATAAAAAGATATAATTTTAGTAAATAATTATATATATTTTTAATAATTTAAATTAATAAAATTTATTTATTTAATAACTATATCACTAAAAAATAAATTTTTTATATGATTATTTTTTTAATAGTTACATAAATTAAATCAACTTAAAATATGATTATATCATTTAAACTATTATTAAAATATATGTTTATGAATAATTTTTTATAAATATATATTTTAATTAAATATAATTTAAAATTATTATTATTTATCTTTCAAAACTATTAACTTCAATTTTTAAACATTTTTTATTAATAATTACAACATTCCATTGTGTTATTAGAATCTGCATTAAAATTGTTACTGAATTAATTACATTTTATTTAATTATCGTGCTAATTTATGTTCAACTTATTTCAATTTTAATGGAAAAAATCTATTTTCTCTAGAATTTAAGAAAAAATTGCATTCAAAGCATATCTAATTTTTAAAGATGGATTGAATTTGGAAAAATAAATATTATTTAAATAATAATTATAATACTATTTAAATAAAACTATTAAACTATTATATTTTGTTAAAAATATAATTTTATTATTAAATTTTTTATTTATTTAAATTTTTAATATCTATTTTATATATTATTTAAATTATAATAAATATGGTATATTAGTTATTTAAAAATATATAAATAAATAAATCAAAATTGTAAAAAAAAATTAAAAATAGGATATGATTCCTTGCCGGATTATCCAATCCTCTTGTATTTTAAAATTGCATTCCCGCATCCTATAAACTCCCACCTACCCCAATTTTCCAATTTTTAGTGGAACAGGGGAGAGCAAAATTTGCTCCTCCATTATCATCCCTTAATATTGCGTGCAGTATTGAATATATAAATAATTTTAAAATATTTCTACAAAAACTTATTGATAATTACAAATAATAAAAAAATACATACTTTAATATATCCTTTTATATATTAAATTAATTAAAATAACAGGATAAAATTTTTAAAAGTAATGGTTAAATTAAATAAGAATGATTAAAATCATAAAACATCCTCTTTATTGATTATAGTTTTAAAATTTAAAAATTTAAATTAAATTTAAATCAATTGTTTCAAGCTATAATAATTTTAAAATTTAGTTAATTTAAAAAATATTTTTAAACTTTTATAGTAATTTTTAAAATTTTAAAAGAATATAATGTTAAAATGAAATATAGCGACAAATAAAAATTAAAATTGAATAGTTAATATAAGCGTAACAGTTTAACTTAATAAGAATGAAAGGAGTTCTTAAAAATATTCGTTCAAAAATAGAAACTTAATTTTGATATGAAGAAATAGATTATATTTAAATAATATAATATTTAATTATCTTGTTAACTTTTTATATAATATTTTTTTAAAATAATTATATATATTATGTTTTATTAAATATAGCATTAAATATTGATAGAATATTTTATTATCCTGTTAACATAATAATAGTTTGTAAAAATTACTTATATATTATCTTAATAAATATAACATGAAATACTAATCTGAAGTCAATTTTACTATATATATATATATATAACATGAATATAAAAGATAATATACGTTAGCTTTGAATATTAATATGACATTAATTTTATTTTGTTAACATTTTTATTGAATTATTTACATATTATGTTGAATAAATATTAAATTAACTGCTCAATGTAATTAATTATAATATTTAATTTATTGCACTTATTATAAATTTTATGAAATTACTCACTTAAAATAATTTTTTCATTAATAATAATTAGTATAGTTATAATTATAATAAAAGATTAAAAAAAATTTACTACATATTTTTTTAATATACAAAAAGAAAATTTCAAATAAATAGTTATTCTATTGCTCTTTCTCTATTTCGAAGCCTTCTCGCCAATCTTCTTTGTAGGTAATGGTAATTCTCTTTCCGATTGAAAGGAGAACTCAACAGAGCAAGCAATTTTCGAAATCAATACAAAATTAGACAAGTTACACTTCAAATATGACATTTTACTTTTACCTTAGTTATGATGTTCAGTTCATGAAAAAGAAATATTCAAACATAATTTTGTAGACGGGTTAATATTTTTATTGAAAGAAAAATCCACTTAGATTTGCATTTTGAATTGTTTTACCAAACTCAAACGAGTAGTCTAAAGCTTTTGGTATGTTGATTGTTATTTTTTTAAATACAAATCAGTGTTATCTTTAATTTAAATTGCATGATGCAAGCAATCTTCAATATCACTCGAAAGAATATAAGAAGAAAAAAAAAAAGTGAAATCATTTGACAAAGGATTTATGGAATATAAAAAATAGACATTACTTATTACTCAAGATTTGTTTATTATAATCATTCATAACTATGGTTTCTCTTACATTTTCCTGGAAGATTCTTGGGAACATTCGTTACTTATTCTTGCATGATTTCAAACATGAATCCACCATATCAGCCGTAAGACCATGAGTATCTGACATGTAACATCAATCATAAGAAATAAATAAAAATATAAATAACTTTATATAAATAATAAGTATAAAATATTAAGAATTAAAATGGAGAGATACAAAGTAAAAGTATGAATACCATTTTTCCTGTTAATGAATTTGGTGAAGCCACAACGATCAATACAATTATAGGCAACATTATAGGACATTTTAAGACATTTTGCACCACAACGAAAAAGACATATTGGATACAAGGATGGATTTGCCACTGCACAATGTTTGCATTGTATGGTACATCTAGCAGCACATTTGAGTTTATGGATCAAATCATTTGGCTCAACTGGCAAACATGAAGGAAGGTCTTCTGCTTGTGCAAAGACCAGCATAATCATGATCATAATCGTAACTCTAATAATTTTCGTCTCATTTTTTGCCATTACTTTCATAGCTTGATGTTATGGGTTGATGTTAAATTTTGGTTATGTTCCAATTAAAATAAACGACCTCAATTTATCAGCAACCTATTAGATGGATTTAATGATGGAGAGCTGAGATATTATTTAAAATCTTAGATTTAAATTTTTTTTTTTGTAAAAAATTGATATTTTAAAAATTTTAAATTTCATAATTAATATTATTATTATTTCAAGTTTTAATATTAAAAATTAATTATAATTAGTACTACAATTTTAACATATTTAGAATTTTTTATTAATTATTTAAAGTTAATTATGAATTAATTATTCATTTATATGTTAGAAGTTTATTATAACTTTACTTTTTAACGGTTAAAAAATAATTACAATTTTATTTCTTACTATTATAGATATAATGTTTGACTGATATGTATTTCATTTCAAACTGCTGATTTTACGAAAGTCATAACTTTACTTTTTATCATTAAGAAATAATTACAGTTTTATTTCTTATTATTATAGATTTAATGTTTAACTAATATAGATTTCATTTCAAACTGGTGGTTTTATAAAATTTATATATATATATATATATATTATATAAAACTGTTTTTCTTAATTGAGACATTTGTGTTCTTTATTAATTTTATTCCTTGATTTATTTAAAAGATGTCGTTATTTTCGAATCATCCTTAAAAAAATGCTGTTAATGTCCAGTCTACGATCATTAAATTCTTTCAACATTATTAAAATAAAAAAGCTTAAATTATAAGCAATTTAGTAGGATGAGTTTAATGGTAAAAGTTAAAATATTTTACACGAAGATTTAGATTTAAATTTTATTATTAAAAATAATTTCAATTTATTGACATAGAACAATATCTTTACTTGTAACACATTTTATAATAATAAATTAGTTAACAAAAATATTAAAAATGAAAAATTTGAAAAAAATATAATCGTAATAATAAATTAAATTAGCTATAATTTAAAAAAATACCGAGTAATGTAAAAGTTAAAAACTAAAAAATATAATCTAAAAAATAAAGTAAACCCAATCTCCTGAGTTCATTATTCAATGATTTTACAAAAGATTGAAACTAATTAATTATAATCTAAAAAAGAAAAAATTAATAATGATAAATATTTTATATCAAAAGAAATTCTGCTTAAGTTATATAGGTTTTTTTTTTTTAATTTTTAATGTAGTTTACTAGTATAAAATATATACTTAATAATATTTTTTTATATTAGGTATGAAGAATCGATATAAAAAATTGGATAATGGTATTTTTATAATTATTAGAATAAGTTATTATATTGATGATTTAACAATTGGTGTAAAAAATTATTTTATAGTGGTTGAAAATTTAACTAATATATTAAGTTGTAAGGATGTCAATTTTAACAAACAATCATGTAAAATATTTCAATGTTTTTTTTTTTAAACTCTTTGCATGTTGTTATGTCCTCCAATATTTTTGTTACTACTGTTTTTTGCATTCTGCATTACCAAAAAAAAGCTTTAAACTGTTGACATCATTTCGCTTTGCGTTGTCCTGTTATTGACCTATTGACCTATTATGGTTTCCTCTTTAAACTTCATTGATATTGTGGTATTCCTCCATCTCTATTATCATTTCATCCCTCTATTGTGGTTTTATTTTGATGTTGTGCTAACAAACAGTCTTTAGATAACAAACACCTTCTATTGCCTTGGTTTGTGAATTCCAAAAATTTTGGTTGTGGTTCTATTATCTAACATTGTGGAGGTAGCTACTCCTATTGTATCAACCCAAGTACTGTAAGGTATGTAACACTCTTGGTTATTAATTAATATAAATGTAATACTTTGTAATGTAATGTTTTAAAAGTTAGGATTTCTGGTAGGTTTAGAGTTTTATTATTTTTCAGTTTGACCAAAGCTACTGTGTACATTTTCAATGTGCTACTTTGGAAGATTTGGTCACTGTTTTCAATTTCTATCATAAGATTCTATCACTATCTTTGTTTGTTTGAATTAGAAATTTGATATATTGATGACATTTTCTTATACCATAAGCTAAGCTATAAGTACCTATACCTTATAAATTGCATAAACCTAGTTTTTTTATCAACTGAGGGAACTGCTATTGCCGTTAACTTGCATAATTTCATCATCGATTTTCTTTTGTCAGGGTAAAAGTGAAAACTCGTGCTAAGATTATTACTAGGCTATCAACATCACTAGTTTTCAGGGCCTCCTTTGCTTATGAGTATTGATTTGTGTCGGTGTATTATTGAAACTTTGTTAATCTTAGGTAATTGCAAATGATGATTGAATTGTCTCTGGGATTAGTGATTTGCATGTGGCCAACACTGATCATGCCAATGAAATTTTTGTCTATCCATTCTGATTCTAAAAAGAATAAGTAGCCATTCCTTATTTCTTTGTTTGGAATTTTGGTTCTTGTGAATGTAACACTAGTGAAAAATAAGCTTTTTACATCGGTTGTTAAGTACATTTTACATCGGTTATTCAGGCGGTGTTGAAGCGGACGATATAGAAAATAAGACTTTTTACATCAGTTCTGCAATCGACGTAAAAAGTATGACTTTCTACATCGATTGAGAAAATAACCGATGTAGAAAGTATACTTTTTAGATCGGTTGCGGGCAGAACCGATGTAAAAAGTATACTTTCTACATCGGTTATAGCCTTAACCGATGTAAAAAGTCATACTTTTTACATCGGTTCTGCCCGCAACCGATGTAAAAAGTATACTTTCTACATCGGTTATGGTCGTAACCGAGGTAGAAAGTCCTTTTTTTTTTAAATGTTCATTTTGTTTAGGTATACTACCGTATTATTTATTCACATACCTGCATATACACACAGAATCCAGGCAGACAATAGAGAAGCACCAGACAGCCAATACAGAATTCACATAATCTATATATTTAAACTAAATACATCATTATTTATTATCAAACTTTAATTTACAAATGAAATAACTTAAAATTACATCAAACAAGTATTGAAAGTTGAAAAGAAATGTAATAATCAGCCATGTACCTGTTGAAAGCAAAGAGAAAAGATGTTAGAAACTCTACTAAACATAAAAAACGTAATAAACATTTTAAAATAAGTTAAAAATAAACATACAATGATGAAATAATTAAATAAATAACTAACTTGTATCATGTAGTAACATTTCCCCATATTCCTTCATGATGATCATCTCGAATAGCATGTACATCATCTATTTCAGTTTCTTCATTGATACTAGATATCTTTGATAATAAGGGAGTTTGAGAAATATCAATATTTGAAAGATCATTGGTGTCATCACTAGCGATTGTTGTCTTTCCTTGAAGAACAATTGACCATCTTTTTGAGCAAGGATCTTGGACATAAAACACTTGTTTTGCTTGGTGGGCCATGAGAAAAGGGTCATCCTTGTAAGCTACTTTTTGAAGGTCAACCAATGTAAATCCCAATTCATCGACTTGCACACCACTGTTACTATCAACCCATCTGCATTTGAAAACAGGCACTCTAAATTTGGTGTAATCAATCTCCCAAATCTCTTCAATCACTCCAAAGTAAGATATGGAAGCCTTTACAGGATTTTTATCTTTAGAACTTGCAAAATGCATCGACTCTGCCACCACCATAACCCCACTATTTTGCATGGTACTTTTATCATCTTGAGACTTTGTATAAAATGAAAATGATTAATATCGTACCCAGTCCAACATATGACATCAAAGTTTGGGCCATTTGCTAGCCACTTCAATGTATCAGAGGCACCATCATCCTTCTTAATTGTTTCATCAAACCAGTTTAAGAACGTTTTGTTATGCTCATTCAACAACCATTTCTCGTTCATTCGAACATTCTCTTCCCTTATCATAGTTTTGTGAGTAGATAAGTAAAGTTGAACCTCATCGGTATTATTCAAAATATACAAATGTGCTTGAAGGACTTTTGCACGACCCATGCTTTTCACAGTTATGCCTCGTGTACCTTTACCTTCGTGTCTTCCCTCATGACGAGACTTAGGAACTCCTATGGGTTCCACCTCTGACAAATACTCTGTACAAAACTCAATGGCTTCTTCTGCAATGTATCTTTCAATCATAGATGCCTCGGGACGGTGTGGATTCTTCACATACCCTTTTAATATTTTCATGTATCGTTCTATTGGATACATCCACCTCAAATAAACTGGACCACATAATCTGATCTCTCTCACTATATGAACAACCAAGTGAACCATAATGTCAAAAAATGATGGAGGAAAATACATCTCCAATTGGCATAAGATAGTGAAAGCTTCATTTTCCAACTCATCCAATTTTAGAGGGTCAATGGCTTTGCTACATATTTTATTGAAAAATAAGCATAACCTACTTATTGTATGTCTAACTTTTTTAGGTAAAATGTCACGAATAACCACTAGAAGTAACTGTTGCATTAACACATGACAATCATGAGACTTTAACCCAACTAACTTTAAATCTTTCATCGAGACAAGTCTTTTAAAATTTGAAGAATACCCTTGTGGCACTTTAACCCCACGTAGGCACTCACAAAAAGAAATTTTCTCTTTTTTTGACAACGTATGACATGCCGGGGGCAAATATGTTCGCTTTCCTACAGACTGTGGAGCTAACTGATGTCGTATACCCATGTGAACCAAATCCAGTCGAGAATTGACTCCATCTTTAGTCTTGCCCTGTATATTGAGAAGTGTTCCAATGATGCTATCACACACATTTTTTTCCACATGCATCACATCAATACAATGTCTAACATCAAGTTTGTACCAATATGGAAGATCAAAAAATATTGATCTTTTCTTCCATATCCTTGTCTCCGTGACCTTTTTTTTAGTCTTTCCAAAAACAGTTTTGATGTTTTTAACCCGATCGTAGACTTGTTGTCCAGTTAAGGCTTTTGGAGCAACATCATTTTCTTGCAACCCATTAAAAGCTTTCCTTAATCTACGATAAGGGTGATTAGTCCTGAGAAATTTTCGATGACCAAGATACACTGTCTTCCTTCCAAGATGCAGTTGATGGTAACTTGTGCCTTCTTCACATATGGGACATGCTTTGTGCCCCTTAACACTGTATCCACATAAATTTCCATATGCTGGAAAGTCATTAATAGTGCAAAAAAGTATTGCCCGCATCTTGAAATTTTCATTACCATACGCATCAAACACCTCCACACCTTCTTCCCATAGAGTATGCAAGTCTTCAATTAAAGGAGCAAGATAAACGTCTATGTCATTTCCAGGTTGTTGTGGACCTGAAATCATCATGGACAACATGATGTATTTACGTTTCATGCATAACTCCGGAGAAAGGTTGTAAATTGTCAAAAGTACAGGCCATGAACTATGTTTACTACTTAAATTACCGTAGGAATTCATTCCATCTGTTGCAAGTCCAAGCCTTAGGTTTCTTGGCTCATTCCCAAAATCGGGATATAGTTGATCAACCATCTTCCATTGCAAACCATCAGCTGGATGACAAAGTTTTCCATCAATCAGTCTTTCATCTACATGCCATCTAAGGTTCTTTGCTTCATCTTTATTACAAAACAATCGTTTGAACCTTGGAATTATTGGAAGATACCATAACACTTTGGCTGGAGGCCGCTTTGTGCTGTCATTGCAAATAGAATCACCATCCTTCAGTTTATAACGTGAAGCTTGACACAGGGCATTCATGTAATCCTTCAAACTGATTTCTGTATAGTATGCAATCATTGGGGCATGCATGTATTTTCTTATACTGCATACCCATCGGACACAACACCTTCTTCGCCTCATAATTACGCTTTGGTAATGTGTTACCTTCCGGAAGCATCTCTACCAACAGTTCAAGTAATTTGGTGAAACTTTTATCACTCCACCCATTCCTTGCCTTCAAAGTGAATAATCTTAACACTGCTGACAATCGTGTCAAGGTAGTACATCCCGGATACAAAGGTTTCTCTGAATCAGTAGATAAGTTACCATACATATTTGCCCGCTCAAATGATGCATGCCCTACATCACGAATCATATCCTCTACCCAATCTTCCATATTTATATCAACCTCCACCGTTTGTGACACATTTGGCATGCCTAATAACTCACCATGCCATGTCCATTTTGTATAACTTTTGCAAAATCCATCACAAAGAATATGCTCTCTAATTTGACCAACACCCAAACGTCTCTCATTTAGACAATTAACGCACGGACAGTAAAATTATCCATTACTCTCAGGTAGATTTGTCTGCGCAAAATTCAAAAACTCTTCAACCCATTCTCGTACTCATCGCTCGTTCGTTTAGCATTTATCCAACTACAATCTATACTATACAAGAATCATCAACACATGATTTAGGATTAACCTTGTCACTCATTGTTGTTAATTTATTATCCTCACTATTGGTAAGACCCTATCCCATTCGAGAAAAAAGTTTTTTATTCATCGATTAACATACTTCTAAAATCTTGAATATCATACTTGGTGAAATTTCGGCAGCATTTCGCATCAGTCTCCAAGTACATAACTTCATTATGATTTTATTTACCATAATGAAGCATGTACCCAGAGACAATGCAAAATGAACTAAACCAAAATTTAATCAAGTACAATTTACAAGATTTATGAAGAAATTGTTAACCATTGAATAAAAAACTTTAGTCTCAAACTGTCCAACTTGGACAATTCAAGATTTAATATAATGAATGATTTACTTATTTAGTAATATACTCATTATATTCAACCTTGAACGGGAAACTAAGGGTATGCTCATATTTGAACTCAAGAAAACAAACCAACATATTTAAACTCAAAATCAATACTATAACATACATAAACCCTAAGCAAATATTCACATCTGCAATCACAAAGTAGAGGTGCATAGAACATACCTGATAGTCAACACAAAATGGTTGAGCGGTGGCCAAGCGGTGTCCAAATGGAGGCACAACGGTGGTTGAACGACGACACAGCACGGTATAGCCAAATAAAAAGCTTAAAAATTACACAATACAACCAAAATAAATGTAAATTTCAACCATAAAAATAGAATGAGATGCATAAATAACAACAAAGACGAGTTCGAACCTTACGGTGCGCGCGACGACGACTTTGAACGATAGAAATCGTTCCAACGGCGACGACGACCACGAACGTAAGCATGGAGTGAAACCACAAACAATAAGGATGTAGACAATGGCTAAGACTTAAACGAAAATAGAGAGAACAAGTTGAAACGAGAAACTGGGGTTTTGGAAAATGAGGTTAAACACGAACAGCGTCGAAAAATAAGTGACAGGGGAAGACATTCTACATCGGTTGTTTCGCAGAACCGATGTAGAAAGTACTTTCTACATCGGTTGAGAAACTAACCGATGTAGAAAGTTTTAAAAAAATCGACTTTCTACATCGGTTCCAGAACAACCGATGTAGAAAGTACTTTCAACATCGCTTGTTTCGTAACCGATGTAGAAAGTTTGAAAAAAAACTCACTTTCTACATCGGTTGGGAAAAGAACCGATGTAGAAAGTACTTTCTACATCGGTTATATAACACTCGATGTAAAAATTACTTTCTACATCGGTTATTTTCCCAACCGATGTAGAAAGTTTACATTTATTTACAAAAATGCCACCGCGTTTTTATTTACATCGGTTTTTAAAAAACCGATGTAAAATCTTGTTATAATATCGTATTTTTGCACTAGTGTAAATTTAAGCTTTTAGTTGATTTAATTTTGTGGCCTTACTGATATGTGCCTAATGAAAGTTGATATACTTTCTAGACTTTGGGAATGAAATGTAGTGATTTATGTGCAATGTTAAACTTGACATAAGTTGATCTTGCTATGTAATTGTGTTGCTCTATGTCTGGTATACTTTTATCAAGTTCTTTTGTTAGGCGGAGAGGGATGAAATAAAAGAAGACTAATAAAGAAAATTTGAAAATTAAGATTGTTGGAAAGGGTGGTTGATATGAACTCAATGAACTAATTCATGAGTAGCTTCTTGTTCCAAGAATGGTAATATTATAGTTGCCACATATGGAGTTACTTTTTTGTATATACTTAACATAGCCATAAACATAGAGTCATAAATTAGATGTGCTCGTTATTAGCCTTGTTTAAATATTTGGATGCAGAATGACTTTTAAGGAGATTTGACTTTTAGAAAAATAATCTAAGATGTGATAAATTTATTATTTGGATGAGTTGTGATACGTGATCTTAGAAAGAAAAATTCATTTTGAGATTTAGAAGTAAAAAAAATTAATCTTAAAATTTTTTTAATTCTTTTACAAAGACCGTAAAGTAGTTTTTTCTCCTTGGATACTTTCTTATCCTGACTCTAAACTGGATATTGAAAGTTGAAGGTCAATATAATTATAAAAGCTTTTCATATTAAATGGTTATACATGTGCTTTTTTACATAGGTTGATGTTTTTAGGGCACAACATTGAAAGCTTATGAATGCTAGCACATACACTTGTTATGTTCTAGCAAATTGGTATAACTGTTGTGATTTGCATTATGTTCTAGTAAATTGGTATAACTGTTGTGATTTGCATTGCCATATCATAAGAGCTGGAATCCTTAATTATGTTTTTTTTCAACATGAGTAAAGAAGACTTATACTAGAATGAAAGGAAGTATAAAATAAAAATTCAAGTAGGTGGCTTGCAAGCATGGTAATATATTAGAGAAAAACAATATGAAAAAGAAGGAGCTTTTATATATATTAAAGTTAGCTTTACAACTTCTTTTGCTTATTCTTTTTTCTATTGAGGGTGATTCTGTCATCATTTATAGGTATGGTGTTTGGTCACTTATAGCACATTTGGGTTGGGTAAACCAAAACTATGCACCAGACAAATTTTCAGTAAAAACCATACATGTGTCTCTGCTTAACTAGCTTAAGCCATTGGACTAGTTGGTGTGTGTTGTAATATAGGAGCCTCATCAAGTTATTTAACTTTTATCTTTGAAGTTTGAACACAAATATCCTCTCCTCCATTTTAAAATCAAATTGAAGATCAAAGTACTGCTTCATTTCACACATTTTACATTTGATATCTTGAATGCATCTGAGATGAGATTAAACAAAGGAATTCTCTACTTGGAAACTTGGACCAACATTGATTTTGCAAATAGATAATAACTAACAGAAAATAAATATATGCATGAAAAACCAAAAGAGTTGCTTCTTAGTTGTCAAAATGAATTTTTAGATATCCAAAACCAGAAGACTCAAATAAACTTGCTTCTTAGTTGCTACTTCTAGCTTCTAGTCTCTAAACTCTATATAAGAAAAAGGTTAAAAAAAACCTATATATAAGATAAGAATTGTATAATCAATCTTATGGTTTTAAACTCTCATTTATTAATTTTCTTTTGGTTTTGTGTGTTATATTTATCTTCTCTTCTTTTCATATAATCAAAAATTTCAAAATGCTGAATTTGATGATAGGATATGATTTTGATTATTTTGAGTTCATTTTGATTTTGAATTTACATGCCCTATTAGGAAGTTAATTTTTTACTGTTAAATTTAAATTAATGGGTTTATCCTAATTTTAAATTTTCATTAAAAAGCTAGATTTTCAATTTCAAATTTAAATTTATGCATTTATTGTGATTTTAAATTTTCAATCCTTGTTAGGAAGCTAACTTTTCAATTCATCAATCTTGTTCATAAGAAAATTAAGCAAAAAGGATCGAAGTGTTTCAACCGTCAAATTGACCAATTATTAAATATTGTAAGTTTCGAATTGAGCTATCATAAGCAAATTATCATAATGAACTTTTGAAAGCTTTGGATCAACTCATGTAAATGTGAACAGTTTGTATAAAAAAATTCTTATCATGTTATGACCTGTTAGAGCAATAATGCTAGCACGATCTGAACTACCAGTGGTTGCTTTGTTGGAGATACTAAGAATTGTAGTTAGAACATAATAGGAAATGAAATTAGCTTAATTTCAGGTCTAATTTTTTTTTTGAAGCCAGATAGATTTAATACTATTATTTGATTATTCTACTTAGAGCATGTTTTACCACATATGCAAACCCAAAGATGTCAACATATATAGAGCTATTGATTTAGAACATATTAATGCTTTAACCTTTTGTTTTGTTTGCTACATTCTAATTTATTTATGCTAATAATAAGATTTTCTTCTTATTTTATTTTTAATCAACAAAATTTGAGATTATTGGTGTCTTGAAGAATCCATTTCATCCTTCTCAGTCAACCAAGCTCATGAAGAAGATCCAAGCAAGTAGGAAGTCTACTTGCTCTTTACTTTCTTTTTTTACTAATTTGTCAACTCTTTTATCTTATTATTCTCTACTTGGTCTTATATTTTGTGAATCCTTGTTGAATATCTCTTCTTGTGACAATATTTAATTATTTATTTTTCAATACGACGAGGCTTGCATTTCCAGCCAAGTTATCTTAAAAAAATTTGATCATATTTTCACTAATAGTAATTTCTAAAAATATTCTGCATCATGAAGTAATATTATAATAATAAAACCGTGTACACAACTTAAGTGTAAAACAAGCTTCATTTGTAGGGTGTTACACATATCTCTTGTTTTGAACCCCCTAACTCTCACAATCAGCGTGTCTCCCTCTCTTAGCCAGCCTCTCTCTTAGTTCATGTAGCATATAACCTTCATCGTCACATGATCAAAACATCAACCTACCTCTCTCCACTCTCTCTATCTTATTCCATCTCCATGCACACGTATAAAAAAACAATTTTAAGTTCTACTACTATTCTGATTCTACCAATACTTCTTGATTAGGATTCTACTTCTTAAGTTCTTAATTTGTTGTATTGAAAGTATTGGTTCATGTTCTTCTATTTTTGAAGTCTTTTATTCACACCCTAGTAGTAATATTGCATGAGCATTTTAAAACCTAAAAATTGCTCAGTTTTAAAAAACTATACTCTCCAACATTTTAAATAATTGTAAAGAGCCTAGATGAGGTTTTAAAGGATTAAGTATGGGCTTTTGGGAAGATTTGGGTCATTTAGAATTCTTTTAAAGGTGTTTATGAGGGCATGATTCTAGAGTTAGAAATATTTTGTACACCATGACCTAATACTTTATACCATAAGACTTAAATCACTTAAGAATAGTGTTTTATATAATAAGAGTTAAGAGATAGATTAATTGCACTTGACCACTTATTATTGATTATTAAAATGATAATTAGCGTAATTATACATGTCTCAATTATAATTGATCTTTCCCATTTAATTTTATTTCTCCTTTTTTAATTCAAATTTGAGTGTATCCTTAGTTTTTAGTTTGATATGGAGTATAATAAGTTTATTGCTGAATAAGTAAATCACTAGTTGTATTCAATCTTGAATTGTCCAAGTTGGACAATTTAGGGCTTAAGTTTTTTATTTAGTAGTTAACAATTTGTTCTTAAATCTTTTAAATTGTACTTGATGAAATTTTAGTTAAGTTCATTTTGCATTATCTTTAGGTACATGCTTGATCATAGTAAATGACACCATAATCAAGTTATATACTTGGGGATAATGTAAAATGTTGCTGAAATTTCATGAAGTATGATATTCAAAATTTAAGGAGTATGTTAACTGATGAATAAAAACAAATTTCTCGAATAGGATAAGGTCTTACCTATAGTGAGGAAAATAAATTGTGATAATGAGTGACTAGGTTAATGGGTATCCTAATTCAGTATAGTGAGGAAAATAAATTGTGATAATGAGTGACCAGGTTAGTGGGTATCCTAATTCAGATGTTTATGATTCTTGTATAGTATGAATTATAGTTGGATAAATGTTAAACAGACGAGTAATCAGAAAGAGAATAAGGTGAAAGAGTTTTTGAAATTTGCATAGATAAATCTTCATCATAGTAACGGACGATTTTACTATCCTTGTGTTAATTGTCTAAATGAATGGCAATTGAATGTTGATTAAATCAAATAACATGTTCTTTGTGATGGTTTTTGCAAAATTTACACAAGATGGATATGAAATGGGGAAATACTAGACATGCTAAGTGTGTCATAGATAGGGGAAGTTGATGCAGATATGGAAGATTGAGTAGAGGACATGATCTATGATATGGGGCACGAGTTTTTTCAAGGAGCAAATATGTATGGTAATTTTGTGCAATGATGTGAACAAACCTTTATATCTGGGATGTACTAATTTTACACAATTATCAACGGTATTAAGATTATTCAATTTGAAGACGAGAAGTGAGTGGAGTGATAAAACTTTCACTAAATTGCTTGAATTGTTGGTAGAGATACCAAAACATAATTATAAGGCAAAGAAGGTCTTGTGTGTGATAGGTCTGGAGTATAATAAATACGCATGTGCCCCTAATGCTTGTATACTATACAAAAATTAGTTTGAAAGGTTACTTAAATATCCTGTATGTCAAGTTTCACATTATAAAATGAAGGATGGTGATTTGGTTGCGATGAAATTAAAAAAAGGCCTCCAGCCAAAGTATTTTGGTATCTTTCAATGATTTCAAGTTTGAATTAGTTGTTTTGTAATAAACATGATGCAAATAAGCTTAGATGGAATATAGATCAAAGGTAAAATGATGGAAAGTTTCATCATCCTACTAATGGTTTGCTATGGAAGACAATTATTCAACTATTTCCAAATTTTGGGAATGAGCCAAGAAACATAAGACTTGGACTTGCAACAAATGGAATGAATTTGTATGGTAATTTAAGTAGTAAGCATGTTTCATGGCTTGTCTTTTGGTAATTTACAACCTTCCTCCAAAGTTATGCATGAAACGTAAATACACTATATTGTGTATGATGATTTCAGGATACGGGCCATGCTGAAAATGACATAGATGTTTTTCTTTCACCCTGATTGAAGACTTGCAAAATCTATGGGAAGAAGGTGAGGATGTGTTTGATAGGTATGGTAACGAACATTTCAGGATACGGGCCATGCTCTTTTGGATTATTAATGACTTTCCAACATATGAAAATTTGTGCAGATATAATATTAAGGGGGCCGGGGGGGAACATGTCCTATATGTGAAGAAGACACAAGTTACCATCAATTGCATCATGGAAAGAAGACAGCTTACCTTGATCATCGAAAATTTCTCAACAATAATCACCTGTATTATATATTAAGGAAAGCTTTTAAAGGATTGCTAGAAAATAAGGTTGATCCAAAGACCTTAACTGGACAAGAAGTTTATGAGCAGGTTAAAAACATCAACTTTATTTTTGGAAAGACTTAAAAGAAGCCCACTAAGACAAAGAAATGGAAGAAAAGATTAATATTTTTTATCTTCCACACTGGTGCAATCTTAATATTAGACATTGTATTAATATGATGCATGTGGAAAAAAATATGTCCGATAGCGTAATCGAAACACTCCTCAATATACAGGGCAAGACAAAGGATGGTGTGAATTCTTAACTAGATTTGGTTCATATGAGTATACAAAAGTAATTAGTGCCACATTTTGTAGGTAAGCAGACATATTTATCCCTAGCATGTCATACATTGTCAAGAAAAAGAAAATAAGTTTATGTGAATGCCTACATGGAGTTAAAGTGCCACAAGGTTACTCTTCAAATTTCAAAAGGCTTGTATCCATGAAAGATCTAAAGTTAGTTGGACTAAAGTATCATGATTGTCATGTGATGATGCAATAACTATTCCCCGTGGTTATTTGTAACATTTTGCCTAAAAAAGTTAAACATTTCATAACTAGGTTGTTCTTATATTTCAATGTCATATGTAGCAAAGTCATTGATCCTCTAAAATTGGATAAGATGGAAAATGAAGCTTTTATCATCTTGTTCCAATTGAAGATGTATTTTCCTCTATTGTTTTTTGACATTATGATTCCCTTGGTTGTTCATATAGTAAGGGAGATCAGGTTGTGTGATCTAGCTTATCTACGATAGATGTATCCAATTGAACAATACATGAAAATCTTAAAAGGATATGTGAAGAATCCATATTGTCTTGTGGCATCTATGGTTGAAAGATACATTACAAAAGAGGCTATTAATTTTTGTATAGAGTATTTGTCGGAGGCGGAACCCATAGGACTTCCTCCTAAGTCTTGTCACGAGGGAAGACATAGGTAAAGGTACGCAAGGCATAACTGTGAAAAGCATGGGTCGGGCGGAAATCCTTCAAGCACATTTGTATCTTTTGAATAATACTAATGAGGTTCAGTCTTACCTATCTACTCACAAAACTATTATAAGGGAAAAAAAATCTTCAAATGAATGAGAGATGGTTGTTGAATGAGTATAACAAAATATTCTAAACCTTGTTTAATGAAACCATTAAGAAGGATAATGATGCCTCTGATACATTGAAATGGCGATCAAATGGCCCAAAATTTGATGCCATATATTAGAGTGGATATGATATTAATCATTTACCTTTTTCACAAAGTCTCAGGATGATAAAAGTATCATGCAAAATGGTGAGGTTATGGTGGTAGTTGAGTTGATGCACATTTCAAGTTCCAAAGATAAAAATCTTGTTATGGCATCCATATCATAATTTGGAGTCATTGAAGCGATTTGGAAGATTAATTACGCTAAATTTAGAATGCTTGCTTTCATATGCAAGTGGGTTAATAGTAATAGTAGTTTGTAAGTTGATGAATTGGGATTTACATTGGTTTATCTTCATAAAATAGCTTATAAGGATGACCCTTTTATTATGGCCTACTAAGAAAAACAAGTGTTTTATGTCGAAGATCTTTCCAAAAAAATACTATCAACCATTTTTCAAAGAAAGACCTTAATTGGTAGTGATGACACCAATGATGTGACAAATGTTGATATTTCCCAAACTCTCTTCTCATTAAGGATAGCTACTATCAATGAAGAAAATGAAATTGATGATGTACATGCTTTTCGAAATGATCATCATGAAGGAATATGGAAAAATATGGCTAATGTTGCTACATGATACATGTTAGTTATTTATTTTATTAAATTATCAATCTATATTTATTATTACTTATTTTAAAATGTTTTTTACTTATTTTATATTGATGAGATTTTCTAACATATATTTTTTACATGTTTCAACAAGCAAATGGTTGACCTATCTAAGAACCTTCCTTCCCAAAGTGGATCTGATAGCCACTCTCGGCAGAAGAAGGGAAGACGAGTCACACAGTTAAGAGAGTTAACCCTTAGCTAAGATGGTGACCAGAGGATTCATATAGAGTTTTAGCAAGCTAAGGGAAATCCTTTAGGACCAAACAACATAAAGTTTAAGAGTTAATGACCCTTCTTAGATAGAGCAAAGATAATATTTTGACGGAAGATTAGGATAATGTAGAGCTATAAATCAAAGATCAAATTTGGGAAACTATCATGGTATATCACTTTAAAGCATTGAAATTCTCCATATCTTCATGATATACTCTAACATCCTAATAATAATACTTGTCTTACGCATAAGTCATATAACAGAATCTCTATTAGTTTGTTATCTCATGATGCAAAATATTTTTTTATAAAATACTATTAATGAATTCCTTTTAATAGTGGCAGTAATTAAATTTAACACCAGCATACAACTCATACATGCTTTGAATATCTTTTCATAAAAATGTTGATAGGCATAAACCACACACATTCTTTAGATCACTTTCTCATCACAACATAGATATTATTTGACTCTTACTCACTTTATGTCTTAATTATAAATGATTCTCATTCTTTAATCACCCTTTCAGTGATAATTTAATTTAAGGCATATCATAAACAATCTTAGTCAAAAAATATCTTTTACTTTCCACATACTCTACCTTTTATTCTAGGATATGAGCTTATTCTGAATGGTTGTCATCATCATAATTTCTTGAGGCCATATGACTTCTATACAGAAGGTCTTGTGACTTCCATATATGCACAAGCCATGTGACTTGGCATGGTAAAAGTAGTGTCTTAAATTTTCACGTGGGACTTTCTTTAGTGATCCCTTGACTTATTAGGTTCCATTTTAAGTTTTCATAATAATATACATGCTCAATGTTTAGTTAATATGGTATGCACATATAGCATCCAAATCATCCAATTCCTTATATAATTCATCCATTCATGGAACCATATTTCACATCAATTTTCATGCATCATTCAAGAAAGCACATAGTACACTTGTATACAAGTAAACGTACTCAAAAGTTATTATGGTAAATAGACATAAACATTTACTCAAGAATTCACCTTCTTATCAAAATTATTTGCTTATGCATGATCCTAAATTTTTGGACAACATGTCCTCTTATCTTAAAATTATCCCACTAGCCTAAATTCTTTGAGTTTTATGATAAGTTTCTCATAGGAAACCTAAGTCACACATTCCTTCTAAGTTATCTCTTAACCTTTCATTTTCTCAAAATTAAGTTTCTCTTATATTTTTAATTTAAGTTTATGAAATGGCAGAGTTTAAGAATATTTGGCCAAATGGCCTATTTAGGTTAATCTTCTTTGAATTAATTAATTTAGATGTTTATGCACAACCCTCCTAATTCAAGTTTTAGTGGTAGAGTTTTATGTTTTCTTTGATTACTAACTTAACTAATTAAGTTTGAACCACTAACTTAATTTTTACTTATTTGCATCATAATTAAGGGTTGGCCAAAATGTATCTTATGTCCCCAAGACATCATGGTTCATTTTTCTAGCATTTAGAAGAAATTTTATACTAGTTATGATTTATGCTAGTAAATTAAACCAACATAGAAATTTTAAGACTTGTCCTTCTTAATTACTAGGTATGGCTAAATGGCCCTTTAAGCTCCCGTAATCTCATAATTTACTTTTAATCACTATCATGTGTATGGTAATTTGTGAGCCTTAACAAGATTTTAACTTACTTTCACTAATCTTCCTATGTTTGGTGGAATGGTTACCCAAACCATCATCAAGTCTTTCTTAAATTTTTAATTCTTTTCTCGTACATGGTTAGGATTCTTATTGCACATTAACCAAAATTTTAAACTCTAATCTCCTTAATTAACCTAGGGTGGCCGAATTGCACCCTTGACCAAACCAAGGTCATTTTCTCAAAGTTCTTTGTACCATGAACTTTCAGAACTTATTGCATCATTTGCTTTTGGATCCATCAAGATTTGTCCATACTCCATAGCATTGGTTGTGATTATGGAGATTTTTAAGTGTCTTATTTAATTTTTTAGTCAACAAGTCCACCATTTCTCTTACTAGCTTTAAGATCCAATTTTGGAGTTAAGTTTGCAACTTTTGAAACTTAAATTTTATAGTCCTTCAGGATTAAAATAACATGGGTCCAAATCTAGACTTTTAAAAATTCTAAGTTCCAAATTAAAGATTTTAAGAGGAGGCATAAGAAAGCTCATAACTTTTAACATAAAGAGCAAAAAGAAATCATTCTCCAAAACAACCAAATAGAGATCCACTAGATCTACTGCAAGTTTTATTCATCCCTTACTTTGAGCATCTCAAAAATCTTAACAAAAACTCTCAAATCTACCCAAATTATTAAAAATCATTTTTAAGAAATTTTAATCGATTAAATTGCTTAGAAGATTCAAGAAGCATTTTAATCCATCAAAATTTCTCATTTAACTTTCAAAAATCACTAAAACTTGGTGATGCTCATTTTTAACAACCAAGGATAGTTTCGAACTTCTTAAGCAAGTTGTAACATCCAAAATTTATTTCTTAGATTGCACTATTAAGAAATAAATGATTATATAACTTTCCCCTTAAATCTTAAAGGAAATTAGAGAATTTTCAATAAATGATGAAAATGCCCCTATATTTGGGAAACCGAAATAATATGCAAGAAAAATATAAAACAAGAGTTAAAATAAATTTTAAAGGATTACAAAACATCATAAATGATCAAAGGTATTCATAAAAACTTAGAAAATAACAAAGCGACGAAAATGCCCTTAGGAAATTTTGAAAATGCCTAGAATGCCCCTGTCGCAACCGTAATTAAAACGAGACGACGAACTCGCTAAAAATTTAAAAAGAGATTTTATTTGGTAATGTGGAGCCGCCACCAAATTTTTATTTGAGGGAAAAAGATTTGGAAAAACCCTAACTTAAGGATGAGATTTTAGGTTCGGAAGTCGGTTACGAATAGGGAAGGTGTTAAGCACCCTACTCGTCCGTTCCAAAGAACGGTACCCTTAAACTGAATGTGTGATTTATTTGAAAACTATTTAATCCTTTTAATTAGAATAGAAAATAAATAAGTTGATGGAAAGATAGTTTGACAGGACTTGATCCTGCTCCTACGCATTCCCTAGTGCAATGGGAAACTCAAGGCTTACATAGTTTTGGTTTGAATTTATATTCATTATTTTTATTCCCAAAGGTATTAATTTGGTTCTTCTTTTATTATATAGCAATGAATGTTTGTCTTCTATTAAAAGGGACGCATTTAGTAAATATTAAAAAGTCTTCATAGATAATACCGCATATAAGTAGTTAATTAAAAATTATTTAATTTTTTTTATATTTTTTATCATTATATCATCCCTAATTATATTTTATTTTTTCTATTTTTTTGAAGTGTCAAAGAAAGGGTGGAGGAATCGAGTGCAGATATTATATCATGAGACATATGTTTTACATTGTCTTAGCATCTATAGTTGATTCTTGGGCCAAGGTAATTACAATTATCATAACTTGGTAATTTTATTTTAATTTATAACATGATCTCAAATTTCATTTCAACATATTGTAAATATTTCAAAATCATCACCTTTTGATCAAACAAGACATTGATGATGTTAGAAGATGTTGGCGAGAATGGATGATAGAGATAACCAATTTGAGTTGATTTTATGTTACTTTAAGTTATTTTTTTTGTAAAATATTCAATGTATTTAAATTTGATAATGCACAATGATATATTTAGTTTTAAAAAATGGATTTTAGTTGCTATATTGTCTGGTTGTGTTTTCTAGTTGTATATATAGATATTGTAATTAAATTATGTGGTAGTATGCTCAATTGGATAATAAAAAAATGAATTTCTACATTGGTTCATACTTTAACCGATCTAAAAAGTTCCAGTTTCTACATCAATTAATGTCTAAATCAATGTAAAAAGTTAAACTTTTTACTTTGACTAATATTTAAAAAGAGTCACTTTCTATATCAGTTAAAGTATAAATTGATTTAGTAAGTAAGATTTTTTATATCAGTTGAAATAAAAACCGATGTAGAAAGTCTATGTACTATATCAACTTACAACTTTTAATCAATGTGGAAAATAGACTTACTATATCGATTCTTATTTTAACCGATATAAAAAATTTCTTTAATTATATCGGTTGTGGAACTTTATATCCCCACTTTTATACCACTTAAATAATTAATATAAAAATTTAAAATAATTGATATAAAAAATTTATTATGCACTAATAATTACATATCTTTAAGTTTAGAATTCTAATTGAATTAAATTAATTCTTTAATAGTTTATTTACATACAACATGGTAAAATTAAAAGAATAAAATAGTATTTTAATCTTAACAAACACTTAAATATAACACCCATATATTATAAAGGTTTATGTAAAATATAAGAAAATATAGTTTAAAATATAAAAATATGTTAAGAAATTGTTTTTATTTTTATATTTTATTATAAATAATATTTTAATATAATGTGTATAGTTTTCACTAAAATCAAAATATAAATTTCAAATTTTTTTAGTAAAGTTACGGTTAAAAGTGTAATATATCAAAGATAATTGTAGTGAAGTTAAACATTTCATTGTAAACTATATTTTTAATATAGTTTGCATATTTCTCGTCAATTTTAAATAATAACAATTTTTAATTCTATTGACAATATCACTCTTATCCGTATAAGGTAGAACTAATTGTGCTTGATAAAATGTGTTGATTATTTTGTTAATATCGTTTGTTTTGTCGTGCCTATTCGGTTAATTTTCAGTTATGTCAATGATATAATTATTAATCTCAATTTCAATATCATTTATAATAAAATGAACATAATTGTTATTTCTCTTATCTATTTTTAAACTTTCTTTTTTTATTAAAAAATTATATATATACTATAACTAATTTGTTTCAGCAAATCATTTGTTTGCTTAAATAATATTGATTTGATATTTTTATCCATGTTAAAAAATTCATCTTTTTTTTATTGTAAATGTTTCTTCATCATTAACTTATAGAATCAACTATTAAATTCATGTCAGAATGTAATTCATTGGAAGAGACTAGTTACCTACCATTTTTTTTTTAATATTTATTGTTGCAAACTGACCGGAACCAGTTGGCACACTAAAACGTTTAAAAAATATTAGAAATGAACTCATAAAAAATTATTTAAATAAAATTTTGTAAAACCTTTAAAAAAATTGATTTATAAAATAATAATAATTTTCTAAGATACCAACAGTGTTAACCATTTATTTATAACTTTTATTTGATAGTTAATAACTTTTTAAAATAAAAAAATAAAATAAATCTAACAATTTTTTATTAAATATAAATGAATGTATTTTTATTTATAATTTTTTTTTAAAAAAATTCAAATAAATTTAAGAATAAATTTTTATTTAAGAATGAATGAAAATTTAATTTCATAATGCACCTAATACGTTCACTTTGAAGCGGATATTTTGAGCTAATGATATAAATTTATTATAATTTAAATTTTTATTTTATTTTTTAATAAAATAAAAGTATGCCTTTGAAATAAAGAAAAGAATATTTATAAAAAAATTTACAAAATAATTTATTTTTCATTCTTATCTGCGCTGAATATACGTAACAAAGAAATCAAAATTATAATTTTAAAATAAATTTGGAATTAATAATTTTTTGCTTTTGTAAAAAGATAAAATTAAAAAGGGTTGAAAACAATCCTATTTGTTGTAAAAAAAATTATATTTATAGAAAAAAAATAAAAATTTTCCTTGCATAAAGTTTAAGATAATGATATAATACAGAATGAATAATTATACAATTGACGTTCTAAACTATTACAAAAATTAATTATGAAATTTTTTTTGAAATATTTAAAATTAAGCTAAAAAAAATTATTTTATAAAAATATTTGCAATGCATAGAGTTTAATATAACGAGATGTACAATAAACTGTTACGATATACAACAGTTTAGAATGAATAATCATAAAGTCAATATTATAATTCTTGTCTCGATGTTATAGATTGTTGTCCGAAATTTAGATCAACAAAAAAAATCTATAATTTTGAAAGAAATTTTAATTAAAATTTAATTATAACTAAAAATTAAAAAAATAAGAAAACTGTAAAATTAAATTATATAATAATAATAATAATAATAATATATACCTCCTTTCTTGTAACTTTTTTTATTTAATATTTTAAAATCGCTATTTACATTTTTAAAAGGAAAAATAAAAAAACTGTAAAATTACATAATATATACAAGATAATAATAATAAAAATATATACATTTTTTTCTTAAAATTTCTCACATTTATTATCTTGATAGTTGCTATTATATTTTTAAATTACTAAATATATTTTTCTTTTTTGTAGTTTTTTATTATTTTTTAATATTTTTTCTTTAAATCTAAAAGCTTAATTTATAATATATAAATATATATATATATATTAAATAAATAATAATTAGTTGGGTGACTACCTTATTATCTTATCTTAAAAGAATCAAAAGAAAATTATCCAAAAAATAAAAGAAAAAAAAGAGGCTCATGAGCATTTCATCCAAAACATATTTAAAATTTCGCGCCGGATCCAAATTTCCCTCTCTCCCTATATGCTAACTAGGGTTTTTATTATTTGTATTTTTTTATGTAAATAATATTGTTTCAGGAGGTTATTATGTAAATGGAGATGTTTCAAACGAAACTATGTGTATGGGTATGTAACAATAATTGTTACATATTTCGAAATTGTGTCACATTTATTAGCTTTTCTCACCAAGAAACACAAATTAAGCATCTGCATTTAAAAAATATGACACAAATTAAGCATCGTGCAACACAGTCGAGTGTGCCCCAACATTAGCAAGAAACACAACTCAGTAATTGTTTCATAGTTTGAGAAAGATGTGACAAAGTTATGTGATAGGTTTAGGAAGGGTGTATCTATCTATGTCTGCTACATTTGGGTGTTGTCATGCTAGCATGGACTCTAGAGGTAGTCTAACATGCGATATAGACTCTTTCTCCCTTGCAGATGTTGAAGAAGGCATAGAGTGCAAAGCTGCACAATATGTTAACCTTATGTCTACACAAGAGGGTGTGACATAATTATCTTTAAAATCACTATTTCAATTTCATCCCTACTTTTTTTTTAACTGTTGTTTATCTTAAACATTTAAAATAAATAAATAAATCTGATTTATTATATTGTGAATGTTGCTTTTTTTTATTTGATTTTATTCATTTAAGGTTAGTTAAATATATTTTTTAATTAAATTTATTTATTTTTTAATAATTTTTTTAAGTTGATTAATATTTATAATATTCTATTAGTGTATTAATATTAGGAAGGGAAGTAAATAAGGCCGTCTGACAGGAGCTTATGATTCGGTTCATTTAAAGCCTAGTTAGACTTAGGTCGTTTAATGCCTAGTTAGACTTAGATCGTTTAATAAGTGGACCTATTTATATTTATATATTATATATTTATATTTGTTTTAATATATTATATTTATAATATTTATTTTATATTTTATTTACATAATATTAATATATATATTTTAGATCTATTTAATGACCTTCTTTGCAAATTTTTTTAATTAATTATTTATACAGACTTTAAGTTTATTTATTGATTTTTTTGTAATGTAGATTTTAAACATGATTGCATGTCTTGTAGGCTTTAAATTGTCAGACCTTGATAGAAAAAAAAAAAAACCTTTAACAGGCAACAGGCTCAAGCTCATGCCTCAAACTTTTTAAACATGCTAAGCTTGAACACTCACTACGTCGTATTACATTTTTTGCAATATTTAAAAAAATGTTACCTATTAATTTTAGTAACATTTTAAAAAGTGTTGCATCTTATCTATGTTGTAAAATATTATTAGTAACATTTAAAAAATGTTATAAAAATATAAAAAAAATGTTACCTATTAATTTTAGTAATGTGGCAAAAAGTATAATATGTAGTAATGACTTAAAACCTAATTCGGTTCGGCCTACTTCCATCCCTAGTTAATATTTATTTATTAAATCTATTTTATCGGTATAATTATCATTTAATTTAAAATTTTATGATAATCTATATTTTGATAAGTATTTATGTTAAATATATAAATTATTAAATAATATGTGTGTTAAATTTTGCTGTTCTTAAAATTTTATTTTATAATGTTCTTTTGAAATTATCATTTTATAAAACTTTTTGGAATATTTGTTAATAACATAATAATGACTTTGTATATTAACTTATAAAACAGTTTAAATTTTTTTAGGATTTTAATAATATTAGTTATTTAAAGTATCATACGTAATTATATAATTTATTCTTTTATAATAGTAAAGTAACATAAAGAATTTTATAATTTATAATTATAGAATATTAATTCATACTTTAAATTAGCATTTAATTTTTTATATATAAAATAATATTCAGTTTATAACTTAAAATATATTTATAATTTAAAATGTTTTCATATTTATATATATATATATATATATATATATATAATTATTTCAACATAATAATAATAAATATTAAGTTATGAATCTGTTTGCAATTTTATTAATAGAACAAAATTAATTTCTTTAAAATAACGTAATTAATTAATAATTTATTATTTAAAAATTGATTATTTTAAAATTATGTTAAAAAAGTTTAAACGCAATCAGTTAATAATACTAAATAATAATTTAAAATAGTCATTAAATTTTTTATATTGAAAATAATAATTAATTTTAAAATTACATTATATTTTAAAATATTATTATGTTTTAGACATAATTAAGTATCTGATAATATTAATAATTATTAATTTTATAAACTATCTTAAATTATATTTAATACCATTTGCTTAATAAAAATTTATTTAAAGTAATAATTTTAAATTTTTATTCTTAATACTAATTAATAATATAAAATAACGTTAAAATTTATTTATATTCAAAAATTTTAATTTAAAAATTAAATTATATTTTAAAATATTGTTATCTTCTTGATATATTTAAATATCTGATAATAATATTCATATATATTATTTTATAAACAGTTTAAAATTTTATTTAATATCCTTTTCTTAATATTAACTTATTTCAAGTAACATAAATAAATTTAAAAATTTTATTTTGTAATAATAATTAATAATTTAAAATAACATTAAAAAATTTTATATTAAAAAATGCAATTTTAAAAATATTATATTTTCATAATACTATTGTGTTTTTATTATTAAAATATCTAATAATAACATTGATAAATATTATTTTATGAAACTATTAGAAAATTTTATTTCGTGAAATAATAACATTTTATTTAAAGAAACGTAATTTTATAAATGTGAATTTAAATTTTATGGTTTAAAAATTTATGTTTAATAGAATTTTAATGTGATAATAATTATTTGTACAAAATATTTTTATATTTATATTATTTAATTAATAAGATTTTATGAATTTAACAATATTTGAGATTTTATTTTTATTAATTTTGCAGGAGAAAAATTAATAGTATGTGGTTCACAAATCTCATATTAGATTGGAACCTAATAATCCATCAACTTCTAAAATTTTAAAATATATATGTATGAAAACAAATTTTGAATGGAACTCGAGATTAAGAGTAAAAAATTTAAAAAATAAATTAGTTCATCAAAAGAAACAGTATTGTACAAGTTCCAAAATAAATTGTTAACCATTTAAAAAGAACTAATTTTTTAAGTATTCCCTAAATACAATTTTTTTAAAGTAAATCTACCTTAATTGAAGTTTTGGTAAAAAAAATGGAATCTAAAAATACATACATTTTATATATTATCTAAAGAATATATAATTACTTTTGAAGATGTTGTACCGTTGAACACACAGATTACGTTTAAACAGTCTTCTAGCTATTGGTAGTACTTTGGTTCGGGTTTGGAAGCTAATTGTTAAGCAGCTTCTAGGAATTTCACCACCTAAGAATGAGTTACATGGAGCATTATTGAAGGCAACTTGTTCACTTCAACATTTCTCCGATGTTGAGGATCATGTGGGTGATGCAATTCAGTTTGAGAGATACATGCGAGCATATATTCTTCAATTGATTGGGAGAGTAATATTTTATGATCATTCAAGCAAAGTAATATTACTTACATACCTTCCTTTATTGGTTGATTTAGATCAAAGTGAGAGATACAGATAGGGATTAGCTATACTGTCTTATGTATGTGTGAGTTGTGTACAACCATAATGATAAAAAAGACATATTTGATTTTACATTGCTAATATAATTATGGGTTTGGGATAAATTTTCCTATATTGCTCTTATTGATCCTGGGATAACAAATGTTACAATTCCATATGGTGCTTAGTAAATATATTATTTATTTCATGATTATTTGTTAATTTAAATTATGATTGAACATTATTGTAATACAACGCATACAAGAACATGAATCACAAGAGAATATGTTGTTAAAGGAAGTCCTTTAACATTAAAGTATTAGAAATTGAAAAAACTTTTAATCTTATTGAAAATATGTTCATGTCTTATTTGTAGGTGGATGGGCGAGATGATTCATTACCTGACAACAAAGGTGTCACAGTCCAGAACTTAGACATTATTGTATTTGATAACATTCTTCAATATATTGAACAAATATTGATAATGTTCAAAGAGGAAGATTGCTTTATTGAGGCACGAATGTCTACACCAACTGCTGCATAGGATCCAACTTGCCAGGTTCTTTAAGAAGATAGGGTTGACTATCAATGGATTCAATGTCGTCGAAGGCATGTTAAACATTAAACACATAACATTCCATCCTTTCCACAATGATCATAAGGCCAATATTTTGTCCTCTAGTAAGAGATACCACCATCACCGATACCTAAATATGTTTATCCATCACATCATTTTAGTGTATATGCATGTTTGTCGTTTGCAACACCTTCAGGTGAAGGTCCATCTTATGCACCCACCTTCCAAGGAGGATTATCCTTGTTTTAGATAGGAGGATCTTTCTTTCATGGAGGAGGATCTTTGCCAACATTCGCTCAAGTCACATTATCTTATGTTCCATCTCCTAAGACACTCTTTGATGTTTCCTAGTCATCACCTCCAACAGATCTTGGAGTTGGTCGAAGTTTTTATACATCGTCTCCATTTAATCCCACCATGATCATACTTCCTTTGTTGATGCACTAATATGTTTATAGTTCAAACATTTTGCAAGATTTTAGTGGATAGGGAATCGATTTAATGTAGACTTGTTGGCTACATTTCATGATGCTGCTAGGATTGAAGATTCTTACGATAATGTGACATAGCACCGTTGTCAAAATTCAAGAAGATATGTTAAGGATAAGAATGTTGATAATTAAAAAATTTGCTTATATTATGATGCAAACTTTGTAACAAACTTGTTTGGATTAAATTAACTTTATCTTTATTAATGTATCTTATGACAGTTGATTTATTTTCCTTTCATATGTACATAACATATTTTATGGTTTTGTCAAAAGAAAAAATAAACAAAAATGCGAATATACTTGTTAAAATTAAATACATTGAGAATTCAAATTAAAAGCAATTTTATAGACATATATAGATGTTTACATTATGATTGTTGAGAGTTTGGGCCTTGTACTTGATGTGGACATTGAGACTGTTTATCACCGACTCATTTCTTTACATAATCAACATCTTTGTCTTGGTTGGGATTCAATACAATTTGTTTCATATTTTATACATGTAGACTTGGGTCATACCTTTCCCTGTAATTTGTCATCATCTAGCACTAGTATCCAATCTGTGAATGTGGAAAAGTAACGTTATTTCCAATTGGATACCATTCACCTAAACATTTCACAACATATACATAAGATCCATAAATTGGTAAAAAAAACAACGCTAACTACAACACATGCAGTAATAACCTAGGAGCATGGATATCTTAACAATTAAAATCTACCACATTGAAAAAATCTTTGTCATAAAATCACAAGCCATTTGTTATTACCTCGTTGTGTGATTGTGTTAAATGTTTCTTCAACTTCAAAATGAGATGATTGGATGTCATATCTACGCACTTCATGAGAACATGCATCCTTTTGATTTTTTTTTCTAATGGAATCCATTAGTTTAGCATAACATCATAAACCAAAGTTCATCTCTGCCTTAACAGTTATCCCTTTTGCACAAATTATTCAACCAGTTGATTATATGTACATTTAAGAAGAGTTGTAATTAGAAGATTACGAGCACCTTTCAATATTTATTAACTCACTTGCATAAATTAGTTGTCATGTGCTCATATCGCCTACCATTGTCTTCATAAGCCAAACTCTATTTTCCTTTGAGATGCTGTCAATCCATCTAACAACCTTAGGACTATTTTGCCTAAAATTTTCCAATTTTTCATGAAAGATATGCATACATGGTGTGTATCCTTCAGAAAATAAAAAACATAATTAATCAAACCATATTCGCATACACTTGTATAGTACCATAAATATAAAAATACCTAATTTAAACAATTCTTGCTTCAATTTTTAATTTTGAAAAAATGATTAAAATTACTTGTAATATGCTAAATGCAATACACATGATAATCATGTCAAGGTTGCCATCCAAAGTGTCTATTGTTAATAACAGATTTTATGCTTTGGAATCGATCTGATATAATACATGTTCCATCTTTTTGGGTCATATGCTCCCTTAACAAAGGCAGAAACCAACTCTATGCATCTAAAGTATCACTCTCAATAATATCAAATGAAATTAGTAAAACACAATTATTACCGTCTTGAGTTGTTGCAATCAATAACATACTGTTATATTTTCCATACAGGAAAATACCATCAATTTGAATTAATGGCTTGTAACACTTAAAGGTTTTGCAACACTGCCTATATGTCCAAAAAATTTGAAAAAACTTTTGATAGCGGTTGTCAACTTGATGACCAATTACTACCTCAGTCACTTCGAGTTCATGTACTAATCCTAGTGAAAAATTTATCATAAAATGTAACCATCTAGGCAATATTGTGTATGACTTGTTCCAATCACTAAAAGCATAGAAAATTGCTTTCTATTTGGCCATCCATGTCTTTCTATATGAGATTTTGTATCCATATTGACTTAGTATTCTTTCTTATATCAATGATATGGACACTAATGGTTCTTGATTTGCCATACTTTAGCATACACAAATAATAAAATTTTCAATTTTCGTGATAGTTCCTTTTATCATAAATATAGACATTAATATAATTCATACCTAAAATGCAAGAACATTTTTGTTGCTCGCCCCATTTTATTACAACTCATTTGTTTTTTCTCTTTGAATTGATTGCCCCCATTTGTTATGGGCATCCATGCACATGATTGGGATACCACATATCTAAAATGGATGATTTTGATTCAATTACAATAAAAGCATGATATACCTTCATGGAGCAATATTTCATTGCCAATTGAACTTCATCCTTCATTTCAAACTATAGACCAATATACAACTTATCCCTTGTACACCAATTTTGAGGTGAATCAAAATTATTAAAAAAAATTGTCTCTTCATTTTTTGTTCCAAATAAATGTGCTATAATGTGAAGAACTATTGAAGAAAGGTAAACATTGTCGCAATCGTAATTAGAACGAGATGACGAACTCGCTAAAAAATTTAAAAGAATTTATTGGATTAATTGGAGTCGCCACCAAATTTTTATTTAAGGAAAAAATTTTGGAAAAACCCTAACTTGAGGAAGAGATTTAGGTTTGGAAGTCGGTTGTGAGTAGGGAAGGTGTTAGGCACCCTACTCACCCGTTCTGAAGAACGGTACCCTTAAACTGAGTGTGTGATTTATTTGAAAATTGTTTGATCCCTTTAATTAGAGTGAAAATAAATAGATTGATGGAAGATAGCCTGATAGGACTTGACCCTGCTCCTACGTATTTCCTTGTGCAATGGAAAACTCAAGGCTTACATAGTTCTGGTTTGTTTTGAAGGCTTGACCTTCAGAGGTACTTGAAAAATGAACAGAGTATTTTGAAAATACTTTAAAGAAAATCCTTAGTCCACATATGAACAGGATCCAAGACAACTACGGCTGCACTGAGACCCATATGAATTCCTACACATCGAACAACAGAAAAAGCTACAAGTTCATGTTTAGGGTTCATTGCGTGAGACCTAGAATCATAAATGGAGTTTTTCTTGAAATTATTTATAAAAAGATTCTTAGTCCACATATACACAGGGTCGAAGACAACTACAACTGTACTAGGACCCATATGAATTCCTAAACATAGAACAACGGAAAAAGCTACTAGTTTGTGCTTAGGGTTCATTGCGTGAGACCTAGAATTAATGAATTTAATTGCCTTGATTTTTAAAATAGAAGGAAGAGGGGTGAAGAACTATGTTTCTCAATAGGATTCTACCCTAATTATAATGTCAACATTTTCAATCCAACCACTTCAGTTTATCAAAAAATATTAGATGAATATAGGTTCACTTTTAATTTTTACAAAATCTTTAACTAAAATGGATTTCTTTTTACAGTTGTAGAAACTAACTTCTATCATAAGTATACAAATTACTTATTTTGGATTTCATACATCTTACATATTTTTGGGATCGCTTCACATCATATCATATCATTTGACTATCATTTCATTCATGCCTTAATCATAGTTATTCTCATTTCTCTATCACTCTCTTAGTGATAATCTATATCATACATTTTAGTTAAACAATATATTTTCACCAGCTCTACTACTCTACCTTCTATTCTTAGGAAATGAGCCAATTAAGGATCGTCACCATCATAATCATTAAAGATGTAGTGTTTCAAAATACATGAATTTTTGAAGAACCCTTTTGTCTATACCTTAGAAGGACCTTTTTGCCTTCTAAATGTACACAAAGCACATTAAGAGTAGCCTTAACTTTTCAAATAAGTTCTTTATTAAGTGATCTTTTAATTAATTAGGTTCCTTTTTAAAGCTTCTAGATAACATGCATGCTCAAACAATCCAACCAATGTGTCATGCACATATAGTTTCTAATCCATTCAAGCTTCACATTTATCATCCACACACAAGCATCAGATAACATACCACTTTGCTAAATAAATCAAGAGTATATTTCATATACTTTACACATATATTTGTGTACTTAAAAATCAAGATAACAAGTTAGCATAATTATTTTAATTAGAAACCTACCTCCTAATCAAAATTTCTTAATTATTATTTATATAAATTTCTTGGAAACCATGCAACCTTCCTCCAAAAATTTTTCCATCTTTCTTTATTCCTTAAGTTTTATGAGAAATCTCTCAAAGGAACTTAGTACACTCATCCTTCTAAGTTACCTCTTAACCTTTCCTTTTTTTGTTTCAAAGATTAAGTTTATCTTAATATTTTTAATGTAAGTTCATGAAATGGTGGAAGCTAAGATTAGTTGGCTGAATGGCCTATTTAGATTAATCTTCTTTGTGTTAATCAATTTAGATGTTTTATGCAAAACTTACATATTTCAAGTTTGAATGTTAGAAGTTTTATGCTTTCTTGACCATTAACTTTACTAATCAAGTTTGAAATACTAATTGATTTACTTGGTAATACTCATTTTTAACAACCAAGGGAAGTTTTAAGCTTAATCAAGCCCAAGCAAGTGGGATCCATAGAATTTATAAAAAGATCCACCAAGAAGAAAAGGAAAACAAATCATATCACATAATTAAAAACTTAGAAAACATGTATAATAAAAATCATACTTGTTGAAGACTTATATAAGGATTTGGTGGATCTTTTGAAGTTGATTTCCCTCTCCTTTCTGGTCCATACAAAAGCTTCTGAGGATGGCAGTGTAGCTTTCTTTGTTTAGCATGTTATAACTTAAACATCAAAGATGGCAGTTCAAGCTTAATGTAGGTTTATGTGTTTTAAGAGAAGTTAGAGTTTTGAGTGAGTTTAGAGAGTTTACTCAATTGTTTAGAAGAATGTTAATAAGTGAAACCATCTTCCCCTTGGTCTATAGGAAATTGGACCACTTAGGGACACATATGAATTAAATTCTCACTTAAGGGTATTTTAGTCCATTTATATGTAATTTCCATTTTTAAAATTAAATGTAAATGAAAGAAATTATTCTTTAACACTAATTATGTTTAATTTATCTTAAGCATGATTAATTATGATTAATCAAGGTTACTTTGATTTAACCATGGTTAATTTTATCTCTTCTCATGATTGTTTTTGTCTTATATGGTATTAATGGAGTGATGACTCATGAGATAAGTCACCTACCCATTTAAACAGATGTTAAATTTATGCATAAGGATAAGCTCAAAGTTACAGATATTTGCTTCATAATTTCTTCCCCTCCCATCCTTCTAGAGGTATTTTGGTAATTTTTTGAGAATTTCCCAAAAGGTTTCCAAATTTTTCTCCTGATGTTTCTAACACTTATTAGTTCATTCTCAAATCATTCGTATGTTGTTTACCATTTTTTTGGAAACAGTTTAGTCCTTATAGGATACAAAGCTCTCTAAGGGAGTTTTTGATGGAGTTTTCTTTCCCTTTGTTTCTAATCTTTTCTCGTAACTTTCTAACAATCATTTATGGATAATAAACCTCTACAATATCTTTGAAATTTTATTTTAAGTTACTTGCACCTTTATTTGTGTCATCCTAGTGTAGGGGCATTTTTGTTATTTGTTTAAAGTTCTCTAACTTCTCTTGTCTTTTATTCTTATCACTACTTTACTTCTTGCAAAAAAAAATTTGTAACTTAGGAAGTCTATCATTAGAATTTGTGGGTGTTACAGTGGAAACTCTTAAAAAGGAAGGAATAATTCTTGCTAGAAAGATGGACAACAAAGAAAACTTGTAGAAAGAAACCTTAATAAGGTGAAATGTTACTACTGTTGAAGAAAAAATGGCATATATAGTCTCAATTTCCAATGTTGAGAAAATAATTGACAGCTAGAACAGTTCAAAGGAAAAGTTCACGTAACTAAATCCTAAAATAATGAGGATTTGTATCATGTAAAGAGTGTCAATAATGATTTTATTGAAAATCATTCTAAATGGGTGTTAGATTCTGTTGCTAATGTGCATGTGTCTAATGATCAAGATATGTTTACTACTTTGCGAAAAGATGGAAATCCTGGTTATATCAATGTGGGAAATAATCAAAGATGAAACTTAAGGCCAGTGGAAAAAAGATTTTTTAAGACTCTATAAGGGTAAAATCTAAAGAAATCCCAATGTGAGATACGTACCTACTACTACTATCAACATAATTTTATTGGATGAAAAAACATTACATGAGTACAAATATATCAAAAATGGAAAGACAAGTAAAGTGTACAAGGGATGTGACTTGATTCTACAATGAAGAAAAGATAAGAAGAATATTTTCTATTTAGATGATCACTCGATTCTTAAAGATAGTGAAGTAAAGATGAAGAATAATATTAAAATGAGTCCAATTTTTTCAAGAGACTGAAACATTTTAGAGCTTGGCTCAAGGAAGGCTTTATTATGTGCGTGAGTCAAGTCTCGCATTAGTTAGTTTAACAAAGGAAAGGAGTTATCCCCCTTTTAAATAAATGTTTAACTTTTGAATGAAAATAGCTACCTAAAGGAGAGTCTATACACTAGAGAGGGTGTACTTGAGTTATTTGATAGGATGTTGTAATAAAAAAAATTTAGTGAAATTATTTTTATCCCCTTTTGGAATCGTGGAAGTAGATGGAGTAACTGAGCCACATTAAATTTGTCTTCTTTGTTTATGCTTTATTTATTTTTCTATTATGCACCTTTGGTGGATACCTTCTTCTATCTAACAATTAAAACCAACATTTCTTTCATAATAATAAACCCATGATTGAAAAAATACCTTATGTGTTCCATTTTGCATTATGTGTCATAAATCTTGAAAATATTATCTCTATACAATATTTTATGTATACGGGATCAAATATGTTAATGCCTCCATGCATTGCACCTATCCATGAATGAAAAAAATACCTAATGTGTTCCATTTTGCATTATGTGTTGTAAATATGGAAAATATTCTCTCTACATCATATTCTATGTATATGGGATCAAATATTTCAATGCCTCCACGCATTGCACCTATAACATATAAGGGAAGTGATCAAGGGAGAATCAATTTCAATAATGATATAGGACCTATGGTCCAACAAAATAAATCAAGTTACCATAAGGATTTTCATCATCATAACACCAAGATAGTCCTTACTACTAATCATGGTGATACTTTCTATAGTCAGAGTATGCTTAGTCAGAACAGTAGCGAGCTTGGCTCCACAACACAGCCTTGCACCATTAGAGTCTTCCTCCAAGCATGTTTGATATGAACCTTGATACCTATTTGCATGATCAAGTCTATCTAGAAAAAAACGTAACTCGAAGAGAAGACTCATTGAAAAGAGGAAGGTTAAAAAAGATAAAAGAGGTAATTGGAATCTACGTAAATTCACTTTCAAGAAAAAGTGGTAGATATGATCGTGATTTTTATGGATGCAAATCAAGAAGATCTCTACCAAAGGACTTTTAAGAAGATATTTTATTTATTTTATTAGATTTAATTTTCAATTGTTAGGATTTAATTAAATTATTTGACTAAGATTTGTTAAGATTTAAGTAGGATCATGTTAAATATTTGAATTATATTATCGATAGATGCTATTATGATTTAGTTATAGTTTCCTTATATTAGTAATTGGACAAGTATAAATAGCTCTATTATGAGCAATGGAGGGAAGATTTTGAGGAATAATAGTATTTTCTCTTTGAGAGTTTTCATCTCTATGTGAGTTGATTCCTTTGGTTCTTGGGCAAAGAATTACCCTTGATAACGTTGGTTCTTCTGGCAGGTCATGGTAAAGGTCACATTCCTCTTGATAACTTCGGTGCTCTCCAGCAAGTCGCAGTTTGTGTCGGGTTCCTTATCTTGTCTCATCTTGATTCTCAAGACGTTCCATTTAACGTTTCTACATTTCGATTCATTCACGTAGGGTGAATTATATCATTTGGCATCAAAGCTTCGGCTCTTGGAATCAGGTGTCCTTTATCCTTTGTTTTCTTTTATTCATGTCTCTTGTTTTCCACTATCCTTCTTGTTTTTGTTCATCTTTTTGCTTTAGACTTTTTTTTTCTATTACTTACCCCATAAATTTTCCAAAAAAAAAACTATATCTTTGTCTCCTGCAGTATTAAAATTCCTGTCTATCAAATATTTCGTAGATCAATAAAAAAAAAGTTATGGTAGAAATTAAAAAAAAAAAGTTGTAATAGAAATTCAAAAAAAAAGTTATGATAGAAATTCAAAAAAATTCAAGACAATTGATAAAAAAGAAATAATCTTCATTCAATATAATTTATTTTTTTTAAGTTCTTATTTCTTTGACCAATATTCCTTACCCTATTCATCTTGTGTATCCGTGACTCTTTCATTATCTGTGAGAAAATCAACTTGTAAAGTTCTTGGTTCAAGGGATTATAAGAAAAATCGAGAGGTAAAAGGAAAGAGTGGAGGAGAGCATTTTAGAAAAATCCAATTCGAGTGTAAACATAAGTGAAGAGCGTCAATATTGAGGGTAAACACTAAGGGAGTGATTGGTGAGGTTTTATTATTCTAATTTATTTATTTTGTTCAATTTGCAGCATTGCCAACATGAGTGGTGAACTCCATCAAAATGAAATAGATCTAAAAATATTAATAAAATCATTTCAAGATCAATTTCAACAGTTGAACAGAAGGTTGGATGATATGGAGGATTGTTCAAGAAGGAAGTCTTGAGTTTCTCGTCGAAGTAGTCTCCAAAGATTATTTCAACGTGATGAAGAAGGAGATTAGAGGGGAGAACTTTGAATCAAAAAATGAAAGTTTCAAAGAAAGAAGACAATATCGAGAAAAGGATAACAACTTGGGGAGTATTAAATTATCCCTTCCACCATTCCAAGGAAATAATGAACCTGAAACTTATCTAGAGTGGAAGAGAAAAATGAAGCATGTGTTTGATTGTCATAATTACTCGAAGGAGAAAAAGGTAAAACTAGTCATTTTTTCTTTTAACGATTATGCTAATATTTGGTGGGATCAGTTTTTCCTTAATAGGAGGAGGTATGAAGAGAGACGTTTCCGAACGTGGGAAGAGATGAAAGTAGCCATGAGAAGATTTGTGCCAAGTTACTATCATAGGGACTTGCACCGAAAACAACTACAAAATCCTACTCAAGGCGCCATGGGTGTAGAAGATTATTATAAGGAGATAGAAATTGCCATGATAAGAGTCAATGTGGAGGAGGACAGAGAAATCACTATGGCAAGATTTATTGGAGGACTAAAAGATAGATAACTAATATGGTGGAGCAACAACATTATGTGAAGATGGATGAATTGCTTCATAAAGTTATTCCAGGTGGAAAGATAACTCAAATCTAGGAGCACTCATAAATATCACAAATATGCTTCTAGTTCATCATTGAAGTTTAATTGGTTCAATGAGAAGGAAGATCCCAAACCAAAGGAGGCTTATTCTGACCAAATGAAAATTTTAAAAGAATATAAAATGAGAGAAAAAGAATTGGAAAATCAAGAACAGGAAAAGAGAGATAAAATTGAGAGTGAAGAAAAAATAGAAAGTAAAAAAAAAAAGTGAGAGTGAAAAGAAAAAAGAATCAAAAAATAAAGAAAAACAAAATAAAGTTTGTGTATTTTTTCACAAAGGGAAGGTCGAGAGTGTTTTGAGGGCAAATAATCAAGTTCTTGTGCTTATATACAAGGATATTTATTTTACTAACAATCATAACTCTTCTTTTCCTAATGTGGTTGAATCTTTGTTGCAAGAATTTGATGATTTATTTCCTAGAGAACCACCAAAAAGTTTGCTTTCTATAAGAGACATTAAACACCAAATTGATTTTATCTTTGGTGCTGTGATTTCAAATCGACCAGCCTACAAAACTGTTCCTGAAAATGTCAAGGAGATTCAAAGACAAGTTCAAGATTTGATGGATAAAGAGTAAGTGAGAGAAAATCTAATTTCTTGTACAATTTCAATATTATTCATCTTCAGAAAAGATAATAATAAAGAGTCGACAATGACTCTATTTCAAAAAGGAGAGAATGATATGAACCTCGATACCACTTTAAATGATCAAGTCTATCTAGAAAAAGAGATAACTCGGGGAGAAGGCTCATTGAAAAGAGGAAGGTTAAAAAAGATAAAAGAGGTGATTGGAATCTACGTAAATGCACTTTCAAGAAAAAGCGGCAGATATGATCGTGATTTTTATGGATGCAAATCAAGAAGATCTCTACCAAAGGACTTTTAAGAAGATATTTTATTTATTTTATTAGATTTAGCTTTCAATTGTTATGATTTAATTAAATTATTTGACTAAGATTTGTTAAGTTTAATTAGAATCATGTTAAATATTTGAATTATATTATAGATAGATGTTATTAGGATTTAGTTTTAGTTTTCATATATTAGTAATTGGACAAGTATAAATAACCCTTCTATGAGCAATGGAGGGAAGATTTTGAGGAATAATAGTATTTTCTCTTTGAAAGTTTTTCATCTCTGTGTGAGTTGATTCCCTTGGTTCTTGGGCAAAGAACTACCCTTTATAACGTTGGTTCTTTCGGCAGGTCGTGGTAAGGGTAACGTTCCTCTTTCATCTAACGTTGGCTCTTACTTGGATTGCATGACTAAAAAATAAATTATTATAAAACTTTTCTCTAAAATATCTAAGGAAATTAGAGAATTTGCAATAAATGATGAAAATGTACCTACACTAGAATAACCCAAATAAGGTGTAGGAAACTCAAGATAAAATTTAAAACACATTCTAAGGGATTAGAAAATACTAAGGATGATTAAAAGTTCATGAGAAAATATTAGAAACAAGAAGGGACAAAAAATCCTTCACAACCCCGAAAACATGAAAACATCCCTAGAAAGATTTTCTTTCTGCAAAAGGGTTAATATGTTCCCCGAAAAATATAAAATGATATTAAATTAACTAAAGAATGATCCAATAAATGTTAGAATTCTTGGAGGGACAATTTGGGAACTTCTCGTGTAATGTTGAGAAAAATTACAAAAATGCTCCTCGAAGGCCGAGAGGGCAAGAAAGTGTGAGAAAGAAGGTGAAAATAGGCCCCACGTGGTTTGCACGAAAATTATATGTGGAGAACATGGTGATGACTTACCATATGAGTCAACACAAAAGTAAATGCATAAAAGACAAAAGTAATAAATGTAAAGATTTCTTCAATCATGGTTAAGGTTAATTAACCTTGATTAATTAAAAATCAACCATGCTTAGGATAAGTTAAACTTGATTAGTGACAAACTCATCATGATTAGAACTAATCTAATCCTAAAAGGATAATTCTTTACATTTAGATTTATTTTAGAAAATAGAAATTACATGCAAAATGCCCTTAAGTGGGAATTTAATTCCCACATGCCCTAGGCGGACGAAATTTCTTAGGAACACCAAGCAGGGGGCTCATTTTCTACAGTTACAACCTTCTAAATACTTTGAGAAGCTCTCAAAATTTTCTCAAAGCTTAATCCACCAAAAAATCCAAAGATTACATCTTAAGCCTAAACTTCCATCTTTGAAGTTTAAGCTAAATTAACACCTAACCATCAAGCCCCACCGTCACACTTGGGAGCAGCTTTGTGGATCATCTAAGGAGGGAAAGATTAGTCCAAACAACCCCATCAAAAACCAATCACTAAGTCTTCATCAAGTAGGATTCTTCTACCTATGTTTTAAGCTTTAAATCTTGATTTTCATGATTTAATTTTTTCTTTTTATGGATCCTTTCTCTAAAATACATAGATATCCTATTGTTTAAACTCATAAGGACTCAATGATTCCTTTGAATGGTTCAAAATGAACATAACTCATTTTTAGTGATTTTTGAAATTTAGAGTGATGTTTGGATGGATTAAAGTGCTTCTAACCACCTTAGAAGCAATTTAATCGGTTAAAATTATTTAAAAATATATTTTAATGCTTTGGGAGCCGATGAGAGTTCATGAGGAAATTTTTTTAAGTTTTCATGTTGTGAGATTTACGGATCTTGGAATGAATCCAATGGATTTACACTTATTTTCCATGAAAAATACTATCTTTGATATTTTTATGCTTAAAGCTTGAAATTTGGAGATTTTCTCAATATTATGATATATTATGCTTAAAGGTCCAGATATGATCTCATGAGTTAAATGACTTGAAAGACTATGAAAAATTTTACCATAAGTCCTAAGAGCTTGATATGGACTTAGACTTAGGATCTACCATGAGCAAAATGGAGTTTTGGGATTGAAAATGAGATAAGTTGCATAAGGTACTTAGAACCTTCATTAACCATAATCTAAGCTATTAAGAAATGTTAAGTCTTGATGGAGTTAAGTGTTAATGGGGCTGCAAGTGCATAAAATCATGGAACAAAACTCATATAAGAATGAATTTTGAGAAAAAGATCTTGAATGCTCAAGGAGGAGCATTCGACCACTTTTGGTTAATTAGTGTAAAAGCTCTAAAAATTTCTAGGAATTATTTAAACCATGAGACTAAGTACTAATGGATGTAAATTAACCCTTAAGAAAATAAGAATTAAACTAAAATGCCCTAAATTCTAAAGGGGTGCAATTCAACCACTCCTTAGTTAGTTAAGGAGAATTGGGTTTAATTTCTTATTAGGGTTAATCAAGGACCCTTAGCATGTAAATTAAAAGGACTAAAATTTTAAGAAATATTTGGAAATGGTTAGGATGATCATTTGGTCATAATGACTAAAATGGGTGGAATTAAGTTAAAACTTTAATTATGACTTAAGCTTGAATCAAGGAGGTATAAGTTGATGAGTAAGAATGATTCATGGAGTTATGAAATTGAAATATGACCATTCGGCCATAACTCTTAATAATGAAGAAGTCTTAAAAATCTCTAAACTTGGTAATGAGTATGGCCTAAACCTTAATTAGTAGGAATCATCTTCTAAAATTAAAGAAAAGTGAACCATGATGCCTTAAGATTTAAGTGTATGTATTTGGTCATTTCTCAAGGATTAAGAGAAGTTTGAATTAAAAATCTCAATTAAGTTGCCAAGGAGATCCAAAGTAAGTTTAAGAAAGAAAATTTAAAAGTGTTAAAGAAACTAGCCTATTATAACTTAAGAATGGATTCTAGGAGGATCTAAGAATATGATTGGAAATCAATTATAGGGTGAAAGTGAACTTAATTAAGGTGTAATAAGGATGCTCACCATGAAAAAAGTAATGAAATAAGGGTTTACTAGAAGTTTGTCAATGGTATAGGTACTGTTTGACCATGGGAGACTAAATGTATGCAAGTGAGTTAAAATCTTGCTAACACATAACTCTTAAACCCAATTTAAGTAGGTTATGCATAAGACACACAAATTGAAGCACACAAAGAGTAAATAAATCAAGAGGTACAATTCGACCACCTAAGGAGAAATTCAAAGTATCATGATTTTTATGAAATTATGTTAAACAAATTAACCTTTGAGAAAAGGAAAGGTTGAGAGATAACTTAGAAGGATGAGTGGAATATGCTTCCATGAATGATTCATCATAAAATGTTGTAATTAAAAAAGGAAGTTGGATATGTTATAGGCATATGTGATTATGTTGCCCAAGAATTTATGATAAGCTTAAGTAAATCTTGATTTATAAGATGATTATTTGCTTAAGAATGTTATGTCAACTTTTTGTATTACGTTATGAGTACATAAGAGAAATATGAGATGTATGATGAGTTCTCATGAAAGATATCTTGCATGATGATCATGTATGAATGATATTTTACATAAAGATCATGTGCAAATGATATTGTGAAAGTAGTTGTGATTAGTGACTAAATGTGCATGACATATTAATTGGGATGATTAAACATGCATGCTTTTTACTCTTGATTTCTTAGAGAGTAATGTATTATGTGATATGGATACATAACAAAGAATATAAAATGTATGGATAATGTTCTTGATTTGTTAAGAGAATGATGTAAGACACGATGAGGGTGAGTATGTGAAAATAAAATTAATAAACACATTCTTGAAAAGTGTCAAGTCAGGAACTTGTGCATATGTGGAAAGTCTATAACTATCCATGTTAAAAGTCATAGGGCTTCAAACCAAAATAAACTTGTCAAGCACATAATTGAAAAGTGCTAAGTCAGGGACTTGTGCAGGTGTGGAAAATCTAGCACTATCCATGTTTGTGGTGACGATCATGTGAGCTCATATTCTAATAATAATTATTAAGTATATGTGTGAAAGAGCTAATAATGCTAGATAAATATTTAATAATATGCCATTAAGAGTATAATGATGTGTCATATATTAATGTATCAAGTAGTATCTTGATGTTATGTTCGCGTGAGCATGTCTAAGTGTATGGCACGAGATATCAATGTGTCAAGTAATATCTTGATGTTATGTTTTATATGAGCATGATTATGTGTATGTAAAGAGATGTTAATATGTCAGGTAGTGTCCTGGCATTATGCTGCAACATATTGATAAGGTAAAGCATGTTAAGAATGATATTTACGATCACATTTGTCATGAACACTTCCATAATTAAGGTGGAACCACTTCAAAAAATAGAATATTTCTAAAATGAGGAAGAAATGTGTTGTTTGACGCTTTTTTCATAAATAAATTGAAGTGGCTAAGCTGGAAATAATGTCACTCACTTTATGGTAAGATCCTACTGAAAAACTTAATTTCTCATTCCCCTTCCATCATTTTCTTTCTATGACCCTAACAATGTCGTCGAGAAGAAAATGATGTTTGTAAGGAATGACCACGTAAGCTGGGAGGGTGAAGCGTCGAGATCTTCATATCTGAAGCAATGACGGAAGTTTGGACATAACGAATAATGTATAGTATATAAATGTTATGGATAATTGTAAATTGTGAAAGAATACTGGTGTCCTTGTATGTTTTACTTTAAATGACTCATAAAGAGTCATAACTTACTATTTCACATGAGTTGTACTACTTATGTAAATAATTTTAAGAAGTATGTATGAGTTATATTTAAATTGTTTTACTGCTGGTTAAAGATGATTAAAACATAAGAAGTAATTTGTAATAAAAATAACCTATACCCACTCAAAAACACTTAATAATTTATTTATTATCACAAACGTTATATTAACGAAATTTGCAATTGTAACTAAAATGATTGTTTTAAAAAAATATTATATTTTTTACTAATAATTATTTTTTGAAAAACCTACATAATAAAATAATAATTTATTAATAAAATCAAATATACAACTTAATTAAAAAAATAATATTAATTTTTAAAATTTTATAAAAAAAAATTTAAAACATTATAAAATCTTTACTTGTTTCTTTTCAAACTTATTTTTTCAACGAAATAAGTTAGGATTAATAGAAAAAAACCTTTTAATATAAACGTTCAATTTGTTACAATAATTTAAAATTTTAATTAAATTAATATTTAAAATAAATAAAATTTATAAATAAAAAATAGGACTCAAATTTAATATATAAAAATAATTTATATATATATATAGGGATGTTTTAATGTAATAATTAAGTATTGATAAAATAAAATTAATAAAATATTATTAAACAAGGTAAGAATTGGTGTAACTTACATCACCAACAACTTTATGTTAAATATGAATTTTGTTAGGCTAACGGTTAATATATAATTATATATTATCTTGATTATCTTAATATTTACAGTTAGGATTGATAAGAAAATGGGATACGATAGCTTTTCCTTTATTATTTTACCTTTTTTTTTAAAAAAAATTTGTATCCAAAAGGATGTTGGGTTAAAAATCATTCCGATGAGATAACTTATTCCTTTATGATCACTTATATCGTAACATATTTAATATTTTATAAATGTTTTAATTATTTATAAAATTTAAATTTATAAAAAAATTTATGTGAAATCTTTTTATAAAAATTTATAAAAAATATTTTTTACTCAATTTATAAATAAAATCTTAATTTTTTAATTATAATTTATTTCAAAAAATAATTGAAATTCTAGTGTAAAGAAAAATTTTAATAATAATATTTAATTTTAATATCAAGTTTTAATATTATTTTACATAAATTGAATAGCTAAAATATTAAATTAAAAATTACTTTTTATAAAATTATATTAATTTTGATAAAAAAATATATAATATAATTTTTATTATATCTTATCATTATTTATTTATATCAAATATTAAATAAGATAACTCAAATTGTATGATTTACTATCCTAATATGATTCAAAATAAAATAACAATCTATCTTATTTTTATTCTACTTTTATATCTATTATATCTTATCATATAATAGCTACTAAAGTGAACCTAATAGTTCAATGGCTACAATAACAAACTTCTACAAGTTCTATACAAAGAATTTAAGGCAATGGAAGGATTGAATCCCCGTTGGTAGATTATAAATTCTTCGTGTCCCAATTTACGTTGTGGTTGTGGCTCATCCATTTAATGCATTGGAACAATGCTTCAAAGTTCCAAACAAAAGTATTGTGTTTCCTGAATTGGTATCCTTATTTTGTAAAACTGTAACTTTAGCAAGTGGAACTTTCCTTTCTTATCTTGAAAATTCATGGTGACACGTACACCATTTTAGAATAAGACACACCATCCAAAACATATATATATTTTGAAATAAGAGGGGACACTTATAATATGGTTCCTATCTCAAATTCCCATTGGCCATTTTTCTTATTCCGTGTTGTATGAATACTTTCATAAAATGCGGCTTCAAAGTTTAGATATTTTCTAAACCAAAAAGGGGGACCTAACTTAACTTGTCTAACGAGCTAATCAAATGGGAAAAAAAATAAAAAATAGTAAAAAAATAAGGAAGCGAAAAATTTAATGAATATTATTTTAAAATCTTATTTACTACTACATATCAGTTTTTTATCGCCCACAAGTTCACAACTTTCGGAATGACAATATATTTCATATTCATTGAATATTTTAAAAAAAATACGTATAATAATAAAAAATAAATATTCATTTTATTTAGGAATGAGTATAATTAAATACTATTCATATATATATATATATATATATATATATATATATATATATATATATATATATATATATATATATATATATATATATATTATGTGGATAGTATCCCATATCCATTTATCTATACTATATGTACAAGTAATAAATATATAGTTAAAATACTAACTATATTAGAATTAAAATATTTTTTATTTTTACTTAAAAATTTTATAATAAAATTATATTTAAAAGTTTAAAATAAAAATTTAGACCTTTAATTTTAATGAATATTCTTCATTTTATAACAAAATTTATATTTTATTAATTTGTGAAAAAGGTATTAGAAAACAAGATGAAAAATCATATCACATAACTAAACTGCGAAATGATAAAAATATGTGTGGAAATTTAAGCATGCAATGGATAATGATTACCCCATACATATATGAAAACGAATAACAATAATTTTTAAAAAAAAAACACGAAAATGAGAATCATTACTATATTATGATACGGAAATCCAATTCTATAATCCGTGCACAACTCAAGGCATTCGGCCAACAATTCAAAAGAAATTAATGAATATGAAAAGATAAACAGCCCGTTTGTTTAAAGTTAAAAGAAAATTTGTGAGATAGTTTTTGTTCTAAGTTTTTCGTTCAGAAACTATTATTTTTAGTTTTATAGAAAAATATAAAAATAGTTTTCCTTATAATTTTACCTATTAAAATTTATAAAATCATTATTTTTTTATGCGTACCTTTTAAGTTAAAAATTTTCATAAAAAGTTAAAAAAAAAAAAAAAAAAAAAGAAACAAAGCACAAAACAAGAGTGGTCCTCTTTTTGCACAAAACAGGATATGAAGTCGATCAGCTCAAAACATACCGGAATGATTACGGTCAAATCCCTCTTTTGCCACTTTCTTGAATATGTCAACACTTTGTTACATATGAGTTAATTATAATTCTGATTGTGATATATTTTATTTTTATATTTTTTCATCATATTACATATTACATATTACATATTATTTCTTTTTATCTCTGTACATTTTTTTACTTAATACATTCTAGAGTCTTTTTATATTATTAAAAAAGAAGGCACTACCAACATTTTTTATTATGAGTATCTGAATTAACCCTCCAAAAAAAGACGAAAAAGAACAGCTGGAACCAAAACCCAAGCAAAAACTAAACTTTGATCCATTCCTCATGAAATCAAAATGGGTTTACGTTGAAATCAAGATTTTGGAGGTATTATTTGTGGCCACCGAAACAAGTAGCAGGAATTTTGCCCCATCAAATGGTTTACATGAACACCTATATATATAAAATGTTGAGTCTAGCCCTTTTCCATTATACAAGTTCAATTAATTCCTACATTTTTGTGTCCTCTGTTGTACACATATTTACAAGTTAATATAATAAAATAAAATCATATAGGAATTTTCCTTTCAGAAGGAAAATTATATATCATCATGAACCGAGACAAAAGCATAGATAAAGCAATGAAGCCGCGAAGGCGTGGTCGCCAAACAAGAAAGAATGATGGTGGTGATGATTACATCCTTAGCCGCCATAGTCAAGTTGTTGGTTTGTGTCGCTTCCTTCTTGTAATCATTCTCTTATCCTTAGTTTTGTTTTTTATCTTTTATTTCATTTTAAGCTTGTGATTAGTAGAGAGAATTTATATTATAGGATAGAGTGGAAGTAATAGATATTTGTTAGAGAAAAGAAAAAACTTAGTTCAAGTAATTTTATGTTATTGTTTAATTTAAATTAGAGTTTCGTTTTGATTGTCATTGTTGATTTTTATTATATAAGTTAAGAAAATAAAATTTTAATTTTAAAAAGAAAACAATGCCATATATTCCGCTGCTCCTGTCCTTTTTCCATTCTTTCATTTCATTTTCTGTTAATTGAAAAATAGAGGTTAATTTTTACAAATTTTTTCTTGTTAAAGATACTTGAAATGAAATGGAAAAAAGAGATTAAAATTTTTGTTATTTTTATCTTTTAAAAATATGTCTTTCATGCTTTTCCCCTCTAATCTCATCAATTTACCTAAACATTATCATGGGTGAAATATATGCTTATTTGTTTAAGAATAAAATATGGTTTTAGCCATTATAAATTTAACTTTGTTTTATCAATTTTTTTAATTTTAATTGTAGTAGTTTTTTAAAATTTTTATCATCATTTTATAATGACATGATATACATCCAATCATATTATATTATATATCACTTTAAAATACATACTAATTTGACATAGTTAAAAATATGACACGTCACTGTTAAAGGATAATAAAAATTATTTTTAAAATAAAAAACTGAAGTTAATGAAATTATTAAGGATAAATAAAATTATTTTTATAAAACTTAAAACATATTTAAATATTTATTTGTTAATTAGTTCCGTTAAAGAAAAAACAATTTCTCAGATTCGTTGGCCTAAGGGATAGACTTTATGATGAATAACTATAATATTAAAAAATTTTATTCATCTCTTAAAATATTATGACTTTTTATTTTATTTTATAAAAACTTTATTCAATTTTACTTTTTAAAATTAAAAATAACAATAATTTTATAATTTTAAACCTTTTGTGAGGAACTAAAATCACGTCAATTTTATTAAAAATTAAAAATAAAATCAAATAAATGTTTTATAAATATTAAAACAAAAATTATAATCCTTTTAGGAATCAATAACTTTTTTTTTTTATCAAAGATCAATAACTTACTTAAGTTATAACAATAATTTCTACTGATTAGGGGCGCGGTGGATCCTTGCATACCAGCTGGAAAGCCTTGTCTTTTCTTTTTCTTTTGAAAATGGGTTGAAAAATATCCTTTTCAAAATGCAACATGACGTAGCTAATCGATCATAAAAAGCCCGTACTAAATATCCGTTTTAAATTATATTTTTTTATATTGAAAATAATTATATATAACTGGGATTTTTTTAAAAAGAAAACTTTGTGAAAAAAATAATCTAATCCAAAACATGTAAATATCTTCAAAGAATCAAATTGTGATCAGCCGCAAAGTACCAATATTCTTGTGTCTACATAAAACTTAACAGTAAAGGAATTACTCCTTTACACTTCTCATTAATAGTAATAATAATAATAAAGAAGTACCCATCAGGTATTTTTTAGTGATTATTATTTATTTTCACAAGAATTTTAAACATTTATTATGAAATCAGGATCGATAATGTTTGATAACTTACCCCAAGTAAGTACCGTATTCATCAATCATCAAGATATCATACAATTTTCTATTAGGGTGTTGGGTATACAAATATTTTTTTGAAAATTATGTTTTTCATGTATTATATTTTTTTTATCACGGTAATTATTAAAAATATGTTTTGTATTTTTAGAATAATCTTATGCATGTTATCATAAGTGATGATAAAAAAATTTCACCTTCGTGAGAATCTTGGACTTTCATCCCTTCTCATGTGAATATTTTAGTAAAAAAAATATAGTTAAAAAGATTTTTAAAAATGTCATCTTTTAGGTATCCTTTTAAAACACAGATCTGGCAAACTAGTGTCCTAAAAATACTGATTAAAAAAGCATTAATAACATTTTTTAATACAAAATTTTATTTTTAACTCCTTAACTAATGTTTTTAGAATATTGATTAACATTTCCCTTAAAACATTCATATTAAACATAAAACATTAACATTTTTGAATTAAAATTTTTCATAAACTTGAAAAGAATTTGTCTACCAAACATCTTGTAAAATTAATGTTTTAAATTTCATAAATCAATAAAGACATGATTGAAAATTTATTAGTTAACCATGATGAAATTGCAACTCAGTCGGAATTAATGAAATAATAAACTAATTAACTAACAATACTAAATTAAAAGTATTCTCAAACTATTAAGATTATCTAATACTAAGATATTAAAAAATGAATAATTTAACATAAAAGTTCGTAATTTCATCTTCATCACTTTTCATGTTGTACCAAAAAGTATTCTTGAGCTCCATTTTGATGTGTTAGAATGGAAAAAAAAAACAATTCAGACCAAAAAGATACAAAAAGTAGAGTGAATGGTAAATTGCAATCGTAGCATGGAGTTATGATCTGGCCTTGTATTTATAAAGGCCCAATATTAACAAGTGGCCCAATTAGGTCCAGTTAACCAAATTCATTCTTCAGATATTGACAAAAAATAAAAGGAAACCCTCTTAGACTTTGCCATGATCCAAGATCATAGCTCTGAAGTTAATCAAATCCAAGATTTTGTCATATATATATACCAATACGCAAATCAGCGAATACCACCTAATTTCACAATAACCAAATGTCTTGTTCTAATTGTGATTGTAGCGTTTTTTTTACTCGAACACAACCTTTACGGAGCTTTAACGATTGAGTATTTTAAAATAAAAATTCAACCGAAAACCATTTTTAATATTTGAAAAAAAATTATTATTTTTACGCAATGCAATTGAAGCACGGAATTATAAGTTTATGATACTGTGACATTGGATGCTCATTTTCAAAAATCAAAACCCTGCTTTCATTGATTTGTTTTTCAGGTATATATGCGGCCGCTATTTGACTATTTCTTAAAAAGCAAGACTAATTAATGTTTTGATAACTTGGGACTTAACTTATAAACAACCCATAATGATAAGAAAGAGCCTGTCAAAGCAACAAAAATTATAACATTTTGATCCCACAAAAGTTATTCCTACTATATAACTATATATTAAAAAATATACTAAAAAAAGAAAAAGAAATGTCAGATATAATAGATAATATAATAAAAAGTTATTAAAAATATTATTTAAATTTTAGAATAAAATTAATGTTAAAATAACACATTTCTTTTAGTTGGCGCATGTGCTCCAGCTTTTCCCCCATTTCTTTAATACGATACATGTACGGTTGGGGTTTTTATAAATAGGTGTGAATTCAAAAGCTATTAACATGTATCTTTAATTGATCACAATAGTGGAACTAAAATTTTTATTCAACTCGTATCCGTTGCCATATCCCTAAATTGTAGTTCCCTTTACCTTAATTTGCAAGCAGAGCGCATTATCTTTGATTGTTGTGCAGTTAAATCAAGTGCTTCCAATGGCCTAGTAAGCACTAATCATTATGTGAGTGGGAGAAGCACCATAACAGTTTGCCTAAGCTCTGGTCACGTTTTTGAGAGAATGATGCCACATTTGTTAAGAACAAAACCTGCAACTCAATCGCTTGAAAACAATAAATAAATAGGCAACGTTTAATTTGTAAAATATTGTTTTTAATTTTTAATTTTTTTAAAATTTTATGCGAGAAAAGAAAAAATAATTTTTTTATCATTTTTATACAAAAAATTAAAATAAAATAAGATAACGTTTTTTAGCAGGAAGTTTGCGTAGCAGAGAAAATCCAAGCTGTGAGATAAGCTAAAATGCATAATCTTCACGGGCCTATCTGAACTTAACGTGTGTGTTTAGGTTGGCATAAAAAATTGAAAACAAAGCCTGAATCCCTGAACAAAGACAGTGCATGCTTTTATGTTCATATTAAATGTATAGAAAATTATAAACCAATGTTGAAGAAAACTGAATGAATGGGAGAAATTTAAACTTGTTTCCTCCACATATTCATGCGAGTAACTATAGTATACTACTCTATAAGTATTGTATCAATTTTTAATACTCCGTCTAGTTTTATTTATAAAAAATAGAAAATATTTTTTATTCTAATTATAAAAATACAAATTTATTTTTAATATATTAATTATTAAGTTTTTTCATTTTTATTTTATTATAAAATTCATATTAATAAAATATTCACTTCTATTGTCACAAATTTAAATATTTAACATTATAAAATATTTTTAAATTAAATTAGAACATATTAATTTTTAAATTAATATTCATGGGTAAAAGAAGGATATATATATATATATATATATATATATATATGCACTCTTATTTTTTCTTTTTAATTTTAATAATCGACTTATATATATATATATATACTCAGGCGGGTATGTAACTATCTGCCTTACCTGCTACCCATGAAAGAAAATGTCAGGAGGAGCCGAGGAATATGCAGCAAATATTTAATTATTTATATGTCAAATAAATAGTTATTTTATTTTTTTTAAAAATGAATGGAATTAATTTTAAAAGATATATATTATTATTATTATTAAAAATTAAAGAATCGATCATTTTAATCTTTGTATAGAAATTAAAATAAGTAACTTTTGTTATCTTTTAAAAACTAAAATAATTGTTTATTTTCAATAATTAAAATATTACCTATTTATTTTTTTACGAACAAAAATGATAATATTCATATTTTTGAAAGATAATATAATTAATCCCTAAATTTTCGGAGATGAAAAAACCTATTTATACGTATTAGGAATATTTTGTTTTGAAAAATGACCATCTAAAATACTTTCTCTGGTTAGTTTTTATAGTCTAAAGTTTTATCATCCTATTTTTTATGGTTAATTTTACAATTTAAAAATGATATATTTTTATTAAAAACGGAAGTATTTTAAATAAAAATATGAAATTATAATCATTTATTATTTTTAAATGTTTAAAATTAATTTTAAAATTGTTGTTAAATATTTTTTATTCTTAATTTTAAAAATTAATTATATATATATATAATCAATTTACCCGATACGTATATGATGTAAATACGGTAATATATTAAATTTTGAAAAAGATTGAAATTTAATTATATAGCTTTGTAATCAATATTTATTTATATTTTAGAGTATATATTATATGCTAAATTAATATTTTTAATAAAATATCAAATAAATTTTAAATTTGTAAAAAATTATAAAACTAATCTATATAATAATTATAATACAAGTTATTTTTAAAGTAAAATAATATATCCTTTCTATATCATTTTAAGTTTTTAAATAAATATCCATTAAAATAATAATAATAACAAGTAGTTCTATAATTTGAGTAGCATCACAATAAAATTTAAATTTATAAATACTTACCCAATTTTGATAGAAAAAAGCCTATACCAAAATTCATACTTAGCATTAAATTTGGAAATATAGATGCAAATCTTACTTTTAGGTTAAACTCATTATAATAATTATAATATTATTTAAATAAATTATATTATATTATATTTGATTAAAAGTATGATTTTATTATTATTTTTATTTTATTTAAATTTTAATACTTATTTTATATATTATTTAAATTAAAATATATATAAAATATTATAAAAAATAATATAGATTTTAGCAAATTTACTTTAATCCGATAAAGTAGAATTTATTTTAAATTTTCATCCTATTTTTTTTTTAAATTCACATCCGTACCGTTCTAATTTTTAGTGAATGGATGACGAGTTGAGCAAAACTTCTGACCCGTTGTTATGCCTGAATGGATCATCTGTTGGATTATGATTTTATTACAAAATTATAGATTTTTTAAATTTTAGCAGCCTCTATTAACTCATAATTTTTAGAATTGTTGAATTATGGTTAGAACAATCAAATTAAAAATCTTAGATTAAAATTCTAAATTTATTACATAACTAATTACTTCATATAAAAAATGTAACGGAAAAGCAAACTATATACATGACAAGTTTATACGGATGTTTTAATATTATTTAAAAAAAAAAAAATCACCAAGTTGCGCTAGAAACTTATAAAAAGTTAAATTTTTTAAAATATTTGTAAGAGGTTGGGTTTTTATGCGTTGCAATGATGAAAACATTATGATGATGTGGGCGCTTATTTGAAGGCGTGATAAACGATTGAATGGGCTTAACCATTGTGGGTTGAATTTACTGAGATTTGAGGCTACTAACTTCTAAGGTACTAATCAGAACGTTTGTTAACTGTTTGTGCGCTGAACATGCGCTTATACCATATGCACTGTCATCCATTGTCAGTTTAACATTAAATATTACTATCAAATTAATAAACAACTCATACAAATCAATAATATAAAAAAGAGACAAATATATTATATTACTACAAATATAACACTCGCATTTTCAATCAAGCTTAGATAAAGTTATTATTTAATACTAATTATGTCATCTAAATGTAACAACTTGAAAATAAGTCACAGATATACATTAATAAATTGTTATAAATAATAAATCATATCAAATAATAATAAATTATTACAAAAGCTTATATCAAGCAAAAAAATTGATCCCCGAATTTAAAGATGATTAATTTATCAAAAATATTTACAGATAATTACATATTAATTTAAAATTTCGAAACTAAATACGTTTTGAAATTGATGTGAATAATTATGGATACATTTTGTTATCCCTTTTTATCTTTTTGTTGAAAAGTTACATACTTTATTATTATTGATTTATTATAATAAATAATAATAAATCAAAATATAATTTATAAGCTAACAATAACAATAAATATTAACCTAATTTTTAAAATAATTCAAATTATTTAATTTATATTATTATTTTGAAAATAATTTAATGTTGAATAAAAAACAAACAACTAATATAAAGTGCAACCATGATAAGATCATAAAAAATTAATAATAATTAATAGAATTTTAAAAAATATAAATAAAGTCATAAAAATAATACGAATTACTATCACTTGTTAAATCAGTTAATATGTGAGAATGTATAGAAATTTTTTAATTTAAAGAATTCCTCTAATTTAACTAAGTGCATATCTGAATTAATCTTTTTGTAGTAAATAATGACTTATTTTTCTAAAAATTTTTTACAAAGTTAAAAGTTCTTTAATTTTTCTACAAAATATATTTTAAATAATATGTTCTGAGTATTTTTTTACAATAAAAAATAATAAAAGATAGAAAAAAAACTACACTAAAGCTAAATCATGGAGAACAAGAAACTTCTAAAAGGAGAGAAGGACTAAATTCTCATAGGAAAGTCATATTACCAAGCATAGGAATGTTCATAATGATACTAAGTTCTCAATCTTTACTTGTTAGAAACATAATTTATATGAGTAATGATTAGTTTATGTATAAAAATTATCCTACATTTATTATTTATATTCTAAATTCAGTAATGAACAATTTTTTTATTTATTAAAAAATATTAAAAAAATCATATAATCATAAATAGGATAAAAATAGATATAATTTATTTTTTATATGTATACAAAATATTTCACTAATATATATAATCATATCAATATAGGTGCTAAAACATGGTCATGTCTCTTTTGAATAAGATCAATAACTTGGATATGAGCGCATTTTTCAGATTTTGCATAGTAAGAGGATTAACAATTCACTGCAACAAAATTGTCTAATAGTGTCAATCAAAAGTCAATGTTAAAAAGAAAATTTTGACACTAATACCATATTTCATTCCGGCTAAACCTCATGTCAGAGTAGACATTAAAGTGTTCCTAACCAACAATTAGCATTAACAACGGGAAATCAATGTTCATTAACATCAATCTTTCTAACACTAAATTGATGCTATCAATTTTCTTAAATTTTTTAAAGCTGATGCTAATTAGTGTTAATTGCATTAACATTATCTTTGCCGACTCTAATTAGTTTGAACTTAGTTAGTCTCAATCGATCGATACTAATGACCTACACTATTTTATTTTTTAAATAATTTAATTAATTGTTTAAATATTTTTATTAAATTTTTTATGATATTATATATATATATATATAAATGAATATAATTATCAAATTTAATGATTACCTCACTTGCTTATAACAATTTCATACACTTACATTTTAAAAAAAAAATCTAAACCTTGTTCTTAAAAAAAAAAATGGAAGGATGTTCTATATATTTCTTTATAAACTCATCTATACTCCATTAACAAAAATTATATCTTAAAAATCTACTAATACTAAGTCGCCAATTGCAATTCTTTTCCGCCTTTTCAAAATTTATATATATTAAACTATACAAATACTTAAAAACTTAAAAAAAAAATTAACAACATCATTCTTATAATATAAATATTTATCAATAAATTAATATACTCAATCTTTATATATATAAATTAACATATTCACATCCTCCATCTTCATTGTTAACATCTGTATTTATTTTTATCTTTATTTTCATCAAATTTAAAATATTAAACCGATTCTCTTCTTATTTAAGATTCAAAAAATTCATTCTACATTTATTTTTGATATTTTTGATATTTTAATTTTAATTTTTTATAATTATTAAATTATTATATATTTTTTATAATTTATTATTTTTATAACCTTATTAATTTTATATAATATTTTAAAATAATAAAAATATTTTAATAAATATAAAAGCGGACCCATCCTCAAATTTACCTTCATTTTCACTTTTAAAAATTAAATTTTATCTATTCCTATTCTCAACTTTAATTAACTCGAATTTTACCTATTCTTATTCTACTTTGGATTAAATTAAATTTTTTTCGTCAAACTCAAACCAAAGTAGGACGAAACGAGCAGATCCATGACGGATCATTCTGGAAATCACATTATAACACATCTTAATATATGTATGAAGATTCATTCTCTTTTATATCTCTTCTCCATTTATATATTAAAATCTCGCCATCAAGTGCTTTGTCTTTTGTGTGTGAGAATGACAAATAATAGACTTGCATCATGGAATACGCGTCCAAGATTTTATCGAATCCTACCATGTAACTACACAAACCACAGGTTGGACACGTATACGCATGATGTACTGCAAAATAGACAAAAGGGAAGAAGGAATCTTTTTAAAAAATCATTATTATATATATAAACAGTGTTTATATTTAAATATATTTTGTTTTATTTTTATAATTTTCTACGATATCATATATTACATATAATTTTTTTATTATTATTTTTTTCTATTTTTCTATTCTTGACCACTTTATGGAAGCTCGAGTATGGTCAAAATCTTATTTCACAGCTATCATCTATCCTTGATGTTTCACATCAATAATTTGATCGTTGAATAATGTATGAACTTGTGTGTAAATGAAAAGAGAATAGTGATGGTTCCAATTGTACAAATTAAATGCTTCACACTGCGACTTAGTGGTACAAAAATGCATGGAACTAGGGATGGGCAAACTTCCATTGACATCGAAGATCCCACGAAAACCAACCAATTAATGTATGGATGGGTGAAATGCAGCTTTTAGATACTTGACGGTTATATACGGTTTATATACTTGAAGATGAATTTTAAAAATTTTCCGTTAAAATTTGAATCGGACCCAAAATATAATTTGATGCATTCTTTTTTTTTTTTCATATATTTTATTTTTCTATTAATTTTTGTTTATTTTTTCCATTCATCTTTTTATTTTTTTCATTCATCTTTCTCTCTAACTCATCTTCTTTCTCTTTTATTCTCTCCCTTGTCCACCACACAAACCAATAATCACTACAAGTCCAAAACCATATAAGGCTATCATATTTTCAGATCGAAAATGTCTTTAAATATTTTTTGACATCAATTTTCGACGTTTTTCAATTTTTTTATCCAAAATCATACGATGCCCCTTTATATATAGAACTTTTTTCTCGCTTGACATTGTATCCGTTTAATTTAAAATTGAGTAAAATTAATTTTAAATTATTAAATAAAATTAATAAATAAAAATTAAGTTGAACAGTTTATTTTAATTAAAAAATAAATTTTCCTTGAAAAAGTAAAAAAAAGAACAATTACATGAGAACTTATGTTGGAGTCCAGATCCTCTCCATGTCTGGAGATCTCCATTTCCTTCCTCCAAAATCAGCCACATGCCTTTAAAAAATTTAATGGTTCAGATTTAGTTATCCAAATTAAAAAAGAAAATAAGAACTGAACATAAAACAGAGCATACTGGAACAGAGGTGGTATTTATCTTGAAGAAAACACAATAAAACTGTTTCTGCGCATAACGAAGGAAAATACGATACCATTTGCGGCTTTTCTCACATAAATAACATTACTATGCTACATGAAAAGCGTTCACTCTGTTGAGCAAAATACTGCACCAAACTCCTAAGTTGTAAGTAAGAAAACAGACTCCTTCTTTATACTTGTTTATATGAATCTTACTCATTCTATTGAACAATACAAAAAAATTTATAATAGTTAACATGTTTATTTTATTATTTTCTAGCAAAATATGAGCAAGTCATCAACTAAAACAGCTGAGAGTGTAGAAAAATGGGTTAACAATATCCATGAAAATATTGTACAAAGTGGTCAAGAGAGTGTTGTTAACTATACACCACACTTGGAAATGGAATTTGAATCTGAGATAGCAGCCTATGAGTTTTATAATGAATATAGTCGGAGAAATGGGTTTGGTATTCGTCGAGAATATGGAAATAAAAGCAAGGTAGATGGAATTTTGACATTAAGAAAATTTTCGCGCTTTAAAGAAGGTAAACGAGGTGTTGACAAACGGGATCACTTAACAAAAGAACCTAGAGTGGAAACGAGAACAAGATGTGAAGCATGCATGATTATTTCACTTGATCGGAAGATTGGAAAATACAAGGTCATTGACGTTGTATCTCAACATAATCACCCTCTTCAACCTCCGGAATTCATTCATATGATTCGTTCTCATAGACACATATCTGAGTCACAAATTGTATTAGCCGATGAATCCAGACTAAGGCCAAAAAAATTTCATGAATATGTTTCCAAGCAAGCTGGAGGAATAGACGTTCTTGGTTATACAAGACAAGACTATAAAAATTACCTTCGAACCAAAAGGAAGAAATCGTTAAGGTATGGTGAAGTAGGTGCATTGTTGATGTATTTCAAACAACAAACTGAGAGTCCTTCATTCTTTTATGACTTTCAAATGGATGTTGATGAGCAAATAACGAATATATTTTGGGCCGATGCACAAATGGTAAATGAATATAAATATTTTGGTGATATCATCACTTTTGACACCACCTACAAGACAAATAAGGATTATCGTCCATTGGGAGTATTTGTTGGACTTAATAATCATAGGCAAACAGTTGTTTTTGGAGCAACATTGCTATATGATGAAACAATTCCTTCTTTTCAATGGTTATTGGGAACTTTTCTCAAAGCAATGGGTGGAGAAAAACCAAAAACGATTCTAACAGATCAAGATGCTGCAATAAGTAAGGCTATTTCCTTAGTTATGCCAGAAACATTTCATGGATTATGCACTTGGCATATAAGAGAAAATGCCTTAAGACATGTGAACCATCTCTATCAAAAAGTTCTCAATTTTTCTTAGAGTTTGAAGCATGCATTGATTTATATGAAGAAGAAGGAAAATTTTTGAATGCATGGAATGCCTTACTTGTTGATCATAATGTTTCTACTGATTCATGACTGCATACCATTTTTTGAGTCAAGGAAAAATGGGCATGGACTTGTGTTCGAAAAACTTTCACTGCAGATATGTGATCTACTCTATTATGTGGAGATTTTACTTAATGTATGTAATACTTTATTTCTTGAACATAATGTTTGAAAAAATTTTCTTGTAGGTGTGAGATCTACACAGTTGAGTGAGAGTTTTAATTATGATTTGAAAACTCATTTGAAGTCAGATTTAAATTTGGTACAATTTTTTACACACTTTGAAAGAGTTGTCAATGGAAAAAGGAATAATGAGTCAGAAGCTAATTATGAAAGTAGACATAAGTTGCCTAGATTAAAAATGAAGAAGACCCCTATGCTTGTACAAGCCGGAAACATTTACACTCCAAAAATATTTGAGGAATTCCAAGAGGAATATGAGGAATATCAAGGCACTTAGAAATTGAATGAAGGGTTGTATGTTGTTACAAATTTTGATGATAGTAAGGAGAAAATAGTAATGGGAAATGTTTCTGACCAAAAGATTGCTTGTGATTGTCGTAAATTTGAGACACATGCCATTTTATGTAGTCATGCTTTGAAAGTTTTGGATATGATGAATATCAAGCTAATCCCTCCTCACTATATACTAAAACGGTGGACAAAAGATGCAAGATTAGGAAGTAACCAAGATTGGAAAGGACATGTTGAGCTAGATATAAATTCTCCTTTCATGAAGCGATATAATGAATTATATCCTCGAATGGTTCAATTAACAAACAGAGCAGCCGAATCTCATGAAACTTCCACCTTTCTATCCAAAGTTTATGAGGAATCCAAAAAATTAATTGATGATATGTTGACTAAAAAGTCTATAGATGGAGAATCAATTAGGAACTGTCAAGTATCCATATCATTTGAAAAGTCTACAAATGGAGAAATGATTGAGAATAATGAGAATGCAATTGATTTTATTGGTGCAAAAGGCATTAAGAAGCGAGATTGCTCGTACAAAGGTAAAAAACAGCCTAAATCTTGGGTTGAGAAATTGAATAAAAAGAAAAAGCTATTACAAAAAAAACAAGTCTCAACATGTTTTGGTAAGTTACTCTTCTTTTGTTATTGACATTGAATATTTATTTGTTAATACTTTACAACTTATACTATCATCTCATATTTATAATGTCAATTCTATAGGAATCATTTGGACCAACAAGTGATGGTATGCATATTTTTGATACAAGTCAAACTTTTACTCAATTGTTAACGGTAAGAAAATTATATAATCATGTCAAATAGATAATTTTTCTGTTTATTTTATAAAATTTTATCTAACTTTCATCATGATATGCAGCAACTGTTGGATTACGATGCATTTTCTCTATCTTCAGATCTTCTAATTTTAAATGGAAGCGAATGTAGGAGTGGAAGTCAAGTTGATAGTGAAGGTCAACATGTGACTACAAATCGAATGACACAATCAAGTCAATTTGACAATTAGAATGTAATGGGGCTGCACAATTACTTTTAGGCATCATGGACTCATTTTTGGATATAGTTGTTTTAAAAGAAATATGTATATGTACTTATGGTGGCATAGAAAACTTATCTTTTTGGATATGGATTTTTGTCACAATGTTTTTTAGTTATAATGAACTCATTTTATTTAGAGTGTATAAAGTCATTCCAATTATTTTTGCATTATTCTGTTTAAAATTAAATTGTTTCTGTTTCTATTTAAGAATGTAATCATAAGAGCTTGTAAATTTGTAGAATCTATAATTTCATTTGAACAACATCTAGTACAATCTTAATTTACAGCTCATCTCAATGAAATTTGAAATTTTATTACAACTCAAACCAACTACACTTTTTAAACTTCATTACAACATCAATCACATCATAAGATTTTTCATTACAACTACACAATTCACTATTACATTTTGTCTTGTTCAAATAAATTCTGCATTGTTCCAAATGTACTGGAGTCTCCTATGACAATTTTTTCATGCCTTTAGGTATTCCGTCTTGCTCATTTGAGATGGTCCTTTTATTCACTAGCACAACATCCTTCATAACTATCTAAATTGGAGCTAGGAGTAAATAACTGTGTTGTAGAGATTGACTAACTACTAAGCAGTGAATATTTATTTGTAATATTAAGTGTTGATATTTTCAAGTTTATTAAAATTTCCTATTAACCAGTATAAAAATTTGTTTTAAGAAATACCAATGATCAAATAACTGTTCACAAGTTCCATTTCTGCGGATGTAGTTAGCTGTTTGTACCACAATGGTTCTAAGGAACAAACCACCCAATTGGAACTTGTTCTTAGATAGGTTGAACTCCAAAAGTAGGTTTTAAGAGCAATTGGGTCCACATACCAATAGAATAGCAAATGGTCTTGTAAATTATTCAGCATGATCAACAACACAAACAAATACTGAACAAACTCAAACAAGCTTGAATCAATGATAGAACCATTATTTTTACCTGAACATCATTGGTTCTGATTATGCCTGCGTGTTCGACAAAATTTTTCTCATTGTGACGTCAGAAAACTTCTTCTTTAGGGGGATCGGAATCCTCATCATCGATGGTAGAATCATAATCATGCAAGGAGGGAGATACGTCGAAAAACTTCGTCGTTAATGGCGGTCAAATATTTGTTGTTGATAGCGCTTAAATCCTTGTTGTCGATACCAAAAAGCAAAATCAGTAACGGAAAGTAAAGACAGCGTCCGTTGAAATCAGTAACGAAAAGTAAAAGAAACGTTCATTAAAAATACAGAACAAAGTGTTTGTCTATTGAAATTTAAAAATTAAATTTTTGATTTTATTTTAAATTAAATATTTAAATCTAGATCGTTAATTTTTTAAATTATACGTAGCAGATTTTTATAAAACGAAATAGAAATTTTCATTTCTTTAAGAAATGGAGAGTATCTGAACTCCTTATATTGAACATCTTGGATAGCTAGCTAGCATGAAAAGTTCCAAGATAAACGGTAAGATAGCAAGAAATTCTCTTTGGAATCATTTCGTTTGAGTTCACCACAGAGCAGTAAGAGCACCTAAGCGTCATGTGTACTATCTGGCACAACTTAAGGCTCACAGTCCTTGAATAATAAAATTAATTGAAAAAACTTAAAGAAATTTTTTCACTTTTCAAATGTGATTTATAACAATTTATAAAAAAATTATATTAATATTTTTCTAAATTTATTAAAAAAATATTTGATATCTTTTTGTTTTAATTTTTTTATACATAAAAATATAATATAATAAAAAATTTAAAAATATTTATATTGAGTTATATAATTAAAAATAATATACAATATATAAATTAAAAAATTATATATAAAAAAAAAAAGAAAGAAATATCTGATAGTTAAGAAAAAAATATCTAATAGTCTTTCAATAAATTTTAAAAGATGTGAATGTAATTCTCTTTAACTTTTTCAGTTTTATACTCTTGTTAACTTGCATTATTGTTAGATCCAGACTGAACAATTAAATACGTGTAACTCATTAATTTACTTGGCTTAAACACGTGAAGTTTCACTCTACTTTATATCTTTTAACTAAATACACTTTAGATTACAAATGATGCGTGAAGAAAGGAAAAAATTCATAACACTCCGTCTTATTTATTTTTAGTTTACTTCTTCTTTTTACACTTTTTTCTCAATTTATCTTATGAAAAATGTTAAAAAATTACTTTGTTTAAGAAATAATTTTTTTTAAAAATATAAATTTAATTAAAATATATGACATAAAACATTTTATATTATCATTTAATTATAAATTATTTTATCAATAAAAATTATCACTTTTATAATAATTATTTTAAAAATTATATTTATCATCATTTTTATTTATTTACTTGACAGAATAAAAAAATTATAATTCACAATATATTATAGTTAAACTAAAAATAATTACTAATTCACCTTCTTATAATTTTTATTCCTATATTATTATAATATTTTTTTAAAAATTATTTATTAATTTTTTAATCAATATTATCAAAATATTGATTAACATAATATCTTTATTTTGCTATATTTTTTCATCATCATTAAAGATAGAGCTGTCAAATGAATCAACTCTAATCTATTTAACTTTAACCATATCAGTTAGGATCAAAAAATTTATAGAGCCAAAAATCCTAGATATAAAAAATACGTAAGGTCAGCTCATATATAAAAAATCATTACTAACTCAAAACACTAACTGCAAATTTTGGTTCAGAAATAAAAAGGTTAATAAATGGAATCATAAAAGCTAGTGCTTTTGAAGATGGTTCTAATAATAAAAATATTTCAAGTAAAATAAAAGAATTTGTATTAAGTGGAAAAAATATAGGTGATGTCATGTTCTTTATTTTGTCACTTTGTAAAGATTAGGAAAAGTAAAACCCTAAAGAACTATAAATGATAAGTAGGGATAGAAGTAAGCTGAGCCGAGTTAGGCTTTGAGTGTTCAAGTCTGAACTGTTTAAAAATTTTGAGATCTGAGTTTGAGTTTATTACTTGTTAAAGATTTTATTTTTTAAAGTTTAGCCTGATTTAAAGTCTACAAGACCTACGAGACTATTTAAAAGCCTACATTCCAAAAATTGTTAATAGATAAGCTTAAAGCCTATATAAATGATTGATTAAAAATACTTACAAACTTAAAGCCTATAAGATAAAAAGACTTTTAAATAGGCCTAATATAAGCTAAATAGACTTTTTCGTAAGTCTAAACCTGACTTGTTTATTTAAAAAGATTTTTTAGCAAGTCTAAATCTATCTATGTGTTAAACAAGCTGAGTCAAGTTAGGTTTTAAACAAGTTGAGCGATAAGATCCTGTTGGACGACCTTATTCATTTTCATCCTTAATGATAAACAATATCCAAAAAGTTCAAAACAATTTACAATCTTAAAAGTGAATTACTCACATAATTATATGTGAAGGATCAAAACAAGTTTATTATAGGAGAACAATGATCAATGTTATAAGATCAATTCATGTTTAACAATTTTTTACAACCAAGATGTTATATCTAATATAGGTGGACGCTCACTTATATTCTCTCTAACAATAAGTTCTACTATATCAACAAGTTTAGGTAAAATTTATTTAACTTTACAAACTTATATGATTATATTGCTTACTCTATCTTCCTATCCATTTAGAAATTTTGACCGTTGAAATTCTTTACTAAAAGTTGCTTCAGTTTGAAGTTGTTTTTTCGTTGCTATTATGATGAAAATTGTTCTTGCTGATAGATGAGTCAATTTAGTCCATCCAATCCAACTCAACTCTAACTCACCTGAACTAAGGTCAAAATGACTCACAAGTTCACACTATAAAGCTCATTAAATCCTATTAGTTAATGCTAGCCCACAGGCTTTATTTTTCTCTTCCAATTTTTTTCTTAATTTTTTTATTTTTTCTATAAATTTTTTTCTCTCTAGTTTATTTTTCTCTCTTAAAATAAATTAGTAATTAAAAATTAAAATGAATAATAAAATTTAGAGAGAGGAGGAAGAAAAAATATGGAGAAAAGATGATTTTAGAGATAGAGATAAATATATTAAAAAATAAATAAAGAAAAGATAAAAGTATAAAAAAGTTGAGAAAAAATTCAAAAAGAAAGAGAAAAAATTAGAGAGGAAAAAAATTATAGAGACAAATGAAAAATTATTTAGATTAAAATAGAAAATAAATTAAAGAATATTTTAGTATAACAAAAAATATTGAAGAGATTATTTAAAGAGAAAAATAAAGAAATGAGAGAAAAAATTAAGAGAAATAAGAGATTTATAAAAAAAAAAGTTAAATATAAACTAGAATTACATAAGTTAGTTCACATATATGCCACTTGTTTTGCTAATTATAGAGATTAGAATTAAAAAAATTCCACTTTTAAACGAATTACAAAATAAATAGTTATAAAATAGGAATGTAAGAGTTAGCTCACACTTATTCCATTTAACTTGAAAGGTTACGTGGGTTAGGATTTAAAAAACCCTACTTCTAAATTAGTTACAAAACAAAAGATTATAAGATAAAGTTAGATAAATTAACTTATATTCATCCTTCTTAAATTGAAGATAAATACATAAATTAAGATATAAAAAATCTTACTTTAAAATAAGTTATAAAATAAAATATTATAATATATAATTCATATCCATCACACTAAATTTGAAAGGTACACAGATTCATTTTAAAAATTATATTTTAAAATAAATTATAAAATAAAAAAAATTAGAACTAATCCTAAGACTAATCTACACTAAATTCTTTAAATTAAAAGTTGTATAGATTTATATAATGTAAAGATAACTAAATTAACTATCTAAAGTTATGATCCAATTTAATAATTTTAATTAAAAATAAAATTTAAATTATTTTTAATAGATATAATATGATTACAGAAAAAAATATTATTTTTTAATTTAATTACACAGATCTGGTATAAGATCTAAATTATTTTTTTATAGATAAAATATGGATGCGTAAAAATATTATCATTTAAAAGAGCTATTTTGTCGTACACTAATAAGCAACATTATTTTTAAAATTTAAAGATCATTAAAATGAATTTATAAATCTCTTTTTAATAAAGTACTTCTTTAACATATTTAAAAAATATTATAATTTTTATTAATTATTTAAGGATGATTAATTAAATTTATATGACAGTTTTTATTTAAAAAAGGCTATAAATTATTGCTTCAAACTGTTAAGAAAAGTATTAAAACAATTTTGATATTTTTTTAAAAAACCTTCTATAATTATTATAAAATATTTAAATGTTTTAATTAAAAACTACTTCTTATAAAAACCACAAATAACCGGATCCTTGAGTTTTTATTTGAGGACTATCTGACTCTATGAACCGAAGTTCAGTTGTTTAGCTAGCTGGTTATAAATTCCTGAAAGCAAAAAATAGGGGATAAAGAATTTAATATATATATATATATAATATTTTATAATAAAATTATACAGTTCATACTATTTTCTTTATTTTTTATCTCCCTATTATATCACTCATTTTAAAATTACCTTTCTTCCTCTTCTTTTCTTGATTTTTTTATTTATAGAGTTGTTTTATATTCTTATCATATGAATATAATAATTTAAAATAAACTCCACTAATGATGAAGCTTGATTAGCATCTCACCCCTTTTTGTGGTAAACTTTATCCACAAGGTTCTTTCTTTATGTGTTCTCCTTGTCTTTGATTTTTCTTTCATGACACGCTCAAAACTTTATGATTTTATCATTATGCCAATCTTTTGACCATGTTAACCAGGAAGAAGTGCTTTAATCATACTGAGAGTTATCATTTTCTTCTGGTTGTTACCCAACACGTAACTTTCCATTTCCTTTGGTCCCCTTTAAATTCATTGTACCAAATATACTATGGTTGAAATGATTTAAGGAAGAAGAAATTTATTCAGCTGTATTGAACTTGTTTGTTGAGTATCCACCAAGGGGATTGTTAGATGTAATTTTTTTAGTTTTAAACATTGAAAATTATTAAACCTTTACCTTGTATTTGGATAGAATAATTTGAAATTATTAGATTTTATATTTTTAAATAATAATATCTTTTTGAAATGTTAAAATTTTTATTTAAATAATTTTTATATTAAATAAAAATAATTTTAAATTACTCTTATTTTAAAAAAATTTATAATCCTAATTTATTTTATTTTTTGTTAAATTATTTCTTATAATTCTATTTATATATATTTTAATAATTACCTATTTTTACTTAATTTTAAAATTTCCACCCAAAGACAGGATAGAGATTTGAATTTTATGGTCCTCATAGGTATATATAGATGTGTATTCAGATCTATACATGTGACTTGGTATGACTGAGTTTTATTTTATTTTATTTTCTATTTATTTTTTTACATGAATGGTAATCGAATATTTTTAGAATGGGTTAAATTTGCACAATTACCTAAAAAAATCATCAGTAAAATGTACATTTTAACTTAGAAAAAGTTTTATGTCAAATTATGAACTACTAACACGTCGGTAGGGGTTTTCTAAAAAGAACATTTACCCACAACTTTTTTAATAACTTTTATTTTAGTATCAATAGCATTGCTTTTTTTTTTTTCCACTGCTAAGCTGTCTGCATTGGTAAAAGATAAAATAAAATTAAAGTTCTTTTGCAACGTGATAAATTTATACAAATTATCTAGATAAAGAAGCTTACAATATTTAGTTAATATCTTTATTTTTAAAATATTTAAAAAGGTTAACTATGAAATGGAAAAGTTAAAATCTTGAAATAAATCAAAATTTTTCCTTCATAAAGAAAAATAATAATAAAATAACAAGTAATAATAATAAAAATTAACTCTAAAATCATAATCTAATTAAAACCTAAATTATAATATAAATTCTAAAACTTAAATTAAATTCTAATAATTACAACCTAATTAAAATTTATATAAACTTTTAAAGTCTAAATTAAATTCTAGCAAGTAAGTTCTTGCCGGTAACTACTTTAAACTATTAAAAACATTACAGCTTAAATTTTTTTTATCAAAAATAATTTACCGACGCCACAATTTCAATAAATTTTAAGTCATCGATTTTTCCATATTTACTGATAATTTTTAGTTGCTATTGATAGTTTTCGACCATCGCTAATGATGAAAGAAATGTAATAAAAAAAACATATATATATTTTTTGTCTAATTTTTCACTCTCTTATTACAATACATTGACAATCAACTATTAGCTTTTGAAAAATACGAAGAGAAAATTTGACAAAATTTTAAAATAAACCACTCGTTATCTATATTATCTTTTTAAAGTTCAATTATATTCAACCTACTGTGATTAGAATTAGTCAATAAATTACATGCGCCAATTCAAATTATTTCAACTAAAGGGGCTACAATATATATATATATATATATATATATATATATATATATATATATATATATATATATTCTTTTTATTAACACATCTCTATTGAATCAATCGTATGCTTGGAAAGCAATTGAAACCCTATCTTATGATTTTCAAGACAGTTAACAAAGATATACCATAGAAGAAGAAAAATCGTTTTTGTTTAACCTCCGTTGCGAACGGCAACACAGATAGGCAAGAGAGTAAAGATCTACCTGATTTCGTTAGATTAATGATCTGGATCTTGTGACAAGAGATTGTGGATTTGAGAGCATAATATTCAACTTCTTGAATAAGAATTTGTTGGGTAATGAAAGGTAATAATCAAATATTAACAAAATAAAATAAATGAAGTATAATAAATTATATAAAAAATATAAAATTGCAAAATATATAATATATAAAATATAAATAAAAGAGATAAATTTAATGTGATTTGATTATTCTATTTTATATTTACAATTAAAAAAATAAAAATAATTTTATTAAAAATATTTGATTATAATTTACTATTTAATAATTCAAGTATACCTTCTTTAGTATAAAGACTTTATCTTGAATAGTTACTTTCATTTAAAAGTTAAACCTCTATTTATAAAAGGGATATTTCTACTCCTTAGTCAATATAAGACTTGACTTATATATATAACAAATCCTTCCTTGAATCACTCTAAAATGTTTCAGTCTCTTCTAAAAAATAGATTCGTTTCTTAATATTCTTCTTCATTGTTAAAGATAGTGAAGTAAAAATGATCACTATCTTTAACAATGAAGTGACAATCTAAATAACAAATGTTCTTCTTATCTTTTCTTCCTCGTAAAATAAAGTGACGTCCTTTATACACTTTGTATGTCTTTCCATTTTTCAATATTTGTATCTATGTAACGTCATTCATCCAATGAAATAATGCTGACAGTAATAATAGGTATATATGTCACATTGAGAATAGTTTGGATTTTACCATTGCAGAGTTTCAAGTGAACTTTTCTAATGCCTTCAACTTTCACCTTCAATTTGTTCCTACATTAATATAGTCAAAATTTTTATCTTTATGCAAAGTAGTAAATATGTCTTGATCATTGCACACATGCACATTTGCAATAGAACCTAACATCCATTTAAAATGATTTTCAATATCATTATTATTTACACTCTCTACATGATACAACTCTCTATTATCTAAGGATTGAGTAACATAAACTTTTTTCCTTAAGCTATTTTAGATTCTTCAAGTCTTCTCTCAATATTGGACATTGAAACTATATATGCCTTTTATCTTTCGTAATAGTAACATTTCACCTAACAAGGTCTCTTTGTGCAAGCTTTCCTTATTGTCCATCTATCCAACTCGAAAACTTTCCTTCCTTTTCGAGAGTTCTTTATAGTTAACATCTTCTCATCATTAGTATGATTGTCTGTTTGCATTCTTTAATCATCTCGAATGACAGTAGTTAAATTATATAACTTGATTATTATTCCTAATTAGTAAGGATCTCACCAATGATCTATATGATTAGGGTAAAAATGATAATAAAGTAACTAGTTATTTTTCATCACCCATCTTTTCTCCTATATTTGATAGTTGACAAAGTAACAAATTAAACTCATTAATATGATCTACCTCCTTCTTCCATTCTCAGTGTATACAAGTCTATCTTCAAGTATAAACGATTAGTTAATGACTTTGACATATAGATTTCCTCTAACTTTTGCCATATTTTCTTGGCTATTGTCTCATTTAACACAGTGTACTTGATTACAGGAGTAAGTGCTAAACTAATAGTACTTGTAATTTTTCGTTGAATAATCTTACATTCATAATCCATCATCCCTTCATGTCTTTCTTCTTTTAGAACCGCATCCAAACATTGCTACACTAAGATATCTTTTATTATCATTTGCCACACAGTGAAAATTTTCTTTCTCTTAAAGAGTGGTACCTCAAACTTAAGACCTTTCATATACATATATAATACATGTATAGGGGAAAGAAAAGTAAGGCATCCATGAATGGTGGTTGAGAAGAGAAATGGTCTCTCTCCTCAAATTTAGAGGTCAGCAATGCCCTTGACAATTAGAAAAGAAATCCTTACGTTTTACATTATCCTACTTACATTAAAGACACATGTTAGAATCATAGAATCAAATACAAAATGAAACAAAAGATAATATTAGTGCCTTCGGAGAATCGAGTTTTGCACAAAAATAAATAAGTGAAAAAATACTTCAAGAGAAAAAATGTATAATCTTAATATATATATATATATATATATATATATATATATATATATATATATATATATATATATATAAAACAACATATAAATGGAGGTAAATGATTAAGGCAATTAGAGGGAGTGAGTCCGTGTATGCTTATCTCTTACATCATCACCATCTCCTGCTCCACCGCTTATGGCTCTTGTTGATGGTGTTGCAGAGGTGATTGTGGTTGTGATTGTTGTTGCTACTTTTATTGCTTAGGGTGCAAAAATGTAAGTGTCATTAAGCCCTTGTTGAATCACTCCCATGCACAACCATGTATCACTCTCTAGTGATGAGATCTCATGTGTCTAAGTCATCATGGAGCAGAGGATCCTGTAATGGTGGTTGAGGTAGTGATATAAGAGCCAATGCCATTGTATCACTTTTGCCTAGTTTACTGTCTTCATAATGAGAAAACATCCTGAATCGATCCTACGACCTCGCTCTATAGCCTAGAGAGTGAACAAATAAGTTCTCGAAATGACCTTTATGCTATCATTCTATGAGAAAATTTCAAGCATCAACCACCTGTGAAATATTTGAAGCATGGGGTCCCTAACGGTCATGGACTTCAAGACACAAGGTTATAATGAGATGGCCCCAATGATGTGCCAAAATTCCCCATCTATGAACTCCTCAAGTATGCTTGTAAGGGCATCCAAATACCCTTCAATGATGCCCTTTGGAGTCTCGAACTCCAAAGGCGATGTTAAAATCCATAAAGGTTAGTTGATGTTATTGTCCTTTTAGCTGGTATTGGATGATGTGTGTAGATATCGACTTAGTAGGGAAAAAGGACAAGTGCTGCTAGAAACTCAAGAGTTGACTCTTGGAATGAGGACTCTCAGAGGTACGCGACTTTAGTCCACATAGTGCATCCAAAATCTCTTCATCTGGACCTTTTCCCCAAGGATATGCAGGGATTCCTCATCGAGCCTCTTTGTAGAGTTGAAGGAGAAATTTCTTAACCTCTTTGAGTCAAGCCTACATGTCAAGAAACCTTCTATAAGTATGCAGTAAGCTAGCCCCTATAAGGGTCTGACCTCTGTAGAGGTCGATGGACGACTTCTATTCTGGGTGCAAGGAGGTATTTTCTGCTAAAATAGAATATTCAAAATTAGTCCAAGCAATATTGGCATGATTGTGCTTGAACAAGAACTTGAAAGCCTCTATGATATGGCATGACCATGCAAATAAGGGCACAATAGTATTGGATTATAAGACTTGTACACTTTCAAATATGCTAAGTCTTTCTAAGCAGCGGCACAACCATGCTAAACATGAAGTCTTTAAATGTATAATTAGCATGATCATATAAAATAGGGAGCATGACCGTGTTCATGGTACAGACCTAAAAAATAATAAACTTGCATGATTGTGTAGACTAAGGTACGATCATGATGATGATGAAAATCTAGAATTTGATGAATTTGTAACTCTGCAACAAGGGTATGACCATGCTAATGAGAAAATGCATTAAATTTTTAACAAGAACGACTATACAATATAGGGAAAGGTCATGTTAAAATTATTTCAATTTTTAAAATATGAATATTCCTGGTCATGTTGATGAGGTGATTCCAGTTAATTAACATATTTTAATTCGTCATCTAGCTAATAGTTGGATCAAATCATATTGGATGTGTCGAATATTGACAATGCCCAAGCAAAAAATCAATAATAATAAAAAATGTTAGATTTAAGGCACTAGACAAACTTATGTAGGAGAGAGAGATAGTTGAGTGATAAAGAAGTCAAGGGAAGGTATGTAGAAGTTAAAACGAATAGTGAAAATATTTTGATCAAGTGACATGTGAAGTTACCTTCCTTCCTATTTAAAGTTACTCGAAGTCAGTACGACCATGTTCATCCTTGTGCACGATCGTGCTCCCTCTCTTACCTTTTATTTATGGATCTAATTTATTTTATTTGTTAAAAAAGTTATATGCACATAAAAAATAGGTTGCCTCTTGTAAGCGTTAATTTTACATCACGAGCTTGACATACTTTCACCCTATGACCATGCTCATCCTTACGCATGACCCTACTTACTGTCACCTTTTTCCTCTAGATATAATTTATTTTATTTGTTAAAAAATTATATACACAAAAAATAGATTACCTCTTGTAAGCACTTATTTTACATCACGAGCTTGACATATTTGCACCCAGTGGCTAAGCAGAGCCATGAATGGTTACTTATGATTTTTTTTATCGAAAAATGGTGCGTTCTTTAAATGATCTTCCTCATAGTGTTTGATCCTTTTCCTTTTTTTTTTTCTTGAGTATCTCCCCATTCCGTTTTGTGGGTTCCATCTTATCAAAAGGGAGCATCTTGCCTTTTTTATAATGGTCACTTCCTCTAGTCTCAAGTTTTCCTAAAAACAAACGAAACCATGAGTTATATATTAATACTTTCTTTCTTACTGGGAACTCATGTTTCCAAATGTGTTTAAGGTATCTTCTCTTTATCTTTTCCTTGCAACAGTTTTCTATATGCCATTATTCTGAGTTTTTCTTGGACAAAAGAAAAATTTAGAGAGAGCGCAAAGGAGGGTTCTAGGAAATTAGAAAATTACAAGGGAAAAAAGTATTTGGGTGCTTTAACAAGTTTATGACTCTAAACACCACTTCCTCATCATCAAGCCTTAGAGTGAGCTTCCCTTGTTGCACATTGATCATGGCTTTCCTAGTGGCTAAGAAAGGTCTTCCTAAGATTAGTGAAATCTCCTTATCTTCCTCCATGTCAAGCATAATAAAATCAGCAAGGAAGATAAATTTATCTAGTTTCACCAAAATGTCCCTCACTATTCCTCTTGGATATGTGATAAACTTATATGAAAGTTACAAAGAAATAGTGGTAGACTCTGGCCCATTCATATCTAATCTTCTAAAAATAGATAAAGACATTAGATTAACACTAGTGCTTAAGTCACACAAAGCTTTATCAAAATAAGTTTCACCAATAGTAAAGGTATAGTCAAACTCCTTGGATCCTCAAGCTTTGGTGGTATTTTCCGTAGAAGGATGACAGAGCCTTCCTCGTTGATCTTGATGGCCATATATTCCTCCAGCTTCTTTTTATTGCCCAAAATATCCTTTAAAACTTTTGCATACACAAAAGGAAGATTGATCCTCAATTACTTTAGGATGTCCAAAAATTTGGGAAATTGAGGAAACAGGATTCTTGGTTGATAAGGTTCCAAATAAGATCTCTTTAGGACTATTTCTATTATTTCATCAACCTTATTCCTCTTTTCTTTTGAACTTCCATCAGTAGGAGTTGAGAGGTTATTAGTAACCTTTGAGTGGTCATCAATAACCACACCTTTCTTCTCCATCTCTTTCCTCGTGGGCATCTTCAACTCTTTCCCGTTCCTTAGAATTATTTCCCTTGCCTGATCCTTTGGATTCATCTTAAGCAAGTTGGGTAAGGTCCGAAGTGCTCGCTATAACATGAGGTTAAGGATCTATCCTATCTGGTTCTCCAAGTTCTGAATTTGAGACATCTGCTTCTCTATATTCTAGAGTCGTACCTCCATATTCTACAATCGTGATTCCATAGGGTTGGATTATTCCTCTATTTCTTGTAATCTCATTGGTTCTACGTATACGTTGCATGTAAACATTTTAAGCATTGTTAGAAAAAAAATTTCCTTGATGCCTTCCTCAAGAGAGATTAGGATGATTCTTCCAAGCGGGATTATAGATATTCCCCTATAAAGTTGTCCTTATTTTGTTGATCCATATAAGCTTCAATCACACATATTTCATCATAGTGGCTTATGGAGACACAAAGGTTACACATGCTAGGTTTAGGTGTAACTAGAGTTTGGATCAGCGGGGAAGGTTGTGTTTATGCTTATATACATGCCTTCATCTTTTTATTTAAGGTCTTTATCTGAATGGCTATCATAGTGGTATGATCCATATGTATATTCTTGCCGGTTGAGAGTTATTTTTCCTTAACATGTCTATCAACTAATTATCATTGGTTGCTATTATCAATCAAGTTCCCTATGATTTCTTGTGTTCTCTGGAGGATATGTAGGATACCCTTGCTACAAGTTGTGTCAACAAAAATTCTATTGGCATAGGAAAGACTGTTGTAAAAGATATGCATAAGATGGACTATTGGTAGCTATGATATAGGCACCTTCAGACAAGGTTTTGAAATCAGTTCTAAGCCTCGTACATGAACTCATTCTCAAACTAGGTGAAGTTGGAGATTTCTACTATGATTCTGGATGGCATTGATTGTAAGAAATATTGTGTTAAGAACATATGTTGTAATTGTTCACAGGTAGTAATGGATGCCTCTAACAAACAGTTTAGTTAATTGTTCACCTTATCTGTGATGGAAAAAGAAAACAATAGTAGTCATATGATGTCTTATGTAACACCATTCATCTTTATGGTGTTTGTTAGCCTTAGGAACTTTTTGATGTGGAGATATGGGTCCTTCAAGACTGTCTCTCCAAATTGAAACAAGTTCTAAATCATATTGATAAGGTCAAACTTCAATTTGAAGTTTAGAATACCTTCAAATGTTGGGATAGATATGTTACTCCTTAGGCCCTCTTAATTGAAAGTCATGTAATCCAATATTGTCCTACGCCCTTACACTGCTAACTTTCTTGCTTTGATTTCTCTCCTCAACCTTCAAGTTATTATTTCTATCTTTGGGTTAAATTGCAACTTATAAGTTTGAGAGCAAGTTTGTATAGACAAATAAAACAACTACACAAAAGTGTCACAATTTTTTTTCAAATTTTATTTTTATATTATTTTTTATTTTTTTGAATAATATGTAGATACAAGTTTCAAGCAATCAAAATTTAAACTTCGAAGACTATTGAGGAACAACTCTTGCAAATTAGCACAAAAACCTTAATATGTGTAAAATGTGAGTATAAAAATTGTATGCCAAGTTTTATCTACGGGAAAGTATACTTGTTTCAATAGAAAGGGGGTATTTAAGACCTTTAATGTCGATTCCATAGGGACTATGCCATTAATATGTAGAAGAAGCTCAAATCTCAATTTTTGAGCTCACCAAAAAGGGGTTTGTGTTTGTGGGTATAAGAAATGAGAATATGAAAGCTAGTTTGAAGGAAAATAAATGGTAAAGAACATAAGTACGAAGTTATAGATAAGCATAGGATTATGGATCCCCTTATGACTTTACTAATTTTTATCCTCAATTTTCCTTATGACCGATTTAAACATCTTTTTTTAACCATCCTTTCTAATTCTATTATTACCTGATGATCATACAGTAATGTAATAGCAATAATCTTTCCCCTAAGTACTATCCCCAATGATCATGTAAGATAAATAGTTAAGAGAAGCATAAAACATACTCAAATTTGTTAAGTTAATAACTGATTAGAAGCCTAGAATTCCAATTGATCCCCCAAAATATATAAACTGAATTACCTTATAGTTTCTTCAATTAGGGAATGGTATGATTCCTTACTCCTAACTAACTTAGAGATCAATAAAAGTAAAATTTCATTAATGGATTAGCATGATAAAGCAACATGATTGGATAAAGAACCATGTAGCCATTCATAATGAAAACATATAATCATTCAATAAAAAAAATAAAGTTCAAATGGTTACATCACATGGTTCATCATAGCTCCATGATTTGAGGGTTAGTTACACATAACAAAAGAAAACAAATGAGAACAAGATAACCCAACAAAATTATCCATAACCTAATCTTAAGATCAAAAATACAAAATTGTAGTGTTAACAAAGTTGGAAAGAGACTTTGTAACATGCACTGTGAAGAGGTTCCTTCCACCAAGACATTACAGGAGGATGTCGAAAGGAGAAATGAATTGGAATGCAGGAAGATGGAAATGAGAAGAGAAAAAGGTACAACAGAGGACCTCTCAAAGTCTCAAGAGTGTCGAGACATGTTTTTCTTCTGTTGGCTTCCTTCAAGGGATATTTTTTTCTTTCTGCTACTCCTTCATCTTTGTATGCTATTTTACCTTCCTTTTATCCCAAAATTTTTCTAGTTTATAATTCTCTTCTTGTGTAACTATTCTTGAAAAAATAAGAGAAATTAGGTGAAATTATAATCAAATAATCATTAATCATATAATAATTATAATTGATTCCCTATAGATTAATCAATAAGATAGTGGTTTATCATATTTTAAACTTAAACATTGCTTGTCCTCAATCAATAATCTAAGAAATGGAAATGTAGCAAGTATAGAATTTAAAAACCTTGAAAAATAACATGCAACAGATGAATGCGATTATCACCATAGAAACAGTCAATAATAATTTAACTAGGATATTTTAGTTTCCTAAAGTCCATTTTCACACATGAAGGAAATCACTCTTCTCACCATCTCTCACGTATATGATGGTATAGATCTTTATTGTTCTGTCCCTCCCAACTATGCACTACCACAAGCTTATTCATAAATCTTAATTTCCACGAAAAATTAAATTACATAGAATCAAAGGTCTTTATTAAGGTTGTAAAGCAGACAAGGAAATTCGCACTATTAGGTAAGGTATCAGAAGGAAAGAAACACAAAAAATTTTCTTTTGTTTATATCTTTAGTCGTATTAAACCCTTAGATTATTAGCTCACTTACTTGGGGTTTATAAATTTTAACTATTAAATCCTCCAACCTTTTTCATTCCTATTCTTTTTCTTCATTCCTTATTTTTCTTTCTTTTTTATTTTCTTTTTCTCCTTTTGATCACTTTTTCATCTGCAAGCACTTACTTTGCTTTAATTATAATCTAAGGGTACCATAAATTGTAGCAATTATGTGAAGGGTACCAAAGAAAGTAACTTTAATGTTTTAAGCTAAAAAAGGGGCACTGGGTGATACTCTAGATCCGTGTTCTTTTAATACAACCTAATTTGAGTTTATCATTATCTTGTTATGTAATCAACTTATGAAAGTCTAGACAAAGTTACAAGACAAGTTCTAGAGTAGTCAAAGAGGGGTATCCCTTCTCAAACTTAATCTTCTTCCATTCTTTTAATTTATTTAGAAAAATTATTTCTTAAGGTAGAAAATATTATTTACAGTAGAAAGGATAATTGGTTTTTAAAAAGATAATTAGGAGGGGGAGATCTTCCTTCTCAAACTTAAGTCCTTACATACATGCATATAATATAGGTACAGTGGAGAGCAAAGATGGATTTCTCCTTAGTGATGGTTGAGGGATAACAGTGTCTTCCTTCTTAAACTTAGAAGTTAGCAGTGCCCTCAATGTATTTCCTCATTGAGTGCCAATGATTAGGGAAGAATTCCTCATTATTTATATTACCTTACTCACACTAAAAACACATGTTAGAGTAAAAGAATAATACACTAAATGAAACAAAAACAATATTAGTGCATACAGAGAGTTGAGTTTTGTACAAAAATAAATAAGAGAAAAATACATATAATAGAAAAAAAAAGGCTAATAACCCTATAAAATAAAATAAAATATAATCTTAATATATAAAGAAAACAAGAAAATATAAATAAGGGTTAGTCATTAAGGCGGTGGGTGGCATATCTAGCTCTACAATAACTGAAGAAATATAGAGAATAGGTGATCCATTTATGTGAAGGTCGTATCCTTTGAATTGTCTAACGCATGATGTGCGATGATCTTTACATCCAAGCGTTCATAAATGCAATCCATCCATATTTGTAAATGATTAAGGTGATCGAAGAGTGAGTCTGTGGATGCTCATCTCCTATGTTACCATTTATCTCTTCCTCCACCATCTACAACTCTTATTCTTCTGTTGGCTTCTCTTTGGGCAGATTCAATTCAGCCCCAAAGCTTCCCTCATTTAGCGTGTCCTTCTTACCTATATATAGGTCTCATGTACTATATTTTTTAATACTTTGAGTCATTGTAGTAAAATTAAAAATTAAGAGCTAGTTTTCTCTCATCCTTTCTCTCATTTTCTTAAATGGAATTACAAGTAGGAGACTACTTGTCCTTGGCTTCCAAGGTGGCGGAGTAGGAGCTTATCTCCTATAAGAGTGACGTTCCAACCTTTATCCTTCAAGCTTCTTCACTTCTTCACCTCCAACTCCAACAAACCATACCTCTATTAATATGGTGGGATAAGCTAAATAAAGAAAGGTTCACCCTTTATGTGAGTGGGAGGAGATAAAACACATAATGAGAGATAGATTTATCTTTTCCTATTATTTAAGAGAGATCCACAAAAGATTACAAATATTTTCTCAAAAAACTAAGAGTGTGGATGAGTACTATAAAGATAAGGAGATTATAGTGATTAGAACCAACCTAAGTGAGAGTGAGGAAGCCATAATGATCAAGTTCTTAGATGGACTTAGGCATAAAATCCAGGACATGGTAGAACTTCACCATTACTTAAGTTTGAATGATCTTTACTACCAAACCTTGAAAGTAGAATCTCAAATCAATAGGAAGAGTAAAGGTAAATTCGTAGCCTATGAAACATCCACACCATATTCTCAAAAGGATAAAAGAAAAGATTCTTGATTTAAACCTAAAGAACAAAAAAATGCCAAGAAGTCTACAGAGTCCAAAGGCAAGGCTCCCAGTCTACTCTCAAACAAAGAATCATCAATAAAATATTTTAAGTGTTTGGGCGGAGGGCACATTGCTTCCTAATTCTCGAATAATAACACCTTGATCCTTAGGGACAATGATCATCTCTAGAGTCCATTGGCTCTAGTTCTTCTTCCTTTTCATCTATGGATAAAGCCCTAGAGTATGTGTATGAGGGAGACATTTTAATGGTTAAGAGGTTACTGTATGGTGTTGCTAATGGGGAGGAAGATGCCCAAAGAGATAACATATTGCATAGTAGGTGTTTTATTAAAGGGCACACCTGCTCCTTAATTATTATGAAGTTAGTTGCATTATTGTAGCTAGTACTAGGCTAGTTACCAAGCTAGGGTTGGCAACCATTCCACACCCTAATCATATAAACTTCAATGACTTAGTGATAATGGACACTTGTTGGATGTTCAACAAGTCCTCCTCACCTTCATCATAGGGAGGTATGAGGACAATGTGATATGTGATTTGTCTCAATGGAAGCCAATCATATGCTCTTAGGAAGGCCAAAACAATACGATAAGAATGCCTATCATAATGAACATACAATTAGGTATTCCTTCCAATTCAACTCCTAGAAATTACTCTAGTTCCTTTGTCCCCTAGTGAAGTCCATCAAAACCAAATACTCATGAGAATGAAAAGGGACACCGAGAGATAGGGTTTGGAAAAAGAAAAATTGGAAGAATTAAAAGAAACTAAAAATGATCAAAAGAAAAAGAGAAAGTTAAATGAAAAGATAAGTAGGGTTTTTCACTCTCTTGTGAAAGAGGGTGAGGTTAGACTTGCAAGAAAGGATGAAGTGAGGAAAATCCTCTTAGTTGAAAAACCTCTTCCTATATTATCTATTACCTTGCACCATATCATTAAGATTGGGCCTATTGTTTGTTTTACCCATGAAGTTGAAGAGCCATCCTCCTTGGGAAGGGGTTAAGAGATGGCCATCATAGAGGCCCAAGTTTCTCAACCTTCAATACTTGTTTTATCATTTTGCATCAAGGATGTTTACCTTGACTAGAAAAAACAAGAAGCTTATAACTTGCTTGTTTTTGGTCAACTGAAATAGTGGGAATCAGATAAGGAGGGAACTTGCATCACACCTGCTACACAGTAGTATAGGGCCCAATCATTTCCTAGGCTATTTCAGAACATGATTGTCGCAACCGTAATTCCGACGAGACGACGAACTCGCTAAAATTTTACAAATGGAAATTTTATTGATTATGTGTGGAGTCGCCACCAAATTTTTATTTAAGGGAAAATACTTGGAAAAAACCCTAACTCGAGAAAGAGATTCAGGTTCGGGAGTCGGTTAGTGATAAGTGTCCAATAAGACCCTTATTTGGAACATAATTCAATGTAATTGCAAGTAATTGAAGCATAAAACACCATTAAAATATGAGAAAATGACATAAAACTGAATAACCCATGCATAATCTGGAAAATACAGTTTTAGAGTCTTTTCGGTGATAAATTATCATAATTCTGATGTGTTTTAATTTCTACAATCTGTTACAGGGTTCTGCATTGGCAACGCAGTTGGGCCGCGTTGGACATGCGACACTACAGACCAGTAGCTATAAAAAGCCCAGAACAGAACGAAAACATGGCATCATTCACTCGATCATCTGATCATTCACTCTATCCACTAATCTATCTCCAGAGCGCAGACCTATAGGATAGAGCCGCCGTTTCCCCATACGTTGGTTCTATTCTGGGGGAAGGAGGAACCTTAGGACGGAAGACGAAGTGCATTTGCAGCGTGCTGCCATGATCCTGACTTTCTCTTCTTCCTCTGTTTTCTTCTTCTTCATTATGTGTAACTGAGCCCCTGTTGGGGAAGGATGAATCCTTAACTGATCTTATGTAACCTAGATTTTGCATTTATTTAAGATTGTTTTCCTTTAACGTTGATTATTCATCTCTTTGCTTAATGCTTTTATGACTTGGCCACTTATAAATTGAATCTAAATTCTTCTTCGCAATTGGGAAATTGGTTTAAGAATTGGAACTGGGATTGAATAACACAATTGTGAAGGCTCTAGGGATAGAGGTTTGCAACTGTGAGATCGTTTGAATTCTTGAACTTAAGGCTCACGTCAAATTAGGAATTGCTAAGGGATTAGGATTCCTAATTTGAGTGAAGAATTGATGAGTCAAGGGATTGACCTTCAATCAATAATTGTGAATTCGATCTTCAACCACATTTTATCTTGAATATACGTAATGATCAAAGGTTACATAGGGGAAGTTTTGGTGAAATCCAACCCTAACATCTTCCATAATTTGAATTCTTACACATTTATACCAGTTGTTGAGTGTTTGATAGTTTAGATATTATCTTGAAGTATTCTTTGCGTACTGGATAGAGTTCCAGATTTGTGATAGATTCTGTGAATTCTTGTTGATTTCTGTTTACGTTGCCTACGTGACCCCATAACTGAGTTCAATTAGTGGACTAGTAGGAATTCAATATTTGAACAAAATCCCTGTGGAGACGATACTCTACTCATTCTTTACTTCATAAAACGATAAGGTTCACTTGCCTTCATACGGTTTTACACCAACAAGTTTTTGGCGCCGTTGCCGGGGATTTGTTTTTCAATATTGAAAAGTACTACGAATACACTAGATGGAGCAATTCTATTTTATATTTCTGACTCTGTTGCATACTGATTCTTTCTTCGATTTAATCTTGTTTAACTTGTTTATACGAGGTAAACAAGAACAGGAATTGATCTTTGAACTTGAGATTGAAAAGCTCGCAAGAAGAAACCGAAGGGAAACAAGACTACGAAAGGTGCAACAAGAGCAACAGAGACTGCAAAGGACCAACGAAGAAAACCATGTGCATCACTCTATCATGGAGGAACATCCGCTTAACAGGAGAATTACGTTGGGAGAATACGTAGTCCCAAATTCTGCAGGTTGCAGCGCTAGCATTGTGAGACCACCAATCGCTGCGAACAACTTTGAAATTAAACATGTCCTACTCCATCTAGTACAACAAGACCAGTTTGGAGGAAGTGAAGTTGAAGACCCGAACCTCTACCTTTCAAGCTTTCTCCAAATATGTGACACAATCAAGATGAATGGCGTCTCTGACGAAGCAATCAGATTGAGGCTATTCCCGTTCTCTTTAAGAGACCGTGCCAAGTATTGGTTGCAAACCCAGCCAAGAGGAAGTATTACCACCTGGGAAGAATTGGTATACAAGTTCCTCATGAAATACTTCCCACCCTTAAAATACAACAAGCTGAGAGGAGAGATCTCCTGTTTCGGTCAGAAGGAAGGAGAATCACTCTATGAGGCTTGGGAGCGGTTCAAGGAGCTTCTGCGAAAATGTCCACACCATGGCTTCTCCGATGTCCATCAAGTCCACATTTTCTACAATGGAGTTAAGCCAGCCACCAGACTCATCATAGATGCCTCAGCAGGAGGATCTCTGAATACTAAAACTGCAGAGAAGGCCATGGAACTGATTGAAATAATGGCTTCCAACGAGTACCAATCACCAATTGACAGAAGTGCCCCCAAGAGGGGTATGCTGGAGTTGGACACGCAAACTGCAATACTTGCTCAGAACAAGCTGATATCATAGCAACTGGAGGCTTTGACAAAACAGCTACAGGTCTTTAACGTAGGAACCCCTCAACCAGCACAAGTCCTGAAATGTGACTTTTGTGGGGGTGAACATGAAAACGGATGCTGTGACACAGACGTAACAGGAACCTACAGCCAGGAGCAAGTGCACTATATGGGCCAGCCACAAAGGCCTAAGTATCCTCCTTATTCTAACTCTTATGATTCTAATTTCAGGAACCAGAACAACCCTAGGAGGAACGGACAGTATGCGCAGCAACAACCTACTCAACAGCAGACAAACCAACCACAGGACAACTCTGCAGACTTGGGGAACATACTCAGCCAGTTCATGCAATCCACTCAAGCATCCATCAGGAATTTGGAGAATCAGGTGGGACAGTTGTCCAAACAACTCATAGAAAGAAATGCTGGGAGTTTTCCCAGTTATACAACACTGAATCCCAAGGAGCAATGCAATGCCATCACAACGAGGAGTGGAAAGATGATAGAACCAAGGCTGCCCACAATACCAAAGACAACAGAAAAAGTAATCATACAACCCAATGATGTTGCTGATCCAGCAGACCAACCATCCAGAACTAATACAGAAACGCAATCTGGAGGAGAACCAGCAATCAGTCCACAACCAGCAGCAAAGGAAGAACAGAAGAAAGAATACCATGTCAGGCCAGTGAGAAAAAGCAAAAAGCAGATATTTGAGGAGGTCGTGGCCAACGGGGAAAAGGCTACGTCAGCAACGCCAAATGTCCCATTCCCTCAAAGGTTGAAGGAACAGCAAGAAGAGCGAAAGTTGTCTAGATTCCTGGATATATTCAGGAAACTGCAGATCAACATACCACTAGCAGAAGCACTGGAAGAGATACCCTCATACGCAAAATTCATGAAGGAGTTGTTGTCCAAGAAGAGGAGGCTTAAGGAAGATGAAACCTAGCTCTTACAGAAGAGTGCAGTGCCATCATTCAAAGGAAGCTACCTCAGAAGTTGAAAGATCCAGGATCTTTTGCAATTCCCTGCACCATTGGGAATTTACAGATTGGAAAGGCATTATGTGACTTAGGAGCTAGCATCAACTTGATGCCCCTTTCCATAATGAAGAAACTGGAAATAGAGGAAGTGAAGCCTACCACGATGTGCCTTCAACTGGCAGATCGATCAATTAAACATCCATATGGCGTTGTGGAAGACCTCTTGGTCAAGGTAGACAGATTCATATTCCCAGTTGACTTTGTGGTGTTGGACATGGAGGAAGATGCTGAAATTCCATTGATCCTAGGAAGACCATTCCTTGCTACAGGACGAGCGCTTATTGATGTGCAGCAAGGGCAACTGATGCTGAGAGTGCAAGATAAAAAGGTAACGTTCAATGTGTTTGAAGCCATGAAACACCCTGCTGAACAACCACATTGCATGAGGATGGACGCGTTGGCAACGTTGCCAGTAACCGCGTTGGCAACGCCACTGTCAGTCCCTCTTGAAAAAGAGGACAGTGAGTCCATTCTTGAAGGAGTACTCTGGCAATCCAAAGGCCTGAGCCAGAACAGAGAGAAAGAGAGCCAAGATGTGGAGGAATGCATAGCCACACTTGAAGCTAATCCTCCCATAAAATCAGGTTCACAACCCTCTGAAGGTTTTCCAAAGGAAGAAGGAAAAGTGGACAACCCACAAGCAGAATTGAAGCAGCTCCCACCTCACCTCCGTTATGCATTCTTGGGGGAAAAGCACACATTCCCAGTAATTGTGAGCAACTCCCTCAATGAGCAAGAAGAGGAGAAACTGTTGAGGATCTTAAGAGCTCACAAGTCTGCCATTGGGTGGACTATTTCAGATCTGAAAGGAATAAGTCCTTCCTTCTGCATGCACAAGATCTTAATGGAGAAAGATTTTAAACCTGTAGTGCAGCCCCAAAGAAGCTTCAAAGTCAATGGTCAACGTGTCAAGCACTATCATGGAGGTGAAATCAGCAGGGAGAAGACTACCTGCACCCTTCAGTCACTTGACTGAATCTCAAACTGTCAAGCTAGGGACATTAAACAAGCGCTGCAAGGGAGGCAACCCTTGAAAAACTAGTTTTTCCCTTTCATTTTAATTTAAATTGAGAAAAGTATATGTAAATACTAAGTAGAATAAATAAAAATAGTGCAGTTGACTATTCATGCAGGTCTGGACCAGCAGGAGCACCAGAAATGACAGGTTACATGCCCAGAATTTCACAGCTTGACACACATGTTCCACACCAAGGACCTTAGCTAACTTAACCACTTAGTGAGATCTTTCCAAATGGTTTTAAATAGTGAATTGTGCATTAGATCAATGAGTGAAATCTAACTCAAACTATTACAGTGTTGTTTAAATGTTGATACATTAATTATGTAGAATTTAAAATGAATTCACATGAATCTGCATTCTGCCCAGTTGCGTTGCCAACGCAACTTACCCTTGCGTGCCCAACGCGTCTGGGCTGAGTGAAGCACCACATTGCTACTTTCACTGATCTTATCACCAGAGCACACTCATGCATAGTTCACCCACAGAATAAGCACAGTGTAGGGGTTTTTTCAACCCCAACACTCAAATCAACCTTTAACATCATTCCTCTTCTCTCTCCAATGAGCATCAATTGTAATAGAACTTCATTCTCCACAGCATGGAGAGATTGAACAGTCCCTAAATGTTCAATTGCATGATGCAGAATGTAGTATGATTGAATGAGAATTACTTTGTTGTTCTGTTATGGTTTGCAATAATTAAATTGTAATGCATGTTCTAGGCTTGCCCAAATTGCCTGTGAGTGGTTGGACCTCAACACTTAATTCTTTTGTGTGTGTATGGTCACAAATTGAGTTTCATTCTAGAACTTTCCCTATTTCTTAGTTGAAATCCAGTATCCCATGCTTGCATAAATAGGATTAAGGCACTTCTTTGATATGCACCTACTTGACCAAATGACCCATCTTGCATTCTTGTCCATTGTTTAGCCCCTTGAGCCTTATACCCAATTCTTTGTGTTTGATTAGCTCATTTCCAGCCAAGACTGTGAAAAACCATGAATATGCCTAGCCAAAGGAACTAGGAGAAGGTTGCTTGTATCTGAGGTTGAGTTTTACACTAAGTTTGGAATTTCTTGAGGACAAACAACAATTCTAAGTTTGGGGTTGCTTGAGGACAAGCAATATTTCTAAGTTTGAGGTTAAGGGTGTCAGTAGTAATATAAGTGGCAATGGATTTCCAAAAAAAAAACACAAAAAAAAAGAAGAAAAAAAAAGGGATTCGAATACCCAAATAGGACAAAGAAAAATTGAAAACAAGAACACACTTCTATAGGGTGATCTTGCATATCCAAACTAATGGAAAGTTAATTCTCCAACCCTCTCATAGTTTCTTTGGCTTAAATAAACCCACTTTCCAAATTCCACCCACCTTTCACCTAAGCCACGTTACAACCCATTACAAGACCTTTTGATTTATGTAAGCATGTGACTCATTGGTAGAGATAGAGAATAGGGGCAAGCCTATGGTAATGGAATTTTGATTTGGAGACATAGAGAGAAACACCTAACCCAAACACTTGAGAGAAAGAGTGAAACACTTAACCTTATGAGAGTTCGCAACTCTAGATCATGTTTCCTTAATATCAAACTGCTGTAACCATAATATAAACACTGTTTTACTCACAATTTAATGCTATATTCTGAATCTGCAATTATTTTTCATGTATTCCAAATGCTTGATGGAGTGTCTTTGAAATAAATCTGAAAATTTTGATTGATGCAAGTTAGAGTGAAGAAGGGGAGCGAAATACACTTAAGGGAAATGATATGCATGCTGTGAGTTATCCAGAATTAATTATGTTCCTGTAGTTTAATGCTTGCTTGAGGACAAGCAAGAGTTCAAGTTTGGGGTTGTGATAAGTGTCCAATAAGACACTTATTTGGAACATAATTCAATGTAATTGCAAGTAATTGAAGCATAAAACACCATTAAAATATGAGAAAATGACATAAAACTGAATAACCCATGCACAATCTGGAAAATACAGTTTTAGAGTCTTTTCGGTGATAAATTATCATAATTCTGATGTGTTTTAATTTCTGCTATCTGTTACAGGGTTCCGCGTTGGCAACGCAGTTGGGCCACGTTGGACATGCGACGCTACAGACCAGTAGCTATAAAAAGCCCAGAACAGAACGAAAACAGGGCATCATTCACTCGATCATCTGATCATTCACTCTATCCACTAATCTATCTCCAGAGCGCAGACCTAGAGGATAGAGCCGCCGTTTCCCCATACGCTGGTTCTATTCTGGGGGAAGGAGGAACCCTAGGACGGAAGACGAAGTGCATTTGCAGCGTGCTGCCATGATCCTGACTTTCTCTTCTTCCTCTGTTTTCTTCTTCTTCATTATGTGTAACTGAGCCCCTGTTGGGGAAGGATGAATCCTTAACTGATCTTATGTAACCTAGATTTTGCATTTATTTAAGATTGTTTTCCTTTAACGTTGATTATTCATCTCTTTGCTTAATGCTTTTATGACTTGGCCACTTATAAATTGAATCTAAATTCTTCTTCGCAATTGGGAAATTGGTTTAAGAATTGGAACTGGGATTGAATAACACAATTGTGAAGGCTCTAGGGATAGAGGTTTGCAACTGTGAGATCGTTTGAATTCTTGAACTTAAGGCTCACGTCAAATTAGGAATTGCTAAGGGATTAGGATTCCTAATTTGAGTGAAGAATTGATGAGTCAAGGGATTGACCTTCAATCAATAATTGTGAATTCGATCTTCAACCACATTTTATCTTGAATATACGTAATGATCAAAGGTTACATAGGGGAAGTTTTGGTGAAATCCAACCCTAACATCTTCCATAATTTGAATTCTTACACATTTATACCAGTTGTTGAGTGTTTGATAGTTTAGATATTATCTTGAAGTATTCTTTGCGTACTGGATAGAGTTCCAGATTTGTGATAGATTCTGTGAATTCTTGTTGATTTCTGTTTACGTTGCCTACGTGACCCCATAACTGAGTTCAATTAGTGGACTAGTAGGAATTCAGTATTTGAACCAAATCCCTGTGGAGACGATACTCTACTCATTTTTTACTTCATAAAACGATAAGGTGCACTTGCCTTCATACGGTTTTGCACCAACAGTTACGAGTGAGGAAGGTGTTAGGCACCCCACTCGCCCGTTCCAAAGAACGGTACCCTTAAACTGAGTGTGTGATTTTTGAAAATTGTTTGATCCCTTAATTAATGTGAAAATAAATAGATTGATGGAGGTTAGCCTGACAGGACTTGATCCTGCTTCTACGTATTCCCTGGTGCAATGGGAAACTCAAGGCTTACGTAGTTCTGGTTCGTGAAGGCTTGACCTTCAGAGGTGTTTAAAGGAAAAATGACATTTTGAAAAGATTTTTCATTTTTGGAGGGACCTTTAGCCCACTCATGCACAAGACCCGAGGCGGCTACGGCAGCACGGGGGTCTATACGGACTACTAAATGTTAGACAACAGGTGAATCGTCAGCCCCCCGTTTAGAGCCCATTGTGTGAGACCAAGGATCCCCAAATATTTGAAAAAAGAGTTTTTGTTTTTTGAAAGGACCTTTAGTCCACTCATGCACAAGACCCGAGGCGGCTATGGCAGCACGGGGGCCTATACAGATTACTAAACGTTGGACAGCAGGTGAACCGCCAGCCTCCCGTTTAGAGCCCATTGCGTGAGACCAAGGATCCCAAAATATTCGAAAAGAACTTTATTTTTGAATATAATAAAGATAATAAAAGGAATGACTTGATATAAAAAAGGAATTTGTTTGAAGTGAATTTAATTTTGAGTTTTTGAACCTTGACTTGATGAAGGATGAGCTTGACTCGGACTTGATAATTTTGAGGAAAAGCATTTGACGTTGATTTGGAAATTTAAGAGGGGGAGGATTAAACTAAAAGTTTGATTTAATTTTATTTGAAGAAAAGAGTCAAAAGGGGGAATTTATTTTGAATTTCGGGCTTGAATTGGACTTGATTTAACATAAACTTGACTTGATTTGAAGTTAAGGAAAAGAATTGCGAACATGCCTCAGTAATCAAGCGATAGAAATGTTATTTTAAATCCAAATTAGACAAATAGTATCATTACAAAAACTAGAGAGAAAGAAAAAGAGAACACAACAAAAATCACCAAAATCAGAGATCATTTGACCAATTAAAAACGGAAATGAAAAACAGAGACAAAGATCAACCTCAAGAACACACAAGATTTTGGCGTCAAAATTTGAATTCAAATCTCAGAATTTTAAAAAAATATTTTTTGGTAGATCTGAAAAATCAAAACCTATCAATTGAAAGATATGGATTATAGAAATAAAAAAAAAACAAGTTTGACATAAATCCAACCAGAAATGAGCAAGTTATGCACAAATCAAACAAGCTAGGTTAATTTGTGCATCAAGATGAACATGATTTGGTAATCAGGCGATTAAAATTCCATTTCAGATCCAAATTGGACAAATAATATCATTTCAGAAACTAGAGAGAGAGGCAAATAAAAAGAAACAAAAATGATGGAAATCGAAGATCATTTGACTGATTAGAAACAAAAAAGAAAAACAGAGATGAAGATCAAGCTCAAGAACACACAAGATTTTGGCGCCAACATTTAAATTCAAATCTCAGAATTTTTCGAAGATATTTTTTGGAAGATATGAAAAATAAAAACAAATAAATTGAAAGATATAGATTATAGGAATCAAACAAAACAAGTTTGACATAAATCCAATCAGAAATGAGCAAGTTATGCACAAATCAAAAAAGCTAGGTTCATTTGCGCACCAAGATGAACATGCTTCGGTAATCAGGCGATTAAAATTTTATTTCAGATCGAAATTGGAAAAATAATATCATTACAGAAACTAGAGAGAAAGAAGAAGATAACACAACAAAAATCATCGAAATCGGAGATCATTTGACCAATCAAAAATGAAAACGAAAACCAGAGATGAAAATGAGCTCGGAAATCCGAGAAGAAGAAAGGAACTTAAGCAGAATAAAAGTAGGATCTAACCTCGATCGGAAGGTGGTGAAGAACTGGTTTGAAGGTAGAGGTAGAGAGTCTCCTAGGTCCTCCCTTCAAAAATTCTGAAAATCCCCTCCCTCAAGTGCTTCTCCTCTCTGCGTTGGTCTCCGATTTCTTCCCAAAAAATGTCAAGAAGCAAAAAGGAACCCTTTCTTTTCCTATTTGTAGGTATATATAGACACCTCCCCTTCTTGGCAAGGGTCAAGCTCTTTCAAAGAGCCAAAGGCCAACCCCTCTCTCTTAGAAAGGGCCAAGTCCTTTCAAAGGGCCAAAATCCACCCCCTTTCCAGGAGCCAAAAGCCAACCCCCTTGATTTCAAAATTTTTGTTCCCTATTTTTGATTTTTCAGCTTTTTTTTTCAATTTTCATTTTTTACCTTTTTCGTTTTTTCTTTTTATTTTTTCTGTTTATTTATCATTTTTAGTTTCTGTTTTCTGTATTTTCTGCTTTTTGTCCTTTCTGCTTTCTATTTTATATCTTTTCAAATTTTTAATTAACTTAATTTTTGGTTAATTTTAACGATTGGGGGCCTCAGACATAATTGAGTGTTTACAGTTTGCCCCTCTTTACTCATTTTCCTACCAGATAATGTGAGAAATGATTCTCTGAATTATGGTAGTAGGAAATGAGTAAAGATGTGAACACATTATGTCCGAGGCAGGCCTTGAAGAAGTCCGACGAACAGGAGGAGCCTTGAACTTGAAACTGAACCTCAGGGATGCCTGGAGAAGGATGATTGAATGACCTTACCGACTTCATGTACCGATAGGGTTTAAAATATGCGAGGCTTAGTTGTATAGTCTGACTAGGCTAAGTGGAATGAATGAATGCCTGTTAGGACTGGCGTGGAATTCAATGGGATGACTTGTTAGGACAAGAAAAATGAAATGAAAATGGCCTGTTAAAACAGGAAAAGCATAAGAGAACTGGCCTGTTACGACGGGCTCAGTAGAGTGAAAGCGACCTTTTTAAGACAGGAAAGCATGCAAGAACTAAAATGTAAGATATGTACAAGGTGACCTGACAGCATAGGCCAAGGTATCTATCTAAGTTGGAGGCCTGACATCACAGGCCCAGTTGTGGAAAAACGAACTTGGTGAGGCCTGACATCGTAGGCCTAGAAGCAAAAAAGTAAACCTGAGGAGGCCTGACAACATAGGCCAAGATGTAGAAAAGTAAAATGCAAGGTCTGACAACATAGGCCGGAGTGCTGAGATATGCACGACCTGACAACATAGGCCGGAGTGTTGGAATTTAAACATGCAAGGCCTGACATCATAGGCCGGAGTGCTGAGAGTTAAAATGCAAGGATTGACAACATAGGCCGGAGTGCTGGAATTTAAACATGCAAGGCCTGACATCATAGGCCGGAATGTGGAAATTTAAAATGTAAGGCCCGACAACATAGGTCGGAATGCGGGAATTTAAACATGCAAGGTTTGACATCATAGGTCGATGCAAAAAAGTAAACTTGATGAGGCCTGACAACATAGGACAAGATGTAGAAAAGTAAACTCGAGGAGGCCAGACAACATAGGCCAAGGTGCAGAAAAGTAAACTTGAGGAGGCTTTACAACATAGGCCAAGATGCAGAAAAGTAAACTTGAGGAGGCCTGACAACATAGGCCAAGGTGCGGAAAAATAAACTTGAGGAGGCCTGACAACATAGGCCGAAGTGCAGAAAAGTAAACTTGATGAGGCCTGACAACATAGGCTAAAATGCAGAAAAGTAAACTTGAGAAGGCCTAACGACATAGGCCAAGGTATAGAAAAGTAAACTTGAGGAGGCCTGACAACATAGGCTAACGTGCAGAAAAGTAAACTTGAGGAGGCCTGACAACATAGGCCAAGGTGCGGAAAAATAAACTTGATGAGGCCTGACAACATAGGCCAAGGTGCAGAAAAGTAAACTTGACGAGGCCTGACAACATAGGCCAAGGTGCAGAAAAGTAAACTTGAGGAGGCCTGACAACATAGGCCAAGGTGTAGAAAAGTAAACTTGATGAGGCCTGACAACATAGGCCGAGGTGCAGAAAAGTAAACTTGATGAGACTTGACAACACAAACCAAGATGCAGAAAAGTAAACTTGAGGAAGCCTGACAACATAGGCCAAGGTGCAAAAAAGTAAACTTGAGGAGGCCTAACAACATTGGCCAAGTTGAGGAAAATTAAACTTGAGGAGGCCTGAGAACATAGGCCAAGGTGCAGAAAAGTAAACTTGAGGAGGCCTGACAACATAGGCCATGAATGCAGAAAAGTAAACTTGATGAGGCCTGACAACATAGGCCAAGGGTGCAGAAATGTGAACTTGATGAAAATCCCGTTGTTGATGGGAAGATGCAAATGAGATCCTGCAGTTGCCAGGATGAATGCAAATGAAATCCTGCTGTTGCCAGGATAAATGCAAACCTGCTTAACAGGTGGACAGAAATTAAACATGTTTGACGTCCTGCTTGACAGGAACATGCAAATGGGATCCTGCTTGACAGGATGAATGCATAAATTTAGACATGAAATCCTGCTTGACAGGATGAATGCAAATGAAATCCTGCTTGACAAGATGTGTGCAAAAATTTACACATGAAATCTTGCTTGACAGGATAAATGCAAATGAAATCCTGCTTGACAGGATTGATGCAAATGAAATCCTGCTTGACACGATGTGTGCAGAAATTTAAACATGAAATCTTGCTTGAAAGGATAGATGCAAATGAAATCCGGCTTGACAGGATAAATGCAAATGAAATCCTGCTTGATAGGATATGTGCAGTAATTTAAACATGAAATCCTTTTTGACAGGATAGATGCAAATGAAATCCTGCTTGATAGGATAAATGCAAATGAAATCCTGCTTGACAGGATGTGTGCGAAAATTTAAACATGAAATCCTGCTTGACACGATAAATGCAAATGAAATCCTGCTTAACACGATAAATGCAAATGAAATCCTGCTTGACAGGATAAATGCAAATGAAATCCTGCTTGAGAGGATGTATGCGAAAATTTAAACTTGAAATCCTGCTCGATAGGTTAAATGCAAATGAAATCCTGCTTGACAGGATGTGTACAGAAATTTAAACATAAAATCCTGCTTAACAGGATAAATGCAAATGAAATCCTGCTTGACAGGATGTGTGCGGAAATTTAAACATGAAATCCTGCTTGACAAGATAAATGCAAATGAAATCCTGCTTGACAGGATGTATGCGAAAATTTAAACATGAAATCCTGCTTGACAGGATAAATGCAAACGAAATCTTGCTTGACAGGATGTATGCGAAAATTTAAACATGAAATCCTGCTTGACAGTATAAATGAAAAATGACCTGCTAAGATAGGTGAAATGCAGAAAAAGTCCTGTTGATGGCAAGAAATATGCAAGCCTGTTAGACAGGCAAAGGAAAGTGAAAATGACCTGTTAAGACAGGAAAAAATGTAAAAGTCCTGTTGTTGACAAGATGGAAGCAAAATGCCTGTTAAGATAGGCACAATAGAATGCTGAAAACCTGTTAAGATAGGCAAAGCGAAATGAAAAGGACTTGTGAAGACAGGAAAGAAGCAAGCCTTGTTAAGGCAGGAAAAGTAAACGACGAAAACTATCCTGTTAAGACAGAATAAATGTAGATGGACTCCTGTTGTTCACAGGAGAAATGCAAGCCTGCTAGACAGGCAAAGGTGAAAACCTCGTAAGACAGGCAAAGGAAAATAACAAATGACCTGTTAAAGCAGGTAAAATGTACAGGTCCTGTCAAGGCAGGGGTGTGATGTGTCCTGTGAGGGCGGAACATGGACTTTGTCGTCAGCTGCCTTGGACAAGCTATTTTGAAATTTTTTTCTTGAATTAAAATAAATTACTTATTCTACCTTGAACTTGAAGGTTTTTAAGCACTTGATAATTATTCTCTTGAAGAAACTTGGGCAACCATTTTGCCCCAGTTTAGAAAATTCTTGATAATTGAGGGATGTCTTGATTTGAAGAAACTTTGGGCAAGTGTTTTCCCCAGTTTGGAAGATCTTTTGGCAGTCGAGGGATGCCTTAACTTGAGGAGATTTTGGGCAACCATTTTCCCCCGTTTTGATTTTGATTTTGATTTTTTGAATTTAAATCTTTCTTGGGCAAACGTTTGCTCCAGTTTGAGCTTGACTCATAATTTGAGGGTGACCTCAAATTGAATTTTTTGTGGGAAAACGTTTACCCCAGTTTGAACTTAATTCAGAATTTGAGGGTGACCTCAAATTGAATTTTTGTGGGCAAGCATTTGCCCCAGTTTGAGCTTGACTCAGAATCTTGAGGATGACCTCAAATTGAATTTTTTTGTAGGCAAGCGTTTGCCCCAGTTTGATCTTGATTCAGCATTTGAGGATGACCTCAAATTTAATTTTTGTGGGCAAGCATCTGCCCTAGTTTGAACTTGATTTGGCATTTGAGGATGTCCTCAAATCATATTTTGTGGGCAAGGGTTTACCCCAGTTTGAACTTGTTTTAGAATTCTAGGATGACCTCAAATTAAATTTTGGGGGCAAGTGTTTGCCCCAGTTTGAACTTGTTTTAGAATTCGAGGATGACCTCAAATTAAATTTTTGGGGGAAAGCGTTTTGCCTAGTTTGGACTTGATCCAGAATTTGAGGGTGACATCAAATTGAATTTTTGTATGGGCAAGAGTTTGCCCCAGTTTGAACTTGAGTCCTTTTTTAATTATGATTGACTCGGGCAGTTTTACCCAGGTCTTAATTAGCTTTGAAAAACGAATTATGAGATGCTTGAATGATAAGACACTTATTGCGATGTTTGAATGAATGAAAAAGATAGAATGCTTGTGGTGTTTGAATAGAAAGAATGTGATGTTTTAATCTTATTGACTACTTTTTTATGCTTGAAATAATTATTTGATGAAATGGATGCTATGGGATGAATGCAAACCATGAGATGGTGTTAAAACTTTTTGTTTCTCTTGATTTTTTATTTATTTTTCTTTTTTTTTACATGTCCTTTCTCGACAACCTCATATTGGGTGTGAAGGGAACCAAAAATCAGGATGAGCTGGATTGACTCAATTTCGGAGTTTTCTTGGTCAAGATCCTGGAGACCCAACAACGGTTATTATTTGAATAAGACACACTCCTTTTTGTCTTGGTGGCTTTATGTCTGACAGGAGGATGATCCTTCGAGAACAGTCATGTCATGTTGCGATGGTTGAGGATTAATTCAATTTGGCATGACTTTTCAAAATTAATCTTTTTATTTTTATTTTTTATATTTTTCACATTTCTCTGTGGCACGTGCATTTTTGAGGTGTGTAAAGTGATTTTGGATGGAAAGAAATAAAGAAGGTTTTAGCAAGTGGTTCATTTTTCATACTCGCAGTTATTTGTAGGTACGGAATTTTGGGGACAAAATTCTTTTTAAATGGGGGGAGAAATGTAACATCCCAATTTTTCTATCATAAATGTTTGAGGCTACAAATAGTTTCTAGAATAGAACTAGGTGAAATTAAGAGTCAAAAGCAGAGAAATTAGAAAGTTTGGTGCAAATGACGAAACTGCCCTTGCACCTGGGCAGCTCAAATAATGAGCCAGAAGAATGGAAATACAAGTATAAGACATCTTGGAGGGCTTATAAACATCATGTATAGTTAAAAGTAGTGAGAAAAATTTAGAAACCTGATAAGGGACAAAAATGCCCTCTAAAAACCCTGAAAATGACCAAAATGCCCCTAAGAACTGTACTTTTTGCACAAACCTAGTCAATTCCCATAAAAATAACAAACGGCCTTAGATTAACATGAAAATGAACCAAAAAGTCTTAAAATTGTCAGATGAATAATTTGGGAAATTTTCCAACAATGTTGAGAAACATTACGAAAATGTCCCTAGAAGGCCGGGAGGGCAGGATAAGATGATAAGCATGCCAAGAGTGGGCCCCACACCCAAGTGCACGAAATGCAATAGCTAGAAAGGTAGTGATGAGTCACCAAAATGAAGTCAACCAAGTCTTCCACAAAAAGACAAAAGTGAATAGTAAAAAGGTTACTTTAACCATGGTTAAGACTAAGTAACCTTGGTTAATTAAAAGTAAAGCATGCTTAGGTTAAATCAATCATAATTAGAGGAAATATCAGCTTAATTAACACTAATCTAAGTCTAAAAGGATAATTTCTTAAATTTTGATTTATTTTGAAAAATAGGAAAAATCTAGGCAAAATTACCAAAATACCCCTAAGTACAAAACTAATTCCACTTGGCCCATAAGAGTACGAATTTTTTGGGACCCTTGGGACCCCATTTGATTCATATTTTTCAGCTTAGAAACTCATCAAAATCCTCTCTATTCTCTCCAAGCTTTCCATAACTCCAAACACCCAAAACTTACACTTTAAGCCTAAGTCTTCATCTTTAAGACTTAAGCTATATTAAAGCTATAAACACTTAAGCCCCACCACCATCCTTTGTCCACGTCCAGAAAAGACCAAAGGGGACCCAAGGCATCCTTGAAAGCACACAAAAACACTAAGGAGGTCTTCAACAAGTAGGATCTTTCTACTTGTCTTTTTATGTTTTTAACTTGCCTTTTTATGGTGTGTTTGTTTTCTTTCATGCATCTTTTCTCCAAGATCTGTTTGTCTTCTTTTGTTTTCACTTGTGAGAGGTTAAAATTGTATATTAACCGTTAAAAATAAAAATCAGCCCCACCCATTTTTAGTGATTTTTGAAAATAAAAACAAAGTTTGTTCGGTTAAAAGTGCTTCTAAGGCACTTAGAAGAAATATAATCGGTGGGTTTTGTTTTAAAATTATTTTTGAAGCTTTGATCAGTTTTATGCTCTCATGAGAAGTGTTTTTAAAACTTATTTGAAAGAGGATGTGTGGATCTTGGAGTAGATCATGAAGATCTACCTTTTAATGCTTGAGAAAAGTGATATGTTGCTTGTTTTCATGCTTGTTTTGATGATTACGTTTTAATATTGTGATTTATCTCTTGTGATGATTTATGTACTGGATCTGCACCTCTGATTATGTAAGTTAAGAGGTGAAATAAATTTTTGTAATAAGTTCCAAAGGTTTCCTTTGGACATTAGTTAGAAAGCTACCAAGCAAATGATGTAATTTGTAGCCCAAAAGTGGCTAAATCCTTGTATGGCACCCTAGACTCATCATGGTCAGCACTTAAACATCAAAACATGGATGAAATAAGCATGGACCAGAGGCAATAGGGGCTGCACAAACCTAACACAACTGAACCAAGTTGGTGAGAGATGGAGGATATGAAGAAATTACCTTGGCTAACCAAGGAAGGCTTTCGGCCACAACTCCCAAGCAAGCTTTACTTTCATTAAAAAATTTTAAGTAACTTAAGCTTTGAAACAAGGTTTTAAATGAACTAAATAAACCTTTAAACAAAGTTAAACAAAACAAAAATGAGTTAAAAATCTCTAGGAGTGCATTCGGCCACCCTAGAGAGATTTTGGCAAAAAAATGCGCTTAAAATGTGATTAAGAAAAAATCAAGTATCTTCAACAAGTAAATAACTTATTTGGAGGTTTAATAATTATTTAAAAGGTTAAGTTTCAGAATATATGGCCTAGGTAAGCTTAGGGAAAAATCTCAAAATTACCAAGTGATAAAATTTCCAAATAAGCTTAAAATGGGTAGCTAGGAAATCTACCATAACTTAAGCAAGGGTAAATGTCAAATTCGGCCATGCCATTAAATTTTGGGTAAAAATACTTAAGATTACCTTTTAATATGTCCATTATAAAGTTTAAACTTGGCCCCTAAGTAAAGGTCAACTAGGGTTAAGAAATGGTCAACTTAAGTTAACTAGGATTAGGAAGAAGGAAACCCTAAACCTAAAAGAGTGGCATTCAGCATCTTAGTAGTTAATTAACTTAAAGGAGGTTTTAATTTCCAATTAGGGTTAATTAAGGACCATTTCTATGTAAATAGGATGAAATTAAAGTATGAAAAAGTTTTGAGGAGGGTAAAGAGACCTATTGATTTTTTTTAGGAAAATGATCCTATGGTGAAGAAGGAAATTATGGAAACCTAAGTCTAGGAGGTTGGAATTCGGTTACCATGTTTTAAATTAACTAAGAATGAGTTTCAATCCTTAACTAGGCCCAAATAATGATCCTAAATATGTAAGTAAAATATAATTAAGGTGTATGAAAGGTGGAATTTGAGGAAGTAGGTCATTTGTCCATTTAGGAATAAATTGTCCTAGAAGATTAATTAATTTCTACTTAGATATTATTTGGTTTGGAATAAAAGAGACTTTAAAAGTTTAAGAGTCAATTAGACCTAATTATTAAGGTAGTACAAAGGAGAACATAAGGTAATATATTTCAAAGGTTTATTTGAGGCATGATTAAGAAGGGTGGATATGACTTAAACTTGAAGTTAGAAGTTCACTAAGTAATTTGATCATAACATACCTTAATGAGAAGAAGTTATAAAAGATTTGTAAATACTTAATACTTGAACTTAGAATAATTAGGACATGCATAAGACTTGAACAAAAGAGAACATAAAGAGAAAAGAACTTGAAAGGTGTCATTCGGCCACCTAGATTAAGATGCTAAGATGTAAAATCTTAATGAACAAATGTAAATTTGAGAAAAGGAAAGGATAAGAGGTAACTTAGAAGGATGAGTGATGTAAGTCCTTTGTGTGATTTCAACATCAAACCGAATTGAAGCATTAGATTGGTGGTGTAAATGTGACATTATGCTATGTGATTTACCAATCAAGTTTCATTATTAGTTATGAATGCTCACTATCTATGAATGAATAAATGATGGATACTCATGAATGAGAAAGGATGATGATGATGTATGCGATTAGTTTATGATGATGATTGAGATGAAAATTCGAAACCTATATGTGCATTCCATATTGGTTGGAAATTTGTTTCAGCATGCATAATTATTTGGAAGCCACTAAAATGAACTTAAAAAGATTAAGGGATCACTAATGTCAAAAAAATAAATGGATGCGAGCATCCTCACTACTAATATGTAGTATTAGCTAACTTATGTATAAATATTGTATAATAGATGTAAGTTTATGGTTTGTAATAACTACATGATAAGGCCCACAGGCCTATGACTTATGGTATGTATGATACGTTATGTATAATTATTCTATGATGTGTATGATATGCTTGAGTCTTATGTATCTAATATATGCAAATGATAAACAGAAATAACAACATAAACACTTAGTATTCCTAAGGTTTTAAACATACGTAGAAATATGCTTAAAAATTTATTTTACTACTACGCACGTTTTATCGACGAGGCTCACGGTTTATATCAAACAGTTTTAAAAAAAAATTACCGTATTTTCATATAAGTATTTTCTAAAATGAATTCCGCATCATGAGATAACAAAATAAAAATGAAACTGAATGATCGACTTAAGTGTGAAATCGGTATTCGTTTTTAGGATGTTATAATTTTTGCCATTTTTGTTTATTTTTATTTCAATTTTATTTTTTATTATTCTTCCATTTTACTATCTCTTTTTGTTTTTAAACCCCTTTCCTTTATATTATTTTATATATTTTTTCAAAAAGCCTTTATTTTCCTTCTTTATTTATTCCTTCCTTTTTGTTTTATTTAGTTATTTTCTTTTATTCTTTCATGTTCTTATTTTATTTATTTATTTATTTTGTGTTTTTCCTTATTTGGTTTTCTGTTTTTTCCTATTTGTTTCTCTGCTTTCTGCTTTCTGCTTTCTGCTTTTTTTCTATTTTCTATTTATTTATTTATTATTTAAATTAGTATTGGTTTCTTTTAATTTAAAAACAGGACCTCAAACATAATTAGGTGTTTACAAGGAGCGGTCACCATTACCAGTATCAAACGAGGTTGAAAACCTCATGCATCTTATTGATGCAGTTGATATTTTTGTTGCATGATCCATATATCATATTATCATATCACCCCAAGTAATTTATCATTATATTAATATTTTTCATATAAATATGCTTTTGTAATTATGATCTAGTATATTTAAGTCATTCAATTATGTTTTAGGTCATACCATCAACATAAAGGGTAAGGAGAAAGTTATGGATCATACAAAAGGATCATTGCTTCACCTATTCATAAGATGTCTAAAATTGTTGTTGATGTTAAACAATTTTCAAGCATCCATGGTAAAATGACTATCGACATAATGAAGGTTTGGGTGAACTTTGGGCATCCTATTGATGTAGTGAACATTCACATGCTTGCAAACATTAAGGGGAAAAGTCATTCATTGATAAAATTGGGATGGAAAATCTTACAAAGATAATTTGTCACCAATGGTTGAGCATATCGAGCATATATTTTTACTCCAGGTAATAACATAAACTTTATTTTGTTAAATTTATCTTATTATTATTCAACAAACATTAACTTTATGATTGCGCTCAACATTCCTCAAGATTTTGAACTGCCAGTCACTACAAGGCTACCACCTAACCCAAAAAATGAGCATAGAGATGCTATGGGTCTCACTTAATTTTTAGAGGAACTTATTTCTCTTTCCATATTTTTATTTACATTTTGTCCATATTACTATGTTTATTTTTTGTAGTTTCATTCAAGACAATGTTTATTCTAAATGTGGAGAGGAGAAATTTTATTTTGTGAATTGTCTTATTTTATTTTTATTTATTAATTATTAGGAATCCTTTTTTTATTTTGTTTTCTGATTGCCTATTTTTTGTTTTCTGCATGCTATTTTGTTTCTTTTTTTTTCTATTTTATATTGTTTGCTTCTTTGAATTTGAGAAAAAAAATAATGTTGGATACTTTGAAATGGATTTATAGATTTTTATAAATTGTGAGCAAATTTTTATCATTTTTAGTTAGGGAATTCATGACATGATTCAATGCTTTTCTTGCATTTTTAAGTAGAGCAAGTTTTCCATGAGAACTAAGTTGTGGATCACTTGTGATATATTTAACCTTGGTGAGGTTTTAGGCTTTAATTATGAATGGATTACACATTTCCATTCTTCCTTTCTTGTGGGATTCACTTATGATTGTTAGTACTCTAGAACTTGACTTATCTCTCTTTGAAGTTACTTGTTCACATACATGTATGGAAATTATCTAAGCCTTCTTTGTTTTTAAGCTACTAGCCAAATTAGCCTACCATTCATTTTACATTGCTTTCCCCCTTGAGCCTAATTATTCCAATCCTTTGTTTTGTAGCTCATTACAAGCCATGAAGAGGAAAATCATAATTTACCCTTGGCCTTAGGGGATGAAGAAGCCTTGGATTAGTTTTAGAAATGAATTGTTGAATAAGTGTGGGAATGTATATGTGCTTGTTGAAAATTTGGCAAGTAAAAAAAAATATTTAAAATAAAAAATGAAAATGAAGAAATTATGAAAAATGAGTTTGAATTAAAAAAATGAAAAATTGAGAAAATAAAAAAAGAAAAAAGAGAAAAAAAAAAGTTATCATTCATGTGTTTGATATTGATCCTTATGTATTATTTGAATTTTTATTTTTTTTATCCTTTATTCTCTTTGGTTCCTATCAAAAGTTCCTTCTCTTATCCACCTTTATCCTAACTCCATTATAACCTTAATAAAGTCCTAGTCATATTTATGCTATGTGTTTTTAGTGTTGAAAATTAGAAGCTTGTCAAGCTTATGGTAGGGTTTCCTTTCATGAGTTTCTTGAGTGTAAATACAAATTTTAAACACTTAAGAGTAAGAAAGTATGTCTAGTGATGACTCTATCACTTTTGTTCCACAATTTGATTTGATTTAATCTCTTGTTTACTTGAAATATGTAAGGTGTGTTTATAATTATCTTGACTTCCAAAAGCCTAGGATGTATTTATCATGTTTCTTGTTCACTGTATTGAATGAAGATTCATTGGAAAAGATGCTACCCATGTCTTCATGCATTGTAATCTCTTGTGTATTTCTTACCATTATGTTTTGTCTTGAAGTGCAAATGTTTAAGTGTGGGGAATTTGATGAATGGATTTTTATACACTTATTCATTTTTTTTTTGGCTTAATTATAGTTCTATCATTTTAAGTGACTTTTATGTTATTGGGTTCCATTGGGCTTAAGTGATAAAATTGGTTAATTTTTGAATTTTAATGCCTCTTAACCTTTGTTCATTTTGCAACCCATATTTTGGACTAAAAAATTGATATTGGAGTGATTCTAGAGGCATAAGAAAGATGAGACAAAACTCTAGAATAATATATATCCTTGTGTAGCCTATCCACAATGGATTATAAAATTATTTGGGCCGAACTGTGACTCAAAGTTTCTATCCAATAGAGATATCTATGGCTACAAAAATTATTTTTAGATGGGGTCAATTTCTGAAGATCATAGATAAAATTTATACAAAATTTTTTTAGAAGGAAAACCCTAATTAGGGCGTCAACATGCTCATAAAAATTTGATAAAATAGGCATGAGATAAGGATCCATATTTTGGCATAATTTGAATTCAAATGACATAGTAAAAAAGAAATTTCATTAAAAACCTAGAGGGACAAAGGAATGAATTCTTGAAGGATCTTTATTTTTCATTTAGAAGAAATTCAGTTTTTATCTTTATTTGAAATTTTGAATTTGAACTTTCAATTTTAATTGGAAAATTTGGTCTATAAAAGGAAAACCATTATACATTGTAAACACACCAAAACTTATTCCAAATTTTTAATAAACTTTCAATTCTTATCCTCATTCTTATTCTTCTTCATGCTTTAATAAAAAGCCTCATCATGAAAGACTAATTTTCTTAGTTGGCTTGTTGGTTTTAATTTTATAAGTAAGGCATTTGAGGTTTGTTCTTAATTAAATTTCTGTTGCGATTTATTCTTCTTTCCTTTTCATACATTGCAATTGATATTTGTAATTGTAAAACTAAATGTTTAATTTAATTTCATCTAGCATGCTACAATTATAAAATTAGAGTTTTCTTTATTCTCTAATTTGTAGGCAAAAATTAAAAAAGGGCTATGGTGTTTTCTATAAATTTGATAATTTGGGGACTTTGAGGGATACTTAATTGTCTGTCTGAACATAAATTAATTCAAACTTTAGGTGTTATTCTAGTAAAAAAATTATGAGTTTAATTAACGTTTACTTGATTGAATTCAAATTAAATATAAATTAAAATTATTTTTTAAAATATTTTTTAATCTATGATAATTTCACTTATGAATTGAACAAGCGAGTTATCGATTTTTAATATTTTTATTTTATTAAGTTTTATTTTATTTTTATTCAAGATAAAATATAAATTTATCATTTTTCTAAATTTAAATTTAATCAAATTTTTTGTCAAGAACTCTGATAGGCGACCAAAGTTGTGTTTATATTATATTTTTTATTTACTTTTATTTTATTTTGACTGAACTGAAATTTTTTTATATTAATTTTTTTTTATTTTATAATTATATATAACATACCTCATATTTTATGTAATATAATATGTTTTATAAAGTTTTAATTAATTTTATTCATAATAAAATTAATATATAAATTTATATTGTGTTTATTAGATATTTAAAAATTAAAAAAAAACTTAATAAGAATGAAATAATAAATATCATAAAAAATTAAAATAAAAAATTATAATTAAAAATAACACTTCGAATTGCTTTATTAATCATTAACCATGTAAAATAAAATTTATGTGGTGACATCTAAAATTGTTTTTCAAATGATACTTAGATACCTCTCCATTAACTACTTTTCCAGGATATAATGACTTGAAAATTGCTGGATTGAAAATTAATATCAACTATATTGAAATCATGCTTATAACCGTTCTTTAATTTTATTTTTTTAATGTAGTGATGAGTGACTTTTGTTGAGTACTATTTCTTCCATGTAGTTATTTTTAAAGGATTAGACATTTTATGTTTTTCTTATAAAAAAATTTGTGCCTGAAATTTTATTTACAACATGTCTTAATGAAAAATAAATTAAATATTTCAGTATGAAATTTAACTTAAATCTTGTATTGTATATCGATAATTATTGGTTGTGCCTAGGATCCAAATTGCCAACTTGCCTAAGTGTATGCTAACTTGATCAACCTTTTTTCCCTTTATCTTTGATTAGTGTATATATCCATTTATTTTAATTTTTTTAAAAATTTTATAATTTTAGATAACAAAAGTGGTTGATATTTTTTAGTTAGTTAAGGAAAAAAAATAGTTTACAGGTCTAATTGGTGTATCTCATGTTAGTGAAAAGATTTTGATGATTTTGTCTTATAATTATGACGATTTTCAAGTGTTGACAAATACATATATCACTTTTTACAGGTTTATCAACAATAAAAGATATTAAAAATTATTTGTGACAGTTATGAAATTAATAAATTTTTAAAATATTATTAATTTTTGTGACGATTATTCACTATAAAAAAATTATACTTTAATCATCCAAAAGGATAAATTTTCTTATAGTATTCTATTTGAGAGAAATTAACAAGAAATAATGTGTACCCTTCTCTAAATACCTTTACTAAGTTGCCAACAATATTTTTAATCAACGTTATACCTATATTTTATCTTATAAAATATATGTTATTTCAGAAAAAAAAATGAACTTTATGTGGTAGCAGTGATACAATTTTTTTTTTTCATAAAAAACGGACATTTAAATGAAACCTGCAACCTATTAAATAAGCTACTAGTATTAATTTCCAGCCACTGATCCGTTTTAAATGTATAATCAACGGCTCTAAATATTTGGTGCACTGGAGTATTGTGCGGGAAAATCCATGCGTGCATATTTTATTAAAGAATAGAAACAGTAGTTTAACATTTTTTAAAAAATAATTAAAATATATTAATATTATCATTTAATCATATATTATCTCATTATTAAAAATTATTAATTTTTATAATAATTACTTTAAAAATAATACCTATCATATATTCTAATGAATTAATTATGTCAAAAATTTTACATTACTAACACATTAAAATTAAACTCCTTTTACTGTTTTTTTATCATTGAATAAAATCATGTTATTTTCATTAACTTATATAGACTTACTTTATTTTATCAATATAAAATTTGAACTAATATTTATATATTAAAAAGAGAGCATGATTGATTACATTAGTTACGTTTTGCTAAGGTTATTACTCAAATAATGTGTGAGAATATGAAGAGGACGATAAGTGACATAAAGATGGGTTGTAAAGGTGTGCTGGCGGGAGCCCCATGAGATGAGAATATTTATCTATAAAGTAATGGGCTCAAATTGCGCCACCATCAGCGCTTATTTTAGGTGACCCACACCGGATCCTCACCTCACTCCATATTCAATCTCCACCCTTCATTATACTTTCATCTTAATAGTTGATTGCTTATCATCAAAATTCAAAAATGACTATTCATAAATTTTTAAAATTCAACTGAATTTGATTGCCATACAAATTATATGAATGATAAATTTATGTTTTTTTTATTATTTAGATTATAGATTTATTTATTAAAAATAATTTTATTTGAGCTGAACAAGATTTTATAATTTATTTTTTTTTTAATTTTTGACACAGTTATATATTCAAGAGTTGAATTCAAATTTTGTAGTTAAGTAAAATCATCCTTCGATTTATTCGCTTACATTTATGTATGAATGATATCTAATATGTCATATTATGGTAGGCATATATTTTTATTTTTTTATCTTTTATCTTTTAATATGAATAAAAAAGCATATTAATTAAAACAATTAATACTATTTTAAATTTCAACATAACAGATAAAATACGAACATATTTTATTCAAACAGAATAAAAATGGAAATAGTATAAGAATATAGGTGGGTTGGATGATAATTAAGACCTGTTCATTCACGTCCATTTATTTTCATATTATTTTTAAAAATAAATTAATCATTTTTAGATTTACATCATTTAACATAAAACTTTTTTACCTTTCCGTAAATAACATTTTTTTCCAGCTTTCCAATTGGCTACGGTTTTAATTAAAATGCTCGAGACCCTATGATTATGAAGAAGAGATGTTAAACATATGTTCATCTGATTTGGAGATTATTCTATAATAATTAATCATTAAGTAAATATTGTCTATATGTTTTTAGTATTTTGTTAGTCAGTGTTTTCACTATTTTAATTAAACAATTTTAAATAATTTTTTTAATTATATTAAGATATATTAAAAATTATGATAAAATGTATTTATAATAATGTTAATAAAAATATTTTAATGATTTGATCTGTGTTTTAAGATATTTATAGCATTTTCTAATTTTTTTAAGAGATTCCAAATTAAAATTAAAATCAAATGATATAAAAATTTTAATTTAATAAAATGATATCTTTAATATTTTTATCATAAATAAATTTTATCATCAAATCAAAAGTTCATATATAATAGAAAACATAATTTTTTTTATATATTTAAAAAATTATTATTATTTTTCCTCATATAATTTTATTTTAACATATAATATATTATAAATACAACCAAATAGTTACTATTAATTACGTATCTATAAACATTTAAATTATATAAAATTTTATGTACATAATAATTATAATAATAAAATTGACTATTAATTAAAAATTATTAAAAATAATATTTTACTAAATTTAACCTTCGATATTATTTAATCTTATCTTTTAAACTATATATATATATATATATATATATATATATATATATATTTGATAAAAATAAAATACTTAATTTAACGTTAAAACTAATTTTACTTCTAATTATTTAGAAAAGATAAAATTACTTTTAATCATGAAAAGTTTATGATAATATTTATTATTTATAAAAATTAATTACTTATAAAATTAAAATATAGTATAATTTAAAAAATTGTAATGTGAATCTAAAAATTAATAAAAATTTGTACATGTAGTTTTTATTAAAACTTAAAAAGTTTAATATATTAATAATGTTAAGTGATAATTTTTAATAAAAATTTATTATTTATTATATTTTAAAATTATTTTAAAAATAATTAAATAAATAATTATGAAATAATTATAATATATAATGATTGATTTTAAATTTAATTTAATTTTATAAATAAATAGAAAAGGGTAGTATTGTTTATTGAAAGGTACATGAACAAAATCAGTAGGAAGAAAACAAAAGGTTTACGTGCCAACAGTTGCGCCTGAGATTGCATGATGCTTTTTGACCGATGTTGAGAGTGATTGATGGCATGCAAGGTTACATCATTGTCATACATAAGAGAAATGATAGTGGAACAAAAATAGATCTATTGTTAACCTCTTCAATTCCTGTGAGGGAAGTTAGGTATCTTTTCTAAATTGAATAATCTTTTTATTTATATTTAAAGATATATAATAAAAATTATATTTAATATTTTTTATCATTTATTTATCATTTAATGTTTTTTTACATAATTTTAAAAATTTAATTAATATTTATATTAAAAATTTTAGATAATATTTTATTATATCTTAATTTTTTTATTAATTAATATTTTTATACAAATTAATAATATAATAAAAATAATAATATATATTTTAAATTTTTAAATAATAATTATGTTAAAAATATAGTTAATTAATTAGTTTTGGTGAAAAATAATCACTCAAGTAATTTGTTACTAATTAGTGAGAAGTTGTTGTTAAATAAAAATTATAAATAGGATTTTATTATATTAATTTTATTTTTTTTATAATATATTTATACATTTTATATTTTGGTTTTACATATTACTTTTTATTTTTATTTTATATTAGAAATTTAATATGTTATTAGAATTTTAATGGAGCTCATCATTATTTTCATGAATCCTTCCATTTTAGATTCTCTAACGTTTTCCTATCATCTTTTCAATTATTTTCATCATCCTTCCTATTTCCACATTCATTTCATTATTTCTCATCTTTAAAGATTCGTCAAGGAAGAAAAAAAGTATGATTCACTGCATATTAGAAATATCAATTCTCTAAGAAACCTAAAATGGTCAGCACAACTCAATCCTTTTATTTGTATATGTTTTTATGATTCACAAGGAATTGTGTTTAATCCCACACCATCATCAAAATAGTATCGTACTATCAGAACACTATCAAGAATTATTTTAAGAAACAAAGTTAACATGATCCTATTTTTTATTTTTTGTCTCATCCATCCCTTGGATTCTTCACAGTGGCACTCATTGTGTGAATAAGGGATCCTTAGGCAAAATGTGTCGTAGTGGTCACAGGTTCGCACTCAAGATCTAGCCCCACTAGCATTAGATGATCAATATCTACTAGAAGTAGTACATCGTTGTGTTCGCCATTGTTGCTTTTGTCATCCCTGATCTCATCCTCGCCTGTAAGCATAGTATTGAGTTTGTCCTAGATATCACTCACCATTAGGGGAAGATGAGGAATTGCAGGTACACTTTACGCAAGGGTCCTTTAACCTTACACAAAATCAAAAAGGTCAAGATCGTGAAAGCCTTTCATAACATTCAGAATGTTGAGGTAGTGAATCTTGGTAGGCTTAACTTTCTAAATTTGGCACCCAATAGTCACCTTGGGAGGTTATTTGTTTGGATTAAATTCTCACTTGAGAAGTTGGACTCCATTTATGGGATGTTCTATGAGGTTTTCCAAAAAAAGAAAAAAAAATGTTAGTTGCATCCCAAGGCTAAGAAGGTGAACTTTAACTTGGCCCATATCATTAACTTTGACAAGGTTCAATGTGTGTTTAGGCCATTTAAGAAAAAGGTGAAGAATGTGGCTCTTAAGAAGAATCCTACCAAGAACTTCAATGTTATTCTTTTTGTCTTCCGTTGTTGGTGCATAGTGATGTGAACGTGGGCACCACGATAAGTAAAAGAGATCATCTACAAGGAATGGAAGGTCTTATGACGAGAAATAGGATCAAACGTATGGAACAAGCACTTGAAGGTCTCATCAAGGAAGTTGAAGAAAAAGACTACGTGGATCCAAGCCCAATTCCAACATGGGTTAATTTATGTAGTCATATCATTGAAGATATTAAGTGATAAATTTTATGATTGACTATAGATTACATTAGGATTTGATATTTATCTAGAAGTTATTTGTTTTAAAATTGAATTTGTTATCTTTTTACTAGATTAGGTTTACTATATATATGAGTTAGGGATTCAGTGAAAAGATAGATTTTTGAGTACTAATCATATTTTCTCTTTGATAGTTTTTCATCTCTGTGTGAGTTGATTCCCTTAGTTATTGGGCAAAGAACTACCCTTGATAACGTTGGTTCTTCCGGCAGGTCGCGGTAAGGGTTACGTTCCTCTTGATAACTTCGGTGCTCTCCGGCAGGTCGCAGTTTGTGTCGGGTTCCTTTATCTTATCTCACCTTATCTTACCTTACCCATCTTATCACATCTTATCTATCTTATCTCATCTTACCTTATCTCATCTCATCTCATTTTATCTTATCTTATCTAATTTTACCTTATTTTATATTACCTTATCCTGATTCTCAAAACATTCCATTATCGTTTTCACATTCTGATTCATTCGCATAGGGTGAATCATATCACATAGTCTACTTGCTTTATATTTGGAAGGACTCTACTTAGACTTTGTCTTCTTATTTGAACAAATACTACTTGAAGAAGGACTCCAAAGCTACAAGTCTCATGTCTTTCACACAGAAAATGGTGTTAACCATGTTTGGGTTGTTGATCATATTATGGATGATAAGAAGAATCATAAATGAGATTCCAAAACAAGGAGTCTTTTTCCATAGTTCTGATGGTGATGGAAGCATTACTATTATGGAAGCTATATTATTGTTCATAATCCCAAACAAGAAACAAAAAAGGGAAGAATAGGCTAATGAACTTGAATGAGTGTAAGAAGTTAAGTTGGAACCTTAATGTTATTACAAAAGTTGTGCAAAATTTTATTCACAGGAAGGTGCACTTATCGGAGTAGAAAGAGGATATTTGAGTTCCTAATATTATTCCTACAAAGACTATTTCAATGATCCTAAAATAAGAAATAAATTGTAATTTTTAAGCTTATCAAGAAAATATTTTTGTTTAGAATTTATTTTTTAAAATAGAAATAAAAATATAAAAGCAAGAATAAGAAATTCAAAGGCAAAGGAAAACACAAGAACAAATTCAATTATGGAAGACATGGATCTTTGGTATCCCTTATAACTTTACTCAATTTTCTTTCTCCAACTTCCTTATGAATGATGAAAATAAATTGTTAATAATCCATTTTAAATTTATTATTACCTAATGATCATATAATAACAATATACTTTCTTCTAAGTTATTATTCTCATTGATCATTCAAGTATATAATTAAGATAAACATAAAGAACATTTGAGTGTGTTAATTTAATAACTGATAAGAAATCAAGAAATTTGATTAATCCTCCAAATTTCTTAGATTCATTTTACCTTGTGGTTTTGTTAATCAAGCAATAGTATGACCATCTATCCTCCAATTAATTTAGAAATTAACAACAGTAACTAATTCTCATCAATTAATTGAGTATAATAAAGCAAACATAATTGGGTAGAAAAAAAATAATCATTTATAAAAAAGATAAGGAATTTAATTAATTACATCATAAGTTCCACCAAAACTCTATGATTGAAGATTAGTTACATATAATGAATAGAGACAATCAATAACATATCAATTTAACAAAAGAATTCATAATCCTAATTCTAGTAAAAGAATAACAAGATCGTAATGTCAGTAAGGCTGGAAATAAGGTGCGACAACTTGTATTGTGAAAGAGATTCAATGTCCAACTTTCTACAGGAGAATACCAAAAGAAGGATGAATATGGGAATGTAGAAGTATGAAAAGGTGGTATGTAGAAAGAGATGCCTCGAGGATGATTTCTTTCAAGGCCTAACCTCTCTTTATATAAACTTGAGTTGGGTCTTTTCTACTGTAAATCTAGTTGATTTAAATCATCTTGTGTCAATAGAATTGATCTAAGTCATGTTCTACATCATTAGGATTGACCTAGATCATTTTTTGTACCATCTATGATTGGCATGACCATCCTCAAGTCTACACGGTCGCATCAGAAATCTACAAATATTATAAAGGCGTGCTTGAATCTAGCATGGTCGTGTTAGCTTCCTTAAGGGGCATTTTTATCCCTTCATCTCTCCTTTGTCCTTTTTTTTTAATTTTAAGTTAAAAATATATCTTATTTTGGATTCTTTACATACATGATCATTTTAAAAAAATTAGGTAAAATTACAATCAAATAATTATTAATTATACCATAATTATAACTAATTTTTTAAATATAATCATTAATTATACTATAATTATAATTAAATGATTTATATATATATATATATCTTAAAAAAATTAACAATTCTAAATTATTTTTATAAAATTTAATTTTATTCAACTTTAATCTAATCATACATGAAAAAATTTTATAATCAAAATAAACTCTATCTATATGTCTCAACTTTTAAATTTGAACAAAATTAAACCAATTTAAAAATCTAAATTTTGTAGTAATGAAACAATTAAGTGATAAATCTTTGTTCTAACATTTAATATATAAGAAATTGGAATTCAACCTAAATTATTTAACAATAAAAATGTATAATTATATTTATTTTTTTTATTTTTTTATAGGAATAACTAATGTGAGTATATAAATCTACTAAAAAATCAACAAAAAATAAGTAAAATTAAATAAAAAAATTTTAAAAAATCAAAGAAATATAAGAAACTAATAAAGATCTAAATGACTGGAAAAAAAATCAAAGTTAAAAAAGTATAAAGACAAATTGACCAAACATCAAACTTTAGGAAAAAGATCTAAAAAATAAGTAAAAGACCTATGAACCTCCATAGAAAGATGAAAAAGATATGACTTATGGTGAAGGACCTCATGGGAGGTTTAACACACCCTTACTTAAGGTTATCACATCCCTGCATTACTAAGGTGTTCATGTATCACTAGCTTATTCTTATAAGATCTTCTTTTTAGAAATAAGATCCTAGCCTTCAATCTCATCCATCATAACTTAAATGGGATAAGTCTTTTGATAAGACCATCCATTTGAACAACACTCCTTTTTTAGTATCAAAATTTAATCCTTATTACAATAAAGAACAAATTGGTTTCTTGATTCCTCCCATGATTGATGCCTACTACCATCATAATATACCTTCATTGTTTTTTCTCTTCTTTCCACTTTCATTTCAAGAAACAATCTCACTTTCATTCCAAATAAAGCTTTTAATTATTCATTCTTTCATTCTTTATTATTTATAAGTTGAAGTATTTGTTTAAATTATCTTGTAAAGAAAAGTTATTTTTTTCTATTACAACTTTATTTAAAATTTTGTTAATAATTTTCTTATATTATCTCATTTAAGTTTTGAGTTTGAAGATACCTGTGCAAAAATATTTAGATTTTTATCTTGAAAAGATTTGTACAATAACACTTAGATCTTGAACTTAAAGATATTGAATTTAAAAAAAAATATTTATAAAAATATTTAATAGTGTAATCTTTATTATAAAAAGTTTTATCTAAAATTCTTATTCTATGTAACATGAATTAGATCAAATTTCAATGATTAAAAGTGAATTAATATAAATTTATATTTTTATATTTTTATTAATTTATTAATTATTTTTTTTATTAACTAAATTATTTTATATGATATATATATTTTATTATTATTAATACTATTATTATAATTAATATAATATTTATTAATTTATTATTATTATTATTACCATCATTAATATAATTATTAATAATTTTATCATTATTATTATTATTATTATTAATATTATTAACATCTGTATTAGTACTAACTTTAATAATAATAATAAACACAATAATAAAAAATACATATGCTATCATATTTTATTATTCTTTAATTCAATTTTTTTATAAGATACAAATTACATTTAATAAAAAATATAATAAAAAAATAAGATAAACATATTATGTTCCATTAGTTAAATAAATATTAAAAATAAAATAAAAAATATCTTATCATATTATTCTATCGTTATTTTAAATCTTATATATTAACAATAATTTGTTGAAAATAAATGTAATAATAATGATGATGTTCTTGATTCAATATTTATATAAAAAATAATAAAAATATTTTAAATAAATTTTTTATAAATATTTTTTTAAAATAAAAAAATAAAAAATTATCATAAATTCTAAATTTTAAAAATTTATAAACTCTAAAATAAATTTAGAAACATGTTAAAAAAATTTATGTTACTAGAATTTTTCTATTTTTCTTTTTCTGCCCAAGAAAACAAAACAACGATGCAATTGGTTTTAGCACATGAAATTGAAATAGAGCTACTTAAAAACTCGCTAAACCGGATATCATTTGCAATGTCGTAAATGTAACAAGAGATGAAATCTTTCATCATGCTTCCTGAGCCTTTAATGTAAAGAAGAAGAAAGCGCACTTGCAAAAGAATGTACATCTATCTATATATCAAATCATTTTGTTCATCCATTTCCAGCATAAAATAATTCCTTTCATCCGTTATGGTATATGCTATATTTAAATACTTACATATATGACTGTTCTTTTTCTGGGTGGAAATTAAAGAGTATTTTCGTTCTAATAGATTTTATTTTTATTTTTTATTTTTATTATATTATATATTACATTATATCTTTTTATTTTTATTTTATCTTTCTTCTGTCCTTCTCAATCCATTTTAAATTGAATAAATATGCAATAAATATTTTTAGAAATTATATATTTTTAATTTTAGTGAGCACAGGCTCCCGTCGTTCTTACAAAAGCATAACAAAGACAAATAAAATTGGCTAAAACAAAATTCTACCAGTCCATGCTCATATCAAGGCGAAGATTTGGTTTGGCCAGTAGAAACTGATGAAATTAAACATACACTACAAAACAAACTTATCAGCGAGCTCCACCGTAACATCCTCTTTCATCCACACAGATGAGTAGAGCTGTGGACCCTTTACCATTACGCGTATCCAGCTATTTAGTGTTTGTCCACACTTGTTCTATCTTTTGATGAAGGCAAATAGCCTCATATTACCTCACAGAAAATAATAAAAAAAATAATGTCATATACAGTATAGATAGCCAAAACCATGCAATGATAACACTAATATAACTATACAATATACAATTTTTTTAATAAAGACAACTTAGGCATAAAAACTTAAGTTCTTGGATCGTGTTGTGCCTTACCGGAATCGCGCTGAACATAATCGATTGAAATTTTGTGAAAATAGAAATTTTGGTCATTCAAGAATTTTGTCCTGATTGAAATTAAATAAAGTGAGTAGTGAAGTGAGTGTTGGAAATAGAAGGCCGCGGTGTTGAAGTGTAATGTGAAGTCAAAAAGTGGAGAAGGACAGGTAACGGCACCGATGACCACTTGGAAGAAGTGATGGCAAAAAGGTAAATGAAGCAAATAAAAAGGGGCATTAAGCAACCTCAACTCACGCTTATTATAAACCCGACATGAGTCCCTCATTTCCTCTGACACACTCCCTTCCTTTACTTCTCTTTTTCCCATCCTCATTTATTTAACCATTTAAAACAAACCAATCAATCACCTTCCTTCTACATGAAATGGGTTCAGTTTCCATCTCCCGTTTCGTTCTCTTCCTCCTGTTCCAATGCTGCTGCTGCTGTTGCCTATTTGCATCTTCCAATGTGGCCAAGAAGACATTCATAATTCACATGAAGCAACACACGAAGCCTTCAATCTACCCCACACATCACGACTGGTACACAGCCAGTTTACAATCCCTTTCAACTTCCACCGATTCTGATCCGCTACTTTATTCCTATACCAACGCTTACAGTGGCTTCGCTGCGTCTCTTGATGACGCACAAGTGCAGGAACTTCTCAGATCCGACGCAGTTCTTGGTGTTTATGAAGATACGTTGTACCAACTCCACACCACGCGCACCCCACAGTTTCTAGGGCTTGAAACCCAAACTGGCTTGTGGGAAGGTCACAGCACTCAGGACCTTAACCAAGCGTCGCACGACGTTATCATAGGGGTGCTTGACACCGGAGTGTGGCCCGAATCTCAGAGCTTCAACGATGCTGGAATGCCGGAAATTCCAGCCCGGTGGCGCGGCGAGTGCGAGAATGGTCCCGATTTCTCGCCCAAGAAGTGTAATAAAAAGCTCATCGGTGCGCGAAGCTTTGCACGAGGCTTCCACATGGCCGTTGGATCCGGCGGAGGCGGCGGTTACGCCAAGAAAGAGCCGGTGTCCCCTCGCGACAGGGACGGCCACGGGACACACACGGCGAGCACCGCCGCGGGGTCGCACGTGGCGAACGCCAGTTTACTCGGCTACGCTAGCGGCACCGCACGTGGCATGGCGCCTCACGCACGTGTGGCGACATACAAGGTTTGCTGGACCGACGGTTGCTTCGCCTCCGACATTCTCGCCGGAATGGACCGGGCGATCCAGGACGGCGTCGACGTGCTCTCGCTCTCTCTCGGCGGCGGCTCTGCTCCTTACTTCCACGACACCATCGCCGTCGGCGCTTTTGCGGCGGTGGAGAGAGGGATCTTTGTTTCCTGCTCCGCAGGGAATAGTGGGCCTATCAAAGCATCACTTGCCAACGTGGCACCATGGATAATGACCGTTGGGGCCGGGACGTTGGACCGGGATTTCCCGGCCTACGCTGTGCTTGGTAACAAGAAGCGGTTCGCTGGGGTTTCGCTTTATAGTGGAAAAGGAATGGGGAGTGAACCGGTGGGTTTGGTTTATAACAAAGGGTCTAACCAGTCGGGGAGCATTTGCTTGCCCGGTTCGCTGGACCCGGCTGTGGTTCGTGGGAAGGTGGTGGTTTGCGATAGGGGACTTAATGCGCGCGTGGAGAAGGGGAAGGTGGTGCGTGATGCGGGTGGGGTTGGGATGATTCTGGCGAACACTGCAGCGAGCGGGGAGGAGTTGGTAGCGGATAGTCACTTGCTACCGGCTGTGGCGGTTGGGAGGATCGTGGGTGATCAGATCAGGGAGTATGCCGCATCGGATCCTAATCCAACGGCAGTTCTCGGTTTCCGTGGAACCGTTTTGAACGTTAGACCATCTCCTGTTGTGGCAGCGTTCAGTTCGAGAGGGCCCAATATGGTTACTAGACAGATTCTAAAACCGGATGTTATTGGGCCTGGGGTTAATATCTTGGCCGGGTGGTCCGAAGCTATTGGGCCCTCTGGAATGTTGGATGACACCCGCAAAACAAAGTTCAACATTATGTCAGGTATATATTTTGTTGACTGACTTACTGTGAATTTGGTGTTGTTGACTGACTGACTTACTGTGATTTGGGCTTTCAGGTACGTCCATGTCTTGTCCACACATAAGTGGGTTGGCCGCGTTGTTGAAAGCAGCGCATCCAGAATGGAGTCCCAGTGCAATAAAATCTGCACTCATGACTACAGCTTACACACATGACAACACCAGGTCCCCACTTCGTGATGCTGCAGGAGGTGCTTTTTCAACTCCATGGGCTCACGGTGCGGGCCATGTTAACCCACAGAAGGCCCTCTCTCCTGGGCTTGTCTACGATGCTTCAACAGCTGATTACATTAAGTTCTTGTGCTCATTGGACTACACCCCTGATCACATACAACTCATTGTTAAGCACCCCGGGGTGAATTGTACCAGGAAGTTCTCTGACCCTGGCCAATTGAATTACCCATCCTTCTCTGTCTTGTTTGGAGGCAAGAGGGTCGTGCGTTACACACGCATCTTGACCAACGTAGGCGAGCCCGGTTCCATCTACAATGTGGCCGTTAACGGGCCATCCTCTGTAGGGATAACCGTCAATCCTGCTAGGCTTGTGTTTGGAAAAGTAGGGGAAAAACGAAGGTACACCGTGACGTTTGTGTCAAAGAAAGCTGCCCATGATTCTGTTAGGTATGGATTTGGTAGCATTATGTGGAGCAACGCACAACACCAAGTTAGGAGTCCAGTTGCTTTTTCTTGGACACTGTTGTGAGCGACCTTTGGGAAAAAAGTATTCTGTTAGTTACTATTTCAAGCCTTCGCCTGGTGTGAAAAGGAGAGGAGCTGCTTCAAGCTTCTGTTACCATCAACCAACAACGTAACAGTATTAGTTGGAGATTTAGAAGATTGTGTAATTTTTCTTTTTATTTATTTTTTTTCGTTGGAATTTTCAAAAACAAGTTGAAATTGAAGAGAGAGAAGCAAGGAGAGATGCTCTTTTTCGGTTCAGCTGTGTGTATCCAGTAAAACTAATCTACAAAACGAGGACGAAGATAGTATATTCTTAAGAATGAATTCAATTGACCCTTGTGTCTCGAAAATGGGAAAGCAACAGAATGAATTCCGAACACCAAATTCATTAAGGCTCTAGCTATCTAAATTTGCAATTGAATAACTTTTTTTTTTTAATATGTATGGATTTGTTAATATTTTTCAACATGCTTTTAAGAAAGAATATTTAGTTAAAAATATAGTTTGTTAAGAGACTCTTTCTATATAACAAGTAAATGAATAGTCTTGATGGGCACACCACCTGCTCACATATAGGATCTTTCGAAAATGAACTAACTCCAAAAATGCATTCTCATGTAAGATTGTAGGCTACAATTCGTTGCATAAAGTCCAAATTGCTACTAATCGCTGATCAACCATATGATGGTGAATTTGTTTATATATACTTTGGAGGCTAACCATGTCCAATTAACATTTATATTTGCTACTATGTACCCACTTAATTCATAAAAGAATATTTAACTTATAATTTTTATTTTTTTAAAAAGATATTTTTACAAATTTAAGAGAATATACATTAACAAGTCTCGTTCTCCTTTAATTTGTATCTTCCAAATTTTCCAAGACTCGTTCTCCTTTTTTTTAAGGATGAATCCGGGAGACATTTTAATTTGGATGGAAAATTGAACACCCAATTGTTTAAATTAAGACTGATATTTATACATATGCAAATAAACTTAAATTTTTATATATATTAAATTTAACGGTTATAGTATACATGTGGACGAAGAAGGTAAAGATTATTGTGGAAGTGAAATCGAAGCATTTCCGTTTACAAAAATGGAAACCTTCCATGGATATTTCTGTGCACTTTCCGGGGTCCAGTTCTCTTTTGTTGTTTCATTCTCTTTCGTGCACATGAGCAATTAATTAGACGGATGTAGGTGTTATCTAGTACTTCGGCCATAGTACAATTGTGTCCTTTCTGAGTTAACACTTTCTTTGAAATTTCGAACGCCTAGTTACACCATACTGTTCTTTTAGTGTCTATGTCCTAACTCCTAACAATCTTTGACCCCTTAGCAACTCTATGTGCGGAAGGAAAGGGAATTTCATGTACCCGTGTCAGTTGTGAAGAAAACTTAGCTCATAACGATCACATATTTCACTGCTATTTGATTTTCATTGATCACCAACTTTCTTTGTGTTCAAAAAGGAATTTTTAAAACAACATTTTGTTTAAACAAAAATATCCTTGACTTCTTTTTCTTTTTCTTTTTTTTTGCTCAACAAAATATCCATGATTTCAAATTCGAGAATTAGGCACAGAGCTCAAAAAGTTTTGGGCCATTAATTGATTTCTTATGATACTTTGTTTGCTAAAGTCAGTGTGTAATTATCTCCTTGATTACTTTTCTTTACTGATCTTTTAAGATAATCAACTTTGTTTCCTCCTAGTGTACTTCTTTTTTACCTTTGGTTCCATGTACCGAAAAAAGTTTTAAAATTTATTTGATGAGGACTTTATCTTTTAAGTCATTAGTAACCTCAATTTATTTTCATAATTTACACAAACACTATATTATAAAATTTTATCATCAATGGAAATTAAAAAAAGATAATTACACCAATAAGAATTTTACAGAATATATTATATGTAAAATATATTAACAATAGATTATAAATTCGCTCCACAAAATATTTGCAAGAATTTACGTTAACAGTCAAGGTATTTATCATTACCTTCTGTGGTAAAAAAAATGTAACACATGATAAGCTGATCAATCAAACTATGGATCCGTAGTCCACGGCATTTTTTCCGCTATATGCATCTTTCATTTCACATGTAATAATATTGTCTGGAATTTTTTAACAGCTAATAAATGAAAGGATCAAAACTTATCCAACCCATAATTACTAGTGGGAGATATTTCATTTGCTTCCAATATCCACATAAGATGGAAAAATTAACAGAACATATACAAACCTTTATATTTCCAATTTTATAATATTGCTACTTTGAATACAATTTTTGTTTAGACTTCTTTGGCAAGACTATACTAGCAACATGAACAGCAAGGGTTCCAACAAGAATTTGTACAGCAGCAACATGGGTGAACCTTAGGGAAAGTTGGGCAAGAGCAAGAGCATTTGCAAAAGCAGCAAGAGGTAAAAGGCCACTTAAAATTGCAAGTAGGGAGAATACAACATTTTTTGCAACCACAACTCTCTTTACAGCAATGTGATGATGTTTCACCAGAGCAGCAATGCCACTTTGGTAAGGAGCAATTGATGGGTGGAAGACAACTACAACAGTAATTGCATGGTTTGCACTGGGAACGGCAACTTGATAGGTTTAGATGTTCAAAGCACCCATCACAGCACCAACAGCAGATCCAAGACAGGTTAAAGCATGGAATTCCACTGCACAAAATTGTCACTCATATTATGTTAGAAGTTGCTACTTTATGAAATAAATTTAAACCAGCTTATGAATTATTCTCTGGTTTATCTGACATAAGGGAGTGAATATATCTCATATATACTCACAACAGTATATGTTAGATTCAGTATCATGCTCATATGAAGCAAAGGATCATAGGAACTAGAAAACTTGCCCTAGTCTTCAAATAGGCATAATATCTTGGATGGGAGAAAACAGACTATTACAGTGTATAGATATTAAAGAATGTAAAATTCTACATACTCTTCACTCAGAATCCCTAGTCACTTGTGTCATTGTATCATTTAGTATAAAACCCATTTAGAATTCCCATTGTCAAACCAAGACGCATTGTAAGCACCTCCAATTAAATCATAGCTCAGCATAATAGTTGGTATATATATATATATATATATATATATAGATAGATAGATAGAAAAAGGTACCACAGCCACTTCCAGAAGCGAGATGATCGGCGGTTCTTTTTGGTCCTGCTTCAATGAGAATGGCATAAGAATCATTATTTCCTTTTAATTAAACGAACAATATAAGTTAGACAAGAACATTTCTTACGTAGGTAACAGAGGATCTGAATTTGCCACCACAAATTCGGTAATCCTGTAAGATTGTTGCATTCAATTAAGATGTGGATTTAATTTAATTAAGCAGCAATAATTAAAATATTTCCAGGAATTTCTCTAGTTTTATAATCTGAAAGGCATACAAGCCATTAATTCCACAGTTAGACATACTCTTTGCAGCATCTTGAAGCTGGTTGAAGACCTTCAGAAGATTTTAACTCTTCCTGCTAAATGCAAAATTATCAGTAAATGTTGTATCACAGCAAAAAAGAGGGTATTTTTTTTATCAATAATAAAGCCAATGAGATTTAAATTTAAGAGAAAAGATATTTAATTAGGTTGAAACATGTCTATGCACATACTTAATAAAATTTTTGCCAAATTTGATTGCAGGATCATCCCGCCACCTTAACATGTTCTTCCCAATTTTCTTAACTTTATAATATCACTAAATTTGACAGTTATAATTTTTTTACATATAAGAATACTAATATCTATTTAAATCTCACGTCCTCTCTATTAGATCATATAATCTATTATATCTTTTTTTATTTTTTTCTGTCTACATTTCAAAAATTGTCCACCGATTTTTATCATTATGCAATTCCATAAGTACACAAGAGATACAACTTTGGCAACTAAAAGCAGATAGGCAGCTATGGCCTACTGGCAAAAGTGTCTTATAATTTTCTAACAGTTGGACAGTAAGTTCCTGAATCAGCATCCAATGAGAACAGTTCAAAAGTTCTGCTGCGTTTTTACCTTTTTACTCTCCAGGCTTAATAAATGCTAGTGGTTGGCTACCTCCTCACATTAACAACTATAATTCTGTAAATTAATTGAATGAATATTAATAAATGTTGTTTCCTTCCTCTTATATTATATGCCTAAATATTTTAATTGGTCTCAATATTTATTATTTTAGAAAATTTTAAAAATATTAATTACTTTTTTTAGTAATATTCTTGTTTATTGATATCTCACTTAATTATTTAAATGGATTTATAATCATATTTTAGAATATTTAGATAAAAACTTATTTTATTATAATAAATTGTATAATTAATATTTTTTTTAAAAAGTGTGCTTCGCCTTAAAAGACAAATAAAATAGTTTTAAAAATATATAAAATAAGATAAAAGAAGTAATTTATTATATTCAAATATTTAATGATAAGAAAATAAAAAAATGGACACAAAAATTTCACTATTTAGATCCTCTTACAATAATGTTTTTTTAAAAAAAAGGGTCCCATACCCCAAATTAAAAGTTAAACAAAAAGTATTAGATGAAATGGAATTCAATGGATTTGAATGATTTCATATTTCCTATCAATCCAAATCTATCTCAAAAGGCACGAGAACACTCAAAGTGGTAATGAATTACTTCATAGTGCCAAAGTACTGACAAAATTGAAGAACATCCTGCTTACCAAGAAATAAATAAAATAAAATTGAAGAATATCCTGGATTCATGCAATTACATGCTGAAAGCCTATATACTAAACGGTTCCCATATCACCAATGAAAAGTGTACTCATGACTCAGTTTCACATTCAAAGTTTGGTATTGATCATGAAAAGTAATGTGGCAAGGACTTGTTAAAACTGAAGAAGGATTTGGTAAACAGAAAGAGTCATAATTAAAATTCAACACCCCTCAAAATATAGTTTTTTTTTTTTTTTTATAATTTCATTGTAGTTTGACTTTCAGTTAAGCAATAATTAATTTAGTGTTGAATAAGCTGAAACCAACCTCAAGGAAACTTATCTCTCTTTCCAGCATCTGAACCCTGGCCATTTCACGGCGCTTCCCATACAAATCTTGGTATCCCTTTAGTGCGTTAGGAGAGGAAAGTGGCAGAGAGAGAACCATAGAAGAAGTGCCCTTTGTAGAAGTGGCCATAACTGCTTGTATGAATTGAAGTTGAAGTTAGGAAATTAGTGAACAGAAGAAGAAATAGAGAGCAGTAGTAATTAAGAGGGAGTGATAGCAATAGTCATAGTTGATGCAGAAGTAACAAGGAAGGGAGGGGTCAAGTGAATGAGTTAGTAACTGTAATGATAAGTGACAAAGGAGAAGAGGCACATCAGTTAGGTGTCACTGGCACATGAAATGACTGTGGTAGCGCCAGTAAATAGGGTCTCTGACAAGGGACAACTAAGACTCAAGGAGAAAAAAAGAAAACAAGAAAACAGAACACACTAGATAACAAAATGAAACGGAGGATTGAAGTTTTGGAGAAGAAACAACACTTCAACATCACAAGGATCAGTTTTCGAGTTAAATAGAGGGTTCAATTTTCATATGGAAAGTGAAAAGGATCATAAATGAGACTAGAAAGAGAGCCATTATTGCAGGCAGGAAGGGTACCAAAGAAAATGATGAAAATGAGAGAGTGGCAATGACTGGTGAGAATCTTAGGAAAAGGGTGACGCACATCCTCATACTGTCCATCTCGTTAAACCTGCTTCAATGATGTACAATATTTTTTTTAAATTTTTTTTATGACAGTTAGATTTTCAATGTATTTAGATATATGATCATGTATGACTGTGCTATAATCAGCATTTGGAATCTTATATATACATGTGTACGATAATCAGCATTCAGAATTTTATGTGTACAAGGGATTTTTAAATTAAATTTATCACATACAATTTATATTATAAAATTAAGTATAATTTTTATTGGACTAAATTATATTATTTTTTAAAAGTTAAATTTTTATAAATTTTACACTTTTTTTTACCAAAAAAATTTAAAGACAAAATTTATAAAAACTGTGTATTATAAATATTTTTAAATTTAAATATAATTATTTTTTATATGTCAGTAATGTTATTTATACAAAGAAAATTTTATAATAAATTTTACCCAGAAAATGAGAAAAAAATATAATCCAATAGAATTGATCCAATGAAACTTTTTTAATAATTCATATAAAATTTTAGATTCAAAATCTGTTACGCTCATTATATACAAAAAGAAAAAAAAAATAGATAAAGCAGATAGTATAATGGTTTTCATAATACATCATTTAGGATATATAATAAAAAAAAATAATTTTTTATTAAAAATATAATTTAATATTATTAATATATTAAATTTAACAATTTTTAATAAAAACTCAGTATATGTAATTTGTTATTATAACTATTAAGATATATTAAAAAAACTTACATTTACATTGATTTCATAATGTTTAAAAAGATACAGAATTTTTTTATAATTATGTATATCAAATTTTAAATAATTTAAATATTTATATATATATATATATATATTATTGAGTTATTGATATTTATATATGTTTAAATAATATATTAGATATTAAAATAATTTATACAATAAAATATTTATTTATTTTTATTTTATATAAATTTTATAATATATTATAGTTAATAAAAACTTTCAAATCAACTATTAATAGAAGCAATCAAGTTGTGAAATAATTTTGCAAAAAATTATAAATTGATCCAAACAATTAAATTAAAATATATATATATATATATATATATATATATATATATTTAACATATTAACATATTATATATTAAAATAAAATAGGAGCAATCAAGTGTGAAGTATTTTGTAAAAAATTGTAAATTGATCCATTGAATAACAATTAGATTGAAAATTAATAATATTAAATATAAAATTTAATAAAAATACAGTTATAATAAGTTTTTTATAAAAAATAATTTCATCTAATTGTTAAATTTAAATTTTTATTTAATATATTAATTTATAAATTTTCACAAAATTTATAAAAATACTTTATACTTTTATTTTATTTTAATATATAATATATTAAATAAATAGTTACCATTGAAAAATAACATAAAATTTTTAATATATGATTATCATTATAAATGTCAGGAAGCAATGAGTGGATTAATAAAAAAAAATTTAGCAAAAAATTTTATAAGTATCATTTCAATAAAATTGATATATGATATTATTTAATTCGGATCATATAAATAATATATTTTATTATATAATGTAGCTTTTAATATATACATCCAACCTATGATTTTTAATAAAAAATTACTATATATAAATTTTTATTGTGCGTTTGAGTTAGATATTAGAAAAATTGTATACGTGCCTGTACCAAAGATCTCGAGTTCACTTTTTATTGTGCGTTTGAGTTAGATATTAGAAAAGTATACGTGCCAGCCTCTACCACAGATCTCGAGTTCATATTCATGGTATGCAGGTGTGTTAAAAAAACAAGTAACAACAAAAAGAACGTTTTGTTGTCCATAATATGAATATTATTTAAGTCGTGTAAGATTGTTTCCAAATTCCAATGAAAAATACTCCTAAATGTAAACAATATATATATATACACACACGGAAACACAATATAAAATATAATACTTTCTTATATTAACAATAATAATTGTTTAAAATTATAATTAGAAATAGAAATTAATAAAATTCTATAAAAAAAATTTATGATTTATTTTATTTTAATTTTAATTTAATTTAATTTATTTAATAAATAAATAAATTTAAATTATTAAAAATATTTTTAAATAAATAAATTAAAACATTTATAAAAAATTTATTTAATTTATTTAAAAATTTATTTATTTTTATATATTATATTATATTTATATAATATTAATATATATTTTAAGCTTATTTAATAATTTTTTAAATTTATAAATTTTAAATTTGTAATTTTAGATTTTAAATCAAATTAAATATTCATAATTTTTTTAAATAAATTAGATTTAAACACTTAAAATTTAAGTCAACTCAATTTATTTTCATTTCTAATTATAATATAAAATTAAAAAATATAGCTAGTAATTTTATTTTTATAAAATTTATTATGTAATTTTTTAATATATCATCTATATATCATAATTTAATTTTTCTTTTTTTTTAATTTTTTATTTTAATTATTCTTTCTCCACATTAATTATTTAAGGATAAAATTAAATTTTTTTTATTAAAATTATGAAGTAACTATTAAATTAAAAAATTAAAGTAACTATTATTATAAATTGTAAAAATAATAAGTAAAGAAAAAATAGCATTCTTACAAAATATTTTCATATTTTTTCTATAAATAACAAAAATAAACAAATGAGAAAAAAGTGTACAATTACTATTATGAATAGAAGCCAGTAATAAATAAAAGTGCGATGGCAATCTTACATATAATGTTGGGCCATCCTATAGTCTTCTCACTTTGTGATTGAAAATATTTTCAGCATGTAGACTTATTTTGACTTGAGAATAAAATGCTTAAACAAACCCAATGTGGGGCTAGTCAAAAGACATGTCAGTTTTGTTTTGGGCCGTCATGGCCCACGTGAGTTGGCTGGTCCATGACTAACTAATGTGAAGTGCATAAAGTATTTCTTAAACAAAACCAATCAATGCTAACTAAGCCAGTCATCCTTGACTTGAAAAATGCTTTCTTTTTTAATATTAAGATTATGTTCTAAATAAAGGATTAATGTAGTATTCTGGTGCATTGTGGGAGCCATGGTTTGGGGCAGGTATATGAATATGATAGTTAAGGATGATTATAATATAAAAAAGTAATATGTTACTAATCATGTATTAGACATGGTAGTAATAGTTAGGTGTATTAATATGTATTGTGTGGAATATTTGTACGATATATGCATGTGATGTATGAAAGAGGACTTATACCCTAGTATTAATCTCTAAACTTAAGCATTTGTAATAATTATTAATGATTGTATAAATAATACGAAGCAAGTTCTGTATGCATTATTTTATTTTATATTAAAGAATCAAAAAGTAAGTTAAGATGTGAGTGACACCACTTAATTGTTTATTTTTCGTTACGATAATTACTACGACAAGACTTGCGTTTTTAATAAAGTTTTACAAAGAGAATTTTTCTCGTATTTTCAATATAAGTAATTTTTAAAAGGATTCTGCATCACGAAGTAACAGTTTAATAATGAAACCACGAATATGACTCAAGTGTAAAACGAGCTTCATTTTTAGAGTGTTACAACTAGAACTTTGGAAGATGTTTATTATAACACTCTAAAAATGAATATCGTTTTTATGCTTAAGTCGTACATTCAGTTCCATTATTAGACTGCTATCTCATTATCCAGATTCTTTTGGAAAATAATTATTAGTAAAAATACAATAATTTTTTTAAAACAAACACTTTGATATAAATTGTGAGCCTAGTTGATATAGCGTTCATACCAGGAAATAAATAATTAGGCATTATTATGCACGTATAGGTTATTACCATTGCGAATGACTTCCTTCATTTTAATTGTATGTAATCAACACTAAATCAATTTAAACATAACTCATACATAGACATTCAAACTTCATATAATTATGTAGTCCTTATTACATATACATAATCAATCTTAGGTACAAGGGCCTTTACACATACTTAGTTAAATTTAATAATGTACACACCTTGTTTACATACATATTTAGTTCATACCCTAATACATTAACCATTATACAACTACATATACTTGCATCCAACTATCTACAAAATTTACATTATCGGTATAACTTTCTTCTTCTTCTTCTTCTTCCTTGAGATAAGAAGCAGAGACTTAGAAAACCACCTCAGGACTAGCAATGAAAGAGCTCCCACCACATGCTTTGATCTAAGGAGACAAAAGTTCCATTTGACATTTCTTGATATGCTTGAAAGGGGTAAGGCATGGGGTATAAACATGTCATGGATACGAGTTTAATTTTTAATCTTTCAAAAACTCTTTCTGAAGTGAATTTCTTTTATACAGATAAACCATCTTTAATTAAGTATATAAATTACTTAAACATCATAAGTATTTGGGATCACATCATAGATATTATTTGACTATCATTTTCTTTATGTCTTACATTTCTCATATCTATTCTCTATTACTCTCTTAATGATAATTAAGACATAGACATACATTAACATTAGTCAAACAATATCTTCTCACTGTTCTACTACTCCACCGTCTATTCTTAATGACATGAGCTTATTCCTAGATGGTCGTCACCATATTAATTAATAAAGATTTAGCGCTTCATAATAGAAGAATTTTTGAAGAACTCTTTTGTCTCCTCTTTCTCTTTGGAAGGTCACTTTTACCTTCCCTTCACAAGAACCAAATGGTCCTTTGGAAGAGTAGTCTTTTAATTTTTACATAGTTCTTTATTTATTGGTCCCTTAATCATTTAAGTTCACTTTTAAAAAGCTTCCAGATAATCATGCATTCTCAATCAATGTTCTACCAATATGTCTTGTACATTTAGGTCTTAATGGATATCACAACATCATTCAAACATGATCGTCATACATAACATCATTGTTTAAACATTCATGAGAATTCATCATTCATCTCACATTACACTTTATGCATTCATAAACCAGTACACAAGTTGGCTTAACATCCTCAAGCATATAATTGTCCTCTAAATTAAGACTTGTTTATGGTTATCATTTATTCTTGGGCAACATAAGGACATATATTCATATATGTTCAACTTGTTTAATTCTTAACATTTTATGATGAATCACTCATGGTAACCTATTTCTCTCATCCTTCTATGTTTTCTCTCTACCTTTCCTTTTCTTAAAGGTTAAGTTCTTTCACATAATTTCATAATACTTAGAAGTTTTCCTTAAGTGACCGAATGGCACCCCTTGAGTTATTTACTCTTTGTGTACTTCAATATGCATTTCTTATGCATATTAAATTAGTTTTAAGGATTATGTGTTAGCAAAATTTTAAATTACTTGCTTATGTTTACTTACTCATGACCGAATGGAACTATGCACCTTGCTTAACCTCTCTTAAACCTTTAGTCCATTTCTTTTACATGGTGAACATCCTTATTGCACCTTAGTTAAGGTTTAAACTCATCTTCCTTTAATTTAACACAAGGGGGCCGAATGCCCCAACAAGGTCTTAAGGAATCTTAGTTCATCTTTTATTAACTTAATGCCCCAACAATTTTAATTCTTATTTAATTAGTAAGGATCCTTAATTTACCATAACCAAGATTTTAAACTCATTCTTCCTTAATTAATCATAGGGTGGCTGAATGCCACACCTTGCTTATAAGGCATCATATTTCATCTTTTCTTAACTCAAATTGATGAATCTTCTATTTAGAGTTTAGGCCATAAATCATTACCAAGTTTGGCTAATTTTAAGGCTTCTCCTTTACCCTTGGAGGTCATGACTGAATGGTCAATCTCCACCTCACAACTCTATGGCTCACTCTTAATTATCAATTTATCTATCCTTGAATCTAGCTTAGGTTTTAATTATGGTTTTAACTTGATTTCATAATTTTTAGCTAATGTGGCTGAATTATCAACCTAGCCACTTCCAAATATTTCTTACACACTTAGTTCTTCCCATTTACCTAGTGATGGTTCTTAATACAACATAATAAAATATTTAAACTTATTTTCTCTTAATTCCCCAAAAGTGACAGAATGCATATCTCTTGGTTATAGGACATTTTAGTTCAATTTTTCTTCTCTTAAGAGTTGTTTCACAGTGTAAACACTCAATTATGTCTGAGGCCCCATTTTGAATTTAATTAGTGAATAAACCATAATTTAAATAATAAGTAAATATTGAGATTGATAAATAGAAAATAGAAAGCAGAAAAACATATAAACAGAAAATGGAGAAAACAAATAAACAGAAGTAGAAAATAATAACAAAATAACAAATAAATAAAGAAAAAGATTAAATTAAAACTAACTAAAAAAAAGAAATAAAAAATGATAAAGAAACAAAAAGGAAAATAAAATTAAAAATTGAAATAAAAGGAAAAAGAAAAGTGAAGAATAAGAAAAAATAATATACCAAAAATAATATGATATAGAAAAAAAACAACAAAAACATTAAAATAAAATAAATACATAGATGAAAAAAGTGGAAAAATAAAAATAAAACAATTTAAAAAAAAGAAGAAGAAAAATAATAAGTAACTAAAAAATAATAAATAAATAAAAAATAAATAATTAATAATAATAAAATAGAAAATAAGAATAATATAAAAATAGGAATAAATAGAAAAATAGAAAAATTATAAAAAGAAATAAATAAAAAATAATAAACAAAAAAACAGAATTAATAAATATAAAACAGAATCAATAAAAAAAAAACTGAATTAAAAAAAAAAGAGAAAAAAATGAGGGACGTGGAAGATGGCATGCGTGCACAGGGGGTTTCTTGAAAATATTTTCACAAACAGGAGGGAACGAAAAGGGACAAAAATCGAAAAGAAAAGAGAGAGGGGGGATTCTCTTCTCTGTGGATCATGGTGGCATAGGAAGGAGACTTGAATCCTCCAAGAGCCAGCCTAAGTGGAAGCCTAACACAGTCCAGGAAGAAGGGTGCAAGTTTTTGATTGAAAAGATTTTCAGGAATTAGGAGTTTTGCTCACTGATGAGAGGCTCCTCCTAGGGTCAAAAGATTATCTGGGAAGCAAAGAAGTTCCTCCTAGGGTTGAAAGGTCATCTTGGAAGCAAGGGAGTCCTGGGAACTCTTCTCTGATTCAAAGAAGCGTCAAGAACTCGTGGAATGGCTCTCCACTGATTGGATCTAGTTGCAGTGGAAGAAGGTCCTTGCGTTGCTCAGAATTCACATCCAGGTTAGCGTTGTTTGTAAGTTATGTTTATGAAAACTGATATGATCCTTGATGCATGCCTGACTTGAGCAATGGGTAGATACTATTGGTAAGATACGAACGATTCTGGCCTCTATCATAGAATGTGACTCAATGTTTAGTATAACCTTCATGAATTCCTCAAAAGTCTCCAAGTTCGCTGTTCTCCAATTTCCTAGCACGTTGACATTCTAAAAAGTCACTTCCATGCATGTTTTCTTGGTAATTCTATGGACGAATCCGATTGTTTTGTTTGTTTGCTTCTACATAGAAACAGGACAAGCTAATCTGCTGAATGGCAATGAAAACTCCATGCAAGCTTGGTAAGATTATTACTACACGTGCCTACAAAGCCGAACCTATTACTATGCCTTTTGGAATTTTATGAAGCCGATGCAGGAATTTCACTCCATCCTATGAATGACACCCTTGTATGGGACATAAATTCTGGTAATCCTGAATGGAAACTTGCCCAGGCCATGGAAGACAAAGGTTACTCAATGAGATGCTTGTTTTGGACTTGAATGCGAAACCTCCGACTTGGCAAGAAATTTCTGGATGGACACCTTCACTTATAAGATCTTGGCATAGCTCCTGCACTCTTGACGGTACTAAGGTCTCCATTCTGCTTCACATGCAGCTTAATTGAGTTCACATGCATCCGCTCATATGCACCCACTATACGTCAATAATGGTTCCAGTAGCAAGCCAACGTGCTCACAGAGAACCATGAATGCCCTTACCCTTTTCATCATTCTGATAAGCATGATGGTACAGTCCGAATTGCTAGCATTGCAACTAAAAATATAAGCAACATATACGCACTCGTGCACTATTTAATTCAAGGCCTTACTGGAGGTGATGAAACTGTTTCATTCTTTGATAAGGTACCCAAACTTACTAATGGTTGGTGATATGATTAGGCTCTACTCCGATTTCCATGTGTAGCTTTCACCTTGAATTCCCCAACCACATCATGTCATGTTCCTTGGGGTCTTTTACTTCTACTTGATGCTAGGGCTGTACATTTTGAACCCGTATTAAGGAGCATCCACTAGTGAAAAAATACGATATTATAACAGGATTTTACATCGGTTTTTTAAAAACCGATGTAAATAAAAACGCGGTGGCATTTTTGTAAATAAATGTAAACTTTCTACATCGGTTGGAAAAATAACCGATGTAGAAAGTACTTTTTACATCGGTTGTTATGTAACCGATGTAGAAAGTACTTCTACATCGGTTCTTTTACCAACCGATGTAGAAAGTGAGTTTTTTTTCAAACTTTCTACATCGGTTACGAAACAAGCGATGTAAAAAGTACTTTCTACATCGGTTTTTCTGGAACCGATGTAGAAAGTGAATTTTTTTAAAACTTTCTACATCGGTTATTTTCTCAACCGATGTAGAAAGTACTTTCTACATCGGTTCTGAGAAACAACCGATGTAGAATGTCTTCCCCTGTCACTTATTTTTCGACGCTGTTCGTGTTTAACCTCATTTTTCAAAACCCTAGTTTCTCGTTTCGGTTTGTTCTCTCTATTTTCGTTTAAGTCTTAGCCATTGTCGACATCTTTATTGTTCGTGGTTTGATTCCGTGCTTACGTTCGTGGTCGTTGTCGCCGTTGGAACGATTTCGTTCGTTCAAAGTCGTTGTCGCGCACCGTAAGGTTCGAAGTCGTCTTTGTTGTTATTTATGCATCTCATTCTATTATTATGGTTGAAATATACATTTATTTTGGTTGTATTCTTTAATTTTTAAGCTTCTTATTTGGCTATACCGTGTTGTGTCGTCGTTAAACCACCGTTGTGCCTCCATTTGGACACCGTTTGGCCACCGCTCAACCATTTTGTGTTGACTATGAGGTATGTTCTATGTACCTCTACTTTGTGATTGCAGATGTGAAAGTTTGTTTAGGGTTTATGTATGTAATAGTCTTGATTTTGAGTTTAAATATGTTGGTTTGTTTTCTTGAGTTTAAATATGAGCATACCCTTAGTTTCCCGTTCAAGGTTGAATATAATGAGTTTATTACTAAATAAGTAAATCATTAATTATTTTAAATCTTGAATTGTCCAAGTTGGACAGTTTGGGACTAAAGTTTTTTATTCAGTGGTTAACAATTTCTTCATAAATCTTGTAAATTGTACTTGATTAAATTTTGGTTTAGTTCATTTTGCATTGTCTCTGGGTACATGCTTCATTATGGTAAATAAAACCATAATGAAGTTATGTACTTGGAGACTGATGCGAAATGCTGCCGAAATTTCACCAAGTATGATATTCAAAATTTTAGAAGTATGTTAATCGATGAATAAATTTTTTTTTTCTCGAATGGGATAGGGTCTTACCAATAGTGAGGATAATAAATTAACAACAATGAGTGACAAGGTTAATCCTAAATCTTGTGTTGATGATTCTTGTATAGTATGGATCGTAGTTGGATAAATGCTAAACGAACGAGCAATGAGTACGAGAATGGGGTCGAAAAGTTTTTGAATTTTGCGCAGACAAATCTACCTGAGAGTAATGGACAATTTTACTGTCCGTGTGTTAATTGTCTAAATGAGAGACGTTTGGGTGTTGGTCAAATTAGAGAGCATATTCTTTGTGATGGATTTTGCAAAAGTTATACAAAATGGACATGGCATGGTGAGTTAATAGGCATGCCAAATGTGTCACAGACGGTGGAGGTTGATATAAATATGGAAGATTGGGTAGAGGATATGATTCGTGATGTAGGGCATGCGTCATTTGAGCGGGCAAATATGTATGGTAACTTATCTACTGATTCAGAGAAACCTTTGTATCCGAGATGTACTACCTTTACACGATTGTCAGCAGTGTTAAGATTATTCACTCTGAAGGCAAGGAATGGGTGGAGTGATAAAAGTTTCACCGAATTACTTGAACTGTTGGTAGAGATGCTTCCGGAAGGTAACACATTACCAAAGCGTAATTATGAGGCGAAGAAGGTGTTGTGTCCGATGGGTATGCAGTATAAGAAAATACATGCCTGCCCCAATGATTGCGTACTATACAGAAATGAGTTTGAAGGATTACATGAATGTCCTGTGTGTCAAGTTTCACGTTATAAACTGAAGGATGGTGATTCTATTTGCAATGACAGCACAAAACGGCCTCCAGCCAAAGTGTTATGGTATCTTCCAATAATTCCAAGGTTCAAACGATTGTTTTGTAATAAAGATGAAGCAAAGAACCTTAGATGGCATGTAGATGAAAGACTGATTGATGGAAAACTTCGTCACCCAGTTGATGGTTTGCAATGGAAGATGGTTGATCAACTATATCCCGATTTTGGGAATGAGCCAAGAAACCTAAGGCTTGGACTTGCAACAGATGGAATGAATCCCTACGGTAATTTAAGTAGTAAACATAGTTCGTGGCCTGTACTTTTGACAATTTACAACCTTTCTCCGGAGTTATGCATGAAACGTAAATACATCATGTTGTCCATGATGATTTCAGGTCCACAACAACCTGGAAATGACATAGACGTTTATCTTGCTCCTTTAATTGAAGACTTGCAAAATCTATGGGAAGAAGGTGTGGAGGTGTTTGATGCATATGGTAATGAAAATTTCAAGATGCGGGCAATGCTTTTTTACACTATTAATGACTTTCCAGCATATGGAAATTTATGTGGATACAGCGTTAAGGGGCACAAAGCATGTCCCATATGTAAAGAAGGCACAAGTTACCATCAACTGCATCATGGAAGGAAGACGGTGTATCTTGGTCATCGAAAATTTCTCAGGACTAATCACCCTTATCGTAGATTAAGGAAAGCTTTTAATGGGTTGCCAGAAAATGATGTTGCTCCAAAAGCCTTAACTGGACAACAAGTCTACGACCGGGTTAAAAACATCAAAACTGTTTTTGGAAAGACTCAAAAAAAGGTCATGGAGACATGGATATGGAAGAAAAAATCAATATTTTTTGATCTTCCATATTGGTGCAAACTTGATGTTAGACATTGTATTGATGTGATGCATGTGGAAAAAAATGTGTGTGATAGCATCATTGGAACACTTCTCAATATACAGGGCAAGACTAAAGATGGAGTCAATTCTCGACTGGATTTGGTTCACATGGGTATACGACATCAGTTAGCTCCACAGTCTGTAGGAAAGCGAACATATTTGCCCCCGGCATGTCATACGTTGTCAAAAAAAGAGAAAATTTCTTTTTGTGAGTGCCTACGTGGGGTTAAAGTGCCACAAGGGTATTCTTCAAATTTTAAAAGACTTGTCTCGATGAAAGATTTAAAGTTAGTTGGGTTAAAGTCTCATGATTGTCATGTGTTGATGCAACAACTACTTCCAGTGGTTATTCGTGACATTTTACCTAAAAAAGTTAGACATACAATAAGTAGGTTATGCTTATTTTTCAATAAAATATGTAGCAAAGCCATTGACCCTCTAAAATTGGATGAGTTGGAAAATGAAGCTTTCACTATCTTATGCCAATTGGAGATGTATTTTCCTCCATCATTTTTTGACATTATGGTTCACTTGGTTGTTCATATAGTGAGAGAGATCAGATTATGTGGTCCAGTTTATTTGAGGTGGATGTATCCAATAGAACGATACATGAAAATATTAAAAGGGTATGTGAAGAATCCACACCGTCCCGAGGCATCTATGATTGAAAGATACATTGCAGAAGAGGCCATTGAGTTTTGTACAGAGTATTTGTCAGAGGTGGAACCCATAGGAGTTCCTAAGTCTCGTCATGAGGGAAGACACGGAGGTAAAGGTACACGAGGCATAACTGTGAAAAGCATGGGTCGTGCAGAAGTCCTTCAAGCACATTTGTATATTTTGAATAATACCGATGAGGTTCAACCTTACTTATCTACTCACAAAACTATGATAAGGGAGGAGAATGTTCGAATGAACGAGAAATGGTTGTTGAATGAGCATAACAAAACGTTCTTAAACTGGTTTGGTGAAACAATTAAGAAGGATGATGGTGCCTCTAATACATTGAAGTGGCTAGCAAATGGCCCAAACTTTGATGTCATATGTTGGACTGGGTACGATATTAATCATTTTTCATTTTATACAAAGTCTCAGGATGATAAAAGTACCATGCAAAATAGTGGGGTTATGGTGGTGGCAGAGTCGATGCATTTTGCAAGTTCTAAAGATAAAAATCCTGTAAAGGCTTCCATATCTTACTTTGGAGTGATTGAAGAGATTTGGGAGATTGATTACACCAAATTTAGAGTGTCTGTTTTCAAATGCAGATGGGTTGATAGTAACAGTGGTGTGCAAGTCGATGAATTGGGATTTACATTGGTTGACCTTCAAAAAGTAGCTTACAAGGATGACCCTTTTCTCATGGCCCACCAAGCAAAACAAGTGTTTTATGTCCAAGATCCTTGCTCCAAAAGATGGTCAGTTGTTCTTCAAGGAAAGACAACAATCGCTAGTGATGACACCAATGATCTTTCAAATATTGATATTTCTCAAACTCCCTTATCATCAAGGATATCTAGTATCAATGAAGAAACTGAAATAGATGATGTACATGCTATTCGAGATGATCATCATGAAGGAATATGGGAAAATGTTACTACATGATACAAGTTAGTTATTTATTTAATTATTTCATCATTGTATGTTTATTTTTAACTTATTTTAAAATGTTTATTACGTTTTTTATGTTTAGTAGAGTTTCTAACATCTTTTCTCTTTGCTTTCAACAGGTACATGGCTGATTATTATATTTCTTTTCAACTTTCAATACTTGTTTGATGTAATTTTAAGTTATTTCATTTGTAAATTAAAGTTTGATAATAAATAATGATGTATTTAGTTTAAATATATAGATTATGTGAATTCTGTATTGGCTATCTGGTGCTTCTCTATTGTCTGCCTGGATTCTGTGTGTATATGCAGGTATGTGAATAAATAATACGGTAGTATACCTAAACAAAATGAATATTAAAAAAAAAAGGACTTTCTACCTCGGTTACGACCATAACCGATGTAGAAAGTACACTTTTTACATCGGTTGCGGGCAGAACCGATGTAAAAAGTATGACTTTTTACATCGGTTAAAGCTATAACCGATGTAGAAAGTATACTTTTTACATCGGTTCTGCTCGAAACCGATGTAAAAAGTGTACTTTCTACATCGGTTCTTTGCCCAACCGATGTAGGAAGTCATACTTTTTACGTCGGTTGCAGAACCGATGTAAAAAGTCTTATTTTCTATATCGCCCGCTTCAACACCGCCTGAATAACCGATGTAAAATGTGCTTAACAACCGATGTAAAAAGCTTATTTTCCACTAGTGATCCAAAATAACCCAAGACAACTTTATGATGTTCCTCTCTGCATAGCCTTTGAGCAAGGAGTGCGACCTTCAAAAAGGTGCAATTCGTACCCTTGAGATGTGCAACAAAAAGTATGATCTAGGCGCACGTGCATGGCTTAAGCTCAAATATATTTATGGAGATATTGGGACGTACATGCCATAACATATAATTTCAACTACTACTCCCATCTCAGAGGGCGGACGTCGACTAAGACCTATTGTGATAATGGCCACATGCTTTCCAAGTTAAGGGCATGTCACTATTGGGCAATCATCCTCAAACAGCTTGGTTATGAGCCCAGAGTGCGGATCATCGAGTGAATTATAGGCACAGGCAGATTGGGAGCTTATTTATGGTATACCACACCAAATTTTTGGCAACATAATCAGGCTGGTATTGCATGCATGGTGAAGACGTAAGACTTGATACATGTGAATTTCTCCTATACGGATCCCTATTTCCATAATGATATTGTAATAAATTTCAAGAAGATTCTTCCCAGCCAATAGGAGGTGTGCATGTGCGACAAAGGGGTGCTGAAGGTGATGTTTGAATTGAAACAAATTCCATGCAGCCTACCTGCATAATTTGAGCCCACGTCCATAATACATGCTTCAAATTAAATCAGGGGTACTAGAGATTTCAATAGATAGCTGGGTTCAGTGGCAAACGCTCTTTACCTTACAGGTCAGGAGTTCGATACCCATGAACCACTAATTTCTTTTAAGCACCCACATTCAATTGTCTCCAGCCAATCACTGAACATGGGCCCACCAACAAATTCTATTCAACTAATTTCTTTTAAGCACCCATATTCAGTTGTCTGCAGCCAATCACTGAACATGGGCCCACCAGCAAATTCTATTCAAATTGGCTCAATCCCTAGGCAATGTTTTAATTTAATGCATGGAATACAAGCGCACAGCATTTTGTCTTCCAATTTTCTCATAAAAAGCCGAATGGGCCAGGAACGGATAGGCTACGCTATTCCCTTTTGATTAGCCCAATTCAATGCTTCCAAAATAGGTCCATTTGTTTAATTCCTAAATTTAAATTTATTTTAAGTAGGATCAAGTTTAATTTTTTTTTAAAATTTTGAAATTAAATTTAATTCTTTTCTTAAATTTTAAATTCATTCTTTTATGCACAAAATCAAGTTTTAATTACTCAAATCCAAATCAAATTTTAAAACGTTTTCTTCTTCTCAAACTTCAAATCAAGTTCATTTCATTTAACTTTTTCCCCAAAATTTCAATCCAATTCAATTCTTCAAATTTCAAATCAAGATCATTTCATTTAATTCTTTCCCTCAAGTTTCAATTCAAAATAGTTCAAATCAAATTCAACTCTTTTCTCCGAATTTTAATTTAAATTGATTTTGGTTCAAATCAAATTTAATTCTTTTTGTCAAATTTCAATTCAAATTAATTTTGATTCAAATCGGTTTCAACTCTTTTTGTCAAATTTTCAAATCAAGCACAATCTCTCTTCTCAAGTCAAATCTATTTCAATTTTTTTCATAAAATTTTCAAATCAAGTTCAATTCCTCTTCTCAAGTCAAAATCAATTTCAATTCTTTTTTTTTTCTCGCAAGCTCAGTTTTTCAAAGTCAAAATCAAGCCCATTTCAAATCAATTTCATTTTTAGTTTAAATCAGGCCCAATTCTTTTTCTACCTAAGACCGATTACTTTTTTTTACCTTTATTATTTTCAAATTAAATTCATTAATTCCAGGCCTCACGCAATGAACCCTAAGCACGAACTAGTAGCTTTTTCTATTGTTTGATGTTTAGGGATTCATATGGGTCCCAGTGTAGCCGTAGTTGTCTTAGACCCTGTGTATATGTGGGCTAAGAATCCTTTTTAAATAACTTTAAGAGAAACTCCCTTTTGAAATCCGAAGTCTCACGCGATGAACTCTAAAATAAAACTGACGGTTTCACTGCTGTTCGATGTTTAGAGATTCATATGGATCCCAGTGCAGCCCTCGTTTTCCTCGGATCCTGTGCATATGTGGACTAAGGATTTTGAAATCTGAGAGTAGTTCGGCGTTCTCTTCCTCCTAATTGTATTCGATTTTGAAACCAGTAGATGGTATAAGTGTCTCTGTTCTTCCCAACGGCTAGGTTGATCTTTTAGAAGCGAACCTATGAGCTTATCCTTGTAAGATTATAAACATATTTGGAGCTACAATATTGTTGCTGGCCATTCTTAGCACACTCAAGTTGGATGAGAATCCACCAGCAGGATCACCAGTTGGTGAGAAAAGTGTCAATGGTTCAGAAGAGTCTAAGATGACGTAGAATGGTGATCTGTCGTGTGATGTTGATATGAGACGTATGCATGAGCACTTGCTCCAATAATTGTATGTTATGTCTCTCAAGGCTCAAAGAAATGAATAGGCAGTGCATGCAAGTCATATTTCATGCACGTCCAGGGACCAATTCACACTTGTTTTGATTAAGGGAAGGAGCATAGTCATGTCCTTGGAAAATTGTCAAAACCCGCCATCGCTCGAAGCTCCTATGCTTATGATGGTAGCCTCTCCTTCCTCTTCTATTTTTCTCTTCAAAGGAATTGGCTCATCTCTTCGGGCGCTTGAAATCGTGGAGGAATTTCAAGAATCCAGCATGTTCAAATGGTCACCCTATGGGTTTCGAGGACATATATGAAGTTTGCATGAGGATAAGGAGAATGCATGGCACACGCAATACTAGATAGGGTGGATACAATGCAAGAAAGCCAAGGTACCGGATGCTAACGACATTTTAGTTCTCACTGGATTCGCTTCATGCTTATTGTATTATGGGTTTGCCAAGGGTAGTCCTAAGGGAGGAGTTCACCCATAAAGTCGGATGGATAATAATAATGGCCTTTGACAGAATCTGATTCATAAGATTGGGTCATTGCACTCAATGAATTGCAAGGTCTGTTCATCAAACACACATATGGATTATTGTGAGGCTCCCAACCTTAGAGGATCTTGAGGTCGATGCTCTAGACCAAGGGGACTGTTTATTGCTACAACTTTAAGCCCAAGTCATGTCGAAAAAACCCTTAAATATCAACTCTTCTTTGATGAAAGTTTTCTAGCAACGTCTCCTAAGTCATAGAGATAGAGAATCTCCAAAATTAACTGAAAGTGGTTTCCAGTTTTTGCTCATGGATACAAATGCACATCTTTGGTACATCATCAGAGAATATATCTTTAATTCCAAGGAGAAAGGTGTTGAAGCAGTTGAGCCGATCTCATTCATGTTGGAGCTTAGTTTTCTGGTTATCGGGGAGGCATATAATATAAACACGTTGATCGATTTTCAGAGGAACATAATTGGAGACCTAGCAGACCTTGGACAGGTCAAACTTCAGCAGGGCTATCAATATTTCAATGAGCTTGACTGATTCATGCTCTAGAAGATAGGGATTCATGGTTGTGGAAAGAAATTTTTGCATACTCAACTTCTAAATTACATTGTGAAATATTGCGGCTATTCACGAAGATAGAGTATTAACTTCCAAATCTTATTGTTGGGGCTATTATAAAAGAAAGCTTGTATAATGCTTTTGAAAATGGAATTACAGCATGATAGTTAGTTTCATTCAGCAGAATGCTTATCCTCATGTTGCAGAGAGGATACCATCAGTACTAGTGAAGCTGCTGACTCATTTGATGCATGGAATGATTTCACCGGTTTAGCCAATACTAAATATTGGTCCAGTAGTGTTTCCAACTCGGAGATAACTGGGCAGACTAATTCATTTGATGTTTGGAATGGGTTTCCTAGTTTAGCCACTACGTAAGATTGTTCCAGCAATGCTTGGATACAAACAATAAATCAAACTTCTGCAGATACCCATGAAAATGTTGCAAGGAACTTTCTGATCTGGGCATGCACGTGCATGGCTTAGATCGTGTTTATTGCTCAAAAATTCTGTCTTCAATGAACCATAATCAGGTTGATGAGTAGTAAGACTAAACTGAAGACCCAGCTTGGTGGTTGAGCTAATTGCATACAATTCCTAAACCCCCGGTTCGAATTTCGCGCACGACATTTTCTTTTTGAAGTTTCTTCTTATATTATTCAACATTGTGGGCTACAAGGGACCACTCAAATTTCCACTCAACATTAATTAAGTTGAAGATAAGAACACGTCCACTTTTCCTCCTTTAACTTAAATTAGTGATGTTAAAAACCCAATCAATGGCTCGGTCAAGTTGTAAGCAAGTTGCCTAGCAACCTCCTAGGTCACAATTCGATCCTCGTGTGCATCAAATTGTTTTAATTCCCTCACGCCCCTTCTATATTAAGTACGGAAATGGGATCATCTTTGTCTTTAAAAATTTATCCAAATTTTGTTTAAAACATTTATATAAATAATTGCTTTAAAACATAATAATTATTATAACACTTATAATTAAAGGCTTTAGATATGGATATAAAAAATATAATAAAAAAAATATTATTTTACAATATTTCCTCTCCTAAACTATGCTCAAACTCGCATGTAGAACCACCATTTTTGTCGATGTAGCACCACCAGACCAACAACCATTGAAAAAAAATGAAAAAATGCAGGTATTTAATTCAAAGTGAGTGTTACATGTTACCTTGTTAATTTCATTTTTTGGATAGGTGGTATCATTGGTTGCCGGTAAAATTTTAATAAATTTATGTGCTGTGCACCAACTATTTGATGAATTATCTAATTTCACACTAACCAAATATGCTTATATCATATTGGACCATGACTTTATATAGTTTGCAGGAGCCATAACAGAAACATGGTTTATTTCAATTGTGAAAATACCCATAATTTTCTAACACAAAACAGAAAGGATTAATAAAATAACAGACGATAGGAAGGGGATGTATAATGATCTAAGAGTGTGAGTTTATGGATGGAATTTTAAATAGCTGTTGCAGGTTTCTCCCAGGTTACTTTGCAAGAAATCTTCCTTTACTTTCTAAATTTTTCACTGTTGCCATATTAAATGTCACATAAACTTGTCTAAAATATTTTATTGAGAGAAAAAGAGAGTCATTCTGAAAATTGAGGGCTCCTAGATTATTATAATATTTATATACAAAGAAAAATAGATTAACTTTTAGTAAAAGAAAAAATACAAGAAAGAAAACTGATTGACTGATCTATATCATTTTGGTATAAAGTTAACTAAAATTAACCTCTTATATATAAGATTTTAAAACTCTTAATAACTTTTAGTTGATCTTTTCTTTTCTATTGAAATAAAAATTGGCATTTTTTTTGCCATGTGTACATATGGCATGCATAAATTAGTTAATCTGTTTAACGTTTTCTTTTCATAGTGTCTATCTATATTTTGGATTAATAAATTAATCAAGTAATTATTTTTTCTTCTGGCTATAATTTTCATTCATTAGTGTTATGTAATATTTTATTTAACTTCTATAATGAATAATCAATTCTTTAGACTATCCTCCATGAATAAATTTATTGGTTACTTCATTATTAAATATACTTGTTGATTTTCATATAAAAAAGGAAGAGAAAATAAACTTATTATGCTTGTGATAAGTACTAGGTAGGTTTGAAGTGTAATGCTACTGTTCCTTCTTCTTTGTGTTATTTGGATAATGGAATGCATTAAGTGAAAATAGTTTTATCTAAACTCCATTCTTTAACATTTTGAATTTTACTTTTATTAGAGTAGTATCTGTTCTGAAACTTGGAATGTTAGTTGGGAGGATGGAAGAAGTAACTCTGAGATGCTACATACAACCATGATTTCATCTTTCCCTTTGTGGATGGATGAATAATCTTGATCAAATGATTCCCTTTCCCAATAGAAAATCATGTATAAAAAAATTTGTTGCTCATGCTCACAATAGGCATTCCAACTCATCTTTTATCATATATTGGTTTCCCCCTCTCATGGATGAGTAATATTGGTTAAATAGTCTCCGTAATCCATCCATATATAAATAAATCTACTGCCCATATTACAATAAGTTTTCCATAGGATTTTCTATCTTGATTCATTGAAATTTATTTACTTGTTTCATATTTGATTCAAAGTAAGGATGCTCCATTATACTTGGAATGCGCTCCTTCCAATATTCTTAGCCAACGCTCAACATCAAAAAATGAAGTCATGAATGATGCAATTAGTTAAAATGATGCCAAGCGGAAGATAATGAAGCAATATGTGAAATGCTCATTTTGATAGGTTTTTATTGTTTTCACTATAGCTAATGTTTTTAAGACATGACACCATTTGAAATCTCATTTCTAGATGGGTATAATGTATGCATCATCACTTGGCAGCAAGTGAGTGACAAAGATAGAAGTTCATGGTGATAGATTGAAGAAGACACAAAATATTAATCAATCACTATTTCACTTGGTGATATCATATCTACTCTTGCAAAAAAAAAGTATTTAGTCTTCAACTTTAATATATGTATTTGTTAATGTCATTGACACTATAATACATCAATTAATTTAGTTTGTGCATTTAATATACTATAGTAAAGTATACGGTAACTAAATTAGATTTTTTTAAACTTATTTCTAGTATAAAATATTAATAGAGAGTAAATGTGAATTAAGTTAAAATTTTCAATTAAAAAGAATTTACTAAATTAGTTATAACATTTTAAAGATGTATGTGTGATAAATGTCTCATTTTACTAAGGATAAATTATAATAATATATTTTTAAATTACACTTAGCATCCTTAGAACTCATAAGTTTGACACGTATAATAATTACTCCTAATTAATAGAGATACTGTGCAGTGTACATATAACATATGCTTGTCCATTTATTCTTCTCATGATCATAATCACAACTGTGGGGCACTTTGGTATCATTTTTCTCAATAATATAGTTTGCTTGGGATAAACATGATACCAGAAATAATAAATTTATGTATAAAACATAAATTTGTATAATTATTTTTTAAAAATAGTTTGGAAATATATAAGGAAACAACAGTATAATATTAATTAGAAGTTGATGATGGAATGTATATTGAGTTTAGAGTTGCTGTAATAAATAATATTTTACAACATTTTTAAAATTAAGTGTTGTAATAGGTACTGTTTTATAACATTTTTTAATATAGCTTTTCATAGAACAAATGCTGTTAAAGTATTGTTCTTGAAACTCTTCTAAAAATGTTGTAAAATGATAATCTTTAACAACATTCTTTTAAGTGTTTTAATAAGTTTGTTCACCTATTAAAATGCCTAAATATACAACATTTTACAAATTTTGCAAATAATAAAAATAAATGCTCTAAAAAACCCTTTTTGGTATAATGAATAATAATATTTAAAATTTTAGTAAAAATGTGAAGCTGTCACCAAATCTTATTTTTATGGGAAAAATCCTAAAGAACTCTGGGTTTGGGAGTTAGTTACGAATAGAGAAGGTGCAAAACATCTTATTCGTCCATTTCAAAGAATGATACCCAAAATTAGATGTGTAATTTTAAAAAAAATTGAAGAAAAATTTATTCAATCCCTTTTAATATGAAAATTAAATATTTGAAATGTTTGTATACATGAAAGAGTAAGAAATAAAATATAGTATCTAAAGAAAATAGCATGATAGAACTTTAAATCTTGCTCCTACATATTTCCCGGTGCGATGGAAAAGTAAAGGCTTATGGAGTTCTATCATTTAACTTTTTGAGGAAAATTTGTTGAGAAATAACTTGAAGAAACTTTCTTGTAATTAATGGAGTTCTATCATTTAATTTTTTGAGGAAAATTTTTTGAGAAATAACTTGAAGAAACTTTCTTGTAATTAATTTTTAAAAGATAATTTTGTAAAAGAATGATTTTTTAGAATAAATTTAATTATTGATAATTTGGGAAAGAATTTGTGAAAAATTAAATATGGAGAAAATTTGTATGAAATTAAAATTTGAAAAAGAATTCAGTTAATTTTTTATTGAGAAAATATTTTTGATTTTTGATATTTTAAAACTTTTACATATTTTAGTTACTTTTCTAAACTAACATATGCATAAGGTTTTAGACAAACAAGGGCTGCACTAAGACCTATAAGTTTTTAGAAACACCAAATGATAGGGTACATTACTAGTTTGTGCTTGGAATTCATTGCGTAAGATTTTAGAATTGAGGATTATTTTTCAAAAAGATATTGCCAAAGAAACATTTTGAAAATGTTTTTTTTTTCTAAAATACTATATGTCGCAACCGTAATTCCGACTAGACGATGGACTCGCTAAAATTTAAAAATGAATTGATTTGGATTATTGTGGAGCCGCCACCAAATTTTTATTTAAGGGAAAAAGATTTGGAAAAAACCCTGACTTGAGGATGAGATTTGAGTTCGGGAGTCGGTTACGAATGGAGAAGATGTTAGGCACCCCATTCGCCTGTTCCGAAGAACGGTACCCTTAAACTGAGTGTGTGATTATTTAAAAATTGTTTGATCCCTTAATTAGAGTGAAAATAAATACTTGATGGAGGTTAGCCTGACAGGACTTGATCCTGCTCCTACGTATTCCCCGGTGCAATGGGAAACTCAAGGCGTACGTAGTTCTGGTTTGTTTTGAAGGCTTGACCTTCGAAAGTGCTTGAAAAAGAGTATTTGAAGACTTTGTTTGTTGAAAGGATCTTTAGTCCACTCATGCACAAGACCCGAGGCGGCTACGGCAGCAAGGGGGCCTATACAGATTACTAAATGTTGGACAGCAGGTGAACCGCCAGTCCCCATCTAGAGCCCATTGCGTGAGACCGAAGATCCTTAAATATCTAGAAAAGATTTTTAAAGTTTTGAAAAGAAATGATTTGCAAATGATATTGATTCTTGAGTAAGAAGAAAACTTGAGTTTGATAAAAGAGTTTCATTTTTGAGTTTTGAGGTAATTGGAGTTGAGATGGGATTTTGGTGCAATTTTGTAATTACTAGAAATTTTGGGGTTTTATGAATTATTTAGCAATTACGAAATTTTTATGAATTTATTTGAAAATCTTATGAGTTCATTTAGGAATTTTAGAATTTTTGTGAATTTTTAGTAAATTTCTAGGGTAAAATGGTAAACACTGGTCATGGGGTAGAATAGGAATTCTAGAATTTTGTGATTTTGGGGGCATAATTGGATATAGTGGCACTGAGGAGGGTAAGATGGTAATTTTGGCCTTGTAGAGGATGGAACGTGACAAATCCGAATAAATGGTGAAAAGGCCTTAAAAGTGCTGTGCGAGGGGCTCGAAGTGGGGGTGGCAGGATTGAAAACCGGTCACTCAACCACTTGATCCATCTCATCCTTATGGTTCATACTTCACTTGGCAAATACATGTATATATCTGGTGAATCTTTTCATTCTTTCAATTGAGCTTTATTGGTGGGGCCCACATCTGCTTTTGATCAACTCCTTTAAAGTGTAGACGTGCATGGTTTTGTTTTTTTTGCATAAAAGCATATTCGAACCTTTACTTGGACAATGTGAACTCTACGTGGGCAGTATGCAGGTTTATTTGGCTACATGATATGCATGCCCAACTAAGCCATTTCTGAAGTAGGACGGGCTTGTAAATCTTGGTGGCGTTTTATAAGTTTACTGGACAAAGAAAAACTTTTAGACTCCAAGGGCATTGTTGATGTAGGCCATGATTTATGTGAACCATGCATGGCCTTCCCAAACACTTATGTGGCGTCAGAATGACATCCAACAAATGGCCCATCCCGGTGTCACGCTTGTTTGTTAGGCTCGTGGCTATTTGGGTCGTACCTCAAAAGGCATAGCAGCAGACCCCGTGCCGTAGGATGAACCTAACGCTGGCAAAGAGGCTATACTCATGCATTCTAAACAAAACGAAGTCCTGGGTTCTTATAAGGGTTGCATGCCCTATGTTCACATGTATTTCCTTGGCTATTTGACCTTTCTGGGAAAGTTTGTTCATCAACCAAAAATAAACTTACGAGGGATCCAGGGACTTGACTCCATCAGACTTATATACTCCCTGTGACGAGACCGAGTACGATCGAACAGGTTTTCTTGAAGGGTTACAACAGGCTTAGACAATTCTTCTCTACCCTTTTCTCGATCACTTTGCATGTTTGCTTGCATGCTGAATAGTCTGGTGATCAAGATCCCTAATAACTCAAAGTGGATATCAGGAGCCCATGACTGGAACCACAGGCTCTCAAATGTATTTCATAAGGCAGAAATCGAATCTAAAAGAATAACTCGAGGGTAATTGTTCTAAGCCGGAGTTTTCCAAGATCCTAAGGCCATGCTTGAACTATTATCATGACTTCATGGTCTCATGCAAGCCATTTCTTACGGGACCATGTAGATATCTAATTGCACTCATGTTAGAAATAGCTCATGCCCACGTTCATTGATAAATGATTGTTCAAAACTTCCATGTACGGATCGGTGCATGTACAAACTAAATCAAGAAACATACAAGGGTGTTCTTGATCTTACCTGGAAAGTTGCTCGAAGACGCCCAGAGCCACTTCTCCTAGGAAGAAGAAAACCAAAAAAGGATAGAGAAGCTAAGTCCCTCCTCCTTGGGTGAGAGAGTTTTTCCCCCTTCTTTCTTGACCAAAAAAACCTTTTGCTAGACCTCCCGAGTGCCTCCTTCTCCTTCCTAGAAAAAGATGAAAAAAACCCCCCCATGCTGTTATCTTTTCTTTTTTTATATTCTGTTTCCTTTTTTAAAAAACCGTTTTAGTTTTTCTTTTTTTTTCCCCTTTTTTTTGATTTTATTTTTTATTTTTTTATTTTATTTTTAACTTTTGTCTGATTGTATTTTTAACTTTGAAATCTTAAAATTTTTCATGTTTTCTTTTCTTTCATTTTTCTGATTATTATTTTCTTAATTTCAAATTTTTAAAATTTTTCATGTTTTAATTACTTCTCTTTTTCATTATTTATTAATTAATTTTAAAATGGGGGCCTCAGACACAATTGCGTGTTTACAGTTTGTCCCTCTTTACTCATTTTCTTATTAGATAATATGAGAAGTATTCTCTATATTATCGTGGTAAGAAATGGGTAAAGACGTAAACAAATTATGTCCGAGGTAGGTATCCTAATAACTTTATGTAATCTTTGAATGATCCTTGTTAACCCCTTTGTGCTAAAGCGGTGGAATCTGTTGCGTAGGATCACATCACGACATAACAAGATGTGGAAGACAAGACATACGAGGCTCGACCTCATATGCTGAGATGCTAAAACTACAATTAATTAAAGCATGGAGGGCCTGGCAATCATAGGCCGAAATGTTGAAAATAAAATGCGATGGCTTGACAACATAGGTCGAGGGTGCAGAAAATCTAAACATGCAGTGGCGTGACAACATAGGCCGAGGGTGCAGAATCTAAACATGCAGTGGCCTGACAACATAGGCTTGAAAGCAGGAGATCTAAACTAGATGGTGGCCTGACAACATAGGCCTGAAAGCAATAAATCTATTATAGAGGGTGGCCTGACAACATAGGCCTGAAAGCAGTAAATCTTAACTAGATGGTGGCCTGACAACATAGGCCTGAAAGTAGTAAATCTAAACTAGATGGTGCCCTGACAACATAGGCCTGAAAGCAGTAAATCTAAACTAGATGGTGGCCTGAAAACATAGGCCTGAAAGCAGTAAATCTAAACTAGAGGGTGGCCTGACAACATAGGCCTGAAAGCAGTAAATCTAAACTAGATGGTTGCCTGACAAAATAGGCGTGAAAGTAGTAAATCTAAACTAGAGGGTGGGCTGACAACATAGGCCTGAAAGCAGTAAATCTAAACTAGATGGTTGCCTGAAAACATAGGCCTGAAAGTAGTAAATCTAAACTAGATGGTGGCCTGACAACATAGGCTTGAAAACAGTAAATCTAAACTAGAGGGTGGCCTGCCAACATAAGCCTGAAAGCAGTAAATCTAAACTAGATGGTGGCCTGACAACATAGGCCTGAAATAGGAATGTAAAGATGCAATGGCCTGACAACATAGGCCATGAGTGGGAATGAAGAAAACATGCTATGGCCTTACAACATAGGCCAGTGAGCAGGAATGTAAAGATGCAATGGCCTGACAACATAGGCCATGAGTGGGAAAGAATAAAACATGCTTTGACCTGACAACATAGTCCAGTGAGCAGGAAGGAATGAAACAATAATGTTATGGCCTGACAACATGGGCCAGTGAGCATGAATGAAGCATGCTATGGCCTGACAACATAGGCCAGTGAGCAGGGAATGTAAAGATGCAATGGCCTGACAACATAGGCCAGAAAGCAGGAAATGTAAAGATGTAATGCTATAGCCTGACAACATAGGCCAGTGAGCAGGAATGAATGAAGCATGCTATGGCCTGACAACATAGGCCAGTGAGCAGGAATGAATGAAGCAATGTTATAGCCTGACAACATAGGCCAGAAAGCAGGGAATGTAAAGATGCAATGCTATAGCCTGACAACATAGGCCAGTGAGCAGGAATGAATGAAGCAATGTTATGGCCTGACAACATAGGCCAGTGAGAAGGAATGAATGAAGCAATGCTATGGCCTGACAACATAGGCCAGAAAACAGGGAATGTAAAGATGCAAATGGCCTGACAACATAGGCCAGAAAGCAGGAAATGTAAAGATGCAATGCTATAGCCTGACAACATAGGCCAGTGAGCAGGAATGAATGAAGCATGCTATGGCCTGACAACATAGGCCAGTGAGCAGGAATGAATGAAGCAATGCTATGGCCTGACAACATAGGCCAGTGAGCATGAATGGAGCATGCTATGGCCTAACAACATAGGCCAGAAAGCAGGGAATGTAAAGATGCAATGTTATAGCCTGGCAACATAGGCCAATGAGCAGGAATGAATGAAGCATGCTATGGCCTGACAACATAGGCCAGTGAGCAGGAATGAATGAAGCAATGTTGTGGCGCTTGAAGGCTTTTTGGCACTTGATGATTATTTTTGAAGCGACTTGAGCAACCATTTTCCCCCGTTTGGAAATTTCTTGATAACATAGAGGTGTCTTGCTTTGAAAGAATTTTGGGCCAACATTTTTCCCCAGTTTGGAAGGTTTCAATGAGCTTGACTTGAATTTTTCTGGACAACTTTGCCCTATTGAACTTGATTGGGGTTGAGGAATTGAGGATTACCTCAACTTGGATTATTTTTTTTGGGCAAATGTTTGCCCCAATTTAAACTTGATTGAGAATCTAAGGATGACCTCAGATTAAGTTTTTGTGGGCAAGCGTTTGCCCCAGTTTGGACTCGATCCTGGGTCCAAGGATGTCCTCAAATTGAATTTTGTTGGGCAAGCTTTTGCCCCAGTTTGGACTTGATTTAGAGGAATCAAGGATGGCCTTGACATGAATTCTTCTGGGCAATCGTTTGCCCCAGTTTTGAAATTTTCTAGAGTTTGAAGAATTAAGGATTGCTTCAATTTGAATTTGTTTTAGGCAAGTGTTCGTCCCAGCTAAATCTTGATTCAGAATTTAAGGATGACCTCAAATTGAATTTACGTGGGCAAACGTTTGCCCCAGTTTGTTCCACGATCTTGAATTGTATCTTTGTGTGGGCAAGCATTTGTCCCAGTTTAAACTTGATCCAGAATTTTGAGGATAACCTCCAATTGAATTTTCGTGGGCAGATGCCCTAGCTTGATTTTTCTGACGTTGAGGAATCGAGGTTTGCCCCAACTTTGAATTTTCTGGGCAAGCGTTTGCCCCGGTTTTGAGCTTTGACTCGGTTTTAAATTATGATTGATTTGGAAAATTTTGCTTATTTCTTAATTATTTTTGAAAAATGAGTTATGAAATGCTTGAATGGATGAACACTTATCGCGATACTTTAATGATTAAAGATGTAATGTTTGTGATTCTTGAATAGAGAGGATGCAATGTTTTAATCTTATCAACACTTCTTTGATGCTTGGAATAATTATTGGATGAAATGGATGCTGTGGGATGAATGCATGCCATGATGTGGTTCTTATTTTGATGCTTGAAATATTTACTTGATGAAACAAATGCTATGCAAACCATGGAATGGTGTAAAATTTTTGTTTCTCTTGATTTGATTTGGATTTTTTTGACACATCCTTCCTCAACAACCCCCTAGTTGGTGTGACGAGAATCAAAAATCAGGACGAGCTAGATCGACTTAAGTTCGGTGTTTTGGTCAATCTCTTGGCTTCTTGATCCATTTTGGAACCTTCTTTTCCATGATCTTCGAGACCCAACAACGGTCAGCAGTATTGAATAAGACACACTCCTTCTTTGGTGACATCGTGGCTGGTAGGACGATGATTCTTTTGGAAACGATCCTGTCATGTTGCAATGGTGGAGGATTCATCCGACTTGCCATGACTTTTCAGAATTAATCCTTTTTTAATTTTTTACATTTTTCACATTTCCTTGTGGCACGTGCATTTTGAGGCGTGCAAAATGGTTTATGGATGATCAATGAAAAGAAAAGAGGAGGCTTGCAAAGGGTGTTTTAAGGTAGTGTATTTGAAAGGGAAAGAGGACAAAAGATGTGGGTTCGATTGCCCAAATGGCACCTTTCGATGAAAATGTCAATGCTGTTTTTCATAATCTCGATTGTCAAATTAAGCAAACTTGAGAAATGGAAAATTTTGCCCCAGTTTTAGGAAGATATGAGGTGTAGAAATGTCATGTTATCTTGAGATTCCTGGATTTACCTTAATTTTGCCTGGGTTGTTCTTTTGAGTTTTTAACCTAGCAGGTCTTTTGTATTGCCCTAACTTTTGCCAAGGTCGCCCTTACGGGTTTTCGACCTAGCAGGCTCTTGATTGTGTACCCTAACTTTCGCCTAGGTCTTCTTTGAGGGTTTTTGACCTAGCGAGCCTTCTGCTTGATTGTGTCCTAACTTTTGCCTAGGTCGTTCTTGATTGTTGACCTAGCGGGCTTCTGTTTGATTATGCCCTAACTTTTTCCTAGGTCGTCTTTGATTGTTTGTCGACCTAGCGGGCTTCTGCTTGATTATGCCTTAACTTTTGCCTAAGTCGTTCTTGATTGTTGACCTAGCGGGCTTTTGCTTGATTGTGCCCTAACTTTTTCCTAGGTCGTTCTTGATTGTTGACCTAGCGGGCTTTTGCTTGATTGTGCCCTAACTTTTTCCTAGGTCGTTCTTGATTGTTAACCTAGCGAGCTTTTGCTTGATCCTGATTTTGCCTGAATTGTTGTTGGAAACCGGCAAGACCTTTTTTGATCATGACTTTGTTGATTTAATCTTGAAATTTAACCCTACTTTTGCCTGGATTATTTTGGCTTAATCCAGCGGGCTTTCTTCTTTTCCTTGAATAGTTGTATTTTGACCCTGATTTTGCCTGGATCATTTTGATTCAATCCAGCGGGCTTTCCTCTTTTTCTTGAATAGTTGAACGTTGATCTTGCCGGGATCTTTTGGTTCCTAATTCAGCGGATCTTATCGTGTATCCCTAATTTTTCCTGGATGTGAACTTGATTCCAGCGGGATGTTTTTGTTTGACAAGACACTTTTACTGGGGATCTAGAATCCCTGGTTGTTATTCTACTTCCTCATTAGGCTTTTTCTCTTTGAGCTTATTAACTAGACGTTCAAGATTATTTATTACAGCACTGACATTATCACCAATCAGTATTTACTGTTTGGGTATAGGAATAAGGAGTGAGCTGAATGGATAAAAAGAATGGTAAATTTTAAAGTAAGGCCAATGATGTGAAGCACGCGCTCAAGAAATATGAAAAATGTAAATTTAGTATTGTTCATTGAGATTTATTTACAAAAGAGCGATTTTGAAAAGTATGACAAATCTTGGATGATCTTCCTCGATAGCTTGATTTGCACAAAGCAATTGGTCGTGCTGTTCTCATTTCTTAGCCAGCGGATGAGCTCTCATGATTCGGCACTTGGATTAGGAGCGATTTTCCCAAAGTCTAGCCGTTTAGCATCAATCAGGCCTTCCACCTTATGCTTCAGAACCTGGCAGTTTTCGGTAGAATGACCGATGTACCATGCATGGTAGCCACATATGGCATTGGCATCGTACCATTTAGGGTATGGTGGTTCTTGAGGTTTCAGAGAGTAAGGAACCACCAAGGAGCTCTGGATTAACTGAGGTAGCAGCTCAGTGTAGGTCATTGGAATTGGATCAAACTGGACAGGATCTTTCTCCTTTTTCTGACTTTGGCTAGAATTTGAGCTCATGGCTTGTATTTGGACCGTGTATGGTGTGGGCGGTCGGGTTTGCGTTGGGTAATTGTAAGTTGGTGGATAAGCGGTTTGGTAGATGGTGGCGACGTAAGAATATGGTGTGTAGGGTGTTTATGGTGGTGGTTGGAAACCAGTCGGTCCATAAAGTGCCATCGGAGGTGTATACTGTCCTTGACCAAAAGCTACATTATAAGCGTCACATGTCCTCTTCTTTTTTGTAGAGGCGTCAAATGTCCCTGTGGCGTTGTGCGTGATTCTTCCTCGACGCATGCCACCCTCGATCCTTTCTCCAATGATGACGACATCAGAGAAGCTAGGAGTCACACTGTCAATCATCTTGTCATAGAAAGGATCTTGGAGTGTGTCAATGAACATGCTGACCAGCTCTTTCTCGGATAATGGAGGTTGTAATTGAGCGGCTAACTCCCTCCATCTTTGAGCATACTGCTTGAAGGTCTCATCCCCTTTCTTGGCCATATTCTGGAGTTGGGTTCGATCGGGAGCCATCTCCATGTTGTACTGGTATTATTTGAGGAAGGCCTCAGCCAGATCCCTCCATGAACGGATGTGGGTCCGCTCTAGCTGTGTATACCAGTTGGCAGCAGCCCCAGTTAAGCTATCTTGAAAGAAATGGACAAGCAGCTTATTGTCGTGCATGCAAGGAGACATCTTCCTGCAGTACATGGCCAGATGGCTCTTCGGGCAGCTAGTTCCTTGATACTTCTCGAATTTTGGAACCTTGAATTTGGGAGGGATTACTATGTCTGGAACCAAGCACAGATCGGCTGCGTCTTTGACTTCATAAGCGCTTCCCTCAATTGCCCGGATCCTGTCCTCTAGGATTCTCCACTTTTCAACGTCCTCATTCGAAGGATGACCTGGGTATTCCTCAGGCATATGGTGAGGTTGGAAAAATGGTATGTATGTAGGATGTGGCTCTTGGGTGAACATAGGATGCATTCCCCCAACAGCTGTTTAGTGAGCTCGTTAGATGGTGTTTGGAGGTAGGTTATGTGTTTGAGTTTGTGTTTGGGCTGTGTTTGGGCCTGTGTATGTTTGTATGAGGGTGCATGCCCATGAGGAAACCCATAATGAACTCCTTCGATTGGCAGAGGCATAGTTAATGGTGGAGTGAAGCCAGGAGGATATGTTGGGTCAGTTGATTCTCTTGGTAGGGATTCCCTTGCCTCCTTTTGTTTTGATGATTGGATGGCCTCCATCAGTCTAGCCACTTGATCTTTTATAGTTCTGATCTCATCTCTCAACTCCTCATTCTGTCTCTCCAGCTCATCCATGATTCTTGACTGTGACCTGGTCCTATAAGGATGCCGAGGAAGTTGTCTTTCTCTAATTTTCTGTTAATGTTTTAAATTAATTTTTGAGAAATAATTTGCATGCCAAAAAATCATGAATGATACAAATGTGGATGTATGAATGTGCGGAATGATTTTTGAAATCTTTCTTTTTTGATAAATTTATGAATGAATGGATGAATGAATGTTATGCTCAAGTAAGTTTAAGAGATTTGAAGTTTGACTATTTTGAAAATAAATCAGAGTTCTTTTATTTGAAATCCTTCTTTTTGATGATAAATTCATGACTGAATGAATGAATGAATATTATGCACAAATAAGTTTTAGATACTTGAAGTTTTAACTATTTGAAAATAAATCAGAGTTGCTTTATTTATTGATTTTTAACAGATTTGTTTTTAGGAGTTTTGGTATTTTTATTTTGCTAGAAAACCTTTAGTTTTGTTTAGAGAAACTTTTTTAGTTTTGCTAGAGTTTTTCTAGAAAGCATTCTTTAGGTTTTCAAAATTTCATTTTCTCTCTTTTTGAATCTTTTTAATATTTTCAGTATTTTCAAAAGATTATTTTCCTAATTTTCTATTTCTAAAACGTCTTTTTAAATCTTTTTTTTTTTGAGTCTTTTCAATATTTTCAAAATATATTTTTCTTTCCTAGGAATTTCCTCCTTCTATTTTGGTTTTCTTGATTTTTATCTTGATTTTATTTTTGTATCTCCCCAATCTTGGCTTTCAACTCCCTTTTGCTGCTTCATGTTATTTGGTTCAAATAAGTTCCTGTGAGCGGTGAACCTTGTGTCTTGAAAGGGGTGTGTGCCCTTTTTCCGTCTTATTGTGGGTTACCTGTCCTAAGGGTCTAGGGCTTTTTATATGAACCTCTCAAAGGTAGGTTGTATTCCTAAGGGTATAAAGGTCACTAGAGCCAAGTTCCAGTTCACAATGCTTGCCACAACAGTAGAAGTAGCCACTAGTTGCGGGACATTATGAATAGGACGCACTCTAGCTGAGATTTTCATGATAGCCACACAGGACGTAAGCCCCAGCGTGACACCACTAGATCCCTCTAATCTTGGGCAGCACTCAGACCCGAGTATAGGGCTCCACTCATGATGGAATGCATATGCAAAGTGTGGAGGGCACACAATTTTGGGATACCTGCAATTGGGAAAATTGTACCAATATATAGCAATTTATTGTTTGCCTATCCTAGGGTTATACAGAGAATAAACAAGAAACAACAGATAGATAATCAAATAAATAAATTGTGCAATTGATAAATCGTGCAAATAAACAGGGAAGGAATCAAATATGACACACTCAATTTGAACGGGCTTGACTCTCTAGAATTCCCCAGTGGAGTCGCCATCTGTCGCAACCGTAATTCCGACGAGACAATGGACTCGCTAAAATTTAAAAATGAATTGATTTGGATTATTGTGGAGCCGTCACCAAATTTTTATTTAAGGGAAAAAGATTTGGAAAAAACCCTGACTTGAGGATGAGATTTGAGTTCGGGAGTCGGTTACGAATGGAGAAGGTATTAGGCACCCCATAATGGTTTGATCCCCTTAATTAGAGTGAAAATAAATACTTGATGGAGGTTTGCCTGACAGGACTTGATCCTACTCCTACGTATTCCCGGGTGCAATGGGAAACTCAAGGCGTACATAATTCTGGTTTGTTTTGAAGGCTTGACCTTCGAAAGTGCTTGAAAAAGAGTATTTGAAGACTTTGTTTTTTGAAAGGATCTTTAGTCCACTCATGCACAAGACCCGAGGCGGCTACGGCAGCACGAGAGCCTATATAGACTACTAAACGTTGGACAACAGGTGTACCGCCAGTTCCCATTTAGAGCCCATTGCATGAGACCGAAGATCCTAAAATATCTAGAAAATATTTTTAAAGTTTTGAAAAGAAATGATTTGCAAAAGATATTGATTCTTGAGTAAGAAGAAAACTTGAGTTTGATAAAAGAGTTTCATTTTTGAGTTTTGAGGTAATTGGAGTTGAAATAGGATTTTGGTGCAATTTTGTAATTACTAGAAATTTTGGGGTTTTATGAATTATTTAGCAATTACAAAATTTTTATGAATTTATTTGAAAATCTTATGAGTTCATTTAAGAATTTAAGAATTTTTATGATTTATTTAGGAACTTTTAGAATTTTTGTGAATTTTCTGGATTTTTGGAATTTTATTAGTTTTTATGAATTTTTAGTAAATTTCTAGGGTAAAATGGTAAATACTGGTCATGGGGTAGAATAGGAATTCTGGAATTTTCCTAGGGGTATTAGGGTAATTGAGGCTTGAGGGATATATCTGGAATTAATGGGAATGTTCAAGGGCAATTGGTATGGTGTGATTTTGGGGGCATAATTGGATATAGTGGCACTGAGGAGGGTAAGATGGTAATTTTGGCCTTGTAGAGGATGGAATGTGACAAATCCGAATAAATGGTGAAAAGGCCTTAAAAGTGTTGTGCGAGGGGCTCGAAGTGGGGGTGGCAGGATTGAAAACCAGTCACTCATCCACTTGAGCCATCTCATCCTTATGGTTCATACTTCACTTAGCAAATACATGTATATATCGGGTGAATCTTTTCATTCTTTCAAATAAGCTTTATTGGTGGGGCCCTCATCTGCTTTTGATCAACTCCTTTAAAGTGTGGACGTGCATGGTTTTGTTTTTTTGCATAAAAGCATATTCGAACCTTTACGTGGGCAATGTGAACTCTACGTGGGCAATATGTAGGTTTATTTGGCTACATGATATGCACGCCCAACTAAGCCATTTCTGAAGTAGGATGGGCTTGTAAATCTTGGTGGCGTTTTATAAGTTTACTGGACAAAGAAAAACTTTTAGACTCCAGGGGCATTGTTGATGTAGGCCATGATTTATGTGAACCATGCATGGCCTTCCCAAACACTTATATGGCGTCAGAATGACATCCAACAAAAGGCCCATCCCGATGTCACGCTTGTTTGTTAGGCTCGTGGCTGTTTGGGTCGTACCTCAAAAGGCATAGCAGCAGACCCCGTGCCGTAGAATGAACCTGACGTTGACAAAGAGGCTATACTCATGCATTCTAAACAAAACGAAGTCCTGGGTTCTTATAAGGGTTGCATGCCTTGTGTTCACATGTATTTCCTTGGCTATTTGACCTTTCTGGGAAAGTTTGTTCATCAACCAAAAATAAACTTACGAGGGATCCAGGGACTTGACTCCATCAGACTTATATACTCCCTATGACGAGACCGAGTACGATCGAACAGGTTTTCTTGAAGGGTTACAACAGGCTTAGACAATTCTTCTCTACCCTTTTCTCGATCACTTTGCATGTTTGCTTGCATGCTGAATAGTCTGGTGATCAAGATCCCTAATAACTCAAAGTGGATATCAGGAGCCCATGTACTGGAACCACAGGCTCTCAAATGTATTTCATAAGGCAGAAATCGAATCTAAAAGAATAACTCGAGGGTAATTGTTCTAAGCCAGAGTTTTCCAAGATCCTAAGGCCATGCTCGAACCATTATCATGACTTCATGGTCTCATGCAAGCCATTTCTTACGGGACCATGTAGATATCTAATTGCACTCATGTTAGAAATAGCCCATGCCCACGTTCATTGATAAATGATTGTTCAAAACTTCCATGTACGGATCGGTGCATGTACAAACTAAATCAAGAAACATACAAGGGAGTTCTTGATCTTACCTGGAAAGTTGCTCGAAGACGCCCAGAGCCACTTCTCCTAGGAAGAAGAAAACCAAAAAAGGATAGAGAAGCTAAGACCCTCCTCCTTGGGTGAGAGAGTTTTTCCCCCTTCTTTCTTGACCAAAAAAACCTTTTGCTAGACCTCCCGAGTGCCTCCTTCTCCTTCCTAGAAAAAGATGAAAAAAAACCCCATGCTGTTATCTTTTTTTTTTTTATATTCTGTTTCCTTTTTTAAAAAACCGTTTTAGTTTTTCTTGTTTTTTTCCCCTTTTTTTCTGATTTTTTTTAACTTTGAAATCTTAAAATTTTTCATGTTTTCTTTTCTTTCATTTTTCTCATTATTATTTTCTTAATTTCAAATTTTTAAAATTTTTCATTTTTTAATTACTTCTCTTTTTCATTATTTATTAATTAATTTTAAAATGGGGGCCTCAGACATAATTGGGTGTTTACACTATAATATTTAAATAATTTTCTAAACTGACATATGCACAAGGTGATATATAAATGAGGGTTGCATTGGAACCTACACAATTTTCCACGATAGGGTATGCTAAACGTCTATGCTTGAAATTTGTTGTATGACATTTAGAATTGAGATTATTTAAAAATAGAAAGAAGAAAAATGAATTTAAACAAAGAATCATTTTTAAAATATTTATTTCTAAAATACTATATTTAAATAATTTTCTAAACCCACATATACTCAAGATCCTAGGCAAACACATTGTGACCTACACAACACTAGAGGATAGGATATTCTATACATCTATGTTTGAAATTTATTGCATGAGATCTATAATTAAAATTTATTGTTTATTCATACAATTAATATTCCAATGAAAAGTAAATAAAAATAAAAAAACATAATAAAGGTAACTTTTTAAAAAGTAAATAAGACAATAATTTGAAACAACACATTATGATTCTTGATCAAAATTACCATTTTTTTTAATTTTAACATGCATAAAATTTTAAACAAACCCTCTCTCTATATATATCCAACATATGTTTCACGTAGTCTACAATAATAAATGTTATATACATGATGCTAACCAACTAACTAAGTGAAAGTATTATTCATTTCCACTAACCTGTTCATAAACATCATTGGATTTCCTAAAGTGGAAGCTAACTCATCAAACATGGTTCTTCATTGTATGTACTATGACCACCTACCAATTACCTTTGTATTATTCTCGACCATTGATTATATCAGTGGAGCATGGACACATGTTTGTATCTTTTTGTTCTTCATTCCATAATAAATTGTAGGACTAAATATTAGACTTAAAACTTTGATTTTGATGTCTAATTATACTTGTTTATCACTATGATCAATTGCTGAGAATGATGAATTGTAATTCATTTATTAGGACCAAAAGCTAATATACAACGTCTTCATAAAGATTTTCCTACCCTTAATGTTCATTCTTTTCCAATACCAATGAATAATTGTATCTTCAACTAGCACCCCTGAGTCATAAAGAGACCTTATAATAAGAAGATGCCATTTCATTAGTTTATCATCCTCGTAGTGTTGCATTTCTTACAAGGATGCATTGGCTTCATATTGGTGGGAGAGAGAGAGAGAGAGAGAGAGAGAGAGAGAGAGAGAGAGAGAGAGAGAGAGAGAGAGAGAGAGAGAGAGAGAGAGAGAGAGAGAGAGAGAGAGAGAGAAAGAAAGAGAGCTAAACTAGGTAGATATGAAAGGAGTCATGAATGAGAGATTTGGGGTTGTAAATGAGAAAAAGTTAATAATTTGGCTGGAGTGAATATGAGATGATCTTGGGCCTGTGCTAATTTTAGTGTTTGTTGTGAATGAAAGGAGAGAAAACTAGTGTACCATGGGTGCTTATGGGGATGAGAGAAGTGTAGGTTTAAACATTGGCGATACCAGGAAGAGAGACCAAATAGGAGTTCCTCCTACTGGGTGTTGGTCAGTGAGTGAAAGAAATCATAGAGTATGTGAGAGAGTTTTTCTCTAGGGAGTTGGCTAGAAAGGGTGTTATTTTATGAATGTGTATGAGTTATTTTCAGGTGATCATGGGTGAGGAGTGATTCTTGAGAGATTGAATGGAGGCGTTGTTATGATCATAAAAGGGAGAGAACTTATGATTAATTAAGTGAACCAAAAAGAAAGGTACCTTCCCCTTGCTATGCGAATTGGATTTTAGAGAATTAATATAAAGGTGGGGTGTTCTATGTCCAATAGAAGGAGGTTGAGAGGATTTAGGTGTTGGATGCTGAACTCTAAAGAGAGAAAAAGAGAGCTTCGTTGAAGGTTGGGAGTGGATGATTTTATTTTTTTTATGATTTTTAGTGGTTGCGTGAGTGTGAGCTGAAAGAAAAAAAGGTGAATGAGAAAATCCTAATAGAATTGAGAAAGAGAAAAATGAAAACAAAAAATAATGAGGGAAGATGAGAGAATAAGATAGGTGCTATTATTTTTTTGTTCTTTAATAAGTATGTTGTGTGGTTTTTAAGAATAAGGGTTGGGTGCGTATGTATAGGGAGTAATGGAAATGCATGTGGGTTGTCAATGATATGAGGGAATCTTAGGTAGTGATAGGATTTGTTATCTAAATGGGAAAGGCAATGTTGTAGAAAGTGAATGGAGGAGAGTATTATATTATCTTGGTTTTGTCATGTGCCACTTGTCTTTCTAGATAAGCTTTTCCTTTCACTTTGGAAACATTAAGGATCTAAGGCATAAGTTAAGATAAACCACTAGCTGAAGCTTGGAGTAGGGGTTGCCTTTGTGAGTGATTACTGTGAGGATAGGTTGAACTTAGTGGTGAGAACATTAGAAGGGAAAAGTGAAACACTTGGTGATGTGTGTGAGACTTTGAACTAAATTTGAATGCACTAACCAAGTAAGGGAAGCAAATGTTCCCTTTCTTGTGGGATTTTATAGGTTGTATTGAAGGAGAAAACTCAAGGAAGGAAGATCATAAAGGACTTGAAGTGTTAGAGCTTGAGGTTGAAGACAAATTGAAGACCATTGTTTGTAGAATTTCCAATTTGACTTTCCCTTGTAAAATTAGGCTATTTTTTCTTTTGTGATTAGGTACTTGATGACTAGTAAGTCTTAGGACTTGTAATAGGCTTTTGAGTACCTTATAAGCCAATTTCCATTGTAATTTGGGTGTAAAAAGCCATTCAGTTGCCTTGGTGTAGGATACTTACCATAAAAGGCATAACTTGTGTGGTAGTTTGGGCATGCTAGGAAGATTAGGGGGTGCTAAGTGTTTGGTTGAGTTTGTAGCATATTTATTAGCACTTTTCTAATTTTTGCAAGGTTAAGGGGCTAGGTATATTTACTTAACCCTTGCTTGTTGAATGCATTTTTGGACCTAGGTTTCTTGATAAATGTTTATGCTTGTTTGAATCAAATTCTTATATTATAGCAATCTAAGTGTGAAGACAATTTTTTCAATTTGCAAATGAGTTACCATATGTACTCTCCTAGAGTCCAAATGGAGCCAATTGTCTCAACATTAGAGAAAGTTTTTCAAAGAAAATAAGGAAATTTGAGCAACACCTAGATAACCTAGAAATAAAAAATTTAACTAGGTCTAAAAGAAATCAAAGAAAAATTGAAACAAGTGGGTCTAGAAAGGGTGGGGTACCACAATAAGGAGGAGACATCAGAGGATGATGTCAACTTCTTTAGGGACAACCAAGATCCAAGAGCTAATAGTAGAAGACCTCCACAACGAGAGAGGCCGATTTTAAGGGACAGGTCTCACTCATCTAAAATAAGCTCACCAACCCCAAACAGAACAACCTAAAGGGTAGATAAAGATAAGGGTCATCATAGGCATAAGGAACCTTTAAGGAATAGGGATCCCTCTAGACAGGACCCATAGGAATAAAGATATAAGTTCTTTTAGGAATAATGTAAAAGATAGACCTATAGGAATAACCCTAGGGGTAGGACTCAAAGGGGTATAGAGTACTTAGAACCCCTAGAATTACCTAAGGTAAAGATACCTAGGTCTGAAGGAAGAAATGATCCAAAGGTATACCTAGATTGGGAGTTCAAAGTCAAGAAACTATTTGCTAGCTATTCCATTGGGGAGGAGCATAAATTAATGTTAGTAGCCTTAAAATTTAGTGACTATGCACTAATTTAGTGACTATGCACTAATTTAGTGGGATAAGTTCAATAAAGAGAAACATCAACCATTGAGTGAATAGGAAGAAACGAAGCACATAATGACTATCGCAACCATAATTACGACGAGACGACGAACTCGCTAAAAGTTTTAAAGAGAATGATTTTGATTAATGGAGTCGCCACCAACTTTTATTTTCAGGGAAAATATTTAGAAAAACTCTAACTTGAGGAAGAAATCTAGTCGGGAGTCGGTTACGAGTAGGGAAGGTGTTAAACACCCTACTCACCCGTTCCGAAGAACGGTACCCTTAAACTGAGTATGTGACTTTGATTTTTTTGAAAATTGTTTGATCCCTTTAAATAAAATAGAAATAAATAGGTTTATATGAAAATAGCCTGACAGGACTTGATCCTACTCCTACGTATTCCCTGGTGCAATGGGAAACTCAAGGCTACGTAGTTTTGGTTTTGAAGACTTGATCCTCAAAAAAATAGATTGACAGATGAAAAGTAATTTAGATATTTCTAAATAATTCTTAGTCCACATATGCATAGGATCCAAGACAACTATGACTGCATTAGGACCCATATGAATTTCTAAATATCAAAAAGAAAAGGAAGCCACCAGTTCGTATGTAGAGCTCATTGCATGAGATTTAGAACTATTAAAACAACGTTTTTTTAGAATATTTTATTGTTTAAAGAGGTTTTCTAGGATCCACATATGCACAAGGTCCAAGACAACTAAGGCTGCACTGGGATCCATATAAATCTCTAAATATCGAATAGTAGAAGAAGCCACCAGTTCATATTTAAAGCTCATTGCGTGAGACCTAGGTTTTATTAAAACAACATTTTCTGAAATATTTTATTGTTTAAAGAGGTTTTCCAGGGTCCACGTATGCACAGGGTCCAAGACAACTAAGGCAGCACAGGGACCCATATGAATCTTTAAATATCGAATAACAGAAGAAGCCACTAGTTCGTGTTTAGAGTTTATTGTGTGAGACCTAAAATTTATGGAAACATATCTTGAAACTAGACTTAATTCTACGACAACAAAAATAAAAAAGGATTGGGCTTGACCCAAATTGAGCAAGAATGAATTTGATTTCTAAAAAAAAGAGGGAATTGGATTTGAAAAAAGGAAACTTGGGCTTGATCTAAAATAAAATGAATTTGATTTGAAATTGAGAAAAAAAATTGGATTTGATTTAAAATAAAATGAACTTGATTTGAATTTGAGGAAAAGAATTGGACTTGATTAAAAATGAGCTTGATTTGAAATTGAAGAAAAGAATTGGACTTGATTTAAAATTAAAATAAAATAAACTCGATTTGAATTTGAGGAAAAGAATTTGACTTGATTTAAAAAAAAAATAAACTCGATTTGAATTTGAGGAAAAGAATTGGACTTGATTTAAAATAAAATGAACTTGATTTGAAACTGGGGAAAAGAATTGGACTTGATTTAAAATAAAATGAAATTGATTTAAAATTGAGGATAAGAGTTGGGCTTGACCCAAAGTTAAAAGAGAGGTTGATTACCAAATTAAAAAGAAGTTGGAAATTTATGTCGGTTAAATAAAATTGGTTCAATTTCATCATGATCCAAATTGAGGATGACCCAAATTGAGGAATGGCGTTGAGGATCTTAGGGCCCAATTTTTAGAATTATCATAGCCACCAAATTAGCATGACTTCGGATGGCCCAATTTAGAATGGCTTGACCTGTGGCCCAATTCATAGCTACGGAGCCTCGGCTGGGGAATTGCTCGCATGGCCCAGTTGAGGGACCCAAATTAAGAAAGCAGTATGGCCCATTATTCATGTGCGGCGCCTAATTTTTCTTCATTACTATTAACATTAAAAGAAATGGCATTATTTGGCCCATTTTCAAGATGTGGCCCACCGCCCACTAATGTTAAATGATTATGGAAGTTTATGCAGCATGTGGGATTCAAACCTGTGGCATGGGGATTGCATGCGCCACAAACTAACCACCAAGCTGGCTGCTAGCTTAGTGTTAGTGTTCATGAAGATTAATTTAACTACAACTGAGACAGTGGTTGATTTTCTACTTGGACAAAGCTGATACATAAACTGCCCATTGTATAATTCTGTAGACATCCATTTCCACTAGACCCAATATGATCAGTCTTTATGTAACCGTATTGTCATCTAATTCACAAAATGATTTCAGGGCCCCTGTAATTCTCATGGGGAGAGTATCTTCGTATGTGAATGCTCTCTAGCAGAATTCACTTCCGCATTATGATCATGAAAAACTGGGTCAGAGTGGTTCGATAGTCTTTCATATAGACACCATGCAGTCCTCGGCAATAGCAATTACAGCTTCGTAATGACACCAAACCATCAGCAGGTTTAGGTACCTCATTGAAGGATGAGACTGCCTCATCATCATTAACATAGACTTTTATTCTATAACCTATGCAAAGACCCAAGATCAGAATAGAACCTGGGCATATCGTTGGTCGTTCTTAATTACCTTACTCTGTTGGAAAATCCATATTTTATCCACAACCATGTGATAACCATAATGAAGCTTGAGTGCCATACAAAGCTTTTATCATTTTTATGCTTAAAAACCCAACCTTTACTTAGTAGCTTTTTAGCCTTTGTCCAAAGGGATCCTTTGGAACTTATTACATAGATTTATTTTACTTTTTAACATACATACTTCGAGCTTCAAATCTGATCCAGAGATCATACAAAAATTCACCACAAATGGAAAAATCACAACTTTAAAACTTAAGTATAAAACAAGCAACATAACACTTTCCATACAACAAAGGGTAGGTTTTCATGATCTACTCCAAGATCCACATATCTCCTTTCAATTATGTTTCAAAAACTTTGCTCTTGAGTACTTAAAATTGATCAAAGATTCATAAATAATTTTTAAACAAGTTTCACTGATTTAATTTCTTGTAAGTGCCTTAAAAGTACTTTAAACCAACCAATCTTTTTTTTTTCTTTTCAAAAATCACTAAAAATTGGTGGGGGCTAATTTTGAACTGTTCAAATATAGTTTTAAACCCTCACAAGTGAAAACAAAAGGATATGTACACATTTTAGAGAAAAGATCTATGAAAGAAAACAAACATACCATAAAAAGATATGTTAGAAGCATAAAAAGACAAGTAGAAAGGTCCTACTTGTTGAAGACTTTACTAGGTTATGATGGGGCTGTGGTGGCTGCCTTGGGTCTCGTCTTGGCTGGCTCACACGTTTAACAAGTGAAGGTGGTGTGGCCTTGATGTTTAGAGTTTTGATTTGCCTTAAGTCTCAAAGATGGGGAGACTTAGGCTTAAAGTGTGGGATTTTAGTGTTTTGGGTTAAGACGAACTTAGAGAGAATGGAGAGAATTTGGCTAAGTGTTTAAACTGAAAAAACTGAAGCAAATGGGATCCCAAAAGGGTGCTAAGTGGGTTCTGCCACTTATGGGCAAAGTGGAAATATTTTTACATTTAAGGGTATTTTGGTAATTTTACCTAGATTTTCCTATTTTCCAAAATAATTCATAATTCAAGGAACTATCCCTTTAAGTTTAGATTAATGTTAATTAGGCTGAGTTTACCTTTAATTGTGTTTAACATAGTCTAAGTATGTTTTACTTTTAATTAACCAAGTTAATTAGTCTTAACCATGGTTAAAAGAATATTTTCACTATTTATTTTTGTCTTTTTGTGGAAGACTTGATTGACTTGAGATTGGTAACTCATCACCAAGTTTTTCACGTGCTTAATTCGTGCAAGTGAATATGGGGTCCACTTTTTGGCTTTCTTTTATCACACTTACCCTCCTGGCCTTCTAAGGACGTTTTGTAATTTTGCTCAGCATTCCTAAAAAGTTATCCAAATTATTCCTATGATATTTGTAACACTTTTTGATTCATTCCCATGTTAATATAAGGTCATTTACTATTTTTATGGGAACTAATTAGCTCTATGCAAAAAGCAGAGCTTCTAAGGGCATTTTGGTTATTTTCAGGATTTTTTGAAGGTATTTTTGTCCCTTCTTGAGTTTCTAAATTTTTCTCACTACTTTTAATCATCCATGATGTTTATAATCCCTTTAAAATATCTTTTAATTATATTTTCATTTCGGCTTATTAGGTGTATGGATATTTTCATCATTTGTACCAAACTTTTTAATTTTTTTATTTTTTAACTTCTAATCCTACCTAATTTCTTTATAAAAATTAATTGTTACTTTAAACATTTATTGTAGAAAAATTAAGATATTACCTTTTTTAATAAATTTATAAAATTATTTTATCTTATTTTTAAGTTTAACTTGAAAAAATTTTATAAAAAAAATATTTAATTTTAATATGGACATCAACACTTAAATAAAAGAATATTTGAAAAATAAAATACTTATCCTTTTAACTTTTAGTTAATACTAAAAATTTTATTATTTGACAAGTACTGAACATAATTTTTAATGATTAAATATAAATTTTATAAAGAGTAAACTGCCACTTTAGTCCCTGAGATTGTTATCGAGTTTCATATTAGTCCCTGAGATAATTAAATTAACTATTTTGTCCCTAACTTTTTAAACTGTGATTCACGTTAGTCCCTGGGGTCAACTGCAAGTGACGATTTGCTGATGTGTAACGTTAGTTGACGTTAAGTGACAATGTGGCCAGCCAGGTGGACATCCAAACGCTGTCGTTTTATGTGACACATGGATTTAAACCCATGTCATTCACCTCAGATGCTGTCGTTTAAGAAGTTCACACCATTTTCGTATGAAATGGTATGAGATTTGGGATTTTAGAGAGGACCCTAAACCCCTATTTGGAACCCTAATTTTTGCAATTGATTTGTAATCTATAAATTGAAGCTTCAGCCACTCAATTGATTCATTGTCAATGTCAGGGGTGAATGATAGAAGGTGCATACGAAGTATGGAATCAAGAATGTCACATACAACAGAACACACAAATGAAGTTCTGAAATGTCACTGCAGATTGCGATGTGTGATAAGGGTATCAGGTTCTGAAAAGAATCCTGGAAAATTGTATTATGGTTGCCCAAAAATAAAGGTAAGTGGGTTTCATTTCCCACGTTGGTGTTAATATGCTTAAAAGAGTTTATTTAACACTTGAATGATATATGTAGGTGAATGAGCGTTGTGGATTTTTCATGTGGTTTAATGGTACTGTTGGTGTTGACAATGAAACTGTATCAGTGAAGAATGTTGAAGCTGAAGGTGAAGCTATTGATGAAAGATGGATGAAGAACATGTCAAGGAAGCTGAATGACTTAGATTGTGAAGTTAAAAGACTAAATGTTATAGTTAATGTAGGGGTGGGGTTGTTGTTTTTTTTTTTTTGCATTTTTTATGGGTTTCGTTTTGAAGAACTAGGTTGGGATGAATGAGGGAGTTGATTAAATGTAATAATAACTCTGTTTACATATTTGAAGTATAAATGAACAATGAGATTATTGGCTTTGTTGAATATAGTTGTTTATGTTTGATGGTTTATGCAAATTTTATCAGCAAATTGGAATGTTATCAGGTTATAGTTGAATGACTAAGGTAGCAAGGTTTAGGTGAATGAGTAATGTTACCAACAGAAACAACATTCATGACATTCATGCTTGTAAAAGCAAACAATTCCAGTTTGTATATGGGCAATGTGGATGGCAACTATAATCATATGAAGCCCTTCAGTCCTTTATATTCTCTGCAATCCAAACCACCTTCATTTATGACCTTCGATTTGGGCTCTTAATCTGTTGTTACATCATTACCAAGCTGTAAAACTTTGTAATTTGTCCACGTTCGTTTTTTATTATGATTTTACATTCAAATTATGATATTGTAACCAAATAAAATGCATAAAAATGAATTCCCAGTGCAGAATAATAGTTCTGCAAAGTTTGTGGGCGCCTGACATGGTGACATTGGACTAACTACATCTGATTTTCCCATCATAAACCTGCTACAAGAAATGTTTCTTGGTGGGTACTCAAGGATTGAGAATGCACCACAACATATTATGCCTCCTTGTGGAACCTATAATAATCCCCTTTAACCCAATTCAAAGTTTGTAATTGTTGTCAGCAAAGAAGCAGCATGTTGCATTTTTTATCCTGTTTAAATGTCTTTCAAAGTTTTCAAAGTAGAATGACTAATACATGGGTAGTTGAATATTAAGCTTCATTGCAAAAGTAATGTCATTATCATATTGTAACATAACAGATGAGAAAGTAACACAGTTGGCTTATGCCTACTAACTTCATCAATAATGAAAAAGAACATCAAAACAGAATACATGTTGAAGCACAATAGAAAGCAAAATATGTTCCAGTAGTTGTCAATTAATGGCCTATCAGTGGCCTACAAAATAATTATGCACAAATCTATGATCACTAATGTCTTGGATCCCTGATGGTAGGTGTTGGCATAAACTTAGCAGCAGTGTTGGCTGTATCAGTATGTGGTGCTGGAGAATTTGGATGAGGACTGCCTTTATGAGGTTCAGTTGTATCCTTTGGAACCTGTGTTGGACCTGTTGCACTTGATGAACCAACCTTCTTAATTGTCAATTTTGGCCTGAAGAGGTTGGTGGCAGATAAACTTTCTATGTCTCCAGATACATCAGCACCAACTTCACCTAGGCCAGTATCAGATACTTCAGCTGACTCAATAACTGTTTCTTCAGATGGCCCAATTGCAGACAACTGAGGTGGCCCAGCAGCAGAGCCCTCTCCTGCCCCAGGTGGATGATCAGTTGACCCAGCATGTTGCATTTGTTCCTGCCTTTGCCTCTTGGTCACAGGGCATGTTTGTTTATTATGATTCTGCTGACCACAAACACTGCATGTAAATTCCTTTAACTTTCTCTTAAGTTTATGTGGGGTGACAATTGTTTCGCTGCCTTCCTTTCTTCTTTGTTTTTTAGGCCTTCCTGGTCTTTTCTTAAAGGTTGGTGGAACCAATGGTGTTTGATCTGTATGGCCCCAATATTCTTGTCCATGAAATGCCTCAATATGATTTGAATAGGTTGCTTGATAGGAGGCCATTGTGAGCCATGCATGGCAATGGTCCTCAGGTCTCTCATTTTTATATGAAATGGCAGCTATTGCATGTTCACATGGCATTCCTGTGTACAATGAGATTAAGATTTTCATCAGATATCATTCAATGGCTGTAAAATGCATTTATACATAAAAGCTAATTAATCAATAAACCTGTGAGCTCCCAGAAACGACATGTACAACTTTGTATTCCTACATTAACAGCAACCCTATGTGGCCAACATTGGACTTCAAACTTGTGCCCATCATCATCCCCTACAATGTCAATCAATAATGTAAGTATGACATACATAAGCATAACTTATAAAATATGGACTAATACTACCTGACCACGTTGCTGTCCACTTATTTGATTCTTTTTTCAATTTTTCCAACCTACTTTGTTGTATTGGTGGTAAGTGTCCATAGTGTCTAGCCAATTTCAACTTGTTTGTGGTGATGGTGTTGAATATCATCACCCTAATTTCCTCTAGCATTGTGATTATTGGTTTCTCCCTAGCTGTTAGGATCTTGGCATTGAAGACTTCACAATTGTTATTGCAAATATTGTCAACTTTTGGCCATGGTGAAAAGTATGCCTTTGTCCAAGCTTCTTCAGGTTTCTTAGCCAAATAGTCATGAGCATGTTTGTTTGTGACCTTCAATGTGTTCATATTTCTGTTGAATTGGTTTGCCTCTGTTGATCTTGCACAAACCCATAACAGACTCCTCAACTCCCTACTCTTCCAATGCTTTGAAAAATTTTGCCACAAATGCCAAACACAAAACCTGTGTGGAGCACCTAGCATAACATCCTGAATTGCTTGTCTCAGACCCTGTGAAAAGACTCAAGTTAGTCCCTGAGAAAATTAAAAAGCTTCTTTTTGGTCCCTAAGAAATTAAAAAAGTTTCAATTTAGTCCCTACAATGTCAATTTACATTTGGTTTAATTTACGTAGTCAGTGTGCATGCAAAATAAAATACCTTCTGCATGTCTGAAATAAAATTCCACCCATATTGCACGTGGTCTCCTAAGTCTTTATGTAACAGATCCAAGAACCAGGTCCAGTTTTCTTTGTTCTCAACATCCACAGCAACATAAGCAATGACCCATATATGGTTGTTTGAGTCTTTCCCAACAGTAGACAAAAGTATACCACCATAGTACCCTTTCAGAAAAGCTCCATCAGGCCCTATAAGTGGTCTGCAACCCTCTTTAAACCCTGTTTTGCAGCCATCAAAACAGATGTATATTTTTCGAAATTGTGGAGGGCCATCTGGTTGTGGTGTTGATTCCATCTTAACAGTGGACCCATGATTCCACTTTAATAGCTCATTACAGTAGTCCCATAGTTTAGCATATTGTTCTTGTTCACTTCCTTGCAAAATTGACTTGGCTCTCTTCACTGATCTCCATATCTTTGTCCTATCAATATGGACTCCAAACCTTTGTTTAAAGTAGTCAATTGTCTCTCCAATCTTCATGTTTTTCTCCTTTCTCAATTTCTTTACCAGTTTGCCAATTATCCATTTCTGATCTGCCTGCTTATTCTAAAACACTCTTCCACAAGTATGTTCATTTTGAAAGGTTTTAATCTGAAAACAATGAAGGGCATTGCTGTAACTGCAGAAAATCTCCCACCTGCAGCTAGACTGATTACACTTTGCTCTTGCACGTACCTTGTCATTTTTCACCCATGTGACTTGTCTACCAAGCTGGATTGTGTAATCCTTCACAGCTTTCTTGAATGATTGAATAGTTGGGAATTCCATTCCAAGTTCCAACTGGACATGCCCAAATGTTGACTCTTCATTCCATTGTGGGTTGACCTCCCTATCCATTTCTTCATTGTCTGAATTAATAGGAGTTTTAATTTCTTCAGATATCCATGACAACCCTTCATCACTATCATCAGTTCTATCTTCAAGCATAGTCTTAATATCAAAATCACTCTCATCAGATACGTCCTCCCCTAAACCTTCAAAATTGTCATCACTATCATCAAAGATTTCATCAGACCATGAATCAGAATCTTCATCAACAACCTTTTGTTTTCCTTTCCCTTTATCAGGTTTTTGAAGACCAGCACCTTCATCAACAACCTTCTCTTTTCCTCTGCCTTTATCAGGTTTTTGAAGACCAACATCTTCATCAACAACCTTCTCTTTTCCTCTGCCTTTATCAGCTTTTTGAAGACCAGCACCTTCATCAACAACCTTCTCTTTTCCTCTACCTTTATCAGCTTTTTGAAGACCAGCACCTTCATCAACAACCTTCTCTTTTCCTCTCCCTTTATCAGCTTTTTGAAGACCACTACCTTCATCAACAACTTTTTGATTTCCTTTCTCTTTCCCTTCATTAGATTTTTTATAAGGACTACCTTGAACCTGAACCATTGGTTCTTGTCCTTTCTTCTTGGGAGATTTTTTAGCAGCACCAACTTCAACCTGCACAACCTTTTCCTTTCCCCTGTTGCTATCAGACTTGCTGTGAGGAGTCTGCAGGTTCTCACTTTCTTTGTGTGAAAATATTTCTGAAATCCTAGTACTTCTTATATTTTCCACTGTTTTTGAGGGACTTATTTGCTTTTCTGCCCTTTTCCCTTTCTCTGTTGCTTTTATACCTGGACTTCTTGTCCTTCTTCCAAGACTTTTTTCAGCAGGCAGAACTTTTTTCTTTCTCCCTCAATACCTTGGCAGGACTTTTTGTTTTTCTCGTTGGAATTTTTACTTTTTCAGCCCTTTTTTGTTCAGTCCTCACTCCCTTTCTTATTTCCCTAACATCTTCACTACCACTTGCATCCCTTGCTTCTGCTGTGCCTTTCTTTATCTGCCCCCTAGTCATGTAAGTTCTCTGCTCATGATGACCTGTCACCACAGTTTCAAAAACACCACTTTCAAATGCTTCAACATGCATATCCTCATCATGACCTTCAACATGTTCAGCTTACTCGGTTGTTTCTAACTGCACAAGCCCCTGCATTGTTTCTTTGACTAAACCGTCACCAACAGGCCTACCACCCTCAACTGAGTCAACATGCAGTGCCCCATCATCACCTTCAACATCTTCAGCATGCTGTCTTGTTCCTAATACATCAGCCCCCTGCATTACTTCATTGACTAAACCCTCAACAACAGGCCTACCACCCTCAACTGAGTCAACATGCAGTGCCCCATCATCACCTTCAACATCTTCAGCATGCTGGTTTCTTCCTAATACATCAGCCTCCTGCATTGCTTCATTGACTAAACCCTCACCAACAGGCCTACCACCCTCCTCTTCACCACCTACAAATGGCTCATGTCCACCATCTGCAACATCAATATCAGCAAAAGACCCTCCACCCTTAACATTATCACCAGTTTCCAAATTTTCAGTTCCCACTTCCTCACCACTTTGTATCAAAACTTCTGTGTCTGGTGGTTCATTCACAGAATGCTCAAAATAGATATCCATTTTGCATCCATTTATCTTTGCTACTTCTACCATATCAAATAAATCAACATCAAGCTCTAAAATCTTAATCCCATCACGAAAACTCAAACTGGGATCCAACCAATAAACACTTTTCACATTATGATAACCAAGAGAAATACCAAATTTTTTGAAACTGAAAACATCCAAAGTGTCCTCATCACAGTCCTCCCAAACATCCACACTGCCCCATTTGTACTTCATTATTCCATTTTCCTCAACAAAGTTCCCACCATGATGTATAAATAAAGTTAAGTACTGCACCAAGAATAAATAAATCAACTATACAATGAATCACAACTATAATAAATGCATTTTAAAACACGTGCCAACCAAGGATAAGGGACTCAGGGGCATCTTTAAACACATACATATTTAAACCTCTTGCAATCAGACACAAAAAAAAAAGACAGACTTGGGGACCACAACCATTTTTTTAGTAACAGTACCAGTCAGCAATCAGAGACAGGGACCATAGCTATTTCATATATTAAAGACAGAAATTTGGACCACACGAAAAGCACTCTTCCAATAAACAAACATTATCCTTCAACAAAGTCGAAAATTTCATTCCCAATGTTTGCATAAAAAATTACCCCCAATTTTCCAACATTCCAAAAAACCCTAACCTACACAAACCCCATGAAAATGTCAACAAAACACACAAAATTTCATGCTTCAAATGGGCGCATATACCTGTTCCATTTCGATTACAATATCAGCAACAACCCACAACTTCTCAGCAACTGCTTTCTTTCCCCCTTTCCAAAACCAGATATAACAATGCAACCGCCAATCCAAAATTTGTGTTTTCCCTCCAAGGATTTGTTCAACGTTTAAATCCATGTGTCACATAAAACGACAGTGTTTGGATGTCCACCTGGCTGGTCACGTTGTCACTTAACGTCAACTAACATTACACATCAGCAAATCGTCAGTTGTAGTTGACCCTAGGGACTAACGTGAATCACGGTTTAAAAAGTCAGGGACGGAATAGTTAATTTAATTATCTCAGAAACTAATATGAAACTCGATAACAATCTCAGGAACTAAAGTGGTAGTTTACTCTTTTATAAATTGTAAAGTTTATTTTTTTTATATTATTTAAATCTCTACATAAAAAGTTATTAAAATTGAAGTGGGAAGTTAACGATGAAAATAGTTTAACGTCTCAAGCTAAAAGAACCATTTATCATCTAAAAATATTTACAAATTAACTATTTATCAAAAAATTTACAAAAATTTTCTAAAAAAAATTATCATTGAATATATCTTTTAAATTATACAATATTATGTAAGTTATTTGAGATTACATTAAAATTAAGTTTCATATAAATTTAGTTATTGAATTCAATTTTTTTCAAAAAATTATGGGATGAGCAGATAACATCATCGACTCGAATTTCAAGTTATTAAAAGAATTTTCAATATTTATTTATTCAAGTTAGTTTTTAACTTATAAATAGACGTAAATGAGTAAGAACATGCATAATAATTAGTTACAATATTTAGAACATATATAAGTTGTTTAGTATTTTTTTAGGTTGAGTTTACCCTATTATCGAAGAAAAAAATTGTTATAACGATGCTTTAGAAAGGAAAATGTTTCCAATTTTGATAAAAGATAGACAACAAACAGGCTAATATTTTTTTTTTTCTGTAAGACATTATCTCGTTACAAAAGGAAATGATAGCTCGAGCTGATATTACCTGATATCATTTATTGATATATATATATATATATATATATATATAATTATTTAATATTTTAAAAATATAAATCTAACAGATTTATATAAACAATAAATTATATCATAATTATTTTTTAATTTAAATATATTTTTATCCTTATATTTTTCATAATTCTTTTTATGTTAATCCTTTATTATTTTTCCAATTTTAATTTAAACAAACTTAGATATTTTAATATTTTTTATTGATATGATCATTCAAATAATTGACATAAAAATTAATTTTTTTACTAATTACTTCGTTATTTAACATTTATTACTTGTTAGGGATTACAATAAAAAGCTGGATTTAAATTAAACGGAAGATTAACTCATAAAAAAAAGTTTGGAGTGTTTAGAATGAAAATTTTCTAAAATTGTAACTACAAGAATATTTAAACCTTATTTTTAATACATATTTTCTTTAATAAAATAACATTGTCCTTTTAATAAATTGGGTAAGATGGAATGTAGAGCTACGTGTTCCCTAATTTTTTGTGGTCCAAATGTTCTTTGAGATATCTGAAAATTTGACCGTTGGCCGCGTCTTCATGACTCGCATTTTCTGGTCACCACGTGTCGTGAAGTGAATTGCACAACTATACGCAGAACTCCTGAGATGTGATGTGATGCCAATGGTTTATTCGGCTTTTCTTTTGGTATAAGTTTGTTTCGCTTTACAAAGTCAATCAATAAATATAGAAAGAAAAAATAAATCTAATAAAAATAAATATATAAATTTATATTATATTAATTTATAATATAAATTATACCTTTTTTAAAAATATTATTATAATATAACTTAAATTTAAGTAATATTCTATTAGATTGTTATAGCTAATCAAATGTATTAAGTTCCCAAAAATTTATTTAAAAATTTGTTTAAATAAGAGCATTTTTTTAAATAATTAAATTTAATTTTAATTATTTAATTTTTTATCTTCATACATTTAAAAATATATTCTTATTTAATAATAATATAATATACATCCAATCATAACAATTTGATAAGATAGCTTATAATTGATATATTTGAATATGGATTTTGAGAGGTTCTTATTTTCAAATAAAGAGAAAAAAATATATATATGTGGATCCACTGAATATAAAAAAGAGAAATAAAAAAAAGAAATGAAAAAAATATTTTTCTGATATGTTTATGTATATATTGTACTATAAATAATAATAATAAATATTTAAAATTTATGGAGACTAAAATTAAAAAAAAATTAACTAAATTAAATTTATTCATACGTTGTCCCTTTTTATTTAAGATTTTTAGATAAATATAACGATTTTAAAGATTAAAATAAAATATTGATGTAAGTGTATATGATCAAGTCATCTAGGTGTTTATGTTTTCTTCATCAAAAGCGCAAGATTCGTGTACTTCAATTATTCCTCTTTGAATTTGTAGGTTTGATTAGCTCTACCGAATTTCTAAAGCTTGCAAACACTTTTTTGAAAACCACTATCTAACTACTTCTTTATTTTTTTGACAATCTATTATTCTATTTGCCCCTAGACTTCCCTGAATTGAAAACTTAAGGTTTTGGCATTCCAACAAAGCTAAAACCCCGTAAGGCATGCTAATCTTACATGACCAATATAACAGTCTCACACGCCTACGCATACTATCAATTAAGCTAATTATCTCAAGAGAGAGAGAGAGAGAGAGAGAGAGAGAGAGAGAGAGAGAGAGAGAGAGAGAGAGAGAGAGAGAGAGAGAGAGAGAGAGAGAGAGAGAGGGTTGTGTTAAGCAATGCACATGTGAACACTGAACATGCACAAGCCCAAATTTGGATCTCATCCACAAGCAACCTCAACCAATAATGATTTGTAAGATTCTTCTAATATTTCAAACCTTGCCAAACCTATCAGCATAGACCAGAGAACTTAAGTCACACAAGTGAGAAAAAGCGTTTTCTTTTATCATTTAATATAATCATATTTTTTCTTCCAATGAAACCCCCAATTCTTTGTGTATAAAACTACTTGGTGGATATGAGGGAAGGGAAAGAAGTTTGCAGTCATTGTAAGTACATAAGAGAGGGAAAGCCAAGAAGGTTGTAGTTCTTACAAGTACATAAAAAGATACATAGAGAAAGATGAGCTTGATGCCTATCATTAGCAAACTATACTGTTCATCTTCCCAGATAGTGCTTGGGGTTAGGAGGAGGCCACATGTGGTGAATGGAGGGGGTTTTGTAGTCTCAGATTGTAGTAGCCAGAAGGTTGTTTTCAGGGTTGATGGCTGTGGTATTCATGGTACAAAGGAACAGTTGATTCTAAGAGATGGAGAAGGAGATGCTTTACTTCTCATTCGTCGAAAGGTATATACATGCATGCATACATACATATGTATATATACACAGACTAATATTTGTGAAAATAATCATACCTTATCACCATCATGAAGATTTTTTAGACTGTGTTTGTTGTGTAATTATATTGTTTCAATCTGCTATATCAAGGATGCTTTACTTCAAACCAATTTATATCAAGGTTGTTCAATTTGCACCTTGATTGTAACTTTTTGTGAAGTGCAGGGAGGCATGGTTGAGGCCCTTAGCATTTACAAGAATTGGAAAGGTTATAGTCTAAACTATGAAGGATTGCAGAACCTGGTTTTTAGCTTGAAAGAACCCAATTCTTGTTTGGTTAAGAACAATGGGATAAGAATCTCCGTTGAGCCCAGGGCTACAAGTAACAAAGGATGGGACTTTGAGATAAAGGGCTATTTCCCTGATAGGAATTGTAGCATTGTTGACATCAGAGGCAATGTTATAGCCCAGGTACTTAATTATGTAACCATGTTAATTAATTCTGTAACTTTAAATAACAGGACATTAATAAGTTGTTAATTAATATGTTCATTATTATTTTATAAACAGGTTGGGGTGAATAAGGAAATGGAGAAATTGATGGAAAGCAAGGATTTATATCATGTGGTGGTGAAACCTGGAATGGATCAAGTTTTTGTTTTTGGAGTCATTGCCATCCTTGACTACATTTATGGTGAATCCACATACTGCTAAGTTCCAAATTGTGCAGAGCATGCTATGTTTTACTGAATTATTATTACTATATAAAACCAATAATGGTTTTGTCTTTCAATTACTGATGTAAATATGAAGCCTGCAGCTAAATGGGAATTGATAGTTTTGAAGGAATTAAGGGGATAATTGGATAACCCCTTATCAACTAGGCTAGGAATTTGTTTGTATATTATGGAAAGGAAATTGGACTATTGGACTATAATGTTACGATAAGTTAATGCTTGTTATGTTAATTTGCTTTACTTGTTTTGTTTGACAATGATGGTTGTAGAAGTTATTTAATTATTCCTAGTGCTTATCTTTTACAGGCTGCTTTCGAATCTCTTTGTAAAATTGGATTGTATTGGTGACAAATGAATTTGAAAAGTTTGGAAAAGTACCAATTGATTGAATATATTAGACACGTATCTGACTATTTTGGTTCAAAATATTTAAAGGATTGCGAATTCATGCATGTATTATATGCAAGTAATAATTAGTGTCATATAAATAATATTAAGAGATTACGACCAATACTTTTTTAAAAAAAAAAACAGTAAATGATTTTGTAGAATGAAAGCATCTTTTATCACAACCAGTGACTGAATACACCAATAATAAGTAGTCTCATTTATAATTAAAGAGGTTTTCTGCATGAAATAAGTGATTATATAACAGAGCTGGTGCGATGCTCTTAGCGAGTAAAGATGATTCTGAACATATGATTCGTTGAATTTTCACCTAACTAGCCAAGAAAAGGTCGAGAGTCATTGTTTTGAATGATTTAAAAGTCTATCTACTCACGCACTATCTGTCTATGAATGAGGTTTCAACTTTCAACCAATCCATGTATTATTCTATATTCAACTGCCACTGGAATCTTACAAATAGATATAATTTGTAAAATGTATACTTTTAATCATAGGACTTTGTTGCATTGAACTTCAGCAGTCATATGAGATTTATTTTTTAAATTAAAATGTTTTCCAGTAACATTTGAACAATTTTGTTCACCATTACCCTAAAAAATAAGACCATGCTTTAAAAATAAAAACAAATCTTTATCAAATAAATATAATAAACTCAAATCATAAATTTGAAAAGTAAACCAAATTCCCGTCTAGTAAATAATAATAATACCAAAAATTGACCCAATGAGCATAACAGTGCAAATATAAACAGTAAGGCACAAGGCCCATGCTCGGATTTGCTCATAAGAACAAAAGATACTACCTCCAAAGGTCAAATTAGAGAAGGGAAATCAACTTTCTTATATTATCGAAAGTCAAAACAAAACATCAAAACCCTATTTCAAGACTGAAAACAAAAAACCGAGAGAAAATAGAAAATGAAAATAAAATAAGATGATATTTATATAATTAAAACTGAAAATAGAAAATGGAAACAAGAAACGAATAGACATTAAACTGGTTTAAATATTGCATTTTATGTGTAATTCGGAAAGCAATACAAAGACCGAATCCATTATTTTTTCCAGACCAAATTTCAGACAAAATTCTTTATATGAATAAACCACAAAATCAAGATACATTGCTTTACAAATCTTCTAGTCCACTCAACCACCTTCCTTTCATGTTCATATGCTACTTTCTCCCGCAGGTGAGGAGACAATGTCTTGTGATGCATATGATCCTGCATTTGAAACTTGGTGACATCATGGTTAAAAAAAAAACAAGAAAATGAAACTTAGAATAGGCTAATTGGACCTTTTCTTCTCATGTTTTTTTTTTTCAAATTTTATTATATTTTTTAAAAAAACAAAAAACAATGATAATAAAATAAACATCCAAACAAATTAGAGGGTTCACGGTTGTAGTTTTGAAGGCAAGTGTCTTTGCTGGTTTCTGAATATACAAAGTTAATAATTGGATGGGTTGTGTTACATATTTCAACAAGAGAAGAGTACAAATAACACAAAACTATAAAACGAACGATATATAGATTGAAAACATGATCAAATTGATATTCTAATGTATGCATGAACTTAAATCAAGCTATTTTCTGAAAATTAAAATAAGTATATACATTTTGATGTTGTTATCTTCACTCAGAGCTAGCCACCATGGTGAATTTGGATTATCACATTTATCTTCGATGGAGATGGCTACTTTGCCGGATAGTGTTTAGGACACATGTTAATGAGATTCTCAAGATCTTCGACTCTAAGATCTTTCAAAGGAGAAAGTAAGATTTGGTTCTCATGTTGGAGAGATGAATGATCCATATGACATTCATCAAATACATATTTCAACTTAAGAACTATTCCTATTAATATCTCTTGTAACTTCACAAGTCCTTTAGCATAATAGCTTGGGAATAAAATGAAAATTTTCTGGAGCTAGAATTAATTCCTTATTTGTATTAGAATTATGTTCTCTTCCACTTTCAATTTATTAGAAAGTTTCACGTTGATCAGAGGTGAGGTCTACCATGGATATATAATAAGAAAGAAAATCTCACCTTATAAATTAGCTTTTAGGGTTGAGTAAAGTCCCACCTCAAATCCTGTTAAGCTCTTTATGAAAGAAATGTCGAGAACATAAGTTTGATTTATAGCAACAAAAATCTTAAGTTTATTATCCCTTTATTTAAGTGTTACATGTGATAAATCCAATGAATCTTTAACCATAATATCAAGAAGAAGAATTTCAAGGTTTGTCGAGTGGCTTGTCAAGATTTACCTAAATTTTGTTACCATTTGATCTAACTGCTATCAATACGACTACATCACAATGTCATACATTTTCACATAGTCTTCTTCTTTTCAAACATGGTAATGCAACAACAAATAAGAATCTAAAAGTTTATTTATGCTTACTTGGATTCGGCTCCTCACAAACTCTAACAAATACCTCCCTCCCAAACCCAATCCACTTACTTATGGATCAAACCTTCTATTGGGATGTCATAGTCTTCAAGAAACATAAAACAAATCAAGAAGAGAAACTATGCTTCTTTGTTGCTCAAATAATCATAGCTTAACTTAAGACAACTTAAACTGCTCTCAAGCCCTCTTCCATATGATCATCAATTTCCTTTGAATGCATCAAGCTACTTAATGCCACCTCTCACTCAGCATTAGATTTTCCTTTTTGTTGGAAATAGACATGTTGAGAATTTTCCCAAGTCCTTTAACATCTTCCTTGACCATATAGCATGGTTCAAAGTAGAGGCAACAACAATATACTTTACTTCTACTATTGATTGAGTTGTAGTTTTTTGTTCCCTAGAGCTCCAGCTAAAAAAACCTATTTCCAAGAAAAATAAGTATTTAGAAGTGCCTTTAGAATCATCAATACAATTATCCCAATCACTATCAAAGTCGTCCATCCACTTCATGGTATTTTCTGCAGATTTTGAAAAAAAAAATTCCAAGTTTGTTGGTTCCTTTAATATATCTTAAATACTCTTTTAGCTGCAGCAAATTGAGTTTTTCTAGGTGAATGTATAAACTTAGAGAGAAAACTTACAACAAATAGAATGTCAAGCTTGCTTGTGATGAGGTATAGGAGGCTACCAATCAAGCTTCTATACATACTGTCATCCATTTTTTTAGAATTCTCATCTTTGTCAAGTTTCAAACCAATGGTAATTGAAGTGCTTATAGATTTGCAGTCTTGCATTTTGAACCTATCTAGTATTTCATAAACATATTTGTTTTAACATACAAAAATGCCACCGTCTTGACTCCAAGATCAATCATTTCAAAGACTTTCTTCATTTCATGCTTGACCTTTTGAATTAGTTCAACTTTGCTTCCTGTCACAAGAATGTCATCTACATAAATTAACACAATTAAAGACTCATCACCAATGACTCTAACATACAAAGTGACTTCACTTTGGCTTCTTCCGAAACCAAATTAGATGAGATGATTGTCCGTTTTTTCATACCATGCTCTCAGGGCTTGTTTTAGTCCATACAGGACTTTTTTTAAAAGATATGCTTGATCTTCTATACCAAGAGTTGAGAAAATATTTAGCTGCTCTACATAGATCTCTTCAACAAGCAAATTATTTAAGAAGGCTGATTTGACATCAAGTTAATGAATCTGCCATGAATTGTGAGCTGCAAAAGTAAGAAGAAGCTTGGTTGTATCATACCTTGCTACTGGTGCAAATGTTTCTTAGAAGTCTATATCCTACTTTTATGCATAACCCTTCACCACCAAACTAGCTTTATGTTTGCAAATTGACCCATCAGAATTAACTTTTATTTTGAAAACCCATTTTACACTATCACTTTGTCATTTGTAGGCCTATCAACAAGCTACCAAGTTCCATTTTTGTTGATCATGTCTAATTCTTCTTACACAACTCTCCTCCATGTTTAAGTCTTCTAATTCAATATAACTTGTTGGTTCAAAGATGACCAAGCTACACCTTTGATAAATATCTTCCAAAGTTCTGGTGCTCCTTACTAGAAGGTCATCCACCAGCTCATTTATTACAAGTTGAGGTTGTTTATTTGGAAATAATTTAGAATGAGTTTCCTTGTGATTTTTCCAAAATTCAGACAGTTTCCTCATAAAATTTTACTTCTCTAGTCAAAATTATTTTCTTATTTTTAAACAAAAAATTCTATAACCCTTGATTAATGAACTTTAGCCCATGAAAATATTTTTGTAAACCTTATTATCCAATTTACTTCTTTTAAATTTTGGCACTTGATAATAGCATATACACCCAAAGATTTCGAGATGGTGCATTGAAGACTTGTTATCACACCAAGCTTCATATGGAATCTTATCTCGTAAGGACTTTGTAGGGTGTCTTTTCCTCAAATAATAGAGGTATTGAATGCCTCAACCCAAAACAGCTTTGGCATTTATTTTTCAATCAAAAGAAGGTTATCTATTTTCATTACTTTCTTTTCTTCCTTTTAGATACATCATTTTGTTATGGTGTGTATGGTAAGGTCAATTGATGTTAAATGTTGCATTATTACAAAATTCTACAAATTTGGTAGAAGTATATTCTCCACATTGTCAGATCTTAAAACTTTAATTTTCAAATTGGATTGATTTTCCATTAAATCTTTAAATTGTTTAAAAATATTAAAGACTTCACTCTTAAGTTTAATGAAATAAATCTAACACGTTCTAATGTAATCATTGACGAAGAAGAGAAAATATTTGTTACCACTTATGAATTCAATTTTCATTGGGTCACATACATCAATATGGATAAGTTGAAGTTTCTACTTAGCTCTTCATTCTTCATTTACTTGAAATGAAAATTTTGTTTGCTTACCTTGCTAACAAGTCCCATAATCTTGAGCATCATATAAGGTTTCAAGTTTATTTATTACTAATTCCTTCTTGTTCATTTCTGTAATATGCTTCTAGGATTAGGATGATCGAGTCTTTTGTACCATAGATTTGTAATTGTTTGTGAAGCATCAATATAGGCTTGTTTAGATATTTATTCATCTTGACGCAAAATAATTCTACACTAAAGGGATCAAAACAGTGCATCTGTGATCCTTAAAATATATGAGTAATTCTTTTTGAGCATTTATCCAACACTTAATAGATTTTGGCTAATATAAGATATGTATAAAATATTAGGAATAGTTTTGATACTTGAGGTTGTTGAAACAACCATTGATCCTTTGTCTGTGACTTTCAAAAAAACTCTCTATTTTCTACCTTTACTCTAGACTTGTAAGTATCATCAAGGAAATTGAACCATCCCAAAATCATTTCATAGGTGGTGTGTACAACCGCTATAAAAAAAACCAAGCATCAGATAAGTCATTTGTTGAGAAGCACGAAATTACAAAGAGTTACTCCTTATGTGCATCAACCACTTTTGTCAGTTGTGCTTGTAAAGGTCTAGAGATTTTGTGTTTAGATTTACAGAGCTTGGTTACATGCTCCAACTATTTATATTTTTTATACGAACCAAAAAAAATAATAATGGAGAATGAAGAAGATAAAAAGAAATATCTCCAACAAGGGTTTGAAGGTCCTATGACGGGGTCAAAACTAAAGAAAGTCAAAAAAGTCTTAAATCATATAGTCATAACTATGTTTAAGGCAACCCAAGATATAGAAGATTTAGATGATTTAGAATGAATATTTAGAAGAGGAAAACCAAGTTTAACTTATTTTAACACAATCCTTGTTTCATTTATGTTTTGGGTTAGAACTTTATGTGTACTCTAATGATTAATAACATAGGTTTAGTTTATTATGTTAATGGACTTGGTTGTAATGGTTATTATGCCTTTTTATGATTTGTTTAATTTTATTTCACTATGTTAGTGGACCAGACCTTAATGACTATTAAACATTTAAGGTTTTAATTTTATTATAAATACTCATGTAATTATCTTAAGAAAACAATTTTGATGATAATAAGAATTGAAATTTTTCCTCTTGAGGGAGCTTATGTGCCTCTTAGGGTTCTTGGAAAGAACCATTGTTTGGATCGGGTTCTTGGAAAGAACCATCGTTTGGATCTTATCAAGGGTTTCTTATACTCTTGTGGTGATTCGACGACGAGCTTATCATTTTCTTTTTTCCATAAAATTAAGGCTGTGACATTTTTCCTTATTCCTTCTCTTTTCCATCTTTTATTCTTACAATTATCAAAATCCTAATTTTGATTTGTTTCCATGGTAATCCCACTTTTTTTTATCTAAGTGAACCAACTCAAGGAAAGATTCATTTAATTCACATCAATTTTCAAACACACCGCATCAAGCCTCCACCAACAATACTTATCCATATATGTTGCTTTCTTACAATGTTTGTAGAGAGGAAACGATCTTTGTTATGAATCATTGTTGCTTCCATCATCATGTTTATAATTATTCTTTTGGTTGAGTTACTGATTTCCTTTACCAAAATGTTGCAAACCTCTTGAGACTCTTCAAGAAAGAAAATTTTGGATTCAAACCTCCTGAGAAGAGTTATCAAAACTTTCTTTGCAATCCTTTTGTTTGCAAAGTTTTCACCAAGTAGTCTAATGTTATTAATAATTAAAGAGATTTAATCAGCATACTTACCAATTATTTCATCCTCATGCATATTCATAGATTCAAATTCACATTTCAAGTTCAGCACCTGCATTTGACATGTTCTACCATTGCTTTCATATTCTTCTTTTAATCTGTTGCAAACCTTCTTTATTGTTTTACAAGCCATGATCCTATAAAATATAGTTTACCACAAAATTTTGAATAATAGACTTGATGATATGAATTAATAAGGTGGCCCAATCTTTACAACATAAGTTAAATAAGAAAATTATAAAATAATAAATAAAAGATAATTAAATGGTTCAATGACTTGACACGAACAAACAGTCAACCAATGTTTAGGAAACGTAACCTGCTACTTAGATCTCTTGCCTAACTATGAACATGAGATAATTAATTCACACAACAATGCATATGGGTTGAAGTACGAACTAAGGATTTTTATGAATTTAAGTCACCAACCTCATAAGAAAGATTGATAAGACAAGGTTTCACAAGAGTAAAGGAAGATAGAATCCTTACAATAGAGAAAATTTCTTATTTAGATGAATAAAAACTTTGATCTCTCGTTCCATTGCTCATAGAAGAGCTATTTATATGTGTCAATTACTAATATAAGGAAACTATAACTAAATTTTAATAGAATTCTTCAATCTCTACTATGAGAAAATTATGATCAATCCTAATAAAATCTATCTATAATATCATTAAATCTTCAACATATTCCTAATTAAATCTTAGTAAAATAATTTAAACAAATCCTAACAAATTGAAAATTAAATTAATTAAAAATTAATAAAAATCTTAATAAAATAAATAACATATCTTCTTAAATATGTGATTGCTATAGGTAGTTCTTTACATTCCTTACAAATTTTTCATGTTACATCTTTCATTGTCTTGGAGGACATGACATCATTAATGTTTGCATGCTTTTTGAACAAAGTCCAGGATTCATCATTAGATAAAAGGGCAAGATAATCCTTTTTTGACGCTCAATTAAATTACGTGTTTCTTGACAACAAGTGGTTATAAGGATCTTCAATCTTCCCTTGAAATCCTTCTCCAAGAGAATCCCTACGTCTCTCAACTCAAACTGTTCCCATAAATCATCTACTATTATAAGAATTCTCTTCTTTTCTTTTAAATTCACCCATATACGTTATGCTCTTCCCTCTTGTGATTCTTCCTTCAATTCCAAGTTTAACATATCAGCTAGTTTTCCTTGAATATGTTTGATGTTTGGGGTTTGAGACATTGTAATTGATATAACCTTATCAGAAAAATTTAAATCCTCAACCTTTTTACCCATTTCTATTACAAGAGCTGCTTTCTTTGATCCACTCATCTCATACATTCCGATCATATAGCACCAATCATTGTGGAATGCCTTCATGAATTGATCGTAAGCCACTTTTGTTGATTCAAAGTAAACAAAGTTTTCAAATGCCTCATACTGAATGCTTGGAAATGGAGCACGATGACAAAATGGCTCAATATTACTTTGTCCTTTGACTTCCTCTATTTCCTTTAACTTCTTTACCATTTGCTTTTTGTATAAACAATACCTTTTTTCATGGTTGAACACCATCCTTGAAAACAATTGTTGTTTTCTCTCATCCTTGAAGGATCACATAATGTTTAAAACATTGCAACGGAATACAAAGTAATCTTATTTTTCTGTTATGTGTTTAAAATTTATTAAACATTTACATAATAGAAATATGCATATCTCGAATAATATAGTCTTTCAAAAAAATTTCTTTGATTGTGCGAAGAGCCTATGCGTATCCATACCGAGACCAAGTCCTTCTAATCAACATTTTGAGGAAGTGGAAGTTGTATATCGAAAAAAGCCTCTGAAATATTCTAAAGAGGAGTTTGGAAGTACGAGAGACTACTATTCAGAATAGTATGTTATGTATTGGTTATGTTTCTTGTTATTTTTCACTGTATTCCCACATTGCTTTATATAAACATTAAAAATCTATCTCTATCATGTCAATCGAAAATGAAACTGATTAAAAGATATGTTCATCAATTATGAAACCGACTAGAAGATATGTTAGTTAATTATGAAACTAATTAAAAGATATGCAACAATCTTATCCCTTTTTTTGTTAACATCTTCGTGATAACACAGCCAACTATGTATTTGAAATTTAAAATTTAACAGTTTTAATTTTATTCAAAATAAAATTAAAATTTCTTTAATATCATCATATTATTTATTCTAAATGCTAACGAAGAATGTGATAATATTCCACTTGAATAAAAAGTTATTTATTTGATTAAATTAAAATTTTTAAATTTAATTAATTTAAATAATAATTATATTATCCTCTAATAATGATTGGAACACTCGTTGATGTGTGATTTCATAGGTTTAATGTTAAACTGGTAACAAAGTAGTCGTACTAATTTACTAACCAAGGTTGATGTTCATCAATACTCTTCGACGATCAAATAATATAAAGTAAGATTCTTTTACTTTTAACAACCATAAAAAAATAATGAAAACTTTCTTACATTTATTCAGCTTTTAATCAATCTTATAATACAATAAAATTATCAAACTCTAACTAGTTAACTTATAAAAGATTTAAAAAATTTATTTTTTTATTCATTCAATTTCTTTTATGAGAAGGATACTTGTTATAAAACTTAAATTCATTACCATTGACAAATTTTTTCTTAACCAATTATTAATTCTACATATATTTAATTATATTTAATATTTTTTCAACTAACATTTTTAGATATTAAATATCCAAAATTAAGTATACCAAATAATTTTGTTAATTATTATAATAATTTCAAATTAAAAAATTTTTAAATATTATATTTTTTATAAAAATATTCTATTAATAAATTAATAATAATAGTAATCATTATAAATATAATAATAAAATATTTAATATATAAAATTTATTTCTTTCTCCTGGATCTGCCATCTCGCCATCTTTTCTAAAATATTTTTCATATCATTGAGCCACTTTTCCAGACACTTCTCAATTATTTCACTTCTCTCCTTGACTTGTTCAACACGATCTTGCAGGCTATCTCTTTCAAATATGATGTCCTCTTTTTTAAAATATATTTTCTGTCTTTATTTTTATTTATTAAAGTATCATCTAATTTATTTATAAAAATACTATTTAATTTTTATTCTATTTTTAAATTTTTAAAATTTTATAAAAAATTAAAAAAATTAATTTTTATTTTTATTATTTTCTATACAAAATATTAAAAACGTTCTGCGAAGTAAACATCACCTTAATTTCATGGTATAACTTGATTTACCATCAATCACAAACATTTCAAATTGAAACTGTAAGTTTAAGTTTAATTTGGATTGCAACAAACTAATTTTACCGATGAAATAAAATCAACGCATATTCAGAATGAGAAAAATAACACCCCTTAGTCTTGAATATCTCAAGAATAAGATGCACTGTAAGTTTGGTTTAGTTGGGAATCATTGATTCAGATATGAGGACTTTTGCTTGTCACTTAGCATCAAATACACTGTTCTCTTTCTAGTCTATAACATTCATCGAACACTACTGATTACACCACCTTCTCTTCAATTTCTTTTTCGGAGAATTAACGTCACATCAAAAGTAAAGTATAGAAAAAAGAAACAATTATGAACGATATTAAATTATATTACGAAAAAAGTCATGATTAGAATATATATTTATTTTAGTACTTTTTTACTATTATATCTTTTATGAAAATTAAAATTTACAAGATAATATAAAAAGAAATCATTGTAATATAAATATAATAATAATAATAATAGTAAAAATAATGATAATAAATAATCATAAATGATAATAAAATTATTAACAAAAAGAATAATAATAATGTTAATAATAATAAAAATAAAAATAAACAAAAATTAAAAATAAATATTACATCTAAACATTAAAATAAAAAATAAAATTAACAAATAATAAAAAATAAAAAATATTAATAAAAACAAATTATACTATGAAAAGAACAATTAAATAACGATGATAATATAAAAATAGTAAATAATAAAAAAGATAACAACATATGATAATAAATTACTAATACAATAAAGGTAACAATTAAAAGTATAATATATAATAATAAGAAAATATTACTAATAATAATATTTATGATAATAATAATAACAAACAAAATAAAAGTTGAAGATAATTAATATAAAATATTAAAATAAAATAATAATAATAATAATTTAAATTGTTATACATCCTTTAAAAAAATTTATATTTATTTTATTTAAAAATAGTATAAATCTAAGCAACGAATAAGAAAGAAAAAATAACTGATATATATATATATATATATATATATATATATATATATATATATATATATATATATATATATATATATATATATATATATTGAATGTAACTTTTTATGAATGTAGCTCTTCCTTGATGATTGTGAGCCTAAGATAATAAGTGTTCTAACTGGGTGAATGATGCTGTGACAAAATAGATGCAGAATTGCTTACCTTCTTCTATCTATGTTTTGGTTTATATTTTTCTTAAAAGTTTTCCTCTCAAACTTCTTCAGGTTCATTTATTTTCTTTTTTACAATTTTCATGTGTAATTTTTTTTTTACCTCCTCTTTATTTTTTTATTAATCCTTAAAGCGTCTTTAGTTCTTGGGTTATGTACATTTTTTTTATAATTTTAATATATTTAAACTTTATTTAACTTAATTATGCATTTTTTTATAATTTTAAATATGTTGTCCCTTTAAAAAATTAATTTAACTTAATTTTTAGTTTGATTTAAAATTAAAAGTACCGTATAGTGCGTTAAACACAAATAGGTTAGATCTTTATCGAACAAACTTCTAAAGAAATTTGACATGACAATGAATATTCATATCAATGAAGAGGTAGCAACTTTCTTTATTATTGTGTTAATATATAGATTGATTTTTTAGATTTGAAATAAATATATTTTGACTTGTTATATCAGATATGTAATATAAAAAATGTTTAAATAAATAACGATATTTTACATAAGATATTTAAAACATAAAAATAAATAAATAAAATATGTAATATATAATGTGAAAAAAATTTAATTAGAAAATTACAAAAGAAACTTTGGATTTGCAATGAGTAAAATAAGAATGTGTGACCCCTGTTTTGCCTCACCAAGCTCAAAGCCCTCATCCAGTCTCTGTGGCATTTTTCTGGTCTAAATACCATTATAATTATTTTATTTTTTCATTTCCTCCCTTGTTGGATAAACATTATTGCTAATGGAGTATCTAAGGAAATTTTTAAGTGATTTTATTGGTATTTTTCTATTTGGTTAGATATTGATACTTTATTATACGATTTAATTAATATTTAATACGTGTTTTTATTCATTTATATTATTATTATTTTACATTTTTAATGTTTTTATAAAAAAATTATATAATAATTTAAATAAAAATTTCAAACAATTTTAATTCTTTTTACAAATTTATGACATATATATATTTATCCACATTTAAAATAGTATAATTACCTATCTAACTTTCAATCTATCACATTACATATAATTTAAAATTAAATATTAAACTAAAATAATATAAACGTTCAAAATATTGTAAAAATTATGAAAATAAAATATTAAAATGATAATAAATATAAAAATAAATAAAATAATATTTTAATAATTTAAATAATATTTTTTAATTAAAAATAAAATAAGCTAACCGATAACTTATTTGAATTAAAAACAATAAAAATTATTATATAACAAAGGTATTATTATAAAAATTAAGTTATTAACTTCTAATATTATAAAAAAAAATTATTATTATTTTTAAATCAGAAATAAATAAATTTCACCATTATAAAATAAAAATATATTTTCAAAAATATATATTAAAAATTAAAAATATTATCACGATATATTAAAATGATAATTACTATTATGAATGTTTGAAATTATTATAAAGGTTCAATAATTTCTATTATTGTTTAAATACAACAAAGATAAAAATATTTTTAATGAAAATTTAAAAAAATTTAAATATCATAATTTTTATTATAAAATAATTATTGTTATTTAAGTAAACTTTATTATTTTTATATATTTTTATTTTATTAATACTAAATGAATTTTTTATATAAAATAATTTGTTATTATAAAAATATTAAAATAATAATTAAAAAATAAAAAAATACTGAAATTATATTATAATAGTTTATTAAAAATATTATGTAATGAGAAAAATACTTACTAACTATAAATAATACTTGTATAATTTTTTATGATAAAAAACTGAAAAATGAAAACAATAAAGAATTTGAAAAATATTAAATAAGTAAATAAAATTTTAAAAATATAAATAAAATATATTTACTATAATTGTAAATTGTAAAGTCTAAATATTAAATACTATAAAATTATAAGTATAAAATGTTCATAAAAATACCTAGCAATTAAAAAATATTAAAAATCTTAAATAATAAATTATTTTATTAAATTCTTATATTTTTAAGATAACTACTACAAATACACATTTATTATTTATTAATCCCTATGAAATAAATATCAATCATTTTAAATATAAAGGTACAATATAGTTTGTTATTTTTAAACGTAACATTAATTCTAGATTTATAAAATAAAAAATATTTATTGCAATTAAATTTAAAGTATATTAAATAAAAAGAAGAGTGATATATAAAAAATATGATATATATATATATATAAGAAAAAATAAAAAACATAAAATGTACTGTGATAAAGATCTTGTATGAATGTATGATTATAGTTATTTTTATAAAATTTGGATATTAATCTATTTAAGAGATAAACCGACTAAAGAATTAATATGATTAACATATTAGACCAAAAACAATTAGATTCATGGATAATAGAATAGAAATTTCAACAACAACATAAACAAATTATCAACATATGAGAGAAGATCAAAAAGAATTTACCTTAATGGTAGCTGAACTTAAAAAAAGTTTTCATTTAGTCCTTCGATTTTTGATCTGTCTTGCAAAGTCATCCCTCCGTCAATTTTGGCTAGACGACGTGCTGAGTTAGAACGTTAACTGCTGAGGTGGGTCGTTAAGTGCCACGTAAAGGCTACGTAAGTTAATAAAATAATGTCGTTTTGTTACGCAACTTAGTAAATAAGAGCATTGGAGGGAAAATCTTGTACTGTTAACGTTAACGAGGAATTCAAGAAGGAAACCAATTGAAATTCCTTCACAAGACAATTGTGCTAGAGCTAAATTGCTGGAAGCATCATCCTGGAACGTTTGCAGAAAAATGGACAACCAGGTTGGACAACAAAACTTTTCCAAATATTTTGAATTTGGTGGATGGTTAGGGTTTACATTGAAAGACTTTGTTGGATATGGTTTTTTGTGGTCCTTGAGTTTTCAGATTATATTTATTTGTGGAAAAAGGGTTTTGTTGGAAAAGGAAAAATTTGGAGGGTAGTGAATGAAAGTGTGGGAATGTTTGTTTTGGTCTTGATGAATTATGGGATTTTTGAATTGTTTATATAATGTGGTTCCCTGTTCTTTAAAAGTAATATTTGTTTTCTGAAATTGGTACATGCAGAAAATAACAATCTATATACATCATGGTGGGAATTTTGTGGAAGAGGATGGGAGAAGAAGAAGTTATAAATGGGGGCAGGTTGAAGTATAGACTGATTACAATAAAGACACTCTAGATGTATTTAGTTTTAGAAAGTTTGTTGAAGCTTTGAGATATAGGAATGTTATTAAAATTTTCTAGTTGGACCCTTCTCACAGTTTTTGTGATGGCCTGAGAGGTTTGGAATGTGATCGTGATTTAATACAAATGGTGCAGGTAGCAAAGCAAAATGGTGGAACAATTGATATATATTATGAACATTCTGTAGATGAAGTCAATGAAGTAGACCTACATGTGCTTTTACCAAGTTCACAACCGAAAGAAGATGATGGTGATAAGGTTGAGGTTGGCAATGGTGGTGATGGTGGTTAGTGTCTCGAATGAAATGTTTTCTGATGTGGGTATGGTTGATGTGGTTGGTGGCAATGTAGAAGGAAATGATTTGGAATGTTTAGGTGTGGGGAGTGCTGATATACTAGGGGCTGAGTTAGAGGGTATTGATGTTGAAGGGCCTCATTTGCATGATGGTGAGGGTGCTGATGTTGAAGGGCCTCATTTGCATGATGGTGAGGGTGGTGATGTGAAAGGGGATGAATTGGATGGTGCTGATGTGAAGTATGGTGATGTTGTTGGGGTTGATGTGGAGGGTTCAATTTTGGATACAGAAAAATTGGGTGAGGCTGTTGTTGAGGATTTTGATTTAGAAGTGGTCCATATAAAAAAGACTAGTAAGACTGAGGTTAATGCTCCAAGGAAGAGGACTAGGGGTAAGGTTAGTTCTGGTGGAGGTCAAAGTGTGAAGACTAGAATTGAAAAAAAGAAGAAAAATGCAAAAGAGATTATTGCTAGGGATGTTGAAGTTGTCCAGACTAGGGGTGGAAAAAAAAAAGAAGGGGTCTAGAATTGAGGATATTGCTGGTGGTCATGAAGGTGTCCATACTAGGAGTTAAAAATAGAGAAAGACATGTACAGTTGAGGTTACTGGTGGTGGTGATGAAGGTGCCCAAAGTAGGAGTTGAAAAAAGAAAAAAAACATCTGCAATTGAAGTTAGTCCTGCTAGTGATGAAGCTGTCTAAACTAGGAGTGGCAAAAGGAAGAAGAGGGCTATGGGTGGTGAAGGTAGTGGATCAAAAACCAAATAAGAGATGAAAAGTAAGGGAAAGGGAAAGGGAAAGGCAATCATAATGGATGACTCCTCTGAAGGTGAAGAACAAAGTGGAAGAAATGACATTGAGGAATAAACATTTTAGAGGTAAGAAGAACTCAGAACACCTCTAGAGTCTGATGATGAAACATACAGTAAAGAAGTTTACCCTCAATTTAATGAGGAAGTCAAGTTTGGTAATGTCAAATTAAAACTTGGGATGGAGTTTCCAACGTTATATTCCTTCAAAGAAGCTGTTAAAGAGTATACAATACAAGTAGGAAGAGAGATTATATGGGTTAAAAATGATAAGAAAAGGGTCAAGGTTGTATGTAAAGAGGAGACTTGTGAATGGACCATATTTTGCAGCTATAACAATTCCCAACACAGTTTCCAAATAAAAACATTCAAGGATACACATAGTTGTGGAAGAGTGTTCAAAAATAAGCAAGCAACTCAAGCTTGGGTGACAAGGAAACTTGTTAAAAAGTTGAGGAAGGTGAAACATATGAGACACAGTGAGATTGTTGACTTATTTAAAAGCAAATATAGTGTGCACCTGGATGATACAAAATTTTGGAGAGCAAAGAAAGATGTAAAAGGTATTCTCCAGGGAAGTGAAAAGGAATAGTATGCTAAATTATGGGATTATTGTGCAGAACTTTTGAAATGGAACCCAAGATCAACAGTGAAAATGGAACCTAGACCTCAACCTGAGGGTCCACCTGAGTTTCGAAGGCTCTATATATGTCTTGATGGGTGTAAAAAGGGTTTCAAAACTGGTTGTAGACCTTTAATTGGTCTTGATGGTGCTTTTCTGAAGGATTATTATGGTGGCCAACTGTTATAAGTTGTGACTCAAGATGCAAATAACCACATTTGGGTACTAGCTTATGCAGTGGTTGATATTAAGAACAAAGACAATTGGAATTGGTTTTTGACCCACCTGCATGAGGGTATTGGTGATTACCTCTTATCAGGAAACGTACAAAAATCATATTGAGGCATTGCCAGGGAAGGAATACTGGGATATTACTGACTAGATCCCACCAATTCCACCTAAGATGAGAAAGAGAATTGGAAGGCCAAAAAAGAAAAGGAAGAAGGACCAAAATAAAGACACAAGCAAACCTCACAAGTTAAAAAGAAAGTTAAAGGAATTTAATTGTAGGGTTTGTGGACAGCCTAACCATAACAAGTAGACGTGTCCTGTTGCAAAGCAACAAAAGCTAGAACAATTGCAATGCCAACAAGTGCATTCAGTTGGTGATGTTGTACTTGGTGTTGGATCACATGGTGGAAGCCTTGATGGACATGTTGCTATAGATGGTGGACCTAATCTGGATCTGCAAAGCAAACTGTTGGGCATGCTGCTACACATGTTGGATCTAGTTCTGGAACTGCATGATTAACAATTGGGCCTACTGATGTACCTTCTGCAGTTGCTGAGCAAACAGTTGGGCCTACTCATGTACCTTCTGGACCTGCTAAGCAAAGTGTTGGGCCAGCTAATGTACTTCCTGCAGTTGCTGACCAAACTGTTGGGCCTCCTGATGTACCTTTTAGGCCTGCTGAGCAAACTGTTGGGCCAGATGTACTTCTTGGAACTGCTGGACAAAGTGAAGGGCCTATACATGATGAGATGGAAATCTCTCAATCCCAACCACCACCACCTGAAATTGAGTCTCCAAAGAAACATAAACAATTTGGTAGGCCTAAGTTACCCATCAAAAAAGCAAGTGTAGCACACTCAAGTGCAGAACAAAAAGACATTCAAGGGTCATCTCCACTAGCAACACAACTAGTTGCACATGTTGAAGATGATGCTAAGGCTAGAAAGTTTATGCCAACCCCAAATTTAAGGGGTTGAACTTCTTAATGTAATAGAACTGGTTGAACTCATTATTGTGATCTTTTTTTTTTTTATGTACATCATCTACGAATGGTGTTTACTTTTGTTATGGGTGTTTATGACTGATTATTATGATCAAATCCAATTACCTTGTATATTCATACTTTAATGTTAATTCTATCATTATTATAATTTTGCATATTTTTTTATTCTTCGTTTATGTGTGCAATTGCCATCAAATTCAATTACCATCTATATTCAATGTATTCTTCTTTTCCATTCTTCTATTGTAATAATACAAAGATGTGACAAAATGGATAACATTGCATTTCATTCCATAATTTTCAAGTACATCCTAGTAGCTTCATTACATTGACCAAACTTGAACAAAAGTCTACATATCTACTTACACCTATGAACCTAATTCCTTACAAAATCCCAAATAAAATGATTTCTACATTAAACAAATCACTAAAGGGAAAAACTAGTATACACTAGTTATCACCTTGCAAATGGGTCCTCCACCACATACACCTTTCAACCTAATTTCTTACAAAATTCCAACCAAAATGACAAATCATCAACCCACACAAAAAAATGACTATCAAACTCAATTTCCTAATTTCAAATTCCAAGGACTTAATCTCCTTTGCTAGATTCTTCAACAATTTTTCTTCATCATTTGCACCAACACCAACTTGCATGGTAGATATAGCTTCAAAACCAATATCAAAATTATTTTCTAGAACATCATCATCATCATACCAGAGGAAGAATCCACATCTTTCTTCCACCTCAAAATAAACATCTTATACTTGTTAATAACTTTAGAGATGAAGCACAATCATGGTAAACAAAAAATATTTTGCAATAAATATCCACTGACCTTCATTTTTGGACAACCAAAGAATAATTTTCCAGGATTTTTGTCTAAACCAGAAACCCTTATCACAGTCTTGAGTTTACAATAACATTTTACATGTTCACTTCTCTTCTTACCAGCCTGCAAGGTTCCAGAACTCTAGCTCCGAATTAACTTTTTATCCTTGTACATTCCACTATTAATCAAAGAAATAAAGAAGAATAACTAACCAATTTCACCAATTTATGAAGTTTCAATTTAAAGAAGAAGATATTCCTTTTCTAAACCTAATAATGACTTCTGAACATTGTGAAGAAGATGATGTCTTTTTCAGCATTTATAACAGCTACTGAGTTGCCCAACAAAACGACATCATTTTATTAACTTATATGACCTTTACGTGGCATTTAACGATCCACCTCAGCAGTTAATGTTCCAACTCAGTATGTCGTCAGACTAAAATTGACGAAGGGACGAATTTGTAAGACGGATCAAAAAGTGAAGGATTAAATGAAGACTTTTTTTAAGTTGAGGACCAATTTTCTATATCATTACTAACTTAAAAACTAATTTGACCTTTACTCATGAGTAGAATATAAAAAATAATATAAAAATATTTTTATAACCTTAAAACTAAAAATTATTATAAATTATGTAAGTGTTAAGAAATTTTTTATATAATCTTTAGTTAATTTATATAAATAAAAATGATAAAATTACATTTATAATTTGTTAAAACTACCGGTGAAAATGGATGCAAGTCGAAAAAGTTACACTTTTTACCTCACTAATAAACAAAACTGAACAAAATTAATAGAGAGCAGCATTTATTAATATTAAATAGAACTTATTCATTGAATAAAGATAATTTTAGAATAATGATTATAATATATTTGTATATTGATATTTATTTTAATTTTTTAATTTCATGAAATTTAATAATTGTAATGAACAATATAAATTACTTTTAAATAAATATTGATAATAATTTTTACCGTTTCAAATTAAATTTTTTTATGACAATTAAAAATCATTATAAATATTTATTTAAAAATAATATATTATGATTTTTGCCACCACAAAATTATAGAACCAGAATGGATCTGGGTGTGTCTATGATTTTAATGTGACTCAAATAAAGACATTATACGTGGCCGCACTACGACAAAATCTGTTAGCAAAAGGTTCCGTGACTGACCTCGCAAGTATTTCAATTTCAGTCTCTGATAATACACTGCCATTATATCATGCCTTATCTGTGTGTCTGCCTGTCTGGTCCCAAAATCAAAGCTTTTATTTTATTTTTTTAATATACTAATATGGAAATGAATCAAATTTGATTGTAATAGTATAAGCTATAAATATGGGTAATATACGCTTGAACTCCATCCCACCATGTCAACATTCCTGATCAAAATTGAAATAATAACATTAAAAAATTGTGTATTTTATAATTGAATTAATTTTTGCATTTTAATGTAATATATATATATATGTTTATTTAGATTAATTTATATATTATAAAAATATTTATCAGTTCAAATCAATGGCATTAAAATTATTTATATTTAGTGTCAAATATATTACAACTGAATTCAACTTAATTGATGTGAAATATTATAATTAACTCTAAATTTTCAGTATAAATTATTTCAAATTTTTTAAGTATAAATCCATTGAATAGATTATTAAAGTTAATTTTTAAAGTTTAACTAAAAAATAAACAAAAGGAAGTAATGTATAAATTTAAATAGTTCATAATTATCATAGAAAATGTAAATTCATTAACATTCATTTAACTGAAGAAAAATTTTCAAGCTCTAAACTGTATTAAAAGTTTAAAAATTATACCTAATTTAAATAGTACTTATTAGGTAAAAAAGAAAAAGCACATATGTTAAGAAAATAATTTATGTTGTAATTTTTTTTAAAAATTATTTATGTTTTAATTTATTTTTTATCTTTTATTTTTTATTATTATTGATAATAATTAGATAGACATAAAAGCATATATATAAAAAATAATGAATTTAAAAAAAAAATCTAAGTGGGTAGATAAATTGAAGTAAATTTTTTAAGACAAATAAAAAAAACAGAAAGAGTATCATTTTTGGTATAAAATATTTATGATCCAGAAATAAAAACGTAAATTTGACGTTTAAATTTTCATTAAAAATTTACAAATACTACAGATAAACTTTTCTCCAAATAATTTTTTTTAAATTTTACTGAAAATTCAGTCATGCTAAAATTCTGACTATTAAATTAAATTAACAATATACTAATATACACTAAAAAAAGATCATATCAAAGAACATTTTATGAATGTTAATTAATGAATATTTAATATATCTTATTAATTATTTATTCAATATTTTTTAGTTCTGTTTTTATTCCTTACAACAAAGTTTATTTTAATTCTTAATTTTATAAAAAATCGTTTATTTCAATTATTTAGTTTTATATGCATTGTGATTTAATATATAAAGTTAAAATAAACGACGTTTAGTAGAATTATTAAAAGGAATTACTAAATTATTAATAAATATTTTTTTAGCTTTCAATTCTGAACTGATATATGTTCATACGCAATTAGCATTCTGCTTTCGTAAGAAATTCTCGTATCTGGAACACTTCACTCTTCGTTCTTATCTGATGACCTTATGATATATTATTTTATAGCGCATCATCTAGGAGTGTGAGCTATATAATAGAAATCTCCATCACTTTTCCATCATCACTGTGTCTCAGTCAGAGTATGAGTATCTATGTCTATAAATTAAGTAATTTGATTTTCACTTTCTGATTCAAGTACTCATAATTATTTTCATTTGTTGCAAATTGAGTTGCAGGGAAATGGGTTCGGATAACAAAAGTTTGGAGTTTCTGAATGAGATCGGTTTAGGTTCCTCCAATGTTGGCTCTTACATTAATGGCCAATGGAAAGCCACCGGTTCTTCCGTCACTTCTCTTAATCCTTCTAACAATCAGGTTCAGTTTACATTCTCTCTCTATGTTTTAGAATTCTTCAAATGTTTGAAGGAGTTTTGAAGGCAACTTTGATGTACCGCAACTCAAAGGAAACTGTATTTATAGTAACAATTCCTCTCAATTTGGATGTAATTGAATTGAACGCAAAGGAATATTAATTTTTTTTTGAAAAATTTATTTATTTATTTATTTATTTTTACCAAAACTGAAATCTGAGATGAAAGTAGAGCGAATTTGAGCTTGATTGCGTAATAGTTTGGTTCTTTTGGCTTTTCTTGTCATGAAATGAGTATGATTACTTTTGATTTGAAATTAGGCTATTGCTGAAGTGACCGAAGCAACTTTGCAAGATTATGAGGAGGGATTGCAAGCTTGCAGCGAAGCAGCTAAGATATGGATGACTGTGAGTTTTTTATTTTTTATTTTTTAAATGTTTTTCTTTGCTTTTTAAGACTAATTTTATTAATTTAATTTGAAGTTTTTTGGTGAGTTCTATTGTTGTGTTTTAATAGCTAGTACTGCATCATGTATTGGAAACTAAATGGGATGCACTTGTAATGCTGTTGCAGGTTCCAGCACCAAAGAGAGGTGAGATTGTGAGACAGATTGGTGAAGCATTAAGAGCCAAATTGGATCCTCTGGGTAGGTTGGTGGCTCTTGAGATGGGCAAAATTCTTCCAGAAGGAATTGGGGAGGTTCAGGTATCACAGATCTATTCATTCTGCATCTTACATTCAGTCTTTTGGTAAATTGCTTATACTTCAAAATTGTTCAATATTCACCGCTACTTCTTGGCCTACACCCTATTCTCGGTTCTCTGACGATGGTCACTTCTCAAAGTTACTTCATGCTCTTTTGAGGGCATTCCATAAATTTTTGGTTTCTATAGGCTAACTGCACTCTGAAAACATTTTAGTTCTTTTTCTAATCAAGCGCAGAACTAAATCAATCATATGCACTGTAAAAGAGAAAATTACTATGGGAAAAGTTATTTACACAGAACTCTCGCATATAATATAATCTGTAATCTTTCATTCTACCCATTACAGGAAATTATTGATATGTGTGATTATGCTGTTGGGCTAAGTCGACAATTGAATGGATCGATTATACCATCAGAACGTAAGATCGTTTATCTACATTGATTGTTCATCTTTTCTTTATAATCCTTCTTGTTACATATTTGCAATAATTTGTAACTAGAGATCCTTTGTTTAGATACTACTTTCTTTCCAAGTTCTTCTAGTTTTAAGTTACTATTTTCTTTTACTTGTTTGTTTTACAGGTCCAGATCATATGATGTTTGAGGTGCATAAACTTTATTCACTGACTTCTTAGACTTTTTAAAATGAGAGGTATAATATTAACTGTAATGCATACGTTAACACCTCAGATGTGGAATCCACTGGGAATAGTTGGTGTAATCACTGCTTTCAACTTTCCATGTGCTGTTCTAGGTATGTTTTTCTCAGCCCGCTTTAATGCACATAGCAACAAATTCCTCTGGATCTTAGATATCGTATCAACATTATATATAGGTTTGTGCTTTGGTTTGGTACCTTTGAATTAGGAAGGGTATTGGTACCCATTTTAGGTGTCTCTCTAAAAACATGTATCAGTAGTTAACCAGCATCAAGAAGGTCGTATTTTGGTTTTAAAATTTTTTGAGTAAATTTTATTGCAATCTAACCCTTGGAGGTGGTTAATCCCTTTAAATTTGTCTCTGTTATTTCCTTTTTCCAACTCCTCGTGTTTGATGGAGTCAACTACTCGTCATTGATCCAGGATTAATAACTATGGTGTTCATTTTATTTTTTGTTAGATTGCTATTCAGATTGCAATTTGCAAATATATCAAGAAAGGAAATCAGAACCTAAGACTAATTCTTGTCCAATTGATGTTACTATTCCTTCCTGTTCGGTTTGCTTGGACTGTGAATCGTGTGACTAACTTTGAACTTACTCTGCCTTAATTGCAAGTTGAGATTTGCAACTTGTGAAGAGGTTGTATCTAATTGAAAGGAAAAGTGAATTAGTTCCCCAATTGAAGTTCAGAGTAGATTTCCCACTTTTTGTTTTCCATCTTTTCAGTTTCAGATTGTTTCTGTAATCTATATATAAACTGTAGCTCTGTACAGTCTATAACATATATTGAATAGCCATTTTTAGCTTGATTACTTTATATTGTGAAAAAGGAATAAGTTGGTGATGAGTACTGTTGCCGCTCGATTTTGTACACTGACAACCACCCCCATCTCAGTCGCACCCCTTGTATTCACGTTCCTTTCCTTTCACCAACCGGTGTTCTGTACACTGACAATACTCTCCCACCATATCACTGGTGTCATGTGCGACACACTGGCTTTCAGTCACTCCCCTCACTGATCCATTCACAAAGCCTCCTTCTGCTGTTGAATTGGTCTTGATTCATGCAAATCATTCGCTTCTTTGAAATGCTCCTCACCTAATCAAAAAGAGGATCAGGGTTCTTGTGTTTTAATTTTGGTAAAAGCTCCTTTAAGTAAATACTTTCCTGTCCTTTAGACTTTGGAGGCTTTCTAGCAAATAAAGAAATTATCTTTTTCAGAATTTTAACAAAAAAAATAAAATAGGAAACTGTAAATGACATGGAAAACATAATAATACATGTAAATTCCTCACTGTGTGATGTAAGATGGGTACCTATACCCACCCCAATTCAAAGGTACTGAAGAATCTGTCTTGTATATAATCGGTTCAAAAAAGATAATGGATTCATTCACTGTCATCTGGTCATCTAATTTTATGAATGTATTATAAACTTCACCTGAAAGTTTGGTACATTTATCTAGGAGTGATTTTATTATGTAATCAACTTGATTGTGAAATATCTTTCGGATAAAATTTTATATTATCATCATTTCATTAAGCTTGTTATTATCCAATTCATCACCACATTTGGCTCACTCTTTACTATCTCTGTCCTTTTCCATTCAGTGCATTTCCATCTGGTGATATATTTTAGCTTTTTGTAATGAGTTAGGTGCTCTTCAATCATATAATACAAAATAATTAAGATTAGGTATTGTGACTTCAAACCATTGTCAATTAAACATACTATTGGTGTCATTATTGATCCCTACATTGATCCTACTATTGGTGTCATTATTGGTGCTGACATACATAAGCAAATAGCTTTCATGAAGTTTTTTCATCTAGTTTGACCGCATTCTGCATTATATGATCCACTTTCTATACTCTGGAAAGTTTTTGATGCTTTTGTTTTAATTAAAAATTTAAAACTTGTTCATTTCCATTGTGCCTCAGGATGGAATGCTTGCATTGCATTAGTCTGTGGTAACTGTGTTGTGTGGTAAGTCTATGTATCTATCTCTATATATTTTGAGATTAATCAACTGGCCATTTTTAAGTCAGATCACGATTATTTTGTTAATGATCAAATTATCTTCGTTGGTGCCAATGATGAACTATATGACCTCTATGCAGATCTGTTTGAATTTTTTGAGATATATTCTCTTGTTAGCTTCATCTGAAGTGTTTCAAATTTTCAATGACAGTTGTGTTATCTTTTTAATTTAACTTTTTCTGATTACCACATGCATTAAAGGAAGGGTGCTCCAACGACTCCTTTGGTAACTATTGCTGTGACAAAGCTAGTAGCTGAAGTTCTTGAGAGGAACAATTTACCTGGTGCAATATTCACCTCTTTCTGTGGAGGTGCTGATATTGGTCAGGCAATAGCAAAAGATACACGCATTCCCCTGGTTTCATTTACGGGAAGTTCAAAGGTACTTCTTTGTGTACCGAGCTGGACATAACGTCTTAAACAGGAGACATAATTATACTAATCGAATGATATATATAATTTCTATGTTGTGTTAAAGATATAGTTGTCACCTGAATGGTGGCTTTAGTACTAGTGGTAATTAGTCTTGTAGTAACTCTTTATAAAGATATGTGATATCTAATACACTAAAACATCACCTCTTTAGTGCAGTAGCTGTATGTGTCATGTTCTGTATAATCATGTATGTTTCCGTTGTCCCATTATTAAAACACAACTTAGATAAACTGCGTAAATGTTTACTTATTTCAGAATGATTTGGAGATCTACAATCTATGCTGTTGAGTTCATAATGATGCATTCCTGTAATATAGGTGGGCTTGATGGTCCAGCAAACAGTTAATGAGAGATTTGGCAAATGCTTGCTTGAGTTAAGTGGTAACAATGCAATAATAGTGATGGATGATGCAGACATAAAATTGGCTGTACGCTCTATTTTGTTTGCAGCTGTGGGTACTGCTGGTCAGCGGTGTACAACTTGCCGTAGACTGGTATTATAACCAATTTAAAAAATCGAATTTCAGAAATCTAATGCACTCATATGTGATTTTTTAAGGTATATTTATTTTTTAATTTTAGCTGCCTTGTACTGCAGTTTCTGCATGAGAGTATTTACACAAATGTACTGGATCAACTTATTGGAGTCTACAAACAAGTCAAAATTGGGAATCCCTTGGAGAAGGGGACTCTAGTTGGGCCCTTGCATACTCGTTCTTCAGTGGAAAACTTTGAGAAGGGTATCTCAGCCATAAAATCTCAGGCATGTTTCATGTCACTCTTTTCAATTTAAATTAAATATTTAAGCGTGGGGCAGATGCCCCCTGCCCTAAACACAAGATCTTTTAAAAACATATATAAATTTTTTTTAATAACTTATATAAATATATAAGTTATTATTTTAACTATGTATCATTACAAAAAAAATATTATAATTCAACGGTTAAGCCTTAGGTGTCTTTATTAGAGTACTCTTTCTTGAATAGAAATTAAATTATTATAATAGGATTTACATGTTTACTGTAAAAGTGTGATGCATATTGAAGGTAATTCCTTTGGTAAAGGAAATTAATATACCATTGTTGCATCAAACTGTTTGCATAGACCTGTAATGTTTGTACAATTGGTTTTGATTTTTGTTGGACAAAGATTATATAATAAAAGTATAATGTCTAATCTTTTTTCTGTTAAAGAATACATGATACTTTTTTTTAGTGTACCTGAGTTTTAGTTTTGCCCCCTCCCTCATATTTTCTAGATCCACCCGCTTCCATATCTTATCTATAATTTTACTCAGCAGTATATTCAAGCTTTTGCTCATATATGATGGATTTTTGTATTCTGTGTGGAGATGATTTACTTGATAATCTTATTATCAGGGAGGGAAGATCCTAACAGGTGGATCTGTATTAGAGTCAGAAGGAAATTTTGTACAACCAACAATTGTTGAGATTTCTCCAGATGCGTCTGTAGTTAAAGATGAATTGTTTGGTCCAGTTCTATATGTTATGAAATTTCAGGTAGCATATTATCTAAATTTTCATTCATTAAACATGTTTCTTTTGGTGTTAGTTTACGATTGAAGTTCATGATTTTTCTGCTTAGACTCTGGAAGAAGCAATTGACTTGAACAATTCTGTACCTCAAGGATTGAGCAGTTCAATCTTTACAAAAAGACCTGAAGTTATTTTCAAATGGATCGGGTAAGCACTAGTAGACTATTTTTTTTGTCCTATCCTTTAGATCTCTGCTAATGTGTTTGGCTTGCACACTCAAGTACGTACTATAACCCCTTAGTTTGCTTAAATAAAATATTTTGCATGTTCATGTGTGTGAATACGGTGCAGGTCACGAGGTAGTGATTGTGGTATAGTGAATGTGAACATACCAACAAATGGAGCTGAGATTGGTGGCGCCTTTGGTGGAGAAAAGGCAACAGGTGGTGGTCGTGAAGCAGGAAGTGACTCCTGGAAGCAATATATGCGGCGTTCTACCTGGTATGTCTCAGTTGAATTTATGATGATGCATTGGCCCTTGGTTATAAGCTCTGTTGATAATGAATATATCCCCTTTTTCTGTGCATACTCGAAATGACATTATAATTGCTGTTGTTGGCAGTACCATCAATTATGGAAGTGAACTACCGTTAGCTCAGGGAATAAACTTTGGCTAGTATGTGATCCTTCCAAATGAGGATGCCCAAATGCAATGTTTCAGCCAGAGGAGAAAAGTTCTATACCGAACTGTAGTTCTGGCTGACGTGGGCTCAAAGTGTTGTTTTAACAAGCTTGCTGGAAGGATGCCACCTTGACATGATAGTTTCAATGTACTAGATATGTTAAATAAATATCAAATACATTGGGTGCGAAAATTTTTGTTCCCAATTAAAATGCTTGATACAATGATATTAAATATGCCTGCCTGATTTGGATTTTTGTGGTTGGTTATGTTAGGGATTGCTTCTTCTCGTTAAAGCCCCTGCATACATTTCAACATAAGTAAAAATGTTTGTTTAAAATTTTTTAGCATGAATCTATTATGTATTAATAAATTTTATTTTAAGATTTAATTTAATTTAAAATTTATAAAATTTATGAGTTTATTTAAAAATTTATATTTTAAAAAAAATTTATAAACAAATTTAAAAATTATATAAATGATCGGTTAAAAAAATTTTAAATTTTAAATTTACAAAATAAAAAATTTTAAATAAATTTAAAATATATATAATAACTATTTATTTTAGGATATTAAATGATATGTTAGATATAATATACTTTTCTTTCACAATATCATATTGAAAATTAAAAAATAAAAATTAAGAAATGAATTGTAGAAGATAGTTCTATTTTGAAGATAAAGAAAAAATATTTATGATTTATTTTGTTTGAAATTAAAAATTATATATAATAATATAATATAAATATAATATATTAAAATAAATATAAATAAATTTTTAAATAGTCTAAATAATTTCTTTTAAAAATTTAAATTTAAGTTTAATTGTTTATCTAAAAAAAATTTTTAATAAGTTAAAATTTGTCGATTTATTAAATAAATTAACTCAAGTTAAATTTTAATAAAACTGAGTAATAAATTTTATTTAATAATTTTATTTACTTTCATCTTTAAATATAATTCTAATCATTCATCATAAATAAATAGATTGAGTAGATTTTTTTTAAAGTATATTCAAAATATATTTTTTATATTTTAAAATTAAATTTTTGAAATAATTTTTAAAATATTTTTTGAAATTAAAATTTTTAAATATATATTTTTCATTTTGAAATTAAGATTTTGAAATATACTTTTTATATTTTAAAATTAAAATTCTGAAAATAAAAAATAGATTTTACAATTTTAATTTTGAAATGTAAAAAATATATTATAGAACTTTAATTATAAAATGTAAAAAATATATTTTAAAATAAGAATTTCAAAAATATTTAAAAAGTTATGTTGAAAATATAATTTATGAGAATGAAAAATATATTTTAGAATTTTAAAAATTATATTTCAAAGTTAAAATTTTGAAATGTATTGTTTTTACATTTTAAATTTAAATTTAGAAGGTAAGCTGTTAAGGACTTATACATAATTTGCTCGAAGGATGGAAAAAAATTTCCGCCAGACTGGACGGGTTCCAACAAAGACGAAATTCTACTCATGACTTCACAGTTCGACATTTATGCTCATTTTATTTTGGAAAACGAAGAACTGAAAGCGAAACTTTTAATCAAGCTATTAGTTTTAATAATATCCAAGCATTACACTGTTCGAAAAATTCCGCATCTACACCAAAGATCGATGATGGGAATAGACACATGTAAAGTAGAGAAAACAACAGAAAGACAAGATTTACATGGATTAGCACCTCTTGCTTCCATACATTGAAATGCCTCAACAATATCATTTACTATCTCAAATAAAGATTACAGGTTTTTTAGACAAACCAAGAAACCCTTCTCATGTAATGTATCACCTACAAACTTTGGGGGCCCCATTTAGGTTACAAGGAGTGACAATATATATATATATATATATATATATATATATATATATATATATATATATATATATATATATATATATATATGCACGACTTTATAGACAAGTGATGCATGATGAGATGAGACTATATTTTACTTCATCCTTCAGCAATTCCCGGTTAGCCAAATTATTTTGTCATTTGAAATCATGTTGAGTTTGAAATAAATGAACCAAACATCTGTTTCACATAAATTTCTTGTCATCCATTAGGAAGAAAAAAAAAATAGGAAAAAAAATTAGAATAGAAATAGAATAAAAAAATAAGTTGTGTGGATAAAATGAAAAAAAAAATAATGAAAAGACAGATTAGTAATATAAATTTTAATGTATATATATTTTAAAAATGTAAAATTTAACTTTAAAAAAGTTTAATTTTTTTATCAATATAATTTTTATTTTTAAAAATTATTTAATAATTTTAATAATTAAAATAAATAAATAAAAGTTTGGGCCCTTTGTTTTCTCTTCTCTTAAAAGAAGAAAATATTTTCGTAAATTATCCAAAAATTAATTCTTTTCTTTTATATAAGATAAGTACAAATAAAAAAATAAAAAATAAAATCCATCTAACTTCATAAAATAAATTATTTTCATCTTATTTTTTTTTAATTCAAATAAATAATAAATATTCTATCTAATAGAAGATTAAATAATGTCTTATTTTTAATATAAAATGATTATTATATATATAAAAAAATTATTACATTTATTTTTATTTTATTTATAATTATATAATATTTTTTTATATTTTTTTAAAAAATAAAAAATTATCATCCATTAAATTTAGAATATAGATGAATGTAAAATAATTTTGTATATAAATTAATTATTACTCTATTTTTAATATTAGTTTATAACTAATCAACAAAAATCTTCAAATAGGATTTAGAATAATTTTATATTAAAATCTTAAATTCCAACCTTATATATTTTACATTAAAAAAAAAAAAAAACAAAAGATGCGTTGCCATGCCTATGTCACTTCAATGTTCCAATATCCAATGAAATTACTCATGCATGACTTTTACAACTGAGGGACCTGCATGTACCCGAAAATTTATAGATTTGTTGGTAATGTATTTGGTATGGCTTTTTCAGTTAGCTAAGAGATTAATTTGTTAACTATAAACATTGTCTAAAGAAAATAATTCTATTTGGTAAAATAGGTGAAATTATTAGTTCTTAGTTTAAAATGTTACACCGAACATCATTTTAATTTCTTAACTCCTAATTAAAATTATTTATTTATTTATTTTGTCTTGATATTTTTATATTTTTTCCTAGTTCAATTTCAGAAATCTAAATCTTTTTGTAATATTATGTTATTTATTTTTATTATTGAACTGTTATTTTAATTTTTAATATATTTTATCTTTATTGATAAAAAATTGAAATTCTAAAAAATTACTTTTTCATAATCTTGTTTATACAAAAATTGAAACAAAAATATTTTTGATTTAAAAAATAAAAATTTATTTAATTAAATTTTAATATATATATTTTTTTAAAATGAGAAGAAACTTGTGGCAAATAACAAAAATTTTTTAAATAATTGTCACAACATTCATTGTTTCTGAAAATACTAGATCGCTAATCTCTTGTGAAGGGTTTAAGGAAATCATCATATCCAATTTATTTATAATATAAAATATTCAAATTATAATATATTTTTTACTATCTTATTTTATTTAATAAATATATTCATAAATAATAATAAATTAAAAAAATTATAATCCTAATTTATTAGATGATAAATTATTTTAAAAAAATTAAATATAAAACTTTATAATTAATTGAAAATATATTATTATTAAACTTTAAGTTTTGATCTTATAATTAATCTATGTCTTAATCCATGACTTTACCATTTATTTACTAGTTAGATGAATAATTAGTTTTATTAAATATTTTTATTTAATCATTTAATTTATCTTTTAATTTATGAACTAACTTTTAAAATTTTTAAAATTAATTTAGTGACAAAACTTTAAAATTAGAATCATTTACATGATATCCTAAATTTTGAATTAATTACTTTTTTCATTATATATTAAAAAAATTTTAAAAATTTTATACTTTTTCATTTGAATTAGTTTATTTTATTATTCTTTTCAAACATACCGTAATTTAATATTATTTCATTTACACACTTATTTCATGCTAACCTCATTTTCATATATGTATGAAGGGAGCAATGCAATTATTTTTCTACCTATAGTTGGATATATAAACTTAAACTTTCAAATTGACATGCAAAATCATGACTACGAGCTTAAAAATAAATAGTTTGCTTAAAAAATTTATTATTTTTATAATTAATTTATACAAAAAAAATTTAAATTGGTTTTTATTAAATATTTGTAGAAATAACATTTCCTTTACAATCGGTAATGTCGGTTATGTTAATAGAACATTGTTTATAAGACTCAATTATGCTCTGTTTCTGCTTTTCGAAATTTTACATTGCCCTTAATACGTGTCGAATGTGGACACTCTCCATTATTTAAAGTGTCCATATCATAAGGATTTTTTTATGTATTTAGAATCATCGTTAAAAATAATTACATAAAAAGAAAGGTTTATTTATTTAAAAGATCTCTGGATTATGAATAGTGATTATTTTAGAAGACGAAAGTGCGCTAGGAGTAGTTCAAGTGAAGTCACACTCTAATATTATTGGTGGACTATGTGTAAGATAATTTGAAGAGGTATACATATGGGTCAGTCTATGAAACAATTTGAAGAGGTACTGTAATATTTTTTGAACCAGATCCATCATATGTTATAAGTGGATCAGATCAACCTGTGTCATATATATAGTTGTTATCTATGAACAAAAATTTGTTTTAAACGTAGGCTTGGTGATACCATGCATATATTATATTTAAAAAAATTATTTTTAAATTAAAATATTATTGGTTTCTATTTTTTATTTGTTTTAAGTTTGAAATACATTTATAAAAAATTTAGTGTTGTTTTAATTTTGTTAAAGCTTGAATTTATTTCTATTATGATTTAAAGTTTTTATCATAGTTTTTGTTGTGTTTTTTCTAATTTTTAATATTAACTAATTTATTTTAAAAAGACTTAAGAAAATAACTGTGGTGTATGTAGTTTTAAAAATTTGTTTTAAAAAGAGTGAAATCATTATTATTGTATATTCAAATGGTAAAATTTTTGAAAGAGATAATGAGCTTAATTTTGAAGGAACTAAAAAGTAATTCATATTAGAAGAGATATAAGTCTTGGTGAACTTAAACGAAAAATTATAAAAAAAAATTTAAACTTTCTTCAAATCAAGTGATTTGTTCTTTAGTAGGGAGGTTTTTTTTTTTTATTTCAACTAACAAAATTGAATATAGTATTTTTCAAATAAGTGAGGATTACGATGTTAAATACATGATTAATGCTTATGTACAACAATGATTAATGTTAATATTAGAGATTTATGTTGACATTGATGTGGTTAGGAGTTCGACAATGTTGATATAAGATGGTGGTTTATTATTGAAGTTCAAGAATGTTGTTCTTCAATAGTTGGTAAGTTAATAGATGTATGCATAATTTTTTTTGTTAAAATTTCTTAGCGTTGTTTTAATAATTTGGATGTTGTTTTTTAAGCATATTTTTATAAAGGTGTAAACTTATTAGATGATGATTGTGATGATCCAAATTATGATTTCCACCAACATGGTCAAGCAATGAAGGTAATGATGATATTGATAAAGATGTTGACTGTGATAATCTAATTGATTCAAATGAAGGAGAACAAACAAATTTAATGAAGAGTAATAGTCCTAGTCTAATGAGGGTTAGTCTCATATCTTCTTTAGTTGGTTTATCTTTATTTAGATATGAACAAATGACACAATCAAGTAATGGTAAACATGCACGGCAAGAAAGATGAAAATTTTTTGCATTTATTCTCCGAAGATTATAAGAAACCACTAAAACATTTACAATTTTTATAATATATTTAAATGTAAGAAAAATCTATCTTTTCATTTTTACATTTTTTTTCTCTTTCATTTTCTATGTTTTCCTTCTTTTCCTCCCTTTCCCCCTTCAAGCTTTTTCACTCTTCTAATTCTAAACGGTTCATATAGAATTTGCAATGTCAACATTGCCAATTTTAAAATTGGCACGCTGGAGAAAAGAAAACATGTTGATTTCAACATTGGTGTTGCCATATAGGTGATAACGGTGAAGTGAGAAGGAATTGAAGATGAGCACAGAAATTATGATCGCAACTCCAACATTAATTATTGTGAACACCAATTTTAGTTCAAGACATTTTCAAATAAAATTTTGATAAAAAATAAAAAATAATAATAAAAAATATATGTAAATAAATAATAAATAATAAAAAAAATATAAAATAATAATAATAATGATAATAATAGCCAACAAAAAGAAGATAGAAAAAAGAAGATAATAACAAGAGTAAATAAAAATAATGGCAAGAAATAAATTAAAGAGAAGCAATTGGATTCAAAATAAACGATCCAATCAACAAAAAAAAAACTAAAAGCCTTTCTTAAAAGGAAGTTAGGAGTTAGTTAAGTGGCTTCAAGGAAAGTTAAACAGGATAGGGTTAAATAAGTAAAAAGAAAGAAAAAACCTAGAATTAATTCACGAAGTATAAAAAGGGAACTTTACCTTTTTAAAAGGATAAGAAATGGAGTCTTCTCTCGGAGGATTGTTGAGGCATCATGCAAAAGCTTTCGTTATCGATTCTAAAAGTCTCTAAAAAAATCTCTCTCTCTTGCTCATGTTTTCGACTTTGGAGAGCCAACAAAATCTCAGAATTTTCTACTTTTTCAGTAAAAGGAACTTCAATCAAAGAATATCCGAGGCAAATTTTTTTACAGGAATGGAAATCTAAGAGCGATTAGACCAAATCTTCTTTTCAATCTCTCAAGTTTCAGGAAAGAAGCTTCTAACCAGTGCATAATTACATTGGAAATTCCAGATAAAAGTAGCTATTAATTTAAATTTGAGCCAAAAAGCTTTGCATAGAGTTTATCAATGAATAATGTTCAATTCGATATAGACGTTGCATTGAAATTCTTGATTTAGTTGTGTTCTAATTCATTAGAGTACTCATCAGTTGAGTCTTTAAGGTTTCTCACTATTCATATACTAAATTGAAATTGAACACCACCATAGGATAAGAAACGGTACAGTTATACATTGAAGCCATTATAACCATTACGAAGACCACAACGATCTTTGCGTCACCTTCAATCTTGTAAACCAGAGTTTGAGCATGTGAGGATATTATAAAACGGAGGGAATGTAAGAAATGATTTATTTGATAGTCTTGTTCGCCATCTAGCTCATCTCGAGTTTGATCTCGGCTCCAACGGCGGAATTCCCTTTCCCTGGTCGACGACGTTCTGAACTCTAACTTATAGCACTCTTGATCCCTAACCTTTTGGTTTCAAGTCGTAGTATCCGCTATCGTTAACCTCCTGAGCATCAAGGTTCGTCTATGATGCAACCTATGCGCCTTGGTTTGAGTCCCTATGATTCCCTTTGGCAGCTCCTAGGAACAAGACTCACATGCTTTCTCCGGGCCTTTACTATTTCTCTACCATTCATAGCATCGTGACCAATCCTCTACGGTGGCTCAAATCCATCCAAACCCAACATTTCGGTAAATTTTACACATCTCCACCTTGGGGCGCGCTTGCTGGTTTTGAGCTAACACCGTGACTCCTCCGCTTTCAATCTAGAGCTTATTCCCCTCCGTTCTCACTATGACCACCTCTTCCTTAGGTTAGAGCTTGGAATCCCAGAGGAATCTGATCGCTGAAAGAGCCTTATCCCCTTCTCCTAACAAGCCCCGAGACACGAAAAGGAGATTCCAATTGTTAGATTAAGGCATTTGGGCCTTTAGGATTATTAAAGGGGATTGCTTTTAGCATCCCAAAATTTCTTTTTGCACCCCTTTATAGGTAAAAAGATAAAAATACCTCTGCCTATTAACTTTCCTTTCTTCTTTCTCCTTCTTATTCTGTCTTCTTGTTTTTTTTTTTCTTTCCCATTTCTTCTTCTATTTTCCATTTTTGTACTTTCTTCCTTATTAGTCGAATCTATGTTAGGTTTTGCTTTTGGTGGGAGGAAAAACTAAGAAGTGTCGGAGGAGCATCGGAGAAGACGAATGGACTTTATATTTCGCAAACTAATTTGCGGAATGTTAAACACTTTCTGCAAATTAATTTACGGAATGCATCAGTATATTCCGTAAATTAATTTGCGGAATGTAATTTTTTTGTTTCCGCAAATTAGTTTACTGAATATAAAAATGTAACCTTCCGTAAATTAGTTTATGGAAAACAAAAAATTATATTCCGCAAATTAATTTACAGAATACACTGATGCATTTTGTAAATTAATTTGTGGAATAGACGAATATTTGCAGAAGAGAAATTTTTTTGCAGAAGAGATGAAGATGTGTTAAGGGTAAAATGGTAATAAAAAAATTCCAAAAAATTAAAGGAGGGTGAAAAAAAAAAAGGGATGCAAAAAGTAAAGTCCTTACTAAAGCCGCTACCATGCCCCAAAACAGTTAGGATTCATGGTTTCCCTTTAGCATTTAGGACGTGTGTGAATTAGCAAACCATTCAAGAGGACTTTATGAATAAGCATCAAATGTAGGATGAAGTAGATTTTATTAGCTTGCCTGAAGGGTAGATATCCAAATAATCTTACTTAAATAAAAAGAAAAAGTGAGGCTAATATATATATATATATATATATATATATATATATATATATATATATATATATATATATATATATATATATAGCTTATGATTAGTAAATCAACAAAAGGTGAGTCCCTTAATTTTTAAAGATTCGGTGTAAAGCTTTTAAATACTATTTTAATCAAAGGAAAAGTTAAGATGACTTAATACAAATTTTTTTAATCTTTGGAATGTGCATAAATTTAATTAATATTTTAATGGGCCACCAAGTAAGTGCCATTTGTGCTTAATAAAAATTTAAGGTTTATTGCCATAACATTCGTAGGAAATTAATTGTAATGAAAGATAATTGTTTGGAAATTATAAAATTTGTTAAGTAACATGGCTCGTATTTGATAAAAGGAAAATTATATTTAATTTAAATAAATTTCATCTAAAAATTTAATATTTTAAATTTTAAATTTTCTTAGATTTATGTGACAAATTCTATTATAAATGAGTAGCATTCTCTACTGTTCTATATTTTAATTCGTACAGGCTCAAGTGTGACTTATGTCGGCTTGGATTCTGTGAACACGTAAATTTTAGAAAACCATAGTTTTAACAAACTTTGTCTAAAAGCATTTGTTTTCAATTTTCTGAAATTCGCGTGACGAGCTTTAATACGAACTGGTAGCATTCTCCATCATTCTATATTTTAACTCGTACAGATTCAAGTGCGACTTATGTCAGTTTGGACTCTGTGTACACGTAGATTTTAGAAAATAACTGTTTTAATTAATATTGTCTAAAAAATGTCTTTTTTCAATTTTTTAAAATTCGTGTGACAAGTTCTAATACAAACGGGTAGCGTTCTCTACCGTTCTATATTTTAACTCATACATATTCAAACGTGACTTACGTAGGTTTGGATTCTGTGTACATGTAGATTTTAGAATATCATTGTTTTAATTAATTTTGTCTAAAATAATTTGTTTTTAATTTTTTGAAATTCGCGTGACGAGTTCTAATGCGAACGGATAGCGTTCTCCACCGTTTTGTATTTTAAGTTGTACAGATTCAAGCGTAGCTTACGTCGGTTTGGACTTTGTATACACATAGATTTTAGAAAATCGATGTTTTAATTAATTTCATCTAAAAAACGTCTATTTTCAATTTTGTAAAATTCACGTGACAAGTTCTAATACGAACGAGTAGCGTTCTTTACCGTTCTATATTTTAACTTATACAGATTCAAGCGTGACTTACGTTAGTTTTGATTATGTGTATAAGTGGATTTTAGAAGATCATTGTTTTAATTAATTTTGTCTAAAAACGTTTGTTTTCAATTCTTTGAAATTTGCGCAACGAGTTCCAATACGAACGGGTAACGTTCTCTACCATTCTGTATTTTAACTCATACAGATTCAAGCGTGACTTACGTCGATTTGGACTCTGTACGTGTTGATTTTAGAAAATTACTATTTTAATTTTGTCTAAAAAATGTCTGTTTTCAATTTTGTGAAATTCGCATGACGAGTTCTAATAGGAGTGGGCATTTGACTGAATTCGACCAAAACCGCGTAATCTGAAAGGCTGGTTTTGGGTTTCCGTAATTGCAAGTTGGCTATCGATTAAACTGGGGTGTAAAATTCGGATTTAAATGGTTTGATATAGTCGGGTGCGGGTTTAAATTTTTATTTTTTCGGTAACCGAACCCGACCGAAATTTATATACATATATACTAAACCTAAATTTGTTGGGTCGGCTAAGCAAACCTGAGTATGAACTGTAAAGCCTAAAGAGTAAGACTAAATAAAAAAAATATTAGATTATATTACTGCTGCACTTGCGTAGTTGCTTTCTCGATCCTTTCTTATTTTTTCCTTGTTTACTCTGCTAGGGTTTGAAGGGTTTTGATCATTTTTGCTTTGTGAGTTGTCTTATCCGTTTTTTTGGTTTCTAAGTTTACTAAGTGATAAATTAACTTCATTCTCCTTCTTTTTCTGTGGTTTTTAGGAGGCGGAAAAGTTCAAAAACTACCTTTTCATAAAGCTTTCAAAAAGAGAGATATCTATGGAAAATTTGTTGCAGAAGTTGTAGAAGTTTGCATTAAGGTTAGTTTCTGCTTTATACTAGGGAATTACCATGTATAGCCAGGTTAGCAGAAATGGGGAAATGTACTCTATCATTTGAGTGATAACTACTTAGATGTAGAAGTAGAACCTTGATTCAATGGTTTTTAGCAAGTTACGAGTAGTTAGCAATTCAATAGTAATAGTTGTATTGATATGTGCTGATCGGTAAAAATGGGGAAATAGGATAATTAGTTTGTATGTCTCGTCATAAATTTTTTTCTGTTGTTCACTCAATGAATAGTTTTGTCTTGGTAGAAAGTATACTATAGTTATGATATTTAGAGTTAAATTCTTCTACAAACAACTATATCAATTGCTTTCCAATTGAAGACTTCTTATTCTATGTCTATGATTTTCTTTATAAACTTATATTTTTATTCCTTCAAAAAGCACCTGAAGTAAATGCATTCCTATTCATTGTGCTTTTATTAAATGCATTTCTAGTCATTATGCTTTGTATGATTCCTCAACTTGCTAAACTTTTATTAAATGCATTCCTAGTCATTATGCTTTGTATTCTCCTTTATAAGTAAACATGAATGATTTTGCATTGATGTTTGCTGATCTAATTTTGTGGTTGACAACAATATATGAAGTTACACTTTGCACAACTTATTAAGTTTGGAAGAGATTTTTATATACATGTTAAAAAAAATGTGTAGTAGATTATTTATAATAAAAGAGTTCCTAAGCATAAAATCAATGGATACTGTTAGTTTTAAAAGTTTTATAATTAAACTTAGTTACTGAAAGAATATGTTAATTATAATTTGAAAATATATCACTATAATTCATGTTCTTAAATGTTATATTTATTATATATCATTAGTGCTATCATTCTAAGTTAAAAATATATTATAAAATATTGATAGTATATTGTACAACATAGCATCTCCTCCATGTTCATGAATTTAACATTTCTTGTACTATCCTTTTCTGACTTATGCATTATCATATATTGTTTTACTATTAATTATGTATTAACATATATTGTTTCACTATTAATTAGGAAGCTAAATTTTTAATTTATTGTAACAAACCATTACACTAAATATAAAATAATTTCCTAAATCCTAATAAGTATTTAAGTAGCTTTAAATAACATTATAAAGAGTAAAATGTTTTAAATTTATGAATAGGTAGATAGTTGATCCTAACTTTTTATATTTAAGCAGTATGGAGCAGTCTGGTCATAATCCGACTCCTTCTATAGTTGATATTCAAGACCCTGCACCTACACCTGCATTTGTACCTGTACCTGAAATTGTAGGAGCCAATCTCACCCATCTTCTTCCTCAAGCCTCTAGGAAAAGAAAACCCAATGCTAGTGGTACTCGAACAACTTCTACAGCATGGAACCATTTTACTAGGCTACCTGTAATTGAGGGTAAGAAAGCACAAGCAGCATGCAACTATTGCAAGAAAACCTATTACTGTAATACCAAGACTCATGGCACATCAAACATGCTAGCTCACCTTAAAGTCTGCTCCAAATATACCTATGCAATTAGTAGTGATCCCTCCCAAACAATTCTTACTTTTGGCCGTAGTGGGACTGTAGAGGGAGCAAATCTGGTACTAGTAAGCCAAAGATTTAATGTAGAAAGTTGCAAAAAAGCCCTTTCCATGTTTATCATCCTAGATGAACAACCTTTCAAATTAGTTGATAGCGAAGGGTTTAAGTTCTTTTGCAAATAACTCCAACCTCAGTTTGTGGTACCTTCTCGACATACTGTTGCTAGAGACTGTTTTCAATTGTACCTTGATGAAAAGATAAGGTTAAAGACTTTGTTTAGGATAAACTGCACTAGGGTTGCCTTGACTACAGATTGTTGGACCTCAATCCAAAACCTCAACTATTTAACTCTGACAGCTCACTTTATTGATAATGATTGGACCTACCAGAAAAGAATCTTAAATTTTTGTGTTGTACCCAATCATAAAGGAGATACAATTGGTAGGCAGATTGAGGAAGTTTTGAGGAATTGGGGGCTTAGAAATGTATCAACAATAACTGTAGATAATGCATCATCTAAAGATGTGGCAGTCCTTTATATAAAGAAGAGATTAAACAATTTTAATGGGCTAGTACTTAATGGAGAATTTTTCCATATGAGGTGTTGTGCCCATATTCTTAATCTGGTGGTAAGTGATGGATTGAAGGATATGAATGCTTCTATAACAGTAGTAAGAAATGTTGTTAGATATGTTAGATCATCCTCACAAAGGCTGACCAAATTTAAAGAATGCGTTGAATTTTCTAAAATCACTTCTAAAAAACTTGTATGCCTTGATGTTCCTACGAGATGGAACTCTACTTATATGATGTTGGAGGCCGCTGAAAAGTTTCAAGCAGCATTTGAGAAATTGGAGTTTGAAGATGATAATTTTTCACCTTATTTTGGGATTGATTCTCCCCCATCCAAATTTGATTGGGATAACGTAAGAGCATTTAAGAAATTTCTGAAAATATTCTATGATGCAACCAAATCATTCTCCTCTTCTATTCATGTTAGCATCCATGGAGCATTTCACAATTAGCTTTGATTCTTTGTGAGCTGAAACAATCATCTAAGAATCTAAATTTTGTCTTGGCTACCATGGGTTTTGAAATGAAAAAGAAATATGAGAAGTATTGGGGGAATGTTCTTCACATTAATCAACTATTGTACTTTGGTGTAATTTTTGACCCTCGGTACAAGTTGAGGTATGGGAAATGGTCTTTGATTGATATGTACAAAGATGATACTGATTTTTCTGAAGAGATATTTTCCATTGTGAAGTAGAATTTAACCAAAATGTATGACTGGTATGCAGATTAGGTTCAGCAGAAAAACAACACTGCCCATTTATCTCATTCTTCATTACAAGGGAATTCTTGTACTGAATCTGTTTTCCCTAAAATTGCTACACACTTAGCACAGACAAATGCTTTCAAAGAGCATTTAAGGGAGAAGAATTCCATTGATCAAAGAAATGAGCTAGATAGGTATCTTTATGAATCTTGTGTTGATGAGGATGATAATTTTGACATTCTTCTGTGGTGGAAACAAAATTTCTTTCGTTTTCCCATACTTTCTCTCATGGTTAAAGATGTATTAGCCACTCCTGTATCTACTGTTGCTTCAGAAAGTGCATTTAGCACTGGAGGTAGAGTTCTTGACACATTTAGAAGCTCTCTATCCCCAAAAATGACTGAGCCATTGGTTTGTACTCAAAATTGGATAAGACCTTCACTATTTTAGTTTAAAGATCTAAAAATTAATGATGATTTGGAGATTTCAGAAAAAGTAATATCAGGTGATTGTTGGTTTTTTTTTCTTTTCAATTATTATTATTTTATAATTTTCTTACTTTTAATTTTCTATTTTTCCAATGAATTCAAGAAATTCAAGGAGGGATAACACCTATTGGAGGGCCTGGAGTAGAAGTTTCTAAAGTTGTATCTACTGGTTCAAGTGATCCACCTCAATCTCTACTAATGCATATTGGTTGAAAGAAAAGATTAAATGGTTATATTTTTTTTTGTTTTTTATTTTTGTAAGTGTATTGATTATTTACTTATTTTATTTCTATTTAGACACTGATTCTTTGTTGGAATTTTAAATGTGCTGTTAGAAGTTTTTGGAGTCTCAATTCTCAACATATTGGACTCATAATATTTTTGAAATCATCACTCATGAAGATGATCATGTTGCAATGGAATATGCATTAGGTTATATTTTCTACCTTTCTAGTTACTGGTTAGCATCTTTATTGTATTTGCTTAGTTTTTTTCAATAATTTTTTTGTTTAGACTTCCTACTTAACTAATGAGGTATTTTGGTTGCATTATACACTTTCCTTTAAACTGTATGGAATGGGGTGATGGTAGAAACTGATGTTGAATGGAGGATGCTAGGATGACATAATCTAACACTGTGAATGGGTGGATGATAGATTTTGGTCTTATGCTATAACTAGAGTAAGCATTTTCTTTTGGTAACTCATACTTCACATCAAATAATATATAGTTTACTTAATTCTTATTGAATACTAATTTTATGATTATTAAATTTTACTATTAGGGATGATTGAAAAGTTTGACATTGATGGCAAATGATATTTATAATAAATCTTTCTTTTGTTTGTCTTATCAACAGGTAACAAATTTATGTAGTATTTAAATTTTATATTGAATTTTTTTCTAAGTACCTATTTGTTATATATCTAATCGTTCCTTCTATCTTAGACCATCCTTTTATTTGTTGTTATCATAATATCTGAAACATTTGCCAACAAAAAAAAAATCTAAAAGTAGTGATCTTGTGTATGTGCCATTAGCAGGTAACAAATTTATGCAATATTTAAATTCTTTAATTTTTTGGTTTTTTAGTCATTTAAAAATAATAATTAACTGAATCTCATTTTTTCACAGGTCATAGTTTTCTGCATCAGTTTGCTATAATTGTTATGACAATGCTATGCAATGGAAAAATGGATTCTAAATTTTATTTGTCTAAATGTTCCATTGTCAATTTTATTATTACCAATCTATTATGAATTTTTGTTTCCTTCCATTTCATATAGTTTAATACTTTAATTTATCTTATTTATTATTTTATTTACTATTTTAAATTTGTTAATTTACCAATGTAGTTAATTTTTTAAAGAGTTGAAACATGATATTTATGGTTGAACAAACTGGGAAGTTAGGATGTTTTCTTTTCTTACTCATTAAACAATTAATGAATTATGATGAAAGCAGCAGAAATATTTCAAAGATATTATGATTTTATCAATGCAAATTTTGTTTAATTATTAATCAGTCATAGATTAAGAATTATTTAGTTACTTATTACTTAAAAAATAAAAAGGTGAAAAAATAAATTCAGATTTCTTCAAATTTATTAAAATGGACCAAATTTTGTCTAAACCCAAAATAATAACTTAAGCCTGCAATAACCCACCCGACAAGCTAATTTAACCGACTACCAGAAACCTGATATTATCTGACAATAAAACGGACAGAGATGAATTAGATGCTCATAAATTTTGGATTACTTCAGTTTTAATTTTACTTAACCAAAACTGACCAAAACCGACCGAAGCTCACCCCTAAGTTTTAATACAAACAAGTAGTGTTCTCTGCCATTCTGTATTTTAACTCGTATAAATTCAAGCATGACTTATGTCGGTTTGGATTTTGTGTACACGTAGATTTTAGAAAATCACTGTTTTAGTTAAATTCATCTAAAAACATCTGTTTTCAATTTTCTGAAATTTGTGTGACGAGTTCTAATACAAACGGATAGTGTTCTCTACCGTTTTGTTTTTTAACTCATACAGATTCAAGCGTGACTTACGTTGATTTAGAATTTGTGTACACGTGGATTTTAGAAAATCATTATTTTAATTAATTTCGTCTAAAAGCATTTGTTTTCAATTTTCTGAAATTCGTGTGATGAGTTCTAATATGAACGGGTAGCGTTCTCTACCATTCTATATTTTAACTTGTATAGATTCAAGCGCGGCTTAGGTTGGTTTGGACTTTGTGTACACGTAGATTTTAGAAAATTACTATTTTAATTAATTTCTTCTAAAAAATGTGTGTTTTCAATTTTGTGAAATTCGCATGACGAGTTCTAGTACGAACAGGTATTGTTCTCTACTGTTCTATATTTTAACTCGTACAGATTCAAGCATGACTTATGTCGGTTTTGATTTTGTGTACACGTAAATTTTAGAAAATCACTGTTTTAAATAATTTTGTCTAAGAATGTTTATTTTCAAATTTTTGAAAGCTACGTGACGAATTCTAATGCGAACAAGTAGCATTTTCTACCATTTTGTACTTTAATTTGTACAGATTTAAGCGCAGCTTACGTCGGTTTGGATTCCGTGAAGACACAAATTTTGGAAAATATGTTTTGCCCAGAACCATTTTGCACAAAGTCCCAAATCTTACAAGATCCTTCTGTTTCAAAAGATCAAGTATCTTCACCAGAACTACGCAGCCTTAAGTTTTCCACTGCATCGGGAAATACGTAGGAGCAGGATCAAGTCTTGTTAGGTTATTTTCATAAACTTACTTATTTTTATTCTATTTTAAGGAATCAAACAATTTTTAAAATATGAAAATCAGACACTCGATTTAAGGGTACTGTTCTTCGGAATGGGCGAGTGGGGTGCTAATACCTTCCCCATTCGTAATCGACTTCTAAACCTAGAACTCTTTCTCAAGTTGGGATTTTTCTAAATATTTTCCCTCTAAAAATAAAGTTTAGTGGCGACTCCTAGTTAATCAATTCTTTCTAAAATTTTAGCAAGTTCGTCATTTCGTTGTAACTATGGTTACGACAACTATGACAAGGAAAGATAAGAAGAAACTCCAATGAAATATCTCATCTGAAAGGAAGAATTAGTGTCGATTTGTAGTTGTTAAGGTTTCGCAATAGCACCGATGGCGACGTGGATGAGTGTTGAACAATGAGGATGGAAAAGGAAAATTTTGACGAGCTCTCGAAGTTGAATATATTGTGTGACATTGTATATCCCAACATTATTCATTTTTGTTTTCTGTAATGTGCAAAACCTTTAAAATTGTGAATTTTTGTTTTTCTATCTTGATTACATTCAGTTATATTAACATTAGGAAAAAGAAGAAACTAGAGGAAAATTTAGAGTTAACTTGTTTCTACAATGTCCAAATCTTTGTCAAAGACTCAAAATGGAAAGTTGGATGGGCTTAATTGAATGGCCTAATAAAAAAAATGAGTTGGAATAAGAAACCTCGAGTCCAAGATTTGAATTCATCGACTTTAAATGATATGGACTAAAAAGCAACAAACAGTATTTTTATCATGTGTTTCTCATTCTCTGTACTATGATGTCCTTCAAGAAAACAAGACTAGAAATAAGAAATTAATACTCAAGTAAAGCAACATGTTACAATCCCACTTTACAAGCAATAGTTGTAAGTAGCAATAGTTAGCAAAGTGGAAACAATGCAAAAATTAGAAAAATATGAAAATTTATTAATCAAGAGAATGAGTAGATGAAATTTTATAAATGTTCAGTGTGTTTTTTTTTTTTGTATGTTTCTATTTGATGTTTGCCAAAATGAATATGTTAGCAGATTTCTTTTTGTTTCATTTGATATTATTGGATTTTTATCCAACATAGTCTTGTTTCCTGCAAGCATCCAATAGCACAAAGTAATGGACATTACTTGGACAAAGAGATGCTTATCTTATGGATGTAATTTTTGAAAATTAGACAATATTTTCTTTACAGATATTATGAATATAGGTCTGTTTCATTATGAAAATAAATATCGGTGGCCTGTCATGTTAGGCCGAAGAAAACATTTGTGCTTTAACTTTAAAAAGAACAAATTTGAATAAATAATGATAATTTTCTAAATGAACTTCAGGTTTGATCCTAAGATAGCAGTAACAGTAGCTGAGGAAATAAATCTACCTTTTGTCTCGACAGAACTAATTGGAGGCCTTGGTTAGTTACTAACTTTTTTCCCTTATGTTTAATGTGTTGTATGCGATTTTTGTTATGCTCATATTCTTCTTTTGCAGGCTACGCACGATGTTTGGTAAGATGATAACATGTACTAATTTTTAGATTTTAAATTAGTTTGAATAAACATTTTTTCTATGATTTTCATACACCAACTAACCAACTTATATTTCTTGGTTTTCTTCTTTTATATATATATATATATTCAGGGGTGGCACTTGACATTGCTCTTTGGAATAAGTGTGGTCATGAGATGAGTGACTGTAAACTAAGTATAAGACTACAACATAGGACTAGGAATCTGGTGTAATATTATGTCAAAATATAGATTATTATTTATTATATTAGGAAACAATTAAATATAAGAGATTAATTATATATTTTTTGTGTAATTTTTCAACTCTTGCATTGATTATATCTTTAACATGCTTGGAATGTTGCATCCAAGAGTAGTCAAATACTCTTTCTAAGAAACAATGCTCCAGTCTCTCCTCTTTAAAATAATTTTCATGAGTGTTATTTTCTTAAGTAAAGACAACTTTGCTATCATCTTCACCAATTGTGAGGATATGATTCAAGTTGTTGCTGATTTAGCATATATTCTTGGTGCAAACATGGTTATTGGAAGTGGATGGCAAGTCATGGTTGCTTACATAAACTTGGTTTGTTATTACATTGTTAGAGCTCCTTATTGGAATTTTCCTTGGTTTCAAGCAACAGTTAAGTGGTTGTGTAGTGGAGGTTTTGTGACGGTGATGACACACTCATTTAAATCTAGAATTCTTTTTTCTTTCCAATTGCTCTGTTTATTTTAAGATGATGTGTATACCGATTCATTAATGCCTATATGTTATTCTTGTATCATTAAAAATGAGATACTTTGCATTATTATTGGTTTGTTTATTTTGTTCACAAATTTAATTTATATTTATTTGTATGTGTCTTGATAAAGTTTTTTATACTTTTTATTTGAATTATAATTTTTTTTATCTATTTTCAGTAAATTTATAGTAAAAGGATAAAATTAAGTAACTTTATTCATTTTTATAATTTTTAAAATTTAAAATATAAAACTAAAACAGGATTTGATTTTAAAATTTTTAAATTAAAATTAAAAATCATACTGAACCGGTATTAATATAAATTTAAATTATTTTTATATTCTATTTTTACTTTTTTATTATTAATGTTCTTCTATGTATTATTCTATTTTTTCTTTTCTTACGCTCTTTTACCTTTTTTTTTAAAATAATTTATAAAAATTCTTATAAAAATAACTTTTAAAAATTTAAAAATAAAAACAAATCACACACCTTAAACTTGAATTTAGATGTTTTTAATTAATAAGTAATGTGCAATATTATTTTATAGCTTGTCAGTTTTTTGTTTTTGAAAAAATTGATGGCTGTTAGGGATGCAAGGTCGTTTGACAGGGGTTTACGGTTCGTCTCGTTTAAAGTCTAGCTTGACTCAGCTTGTTTAATAAATAGATAGACTCAGACTCGTTAAAAAACCTTTTCAGATAAACAAGTTAGGCTTACACTTATAAAAAAAATCAATTTAACATAGGGGCCTATTTATATTTATATATTATATATTTATATTCATTTTAATATATTATATTTTTATAATATTTATTTTAATATATTTTATTTACATAATATTAATATATATATATATATATGTTTTAGACCTATTTAATGATCTTTTTATCTTGTAGGCTTTAAGATTGCAAGCTTTTTTAATCAATTATTTATATAAGCTTTAAGTCTATTTATTAATTTTTTTTTGGAATGTAGGCTTTTAAACAGGCTTATAGGCCTGATAGACTTTAAATTAGACCAGACCTTAATAAAAGAAAAAGTCTTTAACAGGTAACAAGCCCAGGCTTAGCTCAGGTCTCAAAATTTTTAAACAGGCCAGACTTGAACTCTCAAAGCCTAGCTCGGCTCAACCTACTTCCATCCCTAGTGGTTGTACACACACACACACACACACATATATATATATATATATATACACACACTAAAGCTTTTATTCTTCAATTTTGTTTAGGTTTATGGGGCTTTGAAGGAACATTTTAAAAAAATAGGTGGCTATATGTTACTGGATTAGAGGGATGGCATCTAAAAAATTGAATTTTTTTTTTATTAATTTGAAAAAATTGTGGCAGTTTCTAACCGCTAGTAAATAATCTGATATGTTTGGCAATTTTAGCAGCGGTTAAGCAGAAAAATGCTGGAAACCATCTCTAGCATCCGTACTACTAGCTTTGTTTTTAATTGTTGGTAACAACTTTTCTGACGGTTTTTAACTCCTAGAATATGTAATTTTAACTAAAAGAAATGAGACATTTTAATTTGTAATGATGTAATGTATATTGACAATTAATCGTTAATGTTTATATTATCATGTTTAAATATGGATTTGTGTAGGATGTTTACCTTTTTGAAATAGTTCTTCACATTATACCAACATTTGTTGGGAACATGGAGGTGAAGATATCATTTTTTTTTTTTGGATTTGATACAGCTCCCAATTGGTGTATAGAGGATGAATTATATATTGAGCTACAATTTGAGACAAAAGATGAAGTTAAGATGACAATTAAACATTATTCAATGAAAGTACATCATACTTTTATTCTTATTAAATCAAAGCCATGTTTTTTTATGTGTGACGTGTCCCAGTCACGTGCATGGTTGTAGATGGTGAATGCGAGCAATCAAATAAAAAAAAAACAGATAAATAAGGTGTAACAAAATGGGATGGGAAACACATATACATGAATGTATCATTTTTACAAGACCATACTGAATTCATATTTCATATGTTCATGTATATTAGGTATGAAATATTTAAAAGTATATATTTATTATAAAATATAGTCTGCTAAATTTTAATTTTAATTATTTTTTTCTTAGGCATGGTAAATCAAGAACCTAATGTATCCATATCTTTGATACAAAAGAGAATACAAAGTTAATATGGGTATAAAATTTTATATAAAAAGGCATGGATGGCCAAACCAAAAGCGATTATCTGTATTTTTGGTGATTGAAATGAGTCTTATGCAATATTATTGAGATGGTTATATTACATGGTTAATTTTTCACCAAGGTCAGTATATAAAGTTGAAACAACTGAGGTTGTAATTGGTCAACAAGTTAGCAATTAGTATGAGAAGTTTATTCAATTTTTTTGGACATTTAGGCAGTCTTGTGAAGTTTTCAATTACTGCAAGCCATTGATTCAAATTTATGAAATGTTCTTGTATGGAAAATACAGAGGAACATTATTAATAGCAACAACTCAAGACAGTAATAATTTTGTATTATCGATTGCATTTGCTATTATGGAGGGTGATACTTTATATGTGTGGAGTTGGTTTCTAACCTTGTTACGTGAGCACGTGACACAGAGGGATGAAATTTGTTTTACATCAAACCACCACCAAAGTATCAAATTTATTGTGAATAATCTGCATCTGGGATGACAACCTCCACATGTTTATCATGTCTATTGTATTTAAACAGAGATGATGTATAAAAACTTCTACCAACTTCCAAGATTCGTTGTCAGTGAAGACTGAGAAATACCAAAGAACTCCCTAGGACATGGAAGATCTACTGATGTGAAAAAATTCATGAGGAAGCTCCTCCACCCTCAAGCGAAGGCCCTCATAATTAAAATGATGATAACTTACTATCAAAGCCAATATTATCGTATGATGTTTGTCCAAAACAATTGGGTGCAACATATGGACCTTCACGTGATGGACCAACAAATGATACACCTGTATCATCACTAAATTGTCACAATGGATAAACATAAGTCGGCAATGGTGATGGAGGTATATCTTGCGATGGTACAAAATATTTTCCTTCTTATGATAATGGAAAGGGAGGAATGGTATGCGTTTCATGTTGCACACACCTTCAAGAATGTTGAAGCCTTTGCCGCTCAACTCTATTCTCTAGCATATCTGCTTGAAGTTCTTGTCACGATGGATCTTGGGTAGCACTTGGTGTAGACATTTGAGACTTTATAACACGATCCTCTTCTTCGTACATAGCTAGCATATGTTCTGCATGTTGCTGGACGAGTTCCATGAGAAGTGACAAAGAGTGGCTTCTCGATTAAGTCACTACTGATGCAATGTAATGGATTATTTCTGCTTCATCCACCTACAAATAATAGAATATGATACTACCAATAATGAACAAGATGTGGAATTCCAAATATCTTATGCTTAAAGGACTTACTGTTCGACCTTTTATTAAATATTCCCTTATGATCCTTCTTGTATGGCAAGTGTACCATCTCATATACTTAGAGTTTATAGTCATTATGAGCATCCATTTTTGTCCGAGTTGAGATAAACTAATTTATTAGGGGTAAATGATAAAGACAGCAAAACAGGGATGAAAGGTATACATAAGATAGAATAATAATAATGATAAGAAGGAAGGAAGAATAAAATAAATATATGAATAATAGGAAGAGAGCAATAATAATAAGAATAATGGAAAAGAGAAAAAAGAAAAATAAAACCAAAGATAACAAAAATAAAAAGATAGAACAAAAAATGTGCGACAAAAAATAAAAATAATAAAAAGTGAGGAAAGAAAAAATGAAAAAGGGGATGCTAAAGGTTAGTTAAATTAGTTAGAATCGTGGTTAGACAATAACCATGGTTTAGGATAAATAACCCTGGTTAAGAATAGATTATAAAAAGCAAAAAAAAATTTAAAAGAAAAAAAGGAAAGGGAAAACAGATTCGGGATTACTCTGGAGGAGTTTTGTGCTCTCACTAGACGCACGTTCGCTGGAACCTGGGGAAAATCCAATGGCTTTGGCTCTCCCTTCACTCTGGTTCTCTTAATCTCACCAAGCTTCTTCTCGGATTCTCTGCCTTCTCCCGGAAATTCTCGTCCAAATCCTTTACTCCTCTTCTATTCCTGTTCTTGCACGCGACTAAATTTTGTTCCGATTTCCAGTTGCGAGTTTGCTTTCGTTTATTCTCAGCAAGGAGGAAGTTCTGATTCTTCATTTCACTCAGGTACAGTTCCTAATACTCTATTCAATTCTACATGATTTGTGGTGTTTAGAGTGTTTGCTCTGGTTCCTCTGTAGTTCCTACACATTAGGAATGTAGAAATGCGGTTGATTAGATAGCTTTGAAAGGAATCTAGAACGGAAATAGGTTCATTATATTTTCTATGACTGGATGCTGATCGTGATTTGTTTCAAAAACTTAATTGTTCGTTGGTAGTCTGACCGCATGTAGTTGTTTTTATATGAGAAAATGAGATTGGTGATATTATCCTTTTCATGTGTAATTTTAAGCTTTATTAGAAATGATGCTGAAATGTAGCTAGATTCTTGCAAATCCCTAGCATCGATATGTATAAACTGCTAAGTCACATGTGTTGCAACCGTAATTCCGACGAGACGACGAACTAGCTAAAAATTTAAAAATGGATTGTTTTGATCAATGTGGAGCCACCACCAAATTTTTATTTAAGGGAAAATATTTGGAAAAACCCTTACTCAAGGAAGAGACTTAGGTTCGGGAGTCGGTTACGAGCGGGGAAGGTGTTAGGCACCCCACTCGTCTGTTCCGAAGAACAGTACCCTTAAACTGAGTGTGTGAGTATTTGAAAATTGTTTGATCCCTTTAGTTAGAGTGAAAATAAATACTTGATAGAGGTTAGCCTGACAGGACTTGATCCTGCTCCTACGTATTCCCCGGTGCAATGGGAAACTCAAGGCTTACGTAGTTCTGGTGTGTGAAGGCTTGACCTTCGAAGAGTGTTTTGAAAGAATGTTTGAAGATTTTGCTATTCGAAAAGAAGTTTTATTTTTAGGAGGGGTCTTTGGCCCACTCATACACAAGGCCCGAGGCGGCTAAGGCAGCATAGGGACCTATACGAACTACTAAATGTTGAACAGCAGGTAAACCGCCAGTTCCCCATTTAAAGCCCATTGCGTGAGACCTAGAATCCCAAAATATTTTGGAAAAGATATATATATATATATATATATATATATATATATATATATATATATTTTAATTTGAAAAGGACCTCAAGTCCACTCATGCACAAGGCCCGAGGCAGCTAAGGCAGCACAAGGACCTATACAAACTACTAAATGTTGAACAGCAGGTAAACCGTCAGTTCCCCATTTAGAGCCCATTGCGTGAGACTCGAAGATCCTAAAATACTTGAAAAAGATTTTTTAAATTTTCGAAGAAAAGAAATATTTCGCAATTGATGTAGGTCATAGGATAAAAGAAAACTAGATTTTGAGGCAACTGGGGGTTTAATGTAATTTTTAGTAACTATGGGATATTTATGAGATTTCTATGAATTTTAGATTTTTTTAATTGAAACTTTTTTGTAATTTCCGGACATTTCATTAATTTTCTGAATTTTCTATATTTTTTTTCTGGAATTTTTATTAATTTTCTATATTTTCTATATTTCTATTTATTTTCTGGAATTTTTTATTAATTTTTGAATTTCTGGAATTTTTTATTAATTTCTATGAATTTCTGGAATTTTTTACTAATTTCTGAATTTTTTTATTTTTATTAATTTTCTGGAATTTTTTATTAATTTTTCAATTTCTTAGAATTTTTTATTAATTTTTTGGATTTTTAAAATTTTTATTAATTTTCTGGATTTTTTAGATTTTTATTAATTTTTTGGATTCTTTAGAATTTTTTATTAATTTTCTGGATTTTTAAAATTTTTTTATTAATTTTAGCACCCCGAAGTGTGAACGTTTCTTTTGCCTCTTCCATGTATAACCCGGGTAAATAGATGAATCAAGAATTGATTGGCTAAAATTCTATAAGTTCCCTTATTAAATGAATGAAGAAATGGTTCCAGAGCACCCCTTTTAGAATTTTTTCAGGTTTATAGTCAGCCTCTCGTTTCACAATTCATAGTATTGGTCACACATGCTTCATGTACACATAACAAAACTGGGAGCTCGATTGCATACGTTTGGGTGTGCGGATTGGGTCTGTGCGTTCTCAACCCTCAGAGAGTGCGGTTCAGGTTGAAGACCATAATGTGCCATTGACTTTTGAACAGAGGTTGCAAGTGACGCACCGAACTAGCACCTTTACACGTGAATTGCTGTATCAATGGTGTTGCGTCTCCAGCTCTGTTCAAAGGGGCGACTATTCATGCATGCTACGTTTGGTTACTTTTTCCTTTTACACACAACGACATTAACACTCACCTTTACACATGCTTTAACAACGCCCCTAGTCGAGAACAGAGTGTCTATTATCAAAGCAATTTCAAGCTTTCTTTCTCGGATCAACGCTCACCTACAAGAATGGCTTAACCCACACACATCTGATTGACTAACACTTCACACGTACCAGTAGGAATCTCACCCCACAGAATTTCCACAATATCTATAGAAGTGAGTTATAGGATGAAATAAAGACCGTATAAGACCTTTTCCATATCAACTCGATAAGCTCGTGGTTTTGCAAAGGGGCTCTTCAACATCGGGATCATACTAATCAGTTTCATTCATTGCCCACATTATTACTCCAATCTATTCCTACACCTCATGAAAATCGGGAGCTTTTTTCATTGTCAAGTTCATTCAATATCCACATGAGTTTCTTACCTTTACGTTTTGACTCTCGTTTGCCATTAAAGTTAATGAACAAGCATATATTGGTTTTTCAAAATAAAGCTATCTTTCTTGTGGTTCTCGATCAAGAATATGGAGCAGTTTCAAGATCGTTCTGTTTGATGAGTTCTGTATTCTAATGCATACATATATCAGGGCTACTGGAAGCGATCATAATATGCCTTAGGTTTCAAGAATCATCTTCATGCAAACATGCCAAGAATCTTGAGACTTTACCTGGAGTTTGTGAGGGGCAGGTTCACTCTTCGACCTCCTATTCCCAAGCTTCCGTGCCTATAACCGTCAGGGTCTTTCTTCGAGTTATTGCTCCTTTTCTGTCCCTCCTCCCAGAGCCAAAATCAAGATCCCCCTCCCTAATTCACTCTTTTCCTTTTTATACTCATTTTTCGAATTTCCCTCTTTCCTTCCTTTTCTTTTTCCAATTTTTAAAATTTGTTTTTACTCATCATTTTTTTTATTAAATTTTTCTGTTTTTCTGTTAAAAAAAGTTTGTTTTATTATTATTATATATTATTTTTTATATCCCTATTTGAATTATTATTTTCAAATTGTTGTTTTCTTTATTTTTATTAATTTCTTTTCATTTTTCTGATTTTATTTGTGTATTTCAGTTTTTTTATTTTTCTTACAATTTTATTTTTCTATTCTGTTATTTTTATTTTTTATTTTGAAATCTGCTTTTTCTTTATTTATTTTCAGATTTTGTTATTTTAATCAGTATTTTGTTTTTATGTTTTTTTTTATTTATATTTTGAATTGCCCCATTATCTGCTTTTCTGCTTTCTATATTTCTATATTTCTATTTTCTATTTTCCTTTGTTTCTTCTTATTTGTATTTAAATCAGTGTAGGTTTCTTGATTAATTTTAATGGTTGGGGGCCTCGGACATAAATGGGTGTTTACAGTTTGCCCCTCTTTACTCATTTCCTATCAGATAATATGAGAAGTAATTCTCTGAATTATCATGGTAGGGAATGAGTAAAGATGTGAACACATTATGTCTGAGGCAGACTTTCGAAGAAGTTCGAGAAGAACTAGAAGCCTTGAGCTTAAAGTGAACCTCACGGATGCTTGGAGGATGGCCATTTCTGATTGAACGACATTACTAGTTTCATGTTGTGATGCTGGAATTATAAGAGACTAAAGCATGGAGGGCCTAACAGCATCGACCTGCAAGCAATAAACTAAACTGGAGGGATGGCCTCACAACATAGGCCAGAAAGCAGTAAATCTAAACTACCTGGCGGCCTGACAACATAGGCCTGAAAGCAATAAATCTAAACTACATGGCGGCCTGACAACATAGGCCTGAAAGCAGTAAATCTAAACTAGAGGGTGGCCTGACAACATAGGCCTGAAAGCAGTAAATCTAAACTACATGGCGGCCTGACAACATAGGCCTGAAGGCGGTAAATCTAAACTATATGGCGGCCTGACGACATAGGCCTGAAGGCGGTAAATCTAAACTATATGGCGGCCTGACAACATAGGCCTAAAAGCGGTAAATCTGAACTATATGGCGGCCTGACAACATAGGCCTGAAAGCGGTAAATCTAAACTATATGGCGACCTGACAACATAGGCCTGAAAGCGGTAAATCTAAACTACATGGCGGCCTGACAACATAGGCCTGAAAGCGGTAAATCTAAACTATATGGCGGCGTGACAACATAGGCCTGAAAGCGGTAAATCTAAACTATGGCGGCCTGACAACATAGGCCTGAAAGCGGTAAATCTAAACTATATGGTGGCCTGACAACATAGGCCTGAAAGCAGTAAATCTAAACTATGGCGGCCTGACAACATAGGCCTGACAACAGTAAATCTAAACTACAGGGTGGCCTGACAACGTAGGCCTGAAAGAAGTAAATCTAAACTATAGCGGCCTGACAACATAGGCCTGAAAGCAGTAAATCTAAGCTATATGGCGGCCTGACAACATAGGCCTGAAAGCGGTAAATCTAAACTATGGCGGCCTGACAACATAGGCCTGAAAACGGTAAATCTAAACTATATGGTGGCCTGACAACATAGGCCTGAAAGCAGTAAATCTAAACTACATGTCGGCCTGACAACATAGGCCTGAAAGCAGTAAATCTAAGCTACAGCGGCCTGACAACATAGGCCTGAAAGCAGTAAATCTAAGCTACAGCGGCCTGACAACATAGGCCTGAAAGCAGTAAATTTAAGATGCAATGCTTTAGCCTGACAACATAGGCCAGTGAGCAGAAATGAATGATGCAATGCTTTAGCCTGACAACATAGGCCAGGGAGCAAGAATGTAAAGATGCAATGCTTTAGCCTGACAACATAGGCCAGTGAGCAAGAATGCAAGGATGTAATGCTATGACCTAACAATATAGGCGAGTGAGCAAGAATGCAAAGATGTAATGCTATGGCCTGACAACATAGGCCAGTGAGCAAGAATGTAAAGATGCAATGCTATGGCCTGACAACATAGGCCAGTGAGCAAGAATGCAAGGATGTAATGCTATGGCCTGACAATATAAGCCAGTGAGCAAGAATGCAAAGATGTAATGCTATAGCCTGACAACATAGGCCAGTGAGCAAGAATGTAAAGATGCAATGTTATGGCCTGAAAACATAGGCCAGTGAGCAAGAATGCAAAGATGTAATGCTATAGCCTGACAACATAGGCCAGTGAGCAAAAATGTAAAGATACAATGCTATGGCCTGACAACATAGGCCAGTGAGCAAGAATGCAAAGATGTAATGCTATGGCCTGACAACATAGGCAAGTGAGCAAGAATGCAAAGATGTAATGCTATGGCCTGACAACATAGGCCAGTGAGCAAGAATGTAAAGATGTAATGCTATGGCCTGACAACATAGGTCGGTGAGTAAGAATGCAAAGATGTAATGCTATGGCCTGACAACATAGGCCAGTGAGCAAGAATGTAAAGATGTAATGCTATGGCCTGACAACATAGGCCGGTGAGTAAGAATGTAAAGATGTAATGCTATGGCCTGACAACATAGGCCGGTGAGTAAGAATGCAAAGATGTAATGCTATGGCCTGACAACATAGGCCAGTGAGCAAGAATGTAAAGATGTAATGCTATGGCCTGACAACATAGGCCAGTGAGCAAGAATGCAAAGATGCAATGCTATGGCCTGACAACATAGGCCAGTGAGCAAGAATGTAAAGATGCAAAGCTATGGCCTGACAACATAGGCCAGTGAGCGGGAATGTATGGATACAATGGCCTGATAACATAGGCCACGAATGAATGATGCATTCTACCTTGCGCTTGAAGGTTTTTTGGCACTTGATGATTATTTTTGAGGCGGCTTGGGCAACCATTTTGCCCCAGTTTGGAAATTTCTTGATAACTAGAGATGTCTTGCTTTGAAAGATTTTTGGGCCAACGTTTTGCCCCAGTTTGGAAGGTTTCAATGAGCTTGACTTGAGTTTTTCTGGACAGCTTTGCCCTATTGAACTTGATTGGGGTTGAGGAATTGAGGATTACCTCAACTTGGATTTTCTTGGACAAATGTTTGCCCTAGTTTGAACTTGACTAAAAATTTGAGGATGACCTCAGACTAAGTTTTTGTGGGCAAGCGTTTGCCCTAGTTTGGACTCGACCCTGGATCCGAGGATGTCCTCAAATTGAATTTTGTTGGGCAAGCTTTTGCCCCAGTTTAGACTTGATTTAGAGGAATTAAGGATGGCCTCGACTTGAATTCTTCTGGGCAATCGTTTGCCCCAGTTTTTTTGATTCAGAATTTGAGGATGGCCTCAAATTAAATTTTAATGGGCAGGCGCTTGCCCCACTTTGAGCTTAACTCCGAATTCGAGGATGACCTTAAATTGAATTTTTGTGTGGACAAGTATTTGCCCCAGTTTGGAAGTCTTTTAATTATGATCGATTCAAGCAATTTTACCTAGGTCTTAATTAGTTTTTGAAAAATGAGTTATGAAATGCTTGAATGAAAAGATTCTTATGTGCTGTTTGAATAAATGAAGAGAATGTGGTATTTGTGATGCTTGAATGAATGCGGAAATGATGCGGGGTTCTCATTTTGCTGCTTGAAATAATTTTTTGATGAAACAGATGTTATTGCATGCAAACCATGAAATGGTGTAAAAAGTTTTGTTTCTCTTGATTTTTTTTGTTTTTTTTACGCTCCCTTCCTCGACAACCCCATAGTTGGTGTGAAAGGGATCAAGAATCAAGGCGAGCTGGATGGACTCAGTCTTTTGGCTTATTGGTCAATTTTGAAATTTTCTTTTTTCAAGATCTTTGAGATCCAACACTGGTCTGCTTTATTGAATAGGACACTCTCCTTTTGGTGGTATCATGGCTGGTAGGAAGATGAATCCTTAGGAAACAATCCTGTCGTGTTGCAACGGTCGAGGATTCATCCGACTTGTCATAACTTTTCAAAATTAATCCTTTTTATCTTTTACATTTTTCACATCTCTTTTGGCATGTGCGCTATTGAGGTGTGCGAAGTGATTCTGGATGGTTAATGAAAAAATATAGAGAAGGTTTGCAAAGGATGTTTGAGGTGGTGTACTTAAAAGGAAAAGATGACGAAAGATATCATGTTGTCCTGGAGAAGGTTTGCCCCAGTTTTAAGAGATATGAGGTGCAGAATATCATGTTGTCCTGGAATTCCTGGTTTGACCTTAATTTTTGCCTGGGTTGTTCTTTTGAGTTTTTAACCCTGCGGGTCTTTTGTATTGCCCTAACTTTCTCCTAGGTCGCCCTTATGGGTTTTCGACCTAGCGGGCTCTTGATTGTGCCCTAACTTTTGCCTAGGTCATTGTCGAGGATTGTTGACCAAGCGGGCTCTTGATTGATTGTGCCTTAACTTTTTCCTAGGTCGCCCTTACGGGTTTTCGACCTAGCGGGCTCTTGTTTGCTTGTGCCCTAACTTTTTCCTAGGTCATCAGGATTGTCGACCTAGTGGGTTTCTATTTGATTATGCCCTAACTTTTGCCTAGGTCGTCTTTGAGAGTTTTCGACCTAGCGGGCCTTCTGCTTCATGGTGCCCTAACTTTTTCCTAGGTCATTTTTTAGGATTATCGACCTAGCGGACTCTTGTTGGATTCTAATTTTGCCTGAATTGTTGTTGGAAACCGGCAAGACTTTTTCTGATCATGACTTTTGTTGATATAATTTTGAACTTTAACCCTACTTTTGCCTAGATCGTTTTGGCTTAATCCAGTGGGCTTTCTTCTTTTCCTTGAATAGTTGTATTTTGACCCTAATTTTTTCCTGGATCATTTTGATTCAATCCAGCGGGCTTTCCTCTTTTTCTTGAATAGTTGTACGTTGATCTTGCCGGGATCTTTTGGTTCCTAATTCAGCGGATCTTATCGTGTATCCCTAATTTTTCCTGGATATGAACTTGATTCCAGCAGGATGTTTTTGTTTGACAAGACACTTTGACTGGGGATCTAGAATCCCTACTTGTTATTCTACTTCCTCATTGGGCTTTCTCTCTTTGAGCTTGATTAACTAGACGTTCAAGATTATTTATTACAGTACTGACATTATCACCAATCAGTATTTATTGTTTGGTATAGGAATAAGGAGTGGGCTGAATGGATAAAAAGAATGGTAAATTTTAAAGTAAGGCCAATGACGTAAAGCACGTGCTCAAGAAACATGAAAAATGTTCATTAAGATTTATTTACAAAAAGAGTGATTTTGAAAAGTATGACAAATCTTGGATGATCTTCCTCGATAGCTTGATTTGCACAAAGCAACTGGTCGTGCTGTTCTCATTTCTTAGCCAGCAGATGAGTTCTCATGATTCAACACTTAGATTAGGAGCGATTTTCCCAAAGTCTAGCCGTTTAGCATCAATCAGGCCTTGCACCTTATGCTTCAGAACCTGGCAGTTTTCGGTAGAATGACCGGTGTACCCTGCATGGTAGCCACGTATGGCATTGGCATCGTACCATTTAGGGTATGGTGGTTCTTGAGGTTTCAGAGTGTAAGGAACCACCAAGGAGCTCTGGATTAACTGAGGTAGCAGCTCAGTGTAGGTCATTGGAATTGGATCAAACTGGACAGGATCTTTCTCCTTTTTCTGACTTTGGCTAGAATTTGAGCTCATGGCTTGTGTTTGGACCGCGTATGGTGTGGGCGGTCGGGTTTGCGTTGGGTAATTGTAAGTTGGTGGATAGACAGTTTGGTAGGCGGTGGCGACGTAAGGATATGGTGTGTAGGGTGTATATGGTGATGGTTGGAAACCAGTCGGTCCATAAAGTGCCATCGGAGGTGTATACTGTCCTTGACCAGAAGCTACATTATAAGCGTCACCTGCCCTCTTCTTTTCTGTAGAGGCGTCAACTGTCGCTGTGGCGTTGTGCGTGATTCTTCCTCGACGCATGCTACCCTCGATCCTTTCTCCAATGATGACAACATCAGAGAAGCTAGGAGTCACACTATCAATCATCTTGTCATAGAAAGGATCTTGGAGTGTGTCAATGAATGTGCTGACCAGCTCTTTCTCGGATAATGAAGGTTGTACTTGAGCGGCTAACTCCCTCCATCTTTGAGCATACTGCTTGAAGGTCTCATCCCCTTTCTTGGCCATATTCTGGAGTTGGGTTCGATCGGGAGCCATCTCCACGTTGTACTGGTATTGTTTGAGGAAGGCCTCAGCCAGATCCCTCCACGAACGGATGTGGGTCCGCTCTAGCTGTGTATACCTGTTGGCAGCAGTCCCAGTTAAGCTGTCTTGAAAGAAATGGACAAGCAGCTTATCGTCGTGCATGCAAGGAGACATCTTCCTGCAATACATGGCCAAATGGCTCTTCGGGTAGGTAGTTCCTTGATACTTCTCGAATTCAGGAACCTTGAATTTGGGAGGGATTACTATATCCGGAACCAAGCACAGGACGGCTGCATCTCTGGTTTCAAAAGTGCTTCCCTCAATAGCCTTGATTCTTTCCTCTAGGATTTTCCACTTTTCAGTGTCCTCATTTGAAGGATGGCTTGGGTGTTCCTCTGGCATATGGTGAGCTTGAGAAAATGGTATGTACACAGGGTGAGACCCTTGGGTGAACATAGGATTTGTTCCCCCAACCGCCGTTTGGTGTGCTTGTGGAATGGTGTTTGGAGGTGGGTTATGTGTTTGGGTTTGTATTTGGGCTTGTGTTTGGGTTTGTGTTTGGTTGTATAAGGGTGCATGCCCATGAGGATACCCGTAATGAACTCCTTTGGTTAGCGGAGGCATAGTTGATGGTGGAGTGAACCCAAGAGGATATGACGGGTCTGTTGGTTCTTTCGGCAAGGATTTCATCGCCTCCTTCTGTTTAGACTATTGGATGGCCTTCATTAGCTTGGCCATCTGTTCCTTCAGTGATTTGACCTCATTTCTTAGCTCCTTATTTTCTCTTCCCAACTCATCCATGATTCTTGATTGTGCTCGAGTTCTATAAGGATGTTGAGTAAGTTGTGTTTTTCCAATTTTTGTGTTAAAGTTTGAAAATTAATTTTTTGAAAAATAATGTGAATGCAAAAATCCTGAATGATAAAAATGTTGATGCACAATGAGTATGAATATGTGGAATGATTTTTTGAAATTCTATGAATGAATGAATGAATCAATGCTTTATGCAAATAATTTTATGATTTTTGAAGTTTGACTATTTGACAATAAATTAGAGTTGTTTTATCTATTCATCCTTTTGATGATAAATTCATGATTGAATGAATGAATGAATGTTATGCACAAATAAGTTTTAGATACTTGAAGGTTGACTATTTGAAAATAAGTCAGAGTTGCTTTATTTATTGATTTTAAACAAATTTATTTTTTGGAGTTTTGGTATTTTTTTATTTTGCTAGAAAAACCTTTAGTTTTGTTTAGAAAAAAACTTTTTAGTTTTGCTAGAATCTTTTTAGAAAGCATTCTTTAGGTTTTCGAAATTTCATTTTCTCTTTTTGAATCTTTTCATTTTTTCAGTACTTTCAAAAGATTGTTTTCCTAAATTTTCTATTTCTAAGACATCCATTTAAGTTTTCTTTAGAGTCTTTTCAATATTTTCAAAATATTTTTCTAATTTTTCCTAGGAATTTTCTCCTTCTATTTTGGTTTTCTTGATTTTTATCTTGATTTCATTTTTGTATCTCCCCAATTGTAGCCTTCAAATCGCTTGTATCTTGAAAGGGGTGTGTGTGCCCTCTTTATTTCTTATGTAGGTTACCTGTCCTAAGGATCTACGGCCTTTTATATGAACCTCTCAAAGGTGGTTTGTAATCCTGAAGTATAAGAGGTCACTAGAGCCAAGTTCCAGTTCACAATGCTTGCCACAACAGTAGAAGTAGCCACTAGTTGTGGGGCTTTATGAATAGGACGCACTCTAGCTGGGATTTTCATGATAGCCACACAGGACGTAGGCCCCAGCGTGACACCACTAGATCCCTCTATCCTAGGTAGCACTCAGACCCGGGTATAGGGCCCCACTCATGATAAATGCGTATGTAATGTATGAGGACACACAAGTAATTGGGATACCTGCAATTGGGGAAATTGTACAGATATATATAGTAATTTAACGTTCGTCTATCCTAAGGTTTGTACAAAGAATAAACAAACAGATAACAAATAGATAAACAGTAATGGATCGTGAAAATAAATAGAGAAGGGATCAAATATAATACACACTCAATCAAACAGGCTTGACTCTCTAATATCCTAAGTGGAGTCGCCATCTGTTGCAACCGTAATTCCGACGAGACGACGAACTCGCTAAAAATTTAAAAATGGATTGTTTTGATCAATGTGGAGCCGCCACCAAATTTTTATTTAAGGGAAAAGATTTGGAAAAACCCTTACTCAAGGAAGAGACTTAGGTTCGGGAGTCGGTTACGAGTGGGGAAGGTGTTAGGCACCCCACTCGCCTGTTCCGAAGAACAGTACCCTTAAACTGAGTGTGTGAGTATTTGAAAATTGTTTGATCCCTTTAGTTAGAGTGAAAATAAATACTTGATAGAGGTTAGCCTGACAGGACTTGATCCTGCTCCTACGTATTCCCCGGTGCAATGGGAAACTCAAGGCTTACGTAGTTCTGGTGTGTGAAGGCTTGACCTTCGAAGAGTGTTTTGAAAGAATGTTTGAAGATTTTTCTATTCGAAAAGAAGTTTTATTTTTAGGAGGGGTCTTTGGCCCACTCATACACAAGGCCCGAGGCGGCTAAGGCAGCACAGGGACCTATACGAACTACTAAATGTTGAACAGCAGGTAAACCGCCAGTTCCCCATTTAGAGCCCATTGCGTGAGACCTAGAATCCCAAAATATTTAGGAAAAGATATATATATTTTTTTTTTAATTTGAAAAGGACCTCAAGTCCACTCATGCACAAGGCCCGAGGCAGCTAAGGTAGCACAAGGACCTATACGAACTACTAAATGTTGAACAGCAGGTAAACCGTCAGTTCCCCATTTAGAGCCCATTGCGTGAGACTCGAAGATCCTAAAATACTTGAAAAAGATTTTTTAAATTTTCTAAGAAAAGAAATATTTCGCAATTGATGTAGGTCATAGGATAAAAGAAAACTAGATTTTGAGGCAACTAGGGGTTTAATGTAATTTTTAGTAACTATGGGATATTTATGAGATTTCTATGAATTTTAGATTTTTTTTAATTGAAACTTTTTTGTAATTTCCGGACATTTCATTAATTTTCTGAATTTTCTATATTTTTATTAATTTTCTGTAATTTTTATTAATTTTCTATATTTTCTATATTTTTATTTATTTTCTGGAATTTTTTATTAATTTTTGAATTTCTGGAATTTTTATTAATTTCTGAATTTTTTATTAATTTTTAAATTTCTGAAATTTTTTATTAATTTCTATGAATTTCTGGAATTTTTTACTAATTTCTGAATTTTTTTTATATTTTTATTAATTTTCTGGAATTTTTTATTAATTTTTCAATTTCTTAGAATTTTTTATTAATTTTCTGGATTTTTAAAATTTTTATTAATTTTCTGGATTTTTTAGATTTTTATTAATTTTCTGGGGATTCTTTAGAATTTTTGATTAATTTTCTGGATTTTTAAAATTTTTTATTAATTTTAGCACCCCGAGGTGTGAACGTTTCTTTTGCCCCTTCCATGTATAACCCGGGTAAATAGATGAATCAAGAATTGATTGGCTAAAATTTTGTAAGTTCCCTTATTAAATGAATGAAGAAATGGTTCCAGAGCACCCCTTTTAGAATTTTTTCAGGTTTATAGTCAGCCTCTCGTTTCACAATTCATAGTATTGGTCACACATGCTTCATGTACACACATAACAAAACTGGGAGCTCGATTGCATATGTTTGGGTGTGCGGATTGGGTCTGTGCGTTCTCAACCCTCAGAGAGTGCGGTTCAGGTTGAAGACCATAATGTGCCATTGACTTTTGAACAGAGGTTGCAAGTGACGCACCGAACTAGCACCTTTACACGTGAATTGCTGTCTCAATGGTGTTGCGTCTCCAGCTCTGTTCAAAGGGGCGACTATTCATGCATGCTACGTTTGGTTACTTTTTCCTTTTACACACAACGACATTAACACTCACCTTTACACATGCTTTAACAACGCCCCTAGTCGAGAACAGAGTGTCTATTATCAAAGCAATTTCAAGCTTTCTTTCCCAGATCAACGCTCACCTACAGGAATGGCTTAACCCACACACATCTGATTGACTAACACTTCACACGTACTAGTAGGAATTTCACCCCACAGAATTTCCACAATATCTATAGAAGTGAGTTATAGGATGAAATAAAGACCGTATAAGACCTTTTCCATATCAACTCGATAAGCTCGTGGTTTTGCAAAGGGGCTCTTCAACATCGGGATCATACTAATCAGTTTCATTCATTGCCCACATTATTACTCCAATCTATTCCTACACCTCATGCAAATCGGGAGCTTTTTTCATTGTCAAGTTCATTCAATATCCACATGAGTTTCTTACCTTTACGTTGTGACTCTCGTTTGCCATTAAAGTTAATGAACAAGCACATATTGGTTTTTCAAAATAAAGCTATCTTTCTTGTGGTTCTCGATCAAGAATATGGAGCAGTTTCAAGATCGTTCTGTTTGATGAGTTCTGTATTCTAATGCATACATATATCAGGGCTACTGGAAGCGATCATAATATGCCTTAGGTTTCAAGAATCATCTTCATGCAAACATGCCAAGAATCTTGAGACTTTACCTGGAGTTTGTGAGGGGCAGGTTCACTCTTCGACCTCCTATTCCCAAGCTTCCGTGCCTATAACCGTCAGGGTCTTTCTTCGAGTTTTTGCTCCTTTTCTGTCCCTCCTCCCAGAGCCAAAATCAAGATCCCCCTCCCTAATTCACTCTTTTCCTTTTTATACTCATTTTTCAAATTTCCCTCTTTCCTTCCTTTTCTTTTTCCAATTTTTAAAATTTGTTTTTACTCATCATTTTTTTTATTAAATTTTTCTGTTTTTCTGTTTTATTTAATTTTTCTGTTAAAAAAAGTTTGTTTTATTATTATTATATATTATTTTTTATATCCCTATTTGAATTATTATTTTCAAATTGTTGTTTTCTTTATTTTTATTAATTTCTTTTCATTTTTCTGATTTTATTTGTGTATTTCAGTTTTTTTATTTTTCTTACAATTTTATTTTTCTATTCTTTTATTTTTATTTTTTATTTTGAAATCTGCTTTTTCTTTATTTATTTTCAGATTTTGTTATTTTAATCAGTATTTTGTTTTTATGTTTTTTTTTATTTATATTTTGAATTGCCCCATTATCTGCTTTTCTGCTTTCTGTATTTCTATATTTCTATATTTCTATTTTCTATTTTCCTTTGTTTCTTCTTATTTGTATTTAAATTAGTGTAGGTTTCTTGATTAATTTTAATGGTTGGGGGCCTCGGACATAAATGGGTGTTTACAACATGCCTTGGCTCACTGGTAAGGCCACAGTGACATTGAGTCTTAAATAATGAGTTGATTCTTGCTAAAGCCAAGCATGGATCACAGTTTGTTTTGAATGGAGTCAAAGATATGAATCAAAGGTTGAGAACCAGCTGGTTCATCAGGTTCTGCTCATAACAGCAGTCTTATTACCTCCAAGGTCAATTGCTTAGTGGATAATGGTCATAGATGTACACTCTGTTCCAAAACATGATCTAATACCACTAATCTTCAACTAAAGTGTGGCTGGATCAATTACATCAGCACTTAGGCCCAGTGAGGTTCAGTGGTTACCAACTTAGCAACAAGAGAACATATTAGCATTCAGAAACTAAGTGCTAATGCATGCACTAAGGTCTACCATCTAAATAATCAAGCCTATGAGGACCCAGGCCACTCACACCGATTCTGTTTTACAGCATCCACACCTGTTAGTTTCGAATGCTTAACAGTAGGAAATCCAGCTAGAATTAATGTAGTGTCCATAACCTGAGGGGTATGAATAAGGCTGGGTATAAGAACATGGGGAAGCTTTATGAACTTGATGGAGATAGATATTGACACTGCATCCAAGTTCAGTCTTGTTTCTGGCCTGGGTTTAACAATGTGAGTCAAACCAGTTGATCAGGGTTAGTTTAGGTATCTTTAGGGGTATAGTGGGCGTGATTGCTTGGTGCTCAAATCAAGATCCAATACCCCTGATCTTTGACCAAGCTGCAACTGCGCTAGCTCTCCCAGCATTCAAGGTTGTCATGATACAGCGTTTGCTAACATAGAAGCAAATTGAAGAATGAGTCAGTTCTGATAGATTGGTCTGGTGCAGGCTGAGATAAATTAGGAACTGATAGGAAAGATCCTAGGCAGAATAACAGGAGACCTTTGGTTCAGTATATATAGTGGCACAAGAGTAAAATAGGCTAAAGCAGAATGACCCCTGTCAGCCCTAAGTAGGGGAATAACTTGGTATACAAAAAGGGTTTAGGACTCACAAATCAAGGAAAAGCAACCTCCATGGTTGCTATTAAGTATGCAGCAGAATAAATTGAATCTACCTATGGGATTGTTGTGTCTCTAGAAAGCTATAGGAACTATCCTAGATACCAGGCCAGGCACATTGGTTTTGTTGTTTGAACAGAAGAGAGTGAATAAGGGAACTAGTCCTAGGTCATCACATTGATTACACAGATCCTGCAGGAATTTGAATACTAGTCTTAGGCTAGTTTTAGCAAGAGATTGTGTTACATAAGTCTAAGGCTTGTCACAACAATGAAAATAGGGGTGAATGAACAAAGGGAATATCAGGAGGTAGGTCAACCAGAATTTTGGCCAACTTTCGAGAATCTATTAGTCCATCAGATTGGCAATTTACCCTGGGTTGTAACAAGGGTTTAACAGTAGCCTGTGCATGAAAGTTCACTATCTCGCACTTGGTTGGTTAAGTATGCTTAGGCTTAGCTTTAAGGTAGGCCGTTGGGACTCCCCACTGTTAAGGTCTGTCTGGTTTAGCTTAGTGATGATAGAATCCAGTTTCAAGGCAAGGAAGTCAGCACCTAACGAAGCAACCTGAAACACTCCACTGAATCTAGGCCTAGTTCCATCTTGATCAGTAAGAGTGTGTGAGGCCATTTGTTCTAAAGTCTGTTGAGGTAGAGTCATTAGTCAAGATTAGGAGCCAAGGCAAACCAGAATGATAATCCCATCCAAGCCAGTGTCAGACCGCTAGTCCTCAGCAAACCTGATCTTACCTCTGATTCCCCTATCACTCGAATCCTTTACCTGTAGTTTGCAATGAGCGTTCCAGCTGCCCTTCATAAGGCAAGGGAAAATGTTCCAAAGATAAAAGGAGAGGTGGACTAGTGGAAGACGATAACTTATACCTTCCCTGGTGCCAGAGACACTAGTTTTAGGGGGCCAGGTAGAAGTTAAATCAGGTTTCTAACTCCAGGTTGCTGCAATATACCCTGAAACAAGTGTATAGCAGGTCCCTAAGAACCAAACTAGACCTGCAAAGGGAGAAAATAAGCCTGAGGAATTCAGTTTGAACAGACACCATACTATGTAAGCGGTGAACCAAATCCATAAGGCAAACTAATCAAATTCTGGGCCCAATTTACAAAACAAAAACAAATTGAAAGGGGGCCAATATAAGGGAAATAAAAGCCATTGACTAGACCATAACATAATCAAGAGGGGGGGTGGGGCAGTTTCTGATTTATGTGGAAGCTCATAGATTACCTTTGGGTAAATAACATCAACAGTCATCTCCAAGTTGAGTTAGGAGAAGCCACTGCAGGTTGTGCACTGTTCCAACTACCTGGCGTTGTAAATCATGTTCTATTGACCGTATAAGCCCTCGCATAGGAACCATAGTGTTGGCAATTAGAAACCAAATCACAGTCCTTTCATCCTTAATGTTGCCTAAGTTCTAATTCCCTTAAGGATTTGGTCATTTCTGACATAGATCCCCTAAGGATGGCTATCAGCTTAAGAATAAGCAGGATGGCTACATAGCCTTCTTTACAGTAAGCGTCTAACTAATTGTGTTAGTTAGTTTCAACCAAGAAAGGGCCAAGGCCCCTATAGAAACTCAAGTCTGAAAAATGAAAAAAAGGGGTGTTTCTGCTCACGACCTGTTGAAAGAAGTGACTCTAGGTCCCATTTGCTGGCAAAATTGCAGAAGTCGAACTAACCTTGCCTAGAAAAAACCAAGTAGTCAAAGTTCAATCCGTCCTCTGTCTCAGAATAACTGGTGACTTATGATCATATAGGCCCTGTTGAGTGCTGCTTTCTATTGTAGCTGGGTAGGACTTTGAGAGCACGGCAAGACAGTGGACTCGATGCCTAGCATGCCTTACCAGGTACCAGATTGACCCAGCAAATCGAGTCGGCAAAACTTGAATAAGATTGTCAAGTCCACCCTCATGAAAGGTTACTGTTTTCATAGGGCTTCTAGTGTAGTTTAGATAGCAACCTTTTCGCCTACATCCGTTTAACAAGACTTGGATCAGAACTGGACCTAAAAGCGCACCTGAAGTAGAAGATGAATCAGAATAAGAAAAACACATCCAGGTTCTGATATGCGTGTATCTGTGTCAAATTTCCCTACGTACCAAGGCCTATTCTGGTCTAAAAGCTGACCCAGGCAGTGAAACGAGAACTGTACATATTTTAGTCAGAAGTTACTCCTACGACTCGCACATATATTAAGAGGAAGTCATGTAAAGGGAAGTAGCTAGGATTGCGAAGGATCTAAACTGTGAGTCGGCACACATAGTCTCAAGCCAAGCTCTAAACCTGGTTAACTACTCTTATGACTTATACATGTATTGGCTAGGATTCACTTAGGAATTATCAATGGTCAGCAGCTGAGACCGAAAATATCTTAGATTGTGAGCTTACACCATCAGGTTAGGGCCTGACTTTAGAGGGAAGATTAATAATTCCTGATCAAATTCAAAGCAAAAGGGGGAGTTCAAATCAAAATACTACTGTGATCACATAAGTATTAGAGCAACGCCTAAACATAGAATTAAGCCAAAGAGGTAGCACACCAATTACGGCCAAACCTCAGGGGTACAATAGCAGGCCGGGTTGCAGATTCTGCATTGTTGACCCTTAAGGTAAGTCATTCATAAAGGCATGAGTTTCATTAGACGTGACCAAATCTCAGAGCAGATTAGTTGGTTTTTTTTACCCTACTCCAAGTTAGGCATAAGGCCATGTAAAACCTCAGCAATCCGTTACTGTCATGACAGCACCCGTTCTGATCACTAATTAATATCAGGCTATAATGCCTTTCCTGTTACGAGTAGCTCACCAAAACTAATCCAAAATCCCACAAAGTCGCGAAAAACAGATCCAAAAGGGGCAACAGGCGCTGTCATACTAACTGAAGGTCAAACACCCATTAAAGGTCTCAAGTAGTTTCCCTCTATGATTTCAGCAGTCAGTGGTACCCGGTTAGACACGTTCAGTCTTGCATGCTAATATGAAAATTCGACCCAGGTCTATGTAAGATATAGGAAAGGTGGTCTGTTATTCAAATTCCAAAATATAATAATGAGGAAGCAACGCTTGGTCCATGCTCCAGTATTGCCAATATCCCGAAGGCTAATATCTACATCAAACAGTTTATGATTTTTGCAGCATTGTTGTGAGTTATCAGGGTGCTATTGAAAAAGGACTACATTTGATATTGAAAGATACCAAAATTTGTTGTAATGATAAAACCTCTTTCACTTTCTGCTAGGAGATTCGACCAAACGAATTCTAACATGCACAAGTAGCCTCCTCTGCTGTTTTGTGTTAGAATTCGTGCAAGCTCAAGCGCGGCTTACGACGGTTTGAGCCTCGCACAGACGTTCTCCCGATAAAATTTTCGACTCATTCAAAATTTCCACCTTTTGTTTGGAGTTCTTCCAATAAACCTCTTTCACTTTCTGCTAGGAGATTCGTCCAAACGAATTCTAACATGCACAGGCATCCTTCTCTGCTATTTTGTGTTAGAATTCGTGCAAGCTCAAGCACGGCCTACGACGGCTTGAGCCTCGCATGGACGTTCTCTTGATGAAATTTTCGACTCATTCAAAATTTCCACCATTTGTTTGGAGTTCTTCCAATAAACCTCTTTCACTTTCTGCTAGGAGATGCGTCCAAACGAATTCTAACACGCACAGGCAGCTTCCTCTGCTGTTTCGTGTTAGAATTCATGCAAGCTCAAGCGCGACTTACGACGGCTTGAGTTTCGCATGGACACTCTCCCAATAGAATTTCTGCTTCATTTCCAACTTTCACTTTTTGTCTGGAATTTTTCCAATCAACCGCCTGTCATATCCAAAGCTCGGTGTGTGGTGGTTTAGGCACATGAGTATGTAACCCCCAGTTTATCCAAAGTCATACTAACATCGCGTCCCTATTCGACCTTAAAAGAGATCAAGTCTCTTAACCAGAACTACGTAAGCCTTGAGTTTTCCATTGCACCGGGGAATACGTAGGAGCAGGATCGAGTCCTCTCAGGCTAACCTCCATTAATCTATTTATTTTCACATTAATTAAGGGATCAAACATTTTCAAAATCACACACTCAGTTTAAGGGTACCGTTCTTCGGAACAGGCGAGTGGGGTGCCTAACACCTTCCCCACTCGTAACCGACTCCCGAACCTAAATCTTTTCCTCGAGTCAGGGTTTTTCCAAATCTTTTTCCCTTAAATAAAAATTTGGTGGCAACTCCACATAATTAACAATTCTATTTTCAAAATTTTAGGGAGTTCGTCGTCTCGTTGGAATTACGGTTGCGACAGATGGCGACTCCACTGGGGACATTAGAGAGTTAAGCCTGTTCGATTGAGTGTGCATTGTATTCGATCCTTGCCCTGTTTATTTGCACATTTTATTGCACGATTCGTTTATTTATTTATCTATCTTTTGTATGTTTTTCTATTCTCTGTATAACCTTAGGGTAGATGAACAATAAACTGCTATATATATATGTCGCACTTTCCCCAATTACAGGTATCCCCGAAAGGTTTGTATGCCCTCCACACTACACGTGCATATGCATAATCATGAGTAGGGCCCTATACCTGGGTTTGAGCGAAACCTAGGACTATAGGGGTCTAGTGGTGTCACTTGGGATGCACGTCCCGTTTGGCTATCACGAAAACTCCAGCTAGAGTGCGTCCTTTTCATAGTGCCCTCTAACTGGTAGCCTTCTCTACAATTGCAGCAAGCACTAAGAATTGAAACTTGGCTCTAGTGACCAATTTATCCCAGGATTAAAACCCACCTTTTGAGAAAGTGCATGCATTAAATATCCTAGTCCCGTAGGACAGGTAACCTCAAAATAGGACACGAAGAGGGCACATTTTACTTTTATGTCATTAAACTACATTTACCTACATATGTCATGTCTAAGGTTACATCGTGCACTAGAGTGTAATAGATGAAAAAAGAAAGTAAAAGAAAAGAGAAGGAAAAAGAAAAAAGAAATAAATGAAAAAAAAAAAAAAACAAAAAAAAAAAAAGAGAAGATGACGCTTAGGGTAATTCCTCGGAACTCACCCATGACATGCTTGAGTTCATACACGTCATCCCATGTCAAGTTCCCGCATTTTAATACCCCTTGCATATCATTTCCATGTCTCAAGGCATTATTGTCGCATACCATGTCCAACGTCTATCATCTCACATCATACATCAATGCATAGCACTTCATATCGTGGTTGATGTACACTACCTCAAACCACATCATGCTTTAATACGAGTCAGGTCATACCCGGCATATCATTCCACCTTATGCTCTCATGCATGGCTTCACCATGTTTTATATGCTTGAATTTTCTTGCACTAATGCTTCAATTTATGTATTTCGAGTAAAATCATTCGATCACACATCTAATTCACTTCTTATTTATTTTTGTTTTCTTTTGAGGGAATCAGATCCTCAATGGCATCTAAGAGAGGTGAAATGGAAATTAATGTGGAGTCAGAATTGAGGAAAAAACGTAAGATCGGGGCCAAAATGACCGATTTATCAAGTCTGGAGCCTTTGACCAGGAAACTGCAAACAATTCAGAAATTGGCTTTCGAAAGGAAATATGGGAACATTTTAAACCCGCTGAAGATTAAGGTGCAAGAGGAGGCCATCACAACCATGGTGCAGTATTATGATCCGCCATTGTGATGCTTTACTTTTGGAGACTTTCAGCTAGCCCCAACTTTGGAAGAATATGAACAAATTAATTGTTTGCCGCTGGAAGGAAGCAAGCCTTACGGTCATTTGGAACACAACCCTTCTTTCCGAGTCGTGGCCCAATCTATCGGGTTACAAGATAGCGATCTCCTCACGGGATTCCAAGAAAAAAATTCTCTTAAAGGCTTCACGAGAGAATTCTTGGAAAACTACCTATGATACTTGGCTGAAAATAACAGTTGGGAGATATACATGGATGTGATTGCCCTGGTCATATATGGCTTCGTATTATTTCCCCAGATTGATAACTTCATAGACCTGGCCGCAATCAGTGTGTTCTTAGCTCGGAAGAATAGATCTGAAAACCCAGTGCCCGCATTGCTTGCTGACTTATATTGCACATTGGATTTATGCTATGGGAAGAACAAGAGAAAAGTAGCATGTTGCCTACTGATATTTTATGTTTGGATCACAGCACATGTATTCAAGAGAGAGATGAAAGTTCAATGTCCCATTTCCGATTTGCTGTGCTATCAACTAAAAGAAATGAGTGGAAGAGAATGGGTAGAGCACCTGTCTAGCTTAATAGAGGGCAAGATTAGGTGGCATCCGGCGTGGCAACAAAAGACCTCGGTCATCTATCATTGCAAAGGCTTCCATAACGTCCCTCTTATGGGAATGAAGGGATGTATCAATTATAACCCCATTCTAGGGCAACGTCAACTTGCCTATCCCATCTGGGGTCCCCCCACCAGCAGAATTGTTGACCCCTTTCAATGTATACTACGAAGGGGACTTCGCGGAGCCTCTCCGAAAAGTACGGGAAGCCTGGGAGATAGCTACCAGAAAAGGGAAGGAATTAAGGGTCAGAAGTTGTGCGGTCAAGGAAGAATACAGACAATGGGTCAAAGAAAGAGTGCAACAGATTAAATTACCTTTTAAACCTCAAGTGGCCCCCTCGAAAAGTCGACCAGTGCAAGAAGAAGAGATCGAAGATGAGGTTATTAAAGAATTGAAAGCAAAGCTGGAAAGCATGACTATCAAGAATAACAAATTAGAAGAAAAATTGTTGAAGGCCCAACAAGAAAATGCTGAATTAAAAAGACAGAATCAAGAGAAAGAGGTCGCTCTGGAAAGTCTCCGAGAACAACATAAGTCAGAGAGAGAATATGCAGCTAAAATTCACATGAATTTACAAGCGGCCAACAAAGAATTAGGAATAAGAGCACAAGTAAAGGACATAGCTCTACAGGAAAGCTAGAGAATGAGAGATGTGATTGATCTACTCAGAGATTGGGTCTATAAAGTCAGGCGGGAAAAAGATCAGGCGACAAACGAAAGAAACCAAGCACGAGCAGAAAAAAGCCGAATAATGGATGAAAGAAGCGTGTTGCAACATCATATAGAAGAGTTGAATCAGCAGATCCAAAACCTGGTAGCCGAATGGGGGCACGAAGTGGACGAAGAAAAGTGGAAGGTTATCGAGGTAATTAGAATGCAACAGAGGGGCATCAGTGACATCCAGGATGAGATGCAATGGTATAAGGACACAACCGACCATTCGACCAGATGTTTTGGGAGGTTAGCCAGCTTGGCGAATATGGCCATTGAAGAAATCCCGCCATTGCTCAAGAAGGCTAAGGCTTCATTGCATCCGCTCCATACTCCAGCAGAAGTCGAGGAATTTATCCACTTTTGTAAAGAATTGATTTTAAGGATGAACAAATATATTGTTCTAGCAGAAAAAGATAGACAAAATGTACCTTGAAACTTGCACTTTGAATGAAAATCTGACTCTGCATTAATTTTCGACGCTGCATTAATTTCCATTTCATGCTCGAAGCGCTCAGCAAACAAACGATGCCCATTGAGATATCCGATCCCTCATATTTTAACTTAAAGTTATTGTTTCACTTGTTTGCTTTATAATTAACTAATGTTAAATTTTCAGAAAGCACAATAGCAGGCTCACGCTTCCCCCGGCATCCTTATAGCACGTGGTCTCAAACGAAAATGATGAACGAGCTAGAATCCCAGAATGAAGAGCTGAGAAACAAAGTGGCTGACCTGAAGGAGCAGGTAGCTAGATTGATGAAGATGCTGGAAAAAAACGCAGAGGGACCCTCTGGTGGAGAGACAACCGACGCAGGCAATGTTTCTCGGCCTCTCCACATCAATATGGATCAAGAATTTGGTGTGCTGCCTGGGTTCATGCCTCTATTATGTCCTAACACACAACAAGCACCCGGTATTTCCGTAAATTCGGGTGAAAATCCTCACACCTACCCCTCACACACGAACCCCCTGTCACTCACCACACAAACCCTCCCGTCAATTACCACATGAACCTTACCACATATCCACCGCAGACAAATTCCACTGTCTCCTTCCCTCAAAACACCATCCCTAATTACACTTACATGAACACTACCACCTCCGAGAATCCAGCATACTCCATCCCTGTAACCACTTATCCATTACACCCACAACAACCGCCACCCCATCCTTATGGTCCTACCGTCATTGGACCTAACCTTTATCCTTCTCCGACGGGACAGGTAGAAAATGAAAACCAGGCGAATCCTTCCGGCCAGGAAGCCCATCTCAGCGGCAGGTGGCAACATTTGGAGGAGAGAGTCAGGGCTATTGAGGGCAGTGGTTACAGGATGACAAATGCTTCGGACCTCTATTTGGTCCCTGATGTAGTAATCCCGCCCAAATTCAAGATACCAGAATTTGAAAAATACAGGGGGACGGGTTGCCCAAGAAGCCATCTGACCATGTACTGCAGAAAAATGGCTTCTCACGCCCACGATGACAAGCTGCTGATCCATTACTTTCAAGACAGCCTCACGGGGGCAGCAGCTAGTTAGTACACGCAGTTGGAAAGGGCGTATATCCGCTCTTGGAAGGACTTAGCTGATGCCTTTCTCAAACAGTATAAATACAACATCGAGATAGTCCCTGACAAGACCCAATTACAAAATATGATGAAGAAAGAGGAGGAGACCTTCAAGGAGTATGCGAAGAGGTGGAGGGAACTAGCTGCTCAAGTCCAGTCACCCCTGTTCGAACGGGAGATGATAAGCATGTTTATGGAAACCCTCCCGGCTCCTTTCTACGATAAAATGGTAGGAAGTGTTTCCGCCAATTTCTCCGACATGGTATTGATCGGGGAACGCATCGAGAGTGGCCTACACCGAGGGCGTATCGTCCACAATACGGTTGGTAATGTGAACACGAAAAAGCCAGCCAACAACTCTTGGAAGAAGAAAGATGGACAAACTCACCTCGTTACTTATGACCCCCACTGTCCGATAAACACGCTACCACCGCCCAGCTATCAGATACCATACCCACCACAATATCCATCACAATATCCACCACAATATTCACCCCAATATCCACCCCAATACCCTCAAATGGTAGCCACAACCCAACCTAACTAGCAACCACCTTACACACCTCCCGCACCTTTTCGACCCACGACTCCGTTCACAGCTCAACCACTGCAAACCACGCCGCCACCATCACAAAAAACATGGAATCAAAACACCAATCCAAACACTAGCCAACCTCAAAAAAGGCCAAATAACGAAAGAAAGGTGGTGCAATTCGATCCAATACCCATGAGCTATACCAACTTGCTGCCCCGATTAATCCAAAACTCGTTGATAGCACCATGCCCCATGAAACCATTGGAACCTCCATACCCAAAGTGGTATGACCCAGCAGCAAAATGTGACTACCACGCTGGGGCGATAGGACATTCTACCGAGAACTGTCAGGGGCTGAAATATAAGGTCCAGAGTCTGATAAATGCAAAGTGGCTCAATTTTGAGAAGGATGCTCCGAGTGTAGGGAGCAATCTGTTGCCCAACCATGCGGGACCATCTATAAATTTTATCGAGGCCGACCTTGATATAAATATGCTTAACGAGGCGTTCCCAGGATGTCCCAGGCCATTGGTCATCAAATACATCGAGGGACCCGCTGTTCCAACCCCAAGTGGGCTAAAATCCATAAGCATAAAGGTCCTTGGGACCTTCCCATACCATAACAACAAAAAAGTACCTTGGAAATACGACGTAGAAGTATCTAGGGGGAAAGCCGGAGAAGACAAACCCGAAGTTACCATTGACTCAGCCCCGAATGTTGTAAATATAGTTGGTATTGGTGGTATGACGAGGAGTGGCCGCATCTATGCTCCTAGGGAAGAAAGAAGGGGACAACCTTGTGGTGAGGCAATCCTGGCTGGTCCAGAGCCAGAAATCAGCAAAAGAGACGAGGTAGAGGAATTGAAAAAACCTGTCTCTGATGAGGAGGCTTGTGAATTTTTGAAAATGATCAGACAAAGTGAATATATGGTAGTCGAGCAACTCAATCGTATGCCCGCAAGGATCTCATTACTAGCACTCTTGATGAACTCCGAGCCTCATCGGAGGGCTCTGCTGAAAATACTCAATGAAGCTCATGTGGTGCATAACCTATCAGTGGAGAAGTTTGAGGGTATCGCGAGCAATATAACAGCCAATAACTTCCTCACTTTTGCCGATCATGAGATACCTGAAGAAGAAGCCGGACATAATAAAGCTCTCCATATATCAGTAAAATGTATGGACCACATCTTGGCAAGGGTATTGATCGATAACGGATCATCCCTGAATGTATTGCCTAAAATAACTTTGTCCAAGCTACCATTTGGAAATTCCCAGTTAAGGGCAAGTTCAATGGTTGTCAGAGCATTTGACGGGTCCTGGAGGGAAGTCATAGGAGAGATTGATCTGCCGGTTCAGATTGGACTGATTATCTTTAACGTGACCTTCCAGGTGATGGACATACTGCCTGCATATAGTTGTTTATTGGGCAGACCCTGGATTCATTTAGCAAGAGCTGTGCCATCAACCCTGCATCAAAAACTGAAGTTTATCACGGACGATAGGCTAATTATCCTCTCGGCCGAGGAGGATTTCTTGGTCAGTAAACCCACCAACCCTCCTTATATCGAGGCTGCTGAAGAAGCTTTAGAAACACACTTCCAGGCCTTGGAGATTGCTAATGTCACCACTATTAAGGAAGGGGAAGTGGTAGACCAACCTCGGCCTCCAAGAGATGGCCAAGATAATGTTGAGAAGCGGATTCAAACCCGGAGGAAAACTGGGGAAAAATGAAGAGGGGTTGATCCAACCTCTACAGTTGAATAAGAAGAAACGCCGATATGGGCTTGGATATAAGCCTCCCAAAGAGGATAAGAAAGCACAGAAGAGGGTCCCTCTGCGTCACCTATCGGAGAGCTTCCGGAGTGCTGGGTATGAAACCCCAGATTTTGTGGCCATGCTAGATAGAGGAAAGATGATGCCCAACATCGATGATTTAGTGACGGCCTGCCCGCCTGGGCAAGAATTGAGCAATTGGGAGACAATCGAACTACCCATAACTTTTAATTCGGTCTTAATGTAATTCTGTAATTGTCATACATTTTTGAAAAATAGAACAATATTTTGTACATATTCTGATCAATATAATACAATTGAACCTTCCTATAATTATTTTCTCTTTCTTTTCCCCAATACATCCCCATCTCATTTCCGTTTCGCTCATTTTGTCATAACGCAGATCCAAAAATAACTCGCTTAATACCGATCACGCTAGTATTATATCAAGCAATTTCGACTGCCTCAATAATCAAGCGGATGAAGAAATTGAATTTAACTGCGAACCTTCGGAGGAATTGCTCAAGTTGATAGACAAAGAATCCAAGTCAATACAACCTCATGAAGAGTCTACCGAGCTAATAAATTTGGGGACAAAAGAAAATAAGAAAGAGGTAAAAATAGGCTCGTTCGTCGTGGGAGACAACCGCTCTCGGCTAATGGCATTACTATGTCAGTACAACGATATTTTTGCCTGGTCTTACCAGGATATGCCGGGGCTAGACACATCCATCGTCAAGCACAAATTGCCTTTAAAACCTGAATGCCCACCAGTTAAACAAAAGTTAAGAAGAATGAAGCCAGAAATGTCCTTGAAAATCAAAGAAGAAGTGAAAAAGCAATTCAATGCTGGTTTTTTAGCTGTTGCAAATTACCTAGAGTGGGTTGCGAACATAGTACCTGTCCCCAAGAAAGATGGAAAAGTCCGAATGTGCGTAGATTATAGGGACTTGAACCGGGCAAGCCCAAAAGATGACTTTCCGCTACCACATATAGATGTGCTGGTTGATAATACAGCCCAATTCTCCTGCTTCTTATTCAAGGATGGCTTTTCAGGGTATAACCAAATCAAGATGTCCGAAGAAGATATGGAGAAAACCACCTTCATTACAACATGGGGAACTTTCTGTTACAAGGTCATGCCTTTTGGTTTGAAAAATGATGGAGCTACTTACCAAAGGGCTATGGTGACGTTGTTTCACGACATGATCCATAAAGAAATCGAAGTTTATGTGGATGACATGATCGCCAAGTCCAAGACGGAGGGTGACCACCTCAAGGACTTACGAAAGCTGTTTGAAAGACTCCGAAAATTCAAATTGAGACTGAATCCAGCCAAGTGCACATTTGGAGTAAAGTCAGGGAAATTACTAAGGTTCATCGTTAGAGAAAAAGGGATTGAAGTCGACCCCGACAAGGTCCGAGCTATATTGGATATGCCCGCCCCGCGAACCGAGAAAGAGGTCCGAGGTTTCCTGGGGAGATTGAACTACATTGCCTGGTTCATATCCCAATTGACGGCTACCTGCGAGCCAATTTTTAAGCTTTTGCACAAAAATCAATCTGGAAGTTGGAATGAGGATTGCTAAGAAGCTTTCGAAAGAATTAAGCTCTATCTACGGAACCCACAATCCTGGTACCCCCATATTGGGGAGACCTCTACTTATGTATTTGACCGTGACTGAGAAATCCATGGGATGCATGCTCGGCCAGCAGGATGCGTCTGGAAGGAAAGAACACGCAATTTATTACTTAAGTAAAAAGTTCACAGATTACGAGACAAGATACTCTCTGCTAGAACGAACTTGCTGCGCTTTAGCTTGGGCTGCGCATCGTCTGAGACAGTACATGCTAAGCCACAACACCTGGCTGATTTCCAGGATGGACCCAATCAAGTACATCTTCGAAAAGCCTACCCTGTCTAAGAGGATCGCGCGATGGCAAGTATTGCTATCGAAATACGATATCACGTACGTGACTCAGAAGGCGATCAAAGGCAGCGCCCTGGCAGATTATCTGGCCCAGCAGCCCTTGAACGACTACCAGCCCATGCAGCACGAATTTCCCGATGAAGATCTGTTAGCAGTCTCTAATCTGGAGAAGCAAACGACGGAAAAGAAATGGATGATGATATTCGATGGCGCCTCAAACATGATGGGCCATGGCATCGGAGTCATATTAATCTCACCAGAAGAACAGTACATGCCTATCACAGCCAGGCTAACCTTTGATTGCACCAATAATGTGGTCGAGTACGAAGCCTGCATAATGGGGATCCAAGCGGCAATTGAGGCTGATGTCAAACGTTTGCAGGTTTACGGTGATTCTGCTCTGGTTATTCATCAGATCAAAGGAGAATGGGAAACCAGGGATGCGAAGCTAATTCCGTATCAAACCCATATCAGGGAATTGTTGGAACACTTCGAAGAGGTCACATTTTCTCACATACCCCGGGAAGACAATCAGCTAGCTGATGCCCTAGCCACCCTATCTTCCATGTTTAAAATCGGCCGAAACGAGGATGTACCCCTTATCCAAATTCAACATCGGGATCGACAGGCTTTTTGTCAGTCGGTCAAAGAAGAGTCAGATGGTAAACCATGGTTCCATGACATAAGGTATTTCTTGAAAAAACAGGGAATATCCTGCCGACGCCTCGGAGAATGATAAGAGAACTTTGCGCCGGTTGGCCATGAACTTTTTCCTTAATGGCGAAATCCTCCACAAAAAGAATCACGATATGGTTTTGCTTAGGTGTGTGGATGCAGCAGAGGCTAGCAAAATCGTGAAAGAGGTCCACGAGGGATCTTTTGGTACCCATGCCAATGGACACGCCATGGCAAGAAAGATCCTCAGAGCAGGATACTATTAGTTGACCATGGAAAATGACTGTTACAAATATGCCAAGACTTGCCACAAATGCCAGATATACGCTGACAATGCCAATGCACCATCCACCTCTCTG